>CM059573.1:58879670-59479670 GCA_030386875.1 Morinoia aosen
GAATTTTCTCAACATTTGGAATTGTGTAGAATAAATTGAGAAATAGATTAGGATCAGAACGCGCACAGAAGTCGTCTCAGTATATCGCCACCTTACAAATGATCATGATGTGGATGACAACGATGAAATGGCAGTGGATGTAGAAAGAGAAACACAGTAGTATTGTAGTAGCAGTCTAGTCTAGAAGACAGGAAAAATTCAGAAGGCTCTATATCAAGTAGTCAAACTGCATTTGTTTCTAAATTTTTGTTTTTTTACTTTGGAAATGGAATTCATTAAAATATATTAGTCCCTCGAGTTTCTTTGTGATTAAGGTTTTTCTAATTTGATTTGTATAGGGTTGGTGTTTAGTTTTTCAGGGTTTTCTTGTCATAGTCATGCACATGACTTAGATACTTATTTTGACAAGATAAATATTTAGCTCATTTTGATTCTATAAGCTTGAAAACAAATAAAATTCACATAACAATAATAAAACCCAAAAAAAAACACTATTTAGTGGGTTTTTTAGCGTGGTTTTTTTTGGGCTTTTTTGGGTGGGTTTTCTATGTGCCAACCCTGTCCCCAGTACCACCAGTACCTTGAGCAGGTCAGCCAGATACACCACCACCACCACCACCACAAGTACCACCAGTACCACCAGTACCTTGAGCAGGTCGGGCAGGGTGTACGCATGGTACTGCGCCAGCATGCCGTTGGTGGCGCGCAGCTGGCAGAGGTAGCCGTTGTGTGCCGCCGCGTGCGTCTGCGCCAGCTGCGGCCGGCCTGTGGCGCACAGCTCCCGGTACGCGTCCGTGTACTCCTTCTTGTGCTGCGTTCACATGGTATACATGGTACATGGAATCAGTGCACGGGTTCTACGGAGGTTATGGTACATCTTAGTTTAAGCCTCCCTAATCCCAAAAAAGGTGGTCTAAAGAGAGGAAGGAAGAAAGGTCCGATCAGATGTTAGTTTAAGCCTCCCTAACCGCGACAACGTCGTTCCAAAGAAAGTATGGAGGAAGGCACCATTTAGTGTGGAGGTAGGGGAATGTAGAATCTATGCCTAAAACAGTAAGTTGAGAAAGGAGCACATGAGAACAAGAGAGGAAGGACGAAAGATTATATGTTAGTTTTAGTCTTCCTAACCGCAACAAAAAAAGGGTTCGGAAGAGAGGAAGGAGGAAGGTACCATTTGGTATGGAGATAAAGGAACGCGGAATCCATGCAGAAGGGGCATAGAAACAGTACATTGAGAAAGAAATTCATGAAGCAAGATAAAGTTGATGAAGAAAGTAGTAGGTGCTGAAAAACAGGACAGCGGCGGACGGTAAAAAGGTGGTCCTTTAACACAATAAAAAAATTTTTCAATTCCTTTCATCAAAAAGAATGCCTACTTAACTCTCAGCTCGGGACCTCACACATTACCATAGATATATGGCCCCGAAAAAGGAAATTTATTTTAAAATAAAATGTAAAAGTTTACTTAAGAATTTACTTTCTTGAGTCGGTAAATGCAAAATTTGAGATGAAAATACCTTCTTGAGTTGGTAAATGTAAATTTTTGGATGAAATTTACCTTCTTGAGTTGGTAAATGCAAATTTTAGGATGAAGTTTACCTTCTTGAGTTGGTAAATGCAAAGTTCGGGACGGAATTTACCTTCTTGAGTTGGTAAATGCAAAGTTTAGGATGAAGTTTACCTTCTAGAGTTAGTAAATCAAAAGATTGCAAAGAAATTTACCTTCTTGAGCTGGTCCTCCGTCTTGCTGATGATGGACTCATAGCTCTCCCTGTGAGCGAAGACCTTGCGGGACTCGATCTTCCTGTAGAAGGTGTTCTCCACCAGGGGCCTGGCCACGTCCCTGGGGGCACGGACAGCATGGTACAACACTGATTGATTAATTGATTGATTATTTGATTGATTGATTGATTGATTAATTGATTTATTAATTGATTAATTGATTGATAGATTGATTAATTGATTTATTAATTGATTAATTGATTGATAGATTGATAGTTTGATTAATTGATTGAAAGATTGATAGATTGATCAATAGATTGATAGATTGATTAATTGATCAATTGATTGATAGATTGATTAATTGATAGATTGATTAATTGATTGATTAATTGATTTATTGATATTGTAAGAAAGTTTTAGCCTCCCTTTAAGAAAGTAAGAAAGTTTTAGATTTAGACTTTCTTATTAAGAAACTTTCTTAATAAGAAAGTTTTAGCCACAAAAAAGATGTTCGAGGAAGGATTAGGGCACTATCTAGTATGGAGTTCAGGAAACGCGGAATCTATGCACAAGGGGCATAAAAACAGTAAGCTAAGAAAGAAGTTCATGAAACAAGATCAAAGTTGAAGAAGAAAGGAGCAGATGCTGAAAAACAGGACAGCCGTGAACCGAAAAAAAGATGGTCCATATAAAAAAAAAGAACCTATTCTATTTCAACAAGAAAGAGGCCTATCGAACCTTTCACTCGGGACCTCGCATAATTTCCCTGGGAGCGTTACTTCCCATAGATACAATGGTTGTATCCCCCTGAGGGGCCATGGTAGAGGAAACAAGGTAGGGTCAAACTAGTGTTTTTCTATCAACCGCGGGGCAACAGTGACGTCACGGCAGTGAACCAATAGCAGCGCTCATATTGCATCTGGCAACACCGCTAGCTCTAAATCTGGCACGACTATTGGCCTAACGACATATCGCAACGGTGACCGCGCAAAGATTGTTTGAAATAAAACCGTTCTATTGGCTAGCTCAACGAAGGAGGTGTATTTTCTCCCATAGAAATGACTCTACCTTGTCTCCTCTACCGTGACGTATAATGATTGGGCTGTGTTTAGCGTTCGCGTCAGCGTCAGCACCAGCGTCAGCGTCAGCGTCAGAATCAGCGTCAGCATCAGCATCAGCTTCAGCGTCAGCATCAGCATCAGCTTCAGCGTCAGCATCAGCGTCAGCATCAGCGTAGCATCAGCATCAGCGTCAGCATCAGCGTAGCATCAGCAGCAGCGTCAGCATCAACGTAGCATCAGCATCAGCATCAGCGTCAGCATCAGCGTAGCGTCAGCATCAGCGTCAGCATCAGCGTCAGCATCAGCGTCAGCATCAGCGTCAGCATCAGCGTCAGCATCAGCGTCAGCATCAGCGTCAGCATCAGCATCAGCGTCAGCATCAGCGTCAGCATCAGCGTCAGCATCAGCATCAGCGTCAGCATCAGCGTCAGCATCAGCGTCAGCATCAACGTCAGCGTCTGCATCAGCGTCAGCGTCAGCGTCAGCATCAGCATCAGCGTCAGCGTCAGCGTCAGCGTCAGCGTCAGCATCAGCGTAGCATCAGCATCAGCATCAGCGTCAGCATCAGCGTCAGCGTCAGCGTCAGCGTCAGCATCAGCGTCAGCATCAGCGTCAGCGTCAGCGTCAGCATCAGCGTCAGCATCAGCATCAGCGTCAGCATCAGCGTCAACATCAGCGTCAGCATCAGCGTCAGCATCAGGGTCAGCGTTATCAACTGTTCCCCGACTGCTCTGCCTATCTAAACTGTTCCATTTTTATCACAGAAGAAAATAGGATAATTTAAGTAAAGCACTGTTCATCCATAAACTTCTATTCCGTTATTTTAGACTTCAAATATGAAAAACTTTCTTCTAATCAATGTTTAACTTCAAGTTCGAGCCAACCGTTCAAGTTCGAGCCAACCGTTCAAGTTCGAGCCAACCGTTCAAGTTCGAGCCAACCGTTCAAGTTCGAGCCAACCGTTCAAGTTCGAGCCAACCGTTCAAGTTCGAGCCAACCGTTCAAGTTCGAGCCAACCGTTCAAGTTCGAGCCAACCGTTCAAGTTCGAGCCAACCGTTCAAGTTCGAGCCAACCGTTCAAGTTCGAGCCAACCGTTCAAGTTCGAGCCAACCGTTCAAGTTCGAGCCAACCGTTCAAGTTCGAGCCAACCGTTCAAGTTCGAGCCAACCGTTCAAGTTCGAGCCAACCGTTCAAGTTCGAGCCAACCGTTCAAGTTCGAGCCAACCGTTCAAGTTCGAGCCAACCGTTCAAGTTCGAGCCAACCGTTCAAGTTCGAGCCAACCGTTCAAGTTCGGGCCAACCGTTCAAGTTCGAGCCAACCGTTCAAGTTCGAGCCAACCGTTCAAGTTCGAGCCAACCGTTCAAGTTCGAGCCAACCGTTCAAGTTCGAGCCAACCGTTCAAGTTCAAGTCAACCGTTCAAGTTCGAGCCAACCGTCCAAGTTCAAGTCAACCGTTCAAGTTCGAGCCAACCATTCAAGTTCGAGAGCAACAGTTCAAAAGCGCAACACAAGTCTACGGCTCTCAGACGTAAACTATCATTTAGCTTTCGTTGATCTAGGGATCGAAATCACGAGTTGGCGTTGAACAGAAATTTTACCCACACCTTCCTAACTGAATGCGGTACGTCAAATTGCTGGACAAATACTCGCTATCTCAGCGCTATCTTCTTTCTATCTCAGATATAGCTTTTTTTAACATGCACACCTATTTAATTGGGTAAGTTACCTAGTTTACCTGACGTTATCATGTTTTTAAATTCCAAAAAACGAATTCACGAATTCATTTTGTCACAAGTTTATAATTTAGTTCAAAAGGGAATCTCCGCCTAAGCTTTCATGGTTTTAGCCCTCACGAATCAACCTAACCAGCACCTGCATATAACACCATCTACCACATATAAAGAAATTAAAAAGTACAATATTACCTTTGGTTTGAATTTAGCAAACACGAACGAAATTGTGTCTTTATTTAGCTTTGATTAAGTTGTTATGCAAATTGAGTTTGTGGCTACTGGTCGGTCAGCAGCATTATGAAAATTGCCTCCGTGTACCATCGGTGGCTCACGTCGCAGTCAAAGTGTTAATTACCAAACTTCAGGAAAGTGGTAAAGTGAGAAGCTTGCTTGCTTACTTGCCATAAGAAGTCGCTTACTAATCTGTCAGAGGTAGCTTATTTATCAGATGTATTAGTTTTAACAAGAGTTAGGTCACTTGTTTATCAGAGGTACCTTATTTATTGATCAGAATGTCCTTACTTACACACTAAAGCGGTTATCAGAGGTAGCTTACTTACATAAGAGGTACCGTACTTATTTACATAAAAGGTACCTTTTCTATTTATCACAGGTACCTTACTTAGTTGTCAAAGGTAGCTTACTTATTTATGAGAGGGACCTTTTCTCACTTTACAGAGGTACCTAACTTATTTTTCTAAGGTACCTTACTTATTCGCATAAAAGGTATCTTATTCATCAGAGATAGCTTACATATTCACCAGAGGTACCTTACATATTCAGCAGAGGTACTTCACTTCTATAAAAGGCAACTTACATTCACACAAAAGGCAGTAGCGGTCACTCAAGTCACCGTCCACTATAATACCATAACATTCGTCACCACTGACCACATTTGACTGCTCTGCCCAGTTGTGTCGGCGAAATTTGACCGTCATTCCTGCTCTGCGGACAGTGTTTTGATTGATTCGCTTTGCTTCAACACTTTGGATGCTATTAGTTGAACTGAAATTCAATATATAACTCAAATTTAAAGTCGATTGTGGCAAGAAATTTTGAAAATAGCAAACGTTAATTGGATTATACCTTCATTTAGCTTTATTGATGTTTTTTAGAAAGTTGAGTTTGTGACTACTGGTCGGTCAGCAGCATTGGGAAAATCCCCTCCGTGGCCACCGGTGGCGCACGTTGTGGCCAAAGTGTTAGGGAATGAATTGCATAAGTGACTTTCAAAGGATTTTAATGTAAGTGCAGCTTTATCTTGAAATATAAATACATTTCATTCTCATTTGCCCCGAAAATTTTTGATGGAGACAGCCTGTTTTACACTAAATGCAAGTTATTTTCCCAATTTTAAGAAGTAAATTTCTACTTCGGGACTTTTACTTGGTCTTAAGAATAAAGTATCTTTCCAGTGCCATTTTTGCAAAATTTATATATGAGCCGATTTATCTTGAAAATAAAATAGCCTTCAAGCACAATTCTTTCAGAAAATAATGTTTTAATCCTGATTTACCCTATGAATAAAATGTCTTTTTAGTACCATTCTTTCATTGAATTTATTTTGAAATTCTTATTTGTCCCTGGGATAAAATATCCTTCCAGTTCAACCCTTTTCGAAAATTCATATAAAGATCCTTATTTACCATAAGGATAAAATACTCTTCCAATTCCAGTCTTTCAGGGAATTTATGTTTAGAGAGATAGATCCTAATTTACCATAAAGATAAAATATCCTTCCAGTTCCATTCTAATACAATACTTACATTTATGACCCGATTTACCCTAAGAACAAGGTAGCTCCTGACTAAAGTTCCTCAAATTTTCTTCTATGATTTTTTCACTCTAATGTCTTAAGAAAAACAGCAGTGGAGGAACGGAGCCCTTGACTTGGGGGAAAGAATTCCCTTTGACTTGGGAAGGCTTTTTTTGTGACTTGGGGAAAGCATAGCCCTCAACTTCAGGACGGCACTCCGTTGTAACATATAAAAGGTATTCCCCTTGACTTAGGAAAGCATTCCTCTTAAAATTGAGGAAAACTTTCCCCTTAACTTGAGGAAAGCATTCCCCTTAACTTGAGAAAGCATTCCCTCGCGACTTAGAGAAGGCATTTTTTGTGACTTAAGGAAAATAAATTTTCCTCAACTTGGTAAAGCAATCCCCTCTACAAGAAGCAAGCATCCCCCTTGAGTTGAGGAAATAATTCCCCCCTCAACATGGAAAAGACAACCCCCGTTGCCCCCACCTGGTGAGGGTGGCAGCCACATCGACATGGAGCTGGGAGTCCACCTCCACCTCCTGCAGCAACGACTCCCACGCCAGCGTCAGCGGGCCCCCAGGGGTCGGTCTGGGGGGGGGGTAATAAGGTACTTTATTATATGGATATGTTTTCTAATTTTTCAGGGGAAGGTTTAATTAGGTACTTAATTATAAGGATATGTTTTCTAACTTTCAGGGGAAGGTTTGATTAGGCACTTAATTATATGGATTTAGTTTCCAATTTTTGAGGGGCGGGGGTTTAATTAAGTACCTAGTTATATGGATATATTTTTCAGTTTTTCAGGGGGAGGTTTAATTAGGTATTCAATTATATGGAAACATTTTATTATTTTTCAGGGGGGGGTTTTGTTAGGTACTTAATTATAGGGGTATATTTTCTAACTTATCAAGCTTGTGAAACTGTTCCAGTTAATATTGTTGATGGCTTTTTTAATTATGGTTGTATAATGATTTATTTATTACAAGGAAGTTTTAACGTCCCTCATAACAACAAAGATGTTCGAAAAGAGGAAGGTCGAAGGCACCATTTTAGGTGGAGTTAAGCGAACGCGGAATCTGTGCACAAGGTGCATAGAAACTGTAAGTGGAGAAAGAAGTTCATGGAACAAAATAAAAGTTGAAGAAGAAAGGAGTAGGTGCTGAAAACAGTACAGCAGTTGACCGAAAAAGATGGTTCTCAACATAACAAAAGCATTTCATTTCAACAAAAAGAAGGCCTACCTCTCAGCTCGGGCCCTCACATTTTCCCCCTGGGAGTGTTAGGGCAATATAATTAAATTTATATATTATTGATGACTTTTTAATTAAGGTTATAAAATTAAATTTATATATTAGTGATGATTCTTTAATTATGGTTATATAAATAAATTTATATATTAACGATGACTTCGTAATTGCGGTCATATAATGAAATTTATATACTATTGATGACTTCTTTATCATTTTTGTAATTAAATGTATATTATTGATGACTGTTTGACAAGGGCTAATTTTGCTTGTTTTTGTTTATTCGGGGCGTTATTGATAACTTTTTTATGTTTTCTATTGGATAAATTTTTTAGATGTGGATGACACACAAATACATCCATCCTAATAGTTATTTTATTATTTATCCTACAATAACTCCATCGAAATTCAAAATACATATGTATATTTCGTAAGTTCCCCCACACAATTCCAGCGATTGTGTGTGGCAGTTGAATATAAAGTGGTATTTGTGGTTAAGGATCTAAAACGGCCAAGTTTAAGGATATGGGACGCAGAAAATATCAAGCCTAAGGATGCTGGCAAAATTCAAGGTCAAACTTATGGATTTTGGTTGGAGAAAAAGTCAAATTAAATTATTCTGGCCAGAGAAACGGGTTAACAAAAGCAGTTTTAGTTTGCCAGAGAAAAAGTAAAATCCAAAAATTTTGCCCATAAGTACACCAGACGTCAAATTTTTGGTAAACAGATAGGTAAAAAGTGGGAATTTTGGCCAAAGAAGATGTGAAATTCAAATAGATATTTTGGGCAGTGAATAGACAAGATGAGAAGATTTTTTGAGAAATTAAAAAATGCCAGCATGAGGATTTTAAAAAGAAAAAAAAATAATTTTTTATTTTAGCAGAGAAAATGCTAATCTAGCAACACTGCCCTCTACTTTTCCCACTGCCCCTTGCCCCTTCTCTGCTCATTTATTACCTGTATTACTTGCCCCTCCCCTACATCCCTCCTACCTCTTGCCCCATATCTTTCCTGCCTCTTGCCCCACGTCCCCTCTACCCTTGCCCCTCTATCGCTGGTCTTTATCTCTTCGACCCCTTGTGTCACATCCCACGTGCCCCATACTCTACAGTTCTCTTGTCCCTTGCCCCACATTTCCTCTATCCTTCCTCTTACCCCCAGCGTATCCCCATCCCCTACCTTCTACCCCCTTGCCCCCTACAGTACACCCAGCGTACCTTGCCCCCTTTCACCAGCATCCCTTGCCCCCTACCCCCAGCATCCCTTGCCCCCTACCACCAGCATCCCTTGCTCCTTACCCAACTATTCCTTGCCCCTACTAACAGCATCCTTTGCCCCCTACCCCAAGCATCTCTTGCCCCCTACCACCAGCATCCCTTGCCCCCTACCACCAGCATCCCTTGTTCCCTACCCAACTATTCCTTGCCCCTACCAACAGCGTCTTTGATCTCCTACCCCCTTGTCCGTCCCCTACGCAACTGCCCTTCGCCCCCTACCCCAGCTTCCCTTGTCCCCTTCACCCTCTTCTCGCCCCTCCCCCACCTCTCGTTCCTGAGCTCGGAGTTGCGCTTCCTGTAGGAGTGGACGAGGTGCTGCAGCTGCTCGCCGTGGTGCTCGTGCAGCCGCGCCAGCTGGGCACTGAAGTCCGACACTGCCCGCACACACGCGCTCTCTTACTGGGGGGACTTAGGTAGTTACTGGGGGGACTCGGGTAGTTTTTTGGGGAGACTCGGGTAGTTATTTGGGTCTCTAGTGGTGTTACTGGGGGATTGGTGTAGGCACTGGGGGGACTGGGGTAGTTTTTTGGGGAGACTCGGGTAGTTATTTGGGTCTCTAGTGGTGTTACTGGGGGACTGGTGTAGGCACTGGGGGGACTGGGGTAGTTTTTTGGGGAGACTCGGGTAGTTATTTGGGTCTCTAGTGGTGTTACTGGGGGACTGGTGTAGGCACTGGGGGGACTGGGGTAGTTTTTTGGGGAGACTCGGGTAGTTATTTGGGTCTCCAGTGGTGTTACTGGGGGATTGGTGTAGGCACTGGGGGGACTGGGGTAGTTTTTTGGGGAGACTCGGGTAGTTATTTGGGTCTCCAGTGGTGTTACTGGGGGACTGGTGTAGGCACTGGGGGGACTGGGGTAGTTTTTTGGGGAGACTCGGGTAGTTATTTGGGTCTCCAGTGGTGTTACTGGGGGACTGGTGTAGGCACTGGGGGGACTGGGGTAGTTTTTTGGGGAGACTCGGGTAGTTATTTGGGTCTCTAGTGGTGTTACTGGGGGATTGGTGTAGGCACTGGGGGGACTGGGGTAGTTTTTTGGGGAGACTCGGGTAGTTATTTGGGTCTCCAGTGGTGTTACTGGGGGACTGGTGTAGGCACTGGGGGGACTGGGGTAGTTTTTTGGGGAGACTCGGGTAGTTATTTGGGTCTCTAGTGGTGTTACTGGGGGATTGGTGTAGGCACTGGGGGGACTGGGGTAGTTTTTTGGGGAGACTCGGGTAGTTATTTGGGTCTCCAGTGGTGTTACTGGGGGACTGGTGTAGGCACTGGGGGGACTGGGGTAGTTTTTTGGGGAGACTCGGGTAGTTATTTGGGTCTCCAGTGGTGTTACTGGGGGACTGGTGTAGGCACTGGAGGGACTGGGGTAGGTCCTGGGGGGGTTTGGTGTAGGTACTAGGGGGACTGGGGTAGGTACTGGGGGGACTGGTGTAGGTAGGTAATGGGGGGACTGGTGTAGGTACTGGGGGGACTGGTGTAGGTACTGGGGGGACTGGGGTAGGTACTGGGGGGACTGGGGTAGGTACTGGGGGGACTGGGGTAGGTACTGGGGGGGACTGGTGTAGGTACTGGGGGGACTGGGGTAGGTACTGGGGGGACTGTGGTAGGTACTGGGGGGACTGGTGTAGGTACTGGGGGGACTGGGGTAGGTACTGGGGGGACTGGGGTGGGTACTGGGGGGACTGGTGTAGGTACTGGGGGGACTGGGGTGGGTACTGGGGGGACTGGTGTAGGTACTGGGGGGACTGGGGTAGGTACTGGGGGACTGGGGTAGGTACTGGGGGACTGGGGTAGGCACTGGGGGACTGGTGTAGGTACTGGGGGTACTGAGGTAGGTACTGGGGGGACTGGGGTAGGTACTGGGGGACTTGGGTAGGTACTGGGGAGACTGGGGTAGGCACTGGGGGACTGGTGTAGGCACTGGGGGTACTGAGGTAGGTACTGGAGGGACTGGGGTAGGTACTGGGGGGACTGGGGTAGGTACTGGGGGGACTGGGGTAGGTACTGGGGGGACTGGGGTAGGCACTGGGGTGTCGCGATACAGAGAAAGGGGTGGGTTTAGGACCCCCCTCCCCACACGCCGAGGGAATTCCAACCCCCGTACACATTTTATAGTATTGTCCTTCATGCTTGCGTACACCTGCATACCAGACATGGAGAATAAAAGGATTGAAGATTTACATGAATTTATTTGGAAACACGTGGATTTGAATATGACACACATAGTATTTCAATGCAATCATTAAAGCACAGGGAAATGTTAAAGCAACATGAGCATAAAATGAGCGGGTTAACATGAGCAACATAATGAGACATACAAAAAAACGAGAAGTTTGCTCTCCTTATCACAATGAACGCTAGCCCAACAATTTCAGGATTACGACAAAAATAACTTTCCGCACTGTGCAAAAACCAGGAAACATAGTCGATGAATGGGCTAGCATGAACACAAAACATTCGGAAATAATGCAATATAAAATCAAAGAACTTTGCTTACCACAAGGTGTTCAAAAATTAGTAAACACTTCGCATCATGTACCATCTGAACTCTTGCTTTGTAACCGAAACACATCCTCCTGCTAAGTGCACAACATCATAGCAAACACAATTTAATCCTATAATTAGCACGCCCAACAATAACTCGACACTTAATACAGGAAAGGGGCCATTTACGAAATTTTAGCGCGTTGAATTTGAACACACTGCTTTCACTTATTACTTGACTGGTGATTCACTGCATGGATAATTTTCAGAGTCCTATAAACCAATTATTTCGTGCTACACTTTCTTGCAGCATGTAGATTTCGATGACCTAATATGTTTCCAATACTGCCTGAAGCATACACGTATAGTTGATCCGATGCCGACCATCTTCACCGGTCTGCTACCTCAGTGTTGTTACTCCCGCCCAGCGCTCTAAATTGAGTACCGCCTGCCGCCTCAGAGGTGATGCTCTCGTCAAGCGCTCCAAATCGAGCACCTCTCGTTTGAGGGCCAAAGGAGATTGAACTCTGAAGGTCTCGTTGCTGCGTAGCATCGTTGCAAATTTCGTCATTGAGCAGTTATTGCTTGCATGTGGGAGTTATTACGATCTTGGTGTTGAAGTCGAGACATCTCTTGAATCTCCCTCCGTAGAATCGTTTTGGAGCGGTCGTCAACGAACATCGCCGCGGTGCTAATATGCTTCAAAGAGATTATTTGTTCTTGACACTTCGACGTTAACTTTCCTCTGATGTAAATTTGCTGTTTGTGTGAAATGCATGTCGGCGCCGGCCGACACGCCACGTTCGCCTGCCCTCAGATCACGTGTCCTTCTCTCGCGACTCCGAAACAAAAAGACCTCACCAATGTACTTGTACGCCGCTTATATCTTCTCGCTTCGTTTCTTTTTCAGAGTTTTCTCGAACCTTCCCAAATTATTCGAGCTTCTTCCAAGCAAAGATTACGTGTTTCCCTTAGGATTGGTGGAAATCTTGCCTGCTTCGGGTTGCCGAAATGTAATTGGTGCGTTCTCTGCCACACTCATGCGCCTGATTCGATCCAGAGCGCTGATTGGCCGGCGGGATGTGTTCCCCTTCGAAGCTGCCTCGTCCGGGCGTTCTCACGCAACGCATGTGTGTTGTGTGCTTGTGTTGTGTGTGTCTTGTGTTGTGTTGCCTAAATGTGTTTTGTGTGTTTATGTGTACGCCTGCGCCAGCTCTCTCGTCGAACGCTACCCACTTGAGCTCGACATATTTATAGCCAGACTCATGTCGAAACCTGAGAACAACGCCGTTCTTGTAGAGTTCTGCGGTTACAACATCCTGTCCACTGTCCCTGGCTCAACAAGATATTGTATTTCCCCAAGTAAAGTATTTTGAAGTGAAGTCTTTCCTCAAATAAAGTATTTCCCAAATTTCCCCGAGTAAAGTATTTCCCAACAAAGGTGAATTATCTCCTGAAATAAGGTATTTCCCAAATTTTCATACTTCTTCGAATAAAGTATTTCCCAAATTTCCCCGAGTGAAGTATTTCCCCACAATTTCCCCACAATACCCGCTTCGCCCCAGAAAAATTTGTGCCAACTTGCAAAGTTGGTGCAAATTTTCATCCGTTAATTTCAATTATAACCGTGACTTACCCTTTACGTTAAAAATTTAGAAAATATTCGCCCCCCCCCTTATTCAATCCCCTCGCTCTTCCCGACATCAAAATATCCCTACATATCACCTCATGATTTACGCCGATGTTGACGCATTTATAAAAAGTTCATTAATACCTGACACACACCTAATACTTGAAACGCACAAGTCTTATACACATTATTATAGAACGCAAGGAGAAAAGAACACATCAAAGATAACGCATAAATCGGACACTTCACGCATAAAATAAAACACACACGACATATTATTCTCGACTTGCTCTCGGCAAATTCATCCACATAGATAAACATATAAATTAGAGATCGAAAAATCGGCGAATTTGTTACAAGTAGAGACATCCTTTCAGCTTTCTCGGTTGCAATCCACCTAAAAAAATTTAAATCGCAAAATAGAGGTGATTTCCAACCTCAAGTTTTCTTCCTCATGATCATCATTTCATCCTGTGATTCAAAGTAGACGTTTTTCTTGCAACAAAAACTTGCTGTTGCTCCTCCTGTGCACCTAGGTACAGCTTGTTGTTGTTGTTCCTGTGACGTGCTACTCCTCTTCGGCTTGCGACTGATCCTGGCTTGCTACTGATCCTGGGCTTGCTACTGATCCTGGGCTTGCTACTGATCCTGGGGAGAGCCCCCTGCTGAGAATCGAAGTTACTGAAGTTTTTCCATGAAAATTCATCCTTGGCGCCACGTGAACTCGTGGAAATTCCGTAGATTCTCGTTGCGTCAAATCGCGGACAATCCTGTAGATTACTGCGTCAATACGCGTTGGACTCCCACGTTGGAGCTCATCAGCTCTTTCATAAAATGAAGCACATTTATTTGCGAAGATCTTCAGGTTTTGATTCTCAGTCCGCTTGTCGACCAGCATGACTTAGACCCCTGAGTTTCGCGTTAAATTGCTAATGATCTCCTTCCGTAAAATACGCGTTAAATTGTCTAACCTGGTCCATTTGTACTCGAGAGACAGCGCATTACATGGTTGATCACGTTAGAAATTTTCCTCGCTTTCCTTCAAATCTGCCTTGAGTGAGGCGGAGCTCAGCTACGCGAAGAATTTCTACATACATACATAAAATAGTTAATTTCCGGCATCCTCAACCAACTCTAGACAAAGCCGAAATTCGTTCGACGGTGTTACTAATCAGTTGATTCACCTAAATATTTCGAAGAAACTAATACATCTCATTCCAGTAACTTACGACCAGCCCCATTTTTCAATCGTAGGCGTCGATTACCTTGGCACAAGACTATATGAACATTCCTACACATGAGGTACGAAATAGCTGGAAATTCACCATTTAGGCCGAAATTCCCGCACACGCACCAATAAAAAAAAATGCACACATACATTGGGTATAGCCAAGCCATCGGACTTTACGTTATACTCGGCCGCGAAGGCTTTTCTAGCGATCCGACATTTTGACAATACAGACACACAAATAAATGCAGAAATAGACAAAAATTTAGTGTTATCAGCCCGTCAAACTTTACACCTTACTACGCCGAAAGGCTCTTCAGACGATCTGACATTGTGATATCACTGACACAAAATGCAAAAAAATAGACATAACACAAATTTTATCCGATTCTCAGCCCCAGAGACAGTGCAGCACATTTAAATGATTCCACGTTGCCGCAAGATTATATGAACATTCACACAAATATTGTACGCCAAATCGGGAGATTTACCAAATAGGCTGAAATCCCTAACGCACTTAATGTACACATGAATACACAGTGTGTCATCACTCTGTTAGACTTTACATCATACTTTTGCTGAGAACAGCCGTTCTGATGGTCTAACATCCTGATAACACACACAAAAATGCAAAAAGACATGATTGTTCACCTAATTCTCAGCCTTTGAGTTGCACAATTGTTACTCAATGATATCATTTTCTTCGTCGTCCATCAATTTAAACGCATTTACTTCAATGCTACTGATACCATTTAATACACATTCTTTCCATGTTCTCACAACATCCTACATTCTTACGTTCCGTAATACCACACTAGAGTTTTACCACATCAGCTTGAACGTACCGCCACAATTTCTTAATTGCTTGTGCTATCCATAAAGCAATAAAATTCCGGCAGAGGCTCTCTGCTGCACGGTGTACCTCTCTTACATACATTCTCAATGAAGATTTCACTTGTACATTCCAGTCGTAATTCATTTTCAATTTTTACGCTATAATCAATGCGTCTGTAGAAATTACACTCCATCTCGAAATATTGAGCATTTTCGTTGTAGAAAATGAACATATCCTAATGAAGTTGATAAATACATCATAATTATGCAAACCTACTCTCGCCAGCAATTAACAATTTAATTTCAATTACTAACGAAACGGTCCACACAATTTGTTTAAAGTCACTGCTTAATCATGTTAACATTCAACATTCAAAGCATTGTCGTATGCTCCCGCTCCCTCAATCTCGCGCCCAAACCTCAGACGGTACGCTTGAGTCACTTTGTTGATCAGGCAAAGCTACCTCGTACGAACCTGTCCAGAATCCGCGCACGAACGAGAGAGAATGCTTAGACAAATACTAGGAATCCATTATAAAAATCCAAAAATATTCTGAAGAATTCTCAGGGATGTTCAGGGATAAATTTATATGTAAACACCAGGCAAATTACCTTTATACTACAAGTAAATTTTCCTGTTTAGGGAGACAATAATCCCAGGCGTACGCAGGAAATATTCATCTCTCACACAAGGCAATACTTTACTTTGCGATAAAATACGAGGTTGAATCCTACTTGAAAAATCACACAGTATTTCTTCGAAGTCCACATAACTCTATCTCTTTCGCTGTAGTAGAATCCAGTGTCAGTAAGACATAATTTGCACTTCACACATGAGTATGACTTGAACATTCCTTTAGACAACGAACCACTTGAAGAAAAATACACAATCTTTTAATTACGCACGCTAAAAAAATGAAATTTCATTCATCAGCGACATGTAACCGATTAGACAAAATTGTGTTTTAATCCACGTGTCCACCTTTTAATCTACAGACACTTAATATAATAAAAATTCCTTCCTACCTGTAGGCAGCTAGGATTGAATCATCTTAAATTACCAAGTTCCAGCGTCGAATTCACATCAAAAAGAAATTTTAAACATCATGAATTTATAAAAGTTAAGGAAGCAAAATTTTTATGCTCAGTGAATTTGATATAAAGGTATAGATTGACTCATGTCAGTGTCGTAATGGATTGTATAATTGGCACATGGGAAAATTACCCAAAATATTCAATGATTTAGTGTATTATTATTGAAGCAATTATTTAAATTCTCACTCTGATGTACTGGAGCTTAGCACAATGATCTTGTGAATAGAAACGGAGGACGAATTTACTTTACTTAACACACGAGCAGCGGCGTCATTTCTATCCAAGCAAATATAATTAGACCACGAACTGAATGTGCAGCACCGTTGAAAATTATCACTTACTTTAAACACTACATTTGATTTTTATCCTAAGCACCGTCACTTAATTCATTCAACAGTTTGCAACAAGAATTTACCACCCCTTTGATAGCAAGGAAATTGATTCTCAAAATTCCCATTACTGCTTCTCAGCAGATGTCAATTTAAATAATTGAAGCACTCAAATATCAACAAATGAAAATATGAATTATGTTGCTAAAGCTGATTGGAGAAGCTTGACGAACACGAGGCCAAAACATTCTGCAAATTATTTTGAGTAAGGTATCATTAAAAATGAAAATTCCAACTAGATTAATTACTAAATGTCTCAAAGCCCAGAAAAATGTAAACTTGTTTCAAAGATTCACTTGAGATAAGGCGTTGTCTGCTAAAATTACGGCGTTAGTTTCCAGAGCCATCGCTGCACACCTAAATTCAGTTAAACCTAAGAATTGTGCAGATCATAGAAAATGCAACCAAAAATTCAGCACTCAAGAAAAAATTTTTATCGAACACACTGTCAAGAAAATAGAGTACGCATTTGATCCAATATTCACTCAGACAACATTAACTAGATCAACTCAGCGGCACAAAAGAAAAATGAGCAAAGATTCCAGAAGGTATAAATTTCTCGTAGCATTTCGAAATTAATAGACATGGATTACACTCAGTCAAGTACACTTCAAATTAGGCGCTCAGAAAATGGTTCTACTGCAGCTGCAAGAATCTCAAATTTTATTACTCCGTCCTCTCACGCATTTATGACTCAAAGCAGTGAAATGCCATTACAAGCCGACTCACTCAGTCTCATGCAGCAGCGGCCCAGCTCTGGCCGGAATCAGTACCAAAATTGGGAGGCACCACAATAACTCGCAGAAAATTAGCACATGACGAAAATTCTGCTGCCTATCACGTACCTACACGACTGAATCTAATCCTTGAGAGATTGTAACACAAACAAATTTTTTTTAGTCATTGAATGATTACCAAACAAATTTATCCCACGATGAACAAAAATATTTTAATAATGCCGGCTGCACTTCAGAGCTTGCAAATTTTATAACGATTAGCACGGCCAAGAAAATAAAATGCTCTCAGAAGATTCAACACTGTTATTTTTTAAAATTTGTTGTGAAACTCGCCAAGAAGACAATATTCAACTTAATCAATTTCACCATTATGACAAAAAAATCTGGTCTACGCCGGCAATATTGTCAAATGAACTTCTCATTATTCCTGAGAAACTTAATGTCAGAGAATTACACAGCTTTACAGAATTCAGTCAGGCTCACTTCAAATTAGGCGCTCAGATATAGTCTGACTGCGGCTCAGCTTCACCGCCACAAGAAATTTCCGGTCTTTTATTATCCTTCCAACAGCTCGCCCGGTCTCAGGCGACGGCATAGATCTCTAAGTTAGAAATTACTCCCCAAGAATTGGAGCGTACTTAAGATGACACGGGGTGAATTGCACTTGCAGAAAATTCTGCTTAATTATCGAGCGACTGTTTGACTGAATTCAAAGAAACAGAAATTTTGGACAACTGAAAATGAATTCCTTTAAAATTTCCAAGCTGATATACAGACAGTACGCTTGCATAGGACAATCAATGTTTTACCTGTCGCGATACAGAGAAAGGGGTGGGTTTAGGACCCCCCTCCCCACACGCTGAGGGAATTCCAACCCCCGTACACATTTTATAGTATTGTCCTTCATGCTTGCGTACACCTGCATACCAGACATGGAGAATAAAAGGATTGAAGATTTACATGAATTTATTTGGAAACACGTGGATTTGAATATGACACACATAGTATTTCAATGCAATCATTAAAGCACAGGGAAATGTTAAAGCAACATGAGCATAAAATGAGCGGGTTAACATGAGCAACATAATGAGACACACAAAAAAACGAGAAGTTTGCTCTCCTTATCACAATGAACGCTAGCCCAACAATTTCAGGATTACGACAAAAATAACTTTCCGCACTGTGCAAAAACCAGGAAACATAGTCGATGAATGGGCTAGCATGAACACAAAACATTCGGAAATAATGCAATATAAAATCAAAGAACTTTGCTTACCACAAGGTGTTCAAAAATTAGTAAACACTTCGCATCATGTACCATCTGAACTCTTGCTTTGTAACCGAAACACATCCTCCTGCTAAGTGCACAACATCATAGCAAACACAATTTAATCCTATAATTAGCACGCCCAACAATAACTCGACACTTAATACAGGAAAGGGGCCATTTACGAAATTTTAGCGCGTTGAATTTGAACACACTGCTTTCACTTATTACTTGACTGGTGATTCACTGCATGGATAATTTTCAGAGTCCTATAAACCAATTATTTCGTGCTACACTTTCTTGCAGCATGTAGATTTCGATGACCTAATATGTTTCCAATACTGCCTGAAGCATACACGTATAGTTGATCCGATGCCGACCATCTTCACCGGTCTGCTACCTCAGTGTTGTTACTCCCGCCCAGCGCTCTAAATTGAGTACCGCCTGCCGCCTCAGTGGTGTTGCTCTCGTCAAGCGCTCCAAATCGAGCACCTCTCGATTGAGGGCCAAAGGAGATTGAACTCTGAAGGTCTCGTTGCTGCGTAGCATCGTTGCAAATTTCGTCATTGAGCAGTTAATGCTTGCATGTGGGAGTTATTACGATCTTGGTGTTGAAGTCGAGACATCTCTTGAATCTCCCTCCGTAGAATCGTTGTGGAGCGGTCGTCAACGAACATCGCCGCGGTGATAATATGCTTCAAAGAGATTATTTGTTCTTGACACTTCGACGTTAACTTTCCTCTGATGTAAATTTGCTGTTTGTGTGAAATGCATGTCGGCGCCGGCCGACACGCCACGTTCGCCTGCCCTCAGATCACGTGTCCTTCTCTCGCGACTCCGAAACAAAAAGACCTCACCAATGTACTTGTACGCCGCTTATATCTTCTCGCTTCGTTTCTTTTTCAGAGTTTTCTCGAACCTTCCCAAATTATTCGAGCTTCTTCCAAGCAAAGATTACGTGTTTCCCTTAGGATTGGTGGAAATCTTGCCTGCTTCGGGTTGCCGAAATGTAATTGGTGCGTTCTCTGCCACACTCATGCGCCTGATTCGATCCAGAGCGCTGATTGGCCGGCGGGATGTGTTCCCCTTCGAAGCTGCCTCGTCCGGGCGTTCTCACGCAACGCATGTGTGTTGTGTGCTTGTGTTGTGTGTGTCTTGTGTTGTGTTGCCTAAATGTGTTTTGTGTGTTTATGTGTACGCCTGCGCCAGCTCTCTCGTCGAACGCTACCCACTTGAGCTCGACATATTTATAGCCAGACTCATGTCGAAACCTGAGAACAACGCCGTTCTTGTAGAGTTCTGCGGTTACAACATCCTGTCCACTGTCCCTGGCTCAACAAGATATTGTATTTCCCCAAGTAAAGTATTTTGAAGTGAAGTCTTTCCTCAAATAAAGTATTTCCCAAATTTCCCCGAGTAAAGTATTTCCCAACAAAGGTGAATTATCTCCTGAAATAAGGTATTTCCCAAATTTTCATACTTCTTCGAATAAAGTATTTCCCAAATTTCCCCGAGTGAAGTATTTCCCCACAATTTCCCCACAGGGGGGACTGGGGTAGGTACTGGGGGGACTGGGGTAGGCACTGGGGGGACTGGTGTAGGCACTGGGGGTACTGGGGTAGGTACTGGGGGGACTGGGGTAGGTACTGGGGGATTGGGGTAGGCACTGGGGGGACTGGTGTAGGCACTGGGGGTACTGGGTTAGGTACTGGGGGAACTCCGGTAGGTACTAGGGGTTCTCGGGTAGTTATTTGGGTCTCTAGTGGTGTTACTGATGGACTGGTGTATGCACTGGGGGGACTGGTGTAGGCACTGGGGGGACTGGGGTAGTTACTGGGGGAACTCGGGTAGTTATTTGGGTCACTAGTGGTGTTACTGGGGGAATGGTGGTCACTGGTGGTGTTGCTGGTGTTGTTGTCAGGGGTAACTAGTACCTTCATTTAGGTAATGACTCAAAAAATGACGACACAATGACCCATGTGATGACTTGGCTTAATTTGAATGATTTGTATGATAAGTAAAGCACTTAGGTAACAAGTTGGTCCTCTGAGGTTGACAAATGAGGGTCAATAACGAAGGTAAGTCAGGACAAATAAAATATTGGCAACAAATACTGGAAATGTTGAAGGTCGACTTAAAGGTAAACAATAAGGAAAATTGAAGCGAGTACATATAAAGGTTAATTAGAGAGGGAAGTTAATAAGTGTGCATTATAAAGGTTAACTAGAGAGGGAAGTTTAGGAGAGTACATGATTTTGGCTTATTAGAGAGGGAAGTTAATGAGTATGCATGATAAAGGTTAATTAGACAGGCACGTTAAAGAGAGTACATGATAATGGTTAATTAGGCAGGGAATTTAAGGAGAGTACATGATAATGGTTAAATAAAAAGAGAATTACTGAGGGTATAAAGGTAAATGCAAGAGGAATTAATGAGGGTACAAGATAAAAATTAATCAATAAGAGAAATTGAAGTAACTTTAGGAAAGTTAGGAAGAAAGCCAATTAGAGTACGTAATGAAGTAACGTATAGGAGGGAATATTGAGGGTAAAGTAATAAGATGGACTAATGCATGTGAATATTGCAAGGAAATATTTTTGCTGTCAATTGGTACATATAACAAAAAATTTGAACGCTTAACTAGTGAACCACAAAAAAACACACTGCTTTAGATTTCTTATAATTAGAATATAAAGAGCTACATTCCCTTATCACACACATAAAGCCCATAATACCTTACAACAACAGTATGAAATATTAGACAAATTGCACAACCTAAATCGAGCGTAAGCACTTATAACGTAGAAAAATAATGCAAAAGATTCCAATAACATTTGAAAATCCAAAAAACTGTGGGTTGGCCTGCTACTTACAATAATTCTAATGTAATGTTTATAATAAATATGAACGCTATAACCAGAATAACACCATAAATTAATTTTTTTGGGAAAGTGAGACCCATATGCAAAAAAATAAGACGTCACAATTGATGGCATTCATCTTTAAAAAGTAGGTTCTAATATAAAACGCATCGCCTGTCGGAAAAATTCGCTTGTATCTGTGGCGAACTCGGAGTAACTTAAATGCTGGTTGCAAATACCGTAGATTTTGTACATGTTCGTGTCGCTTATGATTGGTACAACACATTATGTTTTTTTCCGCAGCATTATTTTAAATGTTTTCTTCTAATGCTATTCGTCCCTCAGGGGAATATAATTGCTGTATTTATGGGAAGTAGCGCTCCATGGAAGAAAATGTGAGGTCCATAGCGTAAAGTTTGGTGAGCTTTCCTTGCTTAAAGCGAAATAGTTTTTCAATTTTGTTAAGGCCCCTCATTTTTTGGTTCACTACTGTCCTGTTTTTCCAGCAATTACCACTTTTTTCAACTTTTATCATGCTTCATGACCTTCCATCTCAACTTGTTGTTTCTACACACAGGGAATAACGCGTAGGAAGCATTTTCTGCATAGGTTTCTCGTTCCCTCAACTTCATACTAAATGTTTCCTCATCTCTCCTGTATTTGAAGACCCTTTGCTGCGATTATGAAAGCTTAAACTCACTTATAATCTTATAAAACGTTGACTTAAGATGTTCGTATATGAATATTATGATTGTTAACTTGATGATTATGATTTATGATTATTAACTTGATGATTATGGTTTATGATTATTAACGTGATGATTATGGTTTATGATTATTAGCTTGATGATTATGAGTTATGATTATTAACTTGATGATTATGAGTTATGATTATTAGCTTGATGATTATGGTTTATGATTATTAACGTGATGATTATGGTTTATGATTATTAACGTGATGATTATGGTTTATGATTATTAGCTTGATGATTATGAGTTATGATTATTAACTTGATGATTATGAGTTATGATTATTAGCTTGATGATTATGATTTATGATTATTAACTTGATTATGCAGCATTATGAAATTCAATTAACGTATAAATAGTTTAACACAAACATAACGGCTCACCCAAACTACTCTGTGTGAAATACAAGCGCTTCATACAAGGGGTTGCCAGCCTGGGGGGCTAGCACCCCCTGGGGGAGCGAGGCGATATTTCAGGGGTGCTGTAAAAGTTCAGGTAAGTAATGCGGTATTGGTTTTGTGTTGCCTTTTTTGTTGGCAATATTTCGGGCTTTTATTGGTTACATTTTGGTAGTTTTGTTCGCATATGTTGGCCATATGTTGGCTGTATGTTGGCATTTTTGGGGCTATATGTTGGCTGTATGTTGGCCATATGTTGGCTGTATGTTGACATTTTTGGGGCTATATGTTGGTTGTATGTTGGCTGTATGTTAGCTATATGTTGGCTATATGTTGGCATTTTTGGACGCTATATGTTGGCATTTTTTGGGGCTATATGTTGGCTGTATGTTGGCTGTATGTTGGCTGTATGTTGGCATTTTTGGGGCTATATGTTGGTTGTATGTTGGCTGTATGTTGGCTATATGTTGGCTATATGTTGGCATTTTTGGACGCTATATGTTGGCACTTTTTGGGGCTATATGTTGGCTGTATGTTGGCTGTATGTTGGCTGTATGTTGGCATCTTTGGGGCTATATGTTGGTTGTATGTTGGCTGTATGTTGGCTGTATGTTGGCAATTTTGGGGCTATATGTTGGTTGTATGTTGGCTGTATGTTGGCATTTTTGGGGCTATATGTTAGTTGTATGTTGGCTGTATGTTGGCTATATGTTGGCATTTTTGGGGGCTATATGTTGGCTATATGTTGGCTGTATGTTGGCTATATGTTGGCATTTTTGGGGGCTATATGTTGGCTGTATGTTGGCTATATGTTGGCATTTTTGGGGGCTATATGTTGGCTGTATGTTGGCATTTTTGGGGGCTATATGTTGGCTGTATGTTGGCTATATGTTGGCATTTTTGGGGCTATATGTTGGCTGTATGTTGGCTATATGTTGGCATTTTTGGGGGCTATATGTTGGCTGTATATTGGCTATATGTTGGCATTTTTGGGGGCTATATGTTGGCTCTATGTTGGCTATATGTTGGCATTTTTGGGGGCTATATGTTGGCTATATGTCGGCATTTTTTATTTCAGGGAGTGCGAGGTTCGAATGCAATTTAGGCGTGCGGGCCGGAAAATACATGTGGGTGCCCCTGCTGTGTACGAAATGCTCTATTTTCTTATTGCTATACACGAAATCTACGAAAAAAATTCATCTGTTGGTTACTATGAGCATCGAAAATGAATGAGTTAAATTTCACATGCAATGGCTTATTCCGTCTCAAATAACGTGCAAAAAAGTGAATGATTTTTTTTAATTATTTCATTTAAATGTTTACGAAAGTTTAATATCGTGAACTTTAGATTTTCTTCTTTCTTTTTTACTACAATATTTTTTGCAAGTTTAAACATGCTGTTCTCTTTGCATTAAAACTATGGAAAATTTCCCATAATTGGCATAGGCAGGAACAGGTTTGCAAAATTTCATCGCCGAGTGCTCTACACGAAACACCTCATGTAATCAAGCCCCTTAATGTCGCTAAACGTATTTTTTACGTGCGTCTTAATAATATATTACAACACGTAGAGATATATACAATACTGTACACCTTAACACGTGTAGAAATGCACATATACAATATTCCACAATACGAAGAGCTCTCTGGACTTACAACACACCTCAACACATACAGTTGTCAGGATGTAACGTGCCTCAACATGAAGAAATGTTCATATGCCATAGAGCACAATACGAAGAATTATCAAGGCATATAATACACCTCAGCGTGTAAAGACATATTATATATATATTCCTCCATACGCAGACATATATTATGCACATATATATACAGAACACTCAGAGCTTCCGCAGAAGACAAGCTCTTGTTTTCATTGTTATGCCGCAACAAAACTGGAAGTTTGTTCCTGAAGTTCTGAGCTGCGCAAATGAGCGGCAGGGACTGGCCCCATTGGCGTGGTGAGGCCAATACCTGGTGTGTGAGGCCAATACCTGGTGTGTGAGGCCAATACCTTGTGTCTGAGGCCAATATCTGGTGTGTGAGGCCAATACCTGGTGTGTGAGGCCAATACCTGGTGTGTGAGGCCAATACCTGGTGTGTGAGGCCAATACCTGGTGTGTGAGGCCAATATCTGGTGTGTGAGGCCAATACCTGGTGTGTGAGGCCAATACCTGGTGTGTGAGGCCAATACCTGGTGTGTGAGGCCAATATCTGGTGTGTGAGGCCAATACCTGGTGTGTGAGGCCAATACCTGGTGTGTGAGGCCAATACCTGGTGTGTGAGGCCAATACCTGGTGTGTGAGGCCAATACCTGGTGTGTGAGGCCAATATCTGGTGTGTGAGGCCAATACCTGGTGTGTGAGGCCAATATCTGGTGTGTGAGGCCAATATCTGGTGTGTGAGGCCAATACCTGGTGTGTGAGGCCAATACCTGGTGTGTGAGGCCAATACCTGGTGTGTGAGGCCAATACCTGGTGTGTGAGGCCAATACCTGGTGTGTGAGGCCAATACCTGGTGTGTGAGGCCAATACCTGGTGTGTGAGGCCAATATCTGGTGTGTGAGGCCAATACCTGGTGTGTGAGGCCAATACCTGGTGTGTGAGGCCAATACCTGGTGTGTGAGGCCAATACCTGGTGTGTGAGGCCAATACCTGGTGTGTGAGGCCAATACCTGGTGTGTGAGGCCAATACCTGTTGTGTGAGGCCAATACCTGGTGTGTGAGGCCAATACCTGGTGTGTGAGGCCAATACCTGGTGTGTGAGGCCAATACCTGTTGTGTGAGGCCAATATCTGGTGTGTGAGGCCAATACCTGGTGTGTGAGGCCAATACCTGGTGTGTGAGGCCAATACCTGGTGTGTGAGGCCAATACCTGTTGTGTGAGGCCAATATCTGGTGTGTGAGGCCAATACCTGGTGTGTGAGGCCAATACCTGGTGTGTGAGGCCAATACCTGGTGTGTGAGGCCAATACCTGGTGTGTGAGGCCAATACCTGGTGCGTGAGGCCAATACCTGGTGTGTGAGGCCAATACCTGGTGTGTGAGGCCAATACCTGGTGTGTGAGGCCAATACCTGGTGCGTGAGGCCAATACCTGGTGTGTGAGGCCAATACCTGGTGTGTGAGGCCAATACCTGGTGTGTGAGGCCAATACCTGGTGTGTGAGGCCAATACCTGGTGTGTGAGGCCAATACCTGGTGTGTGAGGCCAATATCTGGTGTGTGAGGCCAATACCTGGTGTGTGAGGCCAATACCTGGTGCGTGAGGCCAATACCTGGTGTGTGAGGCCAATACCTGGTGTGTGAGGCCAATACCTGGTGTGTGAGGCCAATATCTGGTGTATGCGGCCAATATCTGGTGTGTGAGGCCAATACCTGGTGTGTGAGGCCAATACCTGGTGTGTGAGGCCAATACCTGGTGTGTGAGGCCAATATCTGGTGTGTGAGGCTAATACCTGGTGTGTGAGGCCAATACCTGGTGTGTGAGGCCAATACCTGGTGTGTGAGGCCAATACCTGATGTGTGAGGCCAATATCTGGTGTATGAGGCCAATACCTGGTGTGTGAGGCCAATACCTGGTGTGTGAGGCCAATACCTGGTGTGTGAGGCCAATACCTGGTGTGTGAGGCCAATACCTGGTGTGTGAGGCCAATACCTGGTGTGCGAGGCCAATACCTGGTGTGTGAGGCCAATACCTGGTGTGTGAGGCCAATACCTGGTGTGTGAAGCTCATACCTGGTTTGAGGCCAATACCTGGTATGTGAGGCCAATACCTGGTATGTGAGGCCAATACCCGGTGTATGAGGCCAATCCCTGGTGTGTGAGGCCAGTATTTTATCTATCAGATAAGTATTTGGTAATGAGGTCAATTTTGATTCAGGGGTTCAGTTGGAATCTCTAATCAGGAGGTCAGTGCCCGATCCAATCAGGAGGTCAGTGCCCGGTCCAATCAGGAGGTCAGTGCCCGGTCCAATCAGGAGGTCAATGCCCGGTCCAATCAGGAGGTCAATGCCCGGTCCAATCAGGAGGTCAATGCCCGGTCCAATCAGGAGGTCAATGCCCGGTCCAATCAGGAGGTCAATGCCCGGTCCAATAGGAGGTCAATGCCCGGTCCAATCAGGAGGTCAATGCCAGGTACAATCAGGAGGTCAATGCCCGGTCCAATCAGGAGGTCAATGCGCGGTCCAATCAGGAGGTCAATACCCGGTCCAATCAGGAGGTGAATGCCCGGTCCAATCAGGAGGTCAATGCCAGGTACAATCAGGAGGTCAATGCCAGGTACAATCAGGAGGTCAATGCCCGGTCCAATCAGGAGGTCAATACCCGGTCCAATCAGGAGGTCAATGCCCGGTCCAATCAGGAGGTGAATGCCCGGTCCAATCAGGAGGTCAATGCCCGGTCCAATCAGGAGGTGAATGCCCGGTCCAATCAGGAGATCAATGCCCGGTCCAATCAGGAGGTCAGTGCCCGGTCCAATCAGGAGGTCAATGCCCGGTCCAATCAGGAGGTGAATGCCCGGTCCAATCAGGAGGTCAATGCCCGGTCCAATCAGGAGGTGAATGCCCGGTCCAATCAGGAGGTGAATGCCCGGTCCAATCAGGAGGTCAATGCGCGGTCCAATCAGGAGGTCAATGCCCGGTCCAATCAAGAGGTGAATGCCCGGTCCAATCAGGAGGTCAATGCCCGGTCCAATCAGGAGGTGAATGCCCGGTCCAATCAGGAGGTCAATGCCCGGTCCAATCAGGAGGTCAATGCCCGGTCCAATCAGGAGGTCAATGCCCGGTCCAATCAGGAGATCAATGCCCGGTCCAATCAGGAGGTCAGTGCCCGGTCCAATCAGGAGGTCAATGCCCGGTCTAATCAGGAGGTGAATGCCCGGTCCAATCAAGAGGTCAATGCCCGGTCCAATCAGGAGATCAATGCCCGGTCCAATCAGGAGGTCAATGCCCGGTCCAATCAGGAGTTCAATGCCCGGTCCAATCGGGAGGTCAATACCCGGTCCAATCAGGAGGTGAATGCCCGGTCCAATCAGGAGGTCAATGCGCGGTCCAATCAGGAGGTCAATACCCGGTCCAATCAGGAGGTGAATGCCCGGTCCAATCAGGAAATCAATGCCCGGTCCAATCAGGAGGTCAATGCCCGGTCCAATCAGGAGTTCAATGCCCGGTCCAATCAGGAGGTCAATACCCGGTCCAATCAGGAGGTGAATGCCCGGTCCAATCAGGAGGTGAATGCCCGGTCCAATCAGGAGGTCAATGCCCGGTCCAATCAGGAGGTCAATACCCGGTCCAATCAGGAGGTGAATGCCCGGTCCAATCAGGAGATCAATGCCCGGTCCAATCAGGAGGTCAATGCCCGGTCCAATCAGGAGTTCAATGCCCGGTCCAATCAGGAAGTCAATACCCGGTTCAATCAGGAGGTGAATGCCCGGTCCAAACAGGAGGTCAATGCCCGGTCCAATCAGGAGGTCAATGCCCGGTCCAATCAGGAGGTCAATACCCGGTCCAATTAGGAGGTGAATGCCCGGTCCAATCAGGAGATCAATGCCCGGTCCAATCAGGAGGTCAATGCCCGGTCCAATCAGGAGGTGAATGCCCGGTCCAATCAGGAGGTCAATGCGCGGTCCAATCAGGAGGTCAATACCCGGTCCAATCAGGAGGTGAATGCCCGGTCCAATCAGGAGATCAATGCCCGGTCCAATCAGGAGGTCAATGCCCGGTCCAATCAGGAGTTCAATGCCCGGTCCAATCAGGAGGTCAATACCCGGTCCAATCAGGAGGTGAATGCCCGGTCCAATCAGGAGGTGAATGCCCGGTCCAATCAGGAGGTCAATGCCCGGTCCAATCAGGAGGTCAATACCAGGTCCAATCAGGAGGTGAATGCCCGGTCCAATCAGGAGATCAATGCCCGGTCCAATCAGGAGGTCAATGCCCGGTCCAATCAGGAGTTCAATGCCCGGTCCAATCAGGAAGTCAATACCCGGTCCAATCAGGAGGTGAATGCCCGGTCCAATCAGGAGGTCAATGCCCGGTCCAATCAGGAGGTCAATGCCCGGTCCAATCAGGAGGTCAATACCCGGTCCAATCAGGAGGTGAATGACCGGTCCAATCAGGAGATCAATGCCCGGTCCAATCAGGAGGTCAATGCCCGGTCCAATCAGGAGTTCAATGCCAGGTCCAATCAGGAGGTCAATACCCGGTCCAATCAGGAGGTCAATGCCCGGTCCAATCAGGAGGTCAATGCCCGATCCAATCAGGAGGTCAGTGCCCGCTCCAATCAGGAGGTCAATGCCAGCTCCAATCAGGAGGTCAATGCCCGGTCCAATCAGGAGGTCAATGCCCGGTCCAATCAGGAGGTCAATGCCCGGTCCAATCAGGAGGTCAGTGCCCGGTCCAATCAGGAGGTCAATACCCGGTCCAATCAGGAGGTCAATGCCCGGTCCAATCAGGAGGTCAATGCCCGGTCCAATCAGGAGGTCAATGCCCGGTCCAATCAGGAGGTCAATGCCCGGTCCAATTAGGAGGTCAGTGCCCGGTCCAATCAGGAGGTCAATGCCCGGTCCAATCTGGAGGTCAATGCCCGGTCCAATCAGGAGGTCAATGCCCGGTCCAATCAGGAGGTCAGTGCCCGGTCAAACCAGGAGGTCAATGCCCGGTCCAATTAGGAGGTCAGTGCCCGGTCCAATCAGGAGGTCAATGCCCGGTCCAATCAGGAGGTCAGTGCCCGGTCCAACCAGGAGGTCAATGCCCGGTCCAATCTGGAGGTCAATGCCCGGTCCAATCAGGAGGTCAATGCCAGGTACAATCAGGAGGTCAATACCCGGTCCAATCAGGAGTTCAATGCCCGGTCCAACCAGGAGGTCAATGCCCGGTCCAATCTGGAGGTCAATGCCCGGTCCAATCAGGAGGTCAATGCCAGGTACAATCAGGAGTTCAATGCCCGGTCCAACCAGGAGGTCAATGCCCGGTCCAATCTGGAGGTCAATGCCCGGTCCAATCAGGAGGTCAGTGCCCGGTCCAATCAGGAGGTCAATGCCCGGTCCAATCTGGAGGTCAATGCCCGGTCCAATCTGGAGGTCAATGCCCGGTCCAACCAGGAGGTCAATGCCCGGTCCAATCTGGAGGTCAATGCCCGGTCCAATCAGGAGGTCAGTGCCCGGTCCAATCAGGAGGTCAATGCCCGGTCCAATCAGGAGGTCAGTGCCCGGTCCAACCAGGAGGTCAATGCCCGGTCCAATCTGGAGGTCAATGCCCGGTCCAATCAGGAGGTCAATGCCAGGTACAATCAGGAGGTCAATGCCCGGTCCAATCAGGAGGTCAATGCCCGGTCCAATCAGGAGGTCAATGCTCAGTCCAATCAGGAGGTCAATTTTCATAGATTTCTGTTCGATGCGATAATATGTATTTGTCCATATGTGTATGAATGCAATACAAAATAATTTTTATGAATATGATAAACATTTATTTTTAAGAACGCAATGAGTAATAATTTACGCGGGAAAGATAGATGTTTTGTTGTACGTGCAATGTACGGAATGTGTGTGTGTGTGATGTATGCAGTGTACGCAATGTGTGTGTGTGATGTATGCAGTGTACGGAATGTGTGTGTGTGTGATGTATGCAGTGTACGCAATGTGTTTGTGTGTGATGTATGCAGTGTACGGAATGTGTGTGTGTGTGATGTATGCAGTGTACGCAATGTGTTTGTGTGTGATGTATGCAGTGTACGGAATGTGTGTGTGTGATGTATGCAGTGTACGGAATGTGTGTGTGTGTGATGTATGCAGTGTACGCAATGTGTTTGTGTGTGATGTATGCAATGTACGGAATGTGTGTGTGTGATGTATGCAGTGTACGGAATGTGTGTGTGTGATGTATGCAGTGTACGCAATGTGTTTGTGTGTGATGTATGCAGTGTACGGAATGTGTGTGTGTGTGATGTATGCAGTGTACGGAATGTATGTGTGTGTGATGTATGCAGTGTAGGCAATGTGTTTGTGTGTGATGTATGCAGTGTACGGAATGTGTGTGTGTGTGATGTATGCAGTGTACGCAATGTGTGTGTGTGATGTATGCAGTGTATGCAATGTGTGTGTGTGTGATGTATGCAGTGTACTGAATGTGTGTGTGTGTGATGTATGCAGTGTACGCAATGTGTGTGTGTGATGTATGCAGTGTATGCAATGTGTGTGTGTGATGTATGCAGTGTACGCAATGTGTGTGTGTGATGTATGCAGTGTACGCAATGTGTTTGTGTGATGTATGCAGTGTATGCAATGTGTGTGTGTGATGTATACAGTGTATGCAATGTGTGTGTGTGATGTATGCAGTGTACGCAATGTGTGTGTGTGATGTATGCAGTGTATGCAATGTGAGTGTGTGATGTATGCAGTGTACGCTATGTATGTGTGTGATGTATGCAGTGTACGCAATGTATGTGTGTGATGTATGCTGTGTACGCAATGTATGTGTGTGTGACGTATGCAGTGTACGCAATGTGTTTGTGATGTATGCAGTGTACGCAATGTATGTGTGTGATGTATGCAGTGTACGGTATATGTGTGTGCGTGATGTATGCAGTGTACGCAATGTATGTGTGTGATGTATGCAGTGTACGGAATATGTGTGTGTGTGGGATATATGCAGTGTACGCAATGTATGTGTGGGATGTATTCGCGATGTACGCCTATGCAGAGTTTACAAACATAAGTACGCACATGATGGCTGTGGCAAAATACGAACATGTGTACTTTAAATGTGTGACCCGCACACGTGTGCACACAATTCTTGCGCATAGCACGTACACAAAGTATATGTTTGTCCAATCATACTTTATAGTACCCATGTGTGTTCGTTCATTTGAACACAGGTTGTCCACAAGTGGTGGTGAAATACGAAATCGCTTCTCCTGATACAAATAATCTCTAAACTGAATAAGAAAACTCGCTGTATCTAGCTTTAAACGGCCCGTAGACGATCAATTTAATTGTCAGTATATTGATGAATTTTTTTGCCCACTAAGTCAATTAATTGACGATGATCGATGAATCCCGCAGACGATCAATTCAATTGTCGATATCCCTCAATGACAATTATATCGACAATAAAATTGATCGTCTATGCGCCGCTTAAGCGTTGTTAGTTGATGTTTTTTCTAAAAATATTTTGTGTAATATTAAAGGCTTTGAATCTTGTTCATCAAAACAACTTATCACATATGGCGGCTACGGAAGAGGTGGTTCATTTGCATGTCTTCCACGTTCCCCACGGTAGAAGGAACAAGGTAGGGTCAAACCAGTCTTTTTTTCGACGGCTGTTTGGGTTTGCTGACGTCACGGCAATGAACCAATAGCAGCTCTCATATTAATTCTGGTAGCACTGCTACCCTCAAATCCGTCACCACTACTGGCCTAACGACATGGCGTTTTGGTGACGTCATAAACCTTGTTTGAAATGGAGCCTTTCTATTGGCTAGCCGAAAAAGAAGACATGTATTTTCCATTATAGGAATGACCCTACCTTGTTTCCTCTACCGTGACGTTCCCTAGATTTGAATCTTTTAGTTTATATAAATTATTTAGGTTATTTTCAAGACCTCTTTCAAGGAGAAACTTGAAAGCTAAAATAACTGCTCTGGAATCTGTTAAGTTACTTAGATTATTTAGGTTATTTTCAAGACCTTTCTCAAGGAGAAACTTGAAAGCTATAATAACTGCTGTGCTCTCAGATATTACTGCTGACCAACTGGCAAACATTTTTAATGAACTTAAAAATCGGGTTACCCTACGCATAGCTGATGATGGAGGACATGGAGAAACTTGAAGAACGATGCAATAAATAACTTTACCAATGTAATTTTTGTTTTTAATTCATTTTACATGTTGTTTCTGTCAAGCATAGTTTTCAAACTACAGCAATTTCAAAATCACCACGAATTTACAGCCACTCTAATTTTGCATATTTATGTATTTGTTTGGTGTCCGCTGCTTGCGTGTGTCTGTGACGCTCTTATTAGGACGCTCAAAGACCGTATCTGTGATGCGAGTTTCACCAGTGCACAAGTACAAGAATATTTTAATGGCGAGTACTGTTGGGATGGATATATTTGTTGGGCATCCACGTCTGGAGAATTTATCCAAGAAAATATTGAATCCCGTCATTTTTGACGGGTCGTGTGCATTAGTACCATCATAAAACACATATGTTCATAATAAATTTGTAAAACCTATGTCTACGAAATACATACATGGAACACATGTGCGTACAATACGTGTGTAAAACCAATGTTTGCACAATACTTGTTTTGAGAATCACACGGACATAACACTTGTTTTCAGAAGAGCATGTGTGCCCAGTGTATATGTGGAGAATTACATGTGTGCACAATACATGTAAAAAACCCATGTGCGCACAACACATGTTTCGAGCAGCACATGTGCACAAAGCACCTGTGCAGACAAAGTGCACATGTGCTGTACTGTGTGCGGCAGGCAGGAATAACCCGAGACACCACCTGTTGGGCGCGTGCCAGCTGCGGCCTCAGCTGGTTTGCGGTTTTTTAGTACAGAGTTCTTACATATGTGTCTCTTACCTACGTAAGAGAGATATGTTCGCAGAAAATAATGTTTTATAAATAGTATTTAACTCTATTACATAAGGGTAAATGTTCCCCTCCAACCAATGCCCCGTTCTCTACAAACACCAGAGGAGCTCGACACACTCTAGGTAAAATGCCGCGAGATCTGACTGGGATCGAACCCTAGTCTTTCTGGTCTGATTGTCATCGTTGAAACGTCGCGCCGCTGAGTAGATATACATGTATGTGTCACGTGTCACCCTTACGTGAGGGTTGTAAATAAACGCTGGTGTATGTGGGTGAGTGTATGTGTGGGTGTGTGTATGTGTGGGTGCATCTGTGACTGCGTGTGTATGTCTGTGTGTGAAAGGGTGTGTGAGTGTCGTGCCATGTTGTGTGTGTTGTGTCGTGTTACGTTGTGTTGTGTTGTGTGTGCTGTGTCGTGTTGTGTTGTGTTGTGTTGTGTGTGTTGTGTTGTGTCGTGTTGCGTTGTGTTGTGTGTGTTGTGTCGTGTTGTGTTGTGTTGTGTGTGATGTGTCGTGTTGTGTTGTGTGTGTTGTGTGGTGTTGCGTTGTGTTGTGTGTGTTGTGTCGTGCTGTGTTGTGTGTGTTGTGTCGCGTTGCGTTGTGTTGTGTGTGTGTTGTGTCGTGTTGTGTTGAGTGTGTTGTGTCGTGTTGTGTTGAGTGTGTTGTGTTGTGTTGTGTGTGTTGTGTCGTGTTGTGTGTGTTGTGTTGTGTTGTGTGTGTTGTGTTGTGAGTGTTGTGTCGTGTTGCGTTGTGTTGTGTTGTGTGTGTTGTGTCGTGTTGTGTGTGTTGTGTCGTGTTGCGTTGTGTTGTGTTGTGTGTGTGTTGTGTCGTGTTGTGTTGTGTGTGATGTGTTGTATTGTGTTGTGTGTATTGTGTCGTGTTGTGTTGTTTTGTGTGTGTTGTGTCGTGTTGTGTTGTGTGTGTTGTGTCGTGTTGTGTTGTGTGTGTGTTGTGTGTGTTGTGTTGTGTTGTGTTGTGTGTGTGTTGTGTCGTGGTGTGTTGTGTGTGTTGTGTAGTGTTGCGTTGTTTTGTGTTGTGTGTATTGTGTCATGTTGTGTTGTGTGTGTGTTGTGTTGTGTGTGTGTTGTGTCGTGGTGTGTTGTGTTGTGTTGTGTGTGTGTTGTGTCGTGGTGTGTTGTGTGTGTGTTGTGTAGTGTTGCGTTGTTTTGTGTTGTGTGTATTGTGTCGTGTTGTGTTGTGTGTGTTGTGTCGTGTTGCGTTGTGTTGTGTTGTGTGTGTTGTGTCGTGTTGTGTTGCGTTGTGTTGTGTTGTGTTGTGTTGTGTCGTGTTGTGTTGTGTGTGTTGTGTCGTGTTGTGCTGTGTGTGTTGTGTCGAGTTGTGTTGTCTTGTGTCGTATTGTGTTGTGCCGTGTTGTGTTGTGCCATGTTGTGTGTGTTGTGTCGTGTTGTGTTGTGCCATGTTGTGTGTGTTGTGTCGTGTTTAGCTCGACCTAAAAAGCGTCAGACAAGCAAATGGACTTTGTTTTGAATTCTTTGGGGCTGACCTCTTGCTCCTCACACGCCCCTCACACGCCCCTAACATGCCCCTCACACGCCCCTTACACGCCCCTCACACGCCCCTCACACGCCCCTCACATGCTCCTCACACGCCCCTCGCCCGCCCATCACACGCCCCTCATATGCTCCTCACACGCCCCTCACATGCCCCTCAAACGCCCCTCACGCGCCCCTCACACGCCCCTCACACGCCCCTCACACGTTCCTCACACGCCCCTCACACGCCCCTCACACGCCCCTCACATGCCCCCACACGCCCCTCACATGCCCCCACACGCCCCTCACCCGCCCCTCACATGCCCCCACACGCCCCTCACACGCCCCTCACACGCCCCTCACACGTTCCTCACACGCCCCTCACACGCCCCTCACACGCCTCTCACACGCCCCTCACACGCCCCTCACACGCCCCTCACATGCCCCCACACGCCCCTCACACGCCCCTTACACACCCCTCACGCGCCCCTCACACGCCCCTCACACGCCCCTCACACGCCCTTCACACGCCACTCACATGCCCTCACACGCCCCTCACATGCCCCTCACACACCCCTCACGCGCCCCTCACATGCTCCTCACACACCCCTCACACACCCCTCACACGCCCCTCACACGCCCCTCACACGCCCCTCACGCGCCCCTCACACGCCCCTCACACGTTCCTCACACGCCCCTCACATGCCCCTCACAAGTCTACATAAATACCATTGCCGCTATTTATGCAACCATCGACGACCAAAACAAATAATAATTAATTGGACTGAGTAGGTTTAGATTTTGTGGCAGAAAACCGGGACACATTTCTGCAATATTTACTTGAAATATCGCGTCCGTTTGTGCTTCTCTTGTATTTCTTTATGTAAGTGTTGTGATACTTGTATTTCCATCACCATTAACACCACCAACAACACCACCAACAACACCACCAATAACACTACCAACAACACCACAAAAAACATCACCAACAACACCACCAATAACACCACCAGCAACACCACCAACAACACCACCACCACCAACAACACCACCAATAACACCACCAACAACACCACCAACACCACCACCAACACCACCAACACCACCACCAACAACACCACCAAAAACACCACCAATAACACCACCAATAACACCACCAATAACACCACCAACAACAACACCACCAACAACAACACCACCAACACCACCACCAACAACACCACCAATAACACCACCACCAACACCACCAACACTACCACCAACACCACCACCAACACCACCAACAACACCACCAACACCACCAACAACACCACCAATAACACCACCACCAACACCACCAATAACACCACCAACAACACCACCAACAACACCACCAATAACACCACCAATAACACCACCAACAACACCACCAACAACACCACCAATAACACCACCAATAACACCACCAACAACACCACCAACAACACCACCAATAACACCACCAATAACACCACCAACAACACCACCAACAACACCAACAACACCACCAATAACACCAGCACCAACACCACCAATAACACCACCACCAACACCACCACCAACACCACCAACAACACCACCAACAACACCACCAACAACACCACCAACACCACCAACAACACCACCAATAACACCACCACCAACACCACCAATAACACCACCACCAACACCACCAACAACACCACCAATAACACCACCAACAACACCACCAACAATACCACCAATAACACCACCAACAACACCACCAACAACACCACCAATAACACCACCTATAACACCACCAACAACACCACCAATAACACCACCAATAACACCACCAACACCACCACCAACACCGCCAATAACACCACCAACAACACCACCAACAACACCACCAATAACACCACCAATAACACCACCAATAACACCACCAACAACACCACCAACAACACCACCAACAACACCACCAATAACACCACCAATAACACCACCAATAACACCACCAATAACACCACCAATAACACCACCAACAACACCACCAATAACACCACCAATAACACCACCAATAACACCACCAACAACACCACCAACAACACCACCAACAACACCACCAATAACACCACCAACAACACCACCAACAACACCACCAATAACACCACCAATAACACCACCAACAACACCACCAACAACACCACCAACAACACCACCAATAACACCACCAATAACACCACCAACAACACCACCAATAACACCACCAATAACACCACCAATAACACCACCAACAACACCACCAATAACACCACCAATAACACCACCTCAGGGTAAAGTTCTCAGACAATTTACGTATTTTCGAGGCCACCATGTGCGCTCACCTACGCACACACGCACAGCTACACATGCATCTACGCTCACACACTTACACATACACTGACACACACATCTGCACACACGGGTACACACCTACACGCACACACTTTCACGCAGACACCTACACGCAGACACCTACACGCAGACACTTACACGCAGACAACTACACTCACACACCTACACGCAGACACATACACGCAGACAACTACACGCACACACCTACACACACTTAAATACAGTCACACCTACACACCTACACACGCAGACATACACCTACACACACACACACACACACACACAGGTCACAAGAAGCTCGGAGAAAAAGTTCCCTTTCAAAGCTCACAACATTGCTGTCCGCCGTGCGGGCTGACTTTGCAAACATGCAAACGCGTGCGTTGAATTTACCCACACTAACGCATTTTGCTGTCAGATGCTGAGCATTTCGCTGAATTTTATATACTTCTAGGTAGACTGTAAGCTTGTGCATCTGTTTGTTCTGTATTTTTTGTATGGACTCTGTGTGTTGGCGAATCTGTTTGTTCTGTTTATAATCATGTAGAGCATGTTTGTCTGTTGATCTGTTTGTTTCTGCAGACTCTGTGTGTTTGTTGTGTTCATTTCTGCATACTTTGTGTGTTTGTTGTGTTCATTTCTGCAGACTTTGTGTGTTTGTTGTGTTCATTTCTGCAGACTTTGTGTGTTTGTTGTGTTCATTTCTGCAGACTTTGTGTGTTTGTTATATTCATTTCTGCAGCCTCTGTGTATTTGTTGTGTTCAATTCTGCATACTTTGTGTGTTTGTTGTGTTCATTTCTGCAGACTTTGTGTGTTTGTTGTGTTCATTTCTGCAGCCTCTGTGTGTTTGTTGTGTTCATTTCTGCAGACTTTGTGTGTTTGTTGTGTTCATTTCTGCAGACTTTGTGTGTTTGTTGTGTTCATTTCTGCAGACTTTGTGTGTTTGTTGTGTTCATTTCTGCAGACTTTGTGTGTTTGTTGTGTTCAATTCTGCAGACTTTGTGTGTTTGTTGTGTTCATTTCTGCATACTTTGTGTGTTTGTTGTGTTCAATTCTGCAGACTTTGTGTGTTTATTGTGTTCATTTCTGCAGACTTTGTGTGTTTGTTGTGTTCATTTCTGCAGACTTTGTGTGTTTGTTGTGTTCATTTCTGCAGACTTTGTGTGTTTGTTGTGTTCATTTCTGCAGACTTTGTGTGTTTGTTGTGTTCATTTCTGCAGACTTTGTGTGTTTGTTATATTCATTTCTGCAGCCTCTGTGTGTTTGTTGTGTTCAATTCTGCATACTTTGTGTGTTTGTTGTGTTCATTTCTGCAGACTTTGTGTGTTTGTTATATTCATTTCTGCAGCCTCTGTGTGTTTGTTGTGTTCATTTCTGCAGCCTCTGTGTGTTTGTTGTATTCATTTCTGCAGACTTTGTGTGTTTGTTGTATTCATTTCTGCAGCCTCTGTGTGTTTGTTGTGTTCATTTCTGCAGCCTCTGTGTATTTGTTGTATTCATTTCTGCAGACTTTGTGTGTTTGTTGTATTCATTTCTGCAGCCTCTGTGTGTTTGTTGTGTTCATTTCTGCAGACTTTGTGTGTTTGTTGTGTTCATTTCTGCAGCCTCTGTGTGTTTGTTGTGTTCATTTCTGCAGACTTTGTGTGTTGGTTGTGTTCATTTCTGCAGACTTTGTGTGTTTGTTGTGTTCATTTCTGCAGACTTTGTGTGTTTGTTGTGTTCAATTCTGCAGACTTTGTGTGTTTATTGTGTTCATTTCTGCAGACTTTGTGTGTTTGTTGTGTTCATTTCTGCAGACTTTGTGTGTTTGTTGTGTTCATTTCTGCAGACTTTGTGTGTTTGTTGTGTTCATTTCTGCAGACTTTGTGTGTTTGTTGTGTTCATTTCTGCAGACTTTGTGTGTTTGTTATATTCATTTCTGCAGCCTCTGTGTGTTTGTTGTGTTCAATTCTGCATACTTTGTGTGTTTGTTGTGTTCATTTCTGCAGACTTTGTGTGTTTGTTATATTCATTTCTGCAGCCTCTGTGTGTTTGTTGTGTTCATTTCTGCAGCCTCTGTGTGTTTGTTGTATTCATTTCTGCAGACTTTGTGTGTTTGTTGTATTCATTTCTGCAGCCTCTGTGTGTTTGTTGTGTTCATTTCTGCAGCCTCTGTGTATTTGTTGTATTCATTTCTGCAGACTTTGTGTGTTTGTTGTATTCATTTCTGCAGCCTCTGTGTGTTTGTTGTGTTCATTTCTGCAGACTTTGTGTGTTTGTTGTGTTCATTTCTGCAGCCTCTGTGTGTTTGTTGTGTTCATTTCTGCAGACTTTGTGTGTTGGTTGTGTTCATTTCTGCAGACTTTGTGTGTTTGTTGTGTTCATTTCTGCAGACTTTGTGTGTTTGTTGTATTCATTTCTGCAGCCTCTGTGTGTTTGTTGTGTTCATTTCTGCAGCCTCTGTGTGTTTGTTGTGTTCATTTCTGCAGACTTTGTGTGTTTGTTGTGTTCATTTCTGCAGACTTTGTGTGTTTGTTGTGTTCATATCTGCATACTTTGTGTGTTTGTTGTGTTCATTTCTGCATACTTTGTGTGTTTGTTGTGTTCATTTCTGCAGACTTTGTGTGTTTGTTGTGTTCATTTCTGCAGACTTTGTGTGTTTGTTATATTCATTTCTGCAGCCTCTGTGTGTTTGTTGTGTTCAATTCTGCATACTTTGTGTGTTTGTTGTGTTCATTTCTGCAGCCTCTGTGTATTTGTTGTATTCATTTCTGCAGACTTTGTGTGTTTGTTGTATTCATTTCTGCAGCCTCTGTGTGTTTGTTGTGTTCATTTCTGCAGACTTTGTGTGTTTGTTGTGTTCATTTCTGCAGACTTTGTGTGTTTGTTGTATTCATTTCTACAGCCTCTGTGTGTTTGTTGTGTTCATTTCTGCAGCCTCTGTGTGTTTGTTGTGTTCATTTCTGCAGACTTTGTGTGTTTGTTGTGTTCATTTCTGCAGACTTTGTGTGTTTGTTGTGTTCATTTCTGCATACTTTGTGTGTTTGTTGTGTTCATTTCTGCATACTTTGTGTGTTTGTTGTGTTCATTTCTGCAGACTTTGTGTGTTTGTTGTGTTCATTTCTGCAGACTTTGTGTGTTTGTTATATTCATTTCTGCAGCCTCTGTGTGTTTGTTGTGTTCAATTCTGCATACTTTGTGTGTTTGTTGTGTTCATTTCTGCAGACTTTGTGTGTTTGTTATATTCATTTCTGCAGCCTCTGTGTGTTTGTTGTGTTCATTTCTGCAGCCTCTGTGTGTTTGTTGTATTCATTTCTGCAGACTTTGTGTGTTTGTTGTATTCATTTCTGCAGCCTCTGTGTGTTTGTTGTGTTCATTTCTGCAGCCTCTGTGTATTTGTTGTATTCATTTCTGCAGACTTTGTGTGTTTGTTGTATTCATTTCTGCAGCCTCTGTGTGTTTGTTGTGTTCATTTCTGCAGACTTTGTGTGTTTGTTGTGTTCATTTCTGCAGCCTCTGTGTGTTTGTTGTGTTCATTTCTGCAGACTTTGTGTGTTGGTTGTGTTCATTTCTGCAGACTTTGTGTGTTTGTTGTGTTCATTTCTGCAGACTTTGTGTGTTTGTTGTATTCATTTCTGCAGCCTCTGTGTGTTTGTTGTGTTCATTTCTGCAGCCTCTGTGTGTTTGTTGTGTTCATTTCTGCAGACTTTGTGTGTTTGTTGTGTTCATTTCTGCAGACTTTGTGTGTTTGTTGTGTTCATATCTGCATACTTTGTGTGTTTGTTATGTTCATTTCTGCAGACTTTGTGTGTTTGTTATATTCATTTCTGCAGCCTCTGTGTATTTGTTGTGTTCAATTCTGCATACTTTGTGTGTTTGTTGTGTTCATTTCTGCAGACTTTGTGTGTTTGTTGTGTTCATTTCTGCAGCCTCTGTGTGTTTGTTGTGTTCATTTCTGCAGACTTTGTGTGTTTGTTGTGTTCATTTCTGCAGACTTTGTGTGTTTGTTGTGTTCATTTCTGCAGACTTTGTGTGTTTGTTGTGTTCATTTCTGCAGACTTTGTGTGTTTGTTGTGTTCAATTCTGCAGACTTTGTGTGTTTGTTGTGTTCATTTCTGCATACTTTGTGTGTTTGTTGTGTTCAATTCTGCAGACTTTGTGTGTTTGTTGTGTTCATTTCTGCAGACTTTGTGTGTTTGTTGTGTTCATTTCTGCAGACTTTGTGTGTTTGTTGTGTTCATTTCTGCAGACTTTGTGTGTTTGTTGTGTTCAATTCTGCAGACTTTGTGTGTTTGTTGTGTTCATTTCTGCATACTTTGTGTGTTTGTTGTGTTCATTTCTGCATACTTTGTGTGTTTGTTGTGTTCATTTCTGCAGACTTTGTGTGTTTGTTGTGTTCATTTCTGCAGACTTTGTGTGTTTGTTATATTCATTTCTGCAGCCTCTGTGTGTTTGTTGTGTTCAATTCTGCATACTTTGTGTGTTTGTTGTGTTCATTTCTGCAGACTTTGTGTGTTTGTTATATTCATTTCTGCAGCCTCTGTGTGTTTGTTGTGTTCATTTCTGCAGCCTCTGTGTGTTTGTTGTATTCATTTCTGCAGACTTTGTGTGTTTGTTGTATTCATTTCTGCAGCCTCTGTGTGTTTGTTGTGTTCATTTCTGCAGCCTCTGTGTATTTGTTGTATTCATTTCTGCAGACTTTGTGTGTTTGTTGTATTCATTTCTGCAGCCTCTGTGTGTTTGTTGTGTTCATTTCTGCAGACTTTGTGTGTTTGTTGTGTTCATTTCTGCAGCCTCTGTGTGTTTGTTGTGTTCATTTCTGCAGACTTTGTGTGTTTGTTGTGTTCATTTCTGCAGACTTTGTGTGTTTGTTGTGTTCATTTCTGCAGACTTTGTGTGTTTGTTGTATTCATTTCTGCAGCCTCTGTGTGTTTGTTGTGTTCATTTCTGCAGCCTCTGTGTGTTTGTTGTGTTCATTTCTGCAGACTTTGTGTGTTTGTTGTGTTCATTTCTGCAGACTTTGTGTGTTTGTTGTGTTCATATCTGCATACTTTGTGTGTTTGTTATGTTCATTTCTGCAGACTTTGTGTGTTTGTTGCATTCATTTCTGCAGCCTCTGTGTGTTTTTGTTGTGTTCATTTCTGCATACTTTGTGTGTTTGTTGTGTTCATTTCTGCAGACTTTGTGTGTTTGTTATATTCATTTCTGCAGCCTCTGTGTGTTTGTTGTGTTCATTTCTGCAGCCTCTGTGTGTTTGTTGTGTTCATTTCTTCAGACTTTGTGTGTTTGTTGTGTTCATTTCTGCAGACTTTGTGTGTTTGTTGTGTTCATTTCTGCAGACTTTGTGTGTTTGTTGTGTTCATTTCTGCAGACTTTGTGTGTTTGTTGTGATCATTTCTGCAGACTTTGTGTGTTTGTTATATACATTTCTGCAGCCTCTGTGTGTTTGTTATATTCATTTCTGCAGCCTCTGTGTGTTTGTTGTGTTCATTTCTGCAGACTTTGTGTGTTTGTTGTGTTCATTTCTGCAGAGTTTGTGTGTTTGTTATATTCATTTCTGCAGCCTCTGTGTGTTTGTTGTGTTCATTTCTGCAGACTTTGTGTGTTTGTTGTGTTCATTTCTGCAGACTTTGTGTGTTTGTTGTGTTCATTTCTGCATACTTTGTGTGTTTGTTGTGTTCATTTCTGCAGACTATGTGTGTTTGTTATATTCATTTCTGCATACTTTGTGTGTTTGTTGTGTTCATTTCTGCAGATTTTGTGTGTTTGTTATATTCATTTCTGCAGCCTCTGTGTGTTTGTTGCATTCATTTCTGCATACTTTGTGTGTTTGTTGTGTTCATTTCTGCAGACTTTCTGTGTTTGTTATATTCATTTCTGCAGCCTCTGTGTGTTTGTTGTATTCATTTCTGCATACTTTGTGTGTTTGTTGTGTTCATTTCTGCAGACTTTGTGTGTTTGTTGTGTTCATTTCTGCAGACTTTGTGTGTTTGTTATATTCATTTCTGAAGCCTCTGTGTGTTTGTTGTGTTCATTTCTGCAGACTTTGTGTGTTTGTTGTATTCATTTCTGGAACCTCTGTGTGTTTGTTGTATTCATTTCTGCATACTTTGTGTGTTTGTTATATTCATTTCTGCAGACTTTGTGTGTTTGTTGTGTTCATTTCTGCAGACTTTGTGTGTTTGTTATATTCATTTCTGAAGCCTCTGTGTGTTTGTTGTATTCATTTCTGCATACTTTGTGTGTTTGTTATATTCATTTCTGCAGACTTTGTGTGTTTGTTGTGTTCATTTCTGCAGACTTTGTGTGTTTGTTGTATTCATTTCTGGAACCTCTGTGTGTTTGTTGTATTCATTTCTGCATACTTTGTGTGTTTGTTATATTCATTTCTGCAGACTTTGTGTGTTTGTTATATTCATTTCTGAAGCCTCTGTGTGTTTGTTGTATTCATTTCTGCAGACTTTGTGTGTTTGTTATATTCATTTCTGCAGACTTTGTGTGTTTGTTGTGTTCATTTCTGCAGACTTTCTGTGTTTGTTATATTCATTTCTGCAGCCTCTGTGTGTTTGTTGTATTCATTTCTGCATACTTTGTGTGTTTGTTGTGTTCATTTCTGCAGACTTTGTGTGTTCGTTGTGTTCATTTCTGCAGACTTTGTGTGTTTGTTATATTCATTTCTGAAGCCTCTGTGTGTTTGTTGTGTTCATTTCTGCAGACTTTGTGTGTTTGTTGTATTCATTTCTGGAACCTCTGTGTGTTTGTTGTATTCATTTCTGCATACTTTGTGTGTTTGTTATATTCATTTCTGCAGACTTTGTGTGTTTGTTGTGTTCATTTCTGCAGACTTTGTGTGTTTGTTATATTCATTTCTGAAGCCTCTGTGTGTTTGTTGTATTCATTTCTGCATACTTTGTGTGTTTGTTATATTCATTTCTGCAGACTTTGTGAGTTTGTTGTGTTCATTTCTGCAGACTTTGTGTGTTTGTTGTATTCATTTCTGGAACCTCTGTGTGTTTGTTGTATTCATTTCTGCATACTTTGTGTGTTTGTTATATTCATTTCTGCAGACTTTGTGTGTTTTTTATATTCATTTCTGAAGCCTCTGTGTGTTTGTTGTATTCATTTCTGCAGACTTTGTGTGTTTGTTATATTCATTTCTGCAGACTTTGTGTGTTTGTTGTGTTCATTTCTGCAGACTTTCTGTGTTTGTTATATTCATTTCTGCAGCCTCTGTGTGTTTGTTGTATTCATTTCTGCATACTTTGTGTGTTTGTTGTGTTCATTTCTGCAGACTTTGTGTGTTCGTTGTGTTCATTTCTGCAGACTTTGTGTGTTTGTTATATTCATTTCTGAAGCCTCTGTGTGTTTGTTGTGTTCATTTCTGCAGACTTTGTGTGTTTGTTGTATTCATTTCTGGAACCTCTGTGTGTTTGTTGTATTCATTTCTGCATACTTTGTGTGTTTGTTATATTCATTTCTGCAGACTTTGTGTGTTTGTTGTGTTCATTTCTGCAGACTTTGTGTGTTTGTTATATTCATTTCTGAAGCCTCTGTGTGTTTGTTGTATTCATTTCTGCATACTTTGTGTGTTTGTTATATTCATTTCTGCAGACTTTGTGTGTTTGTTGTGTTCATTTCTGCAGACTTTGTGTGTTTGTTGTATTCATTTCTGGAACCTCTGTGTGTTTGTTGTATTCATTTCTGCATACTTTGTGTGTTTGTTATATTCATTTCTGCAGACTTTGTGTGTTTGTTATATTCATTTCTGAAGCCTCTGTGTGTTTGTTGTATTCATTTCTGCAGACTTTGTGTGTTTGTTATATTCATTTCTGCAGACTTTGTGTGTTTGTTGTATTCATTTCTACAAAGACTCGGTATGTTTGTAAATGTATTCGTTGTATTCACTCCTTCATAAGCTGAGTAAGTTTGTTGTGTTCACTCCTTCATAAGCTGAGTAAGTTTGTTGTATTCACTCCTTCATAAGCAGAGTAAGTTTGTTGTATTCACTCCTTCATAAGCTGAGTAAGTTCGTTGTATTCACTCCTTCATAAGCTGAGTAAGTTTGTTGTATTCACTCCTTCATAAGCTGAGTAAGTTTGTTGTATTCACTCCTTCATAAGCAGAGTAAGTTTGTTGTATTCACTCCTTCATAAGCTGAGTAAGTTCGTTGTATTCACTCCTTCATAAGCTGAGTAAGTTTGTTGTATTCACTCCTTCATAAGCTGAGTAAGTTTGTTGTATTCACTCCTTCATAAGCAGAGTAAGTTTGTTGTATTCACTCCTTCATAAGCTGAGTAAGTTTGTTGTATTCACTCCTTCATAAGCAGAGTAAGTTTGTTGTATTCACTCCTTCATAAGCTGAGTAAGTTTGTTGTATTCACTCCTTCATAAGCTGAGTAAGTTCGCCAACACGTGAGTGAGGAGGGCCGGGCCGCAGCAGCGCAACTGTCAAGACATGTCACAAGCACAACAGCCCTGCTTTGTTTGTGACATGTGACTCTTTTACTTGTGTCACTTGGCGCACATGTTGCTGCACACGTGGGTGCACATGTGAGTACACGTGCACGCAGCTCTGCTCACACAGCGAACACGCACACACATCCTTAAACACACACAAATACTGCATATTAACACATACACTCTCGCATTTACATATGGACCAATACGATATGCTGTGGCCCCACACATACACCTACACACACATTCACACACACACCCACACACGCCCCAATACGACGCTCTTTGGTTCCACACGCACACCTACACACACACTCACACACACACACGCATGCACCAATTCCACACGCTATGTACCCCACACATACACCTACACACACACACATACACACATCGACTAATACAACACTATAGCACCACGCACACACATACACCTTGAATTCTTAAACAAAGAGACACACAAGGGCGGCTAAAATCATAGATGCCTCGACAAGGAGAGTTGAGCTGAACGATAGTAAAGCTCGAGCAAAAAAAGAAGGCATGAGTTAGTTCTGGAGCAGCAGACTTATTTTTCGGTTTTAGTTCGATCGCTTGGCATCAACTGAAGAGTACGGAAACCAATATTTATTTAAACCATATTTATACATGATTTGTACGCGATTAAATGTTCTATTTAAATCATGTTCATGCATGATTTATACGCGATTATATGTTCTATTTAAACCATATTTATACATGATATATACGCGATTAAATGTTCTATTTAAACAATATTTATACATGATTTATACACGATTAAATGTTCTATTTAAACCATATTTATACATGATTTATACGCGATTAAATGTTCTATTTAAACCATATTTATACATGATTTATACACGATTAAATGTTCTATTTAAACCATATTTATACATGATTTGTACGCGATTAAATGTTCTATTTAAATCATGTTCATGCATGATTTATACGCGATTATATGTTCTATTTAAACCATATTTATACATGATATATACGCGATTAAATGTTCTATTTAAACCATATTTATACATGATTTATACGCGATTAAATGTTCTATTTAAACCATATTTATACATGATTTATACGCGATTAAATGTTCTATTTAAACCATATTTATACATGATTTGTACGTGATTAAATGTTCTATTTAAATCATGTTCATGCATGATTTATACACGATTAAATGTTCTATTTAAACCATATTTATACATGATTTATACGCGATTAAATGTTGTATTTAAACCATATTTATACATGATTTATACACGATTAAATGTTCTATTTAAACCATATTTATACATGATTTATACGCGATTAAATTTTCTTTTTAAGCCATCTTTATACATGATTTATACGCGATTAAATGTTCTATTTAAACTATATTTATACATGATTTATACACGATTAAATGTTCTATTTAAACCATATGTATACATGATTTATACACGATTAAATATTCTATTTAAACCATATTTATCCATGATTTATACGCGATTAAATGTTCTATTTAAACCATATTTATACATGATTTATACACGATTAAATGTTCTATTTAAACCATATTTATACATGATTTATACGCGATTAAATGTTGTATTTAAACCATATTTATGCATGATTTATACGCGATTAAATGTTCTATTTAAACCATATTTATACATGATTTATACCCGATTAAATGTTCTATTTAAACCATATTTATACATGATTTATACGCAATTAAATGTTCTATTTAAACCATATTTATACATGAGTTATACTTAATCAAATGTTTTATTTAAACAATTTTATGTTCATACATGACTTATACATGATGAAATATTTTATTTAAATCATGTTCATACACGCCAATTCAGTCTCCAGTGGTTTCAAATGTTGCATTACTACCGCCATGACGCAATGACGGCTTACAAACTTATAATACCATACACTTAGGTTGAAAAGGGAGCTATAGCTAAATTTTCCCCTTTCCCCTCAGGAAGAAACACCTGGGTAGCATTGTTTTTTTTTTAGAAATTATATAAAAAATGCCAAACGCAATGACGGTTAACCAGGTTCCCATATCGTACACTGATATTAAAAAGAGAGCTATACTGAACTTTTTCCTTTTCCCAACAGGAAGAAACACCTGACTAGCACTGCTGTGTAGAATAATAGTTGATCTAACACCATGACGCAATGACGGTTACCCCTATTCTTATAACAAGCACTAAGATTAAGTAAAAAAGCTATAACTAACTTTTTCTTTTCCGAAGAGGAAGAAACACCTGGCTAGCACTGCTGCGCTCTCGGCTAATTTGTAAGAAAAAAGAAGGCTCTTCCCCGCTCCGCTACAGTCACGAAAGATCAAATGTATTCTTCAATTTAAATCTAGCAGAAATATTCTAAGATGGTTTTTTGTGCCAGTGCACGAACATGGTTGTGTTTTATAACCCTTTTTCTGTATAAAACAATGAGAACATATCATCGTTTGTGTTTTTGTGTATATGGATTTTTATAACGTATATCTCGTTATCCAAGATAATATATAGTTTTTTAAAACATAACAACAAGCCGAGCAATAACAACACGACTTTTTATGCATCAAGTCAAGTAAAGAAAATAGGGAGTCGTAATTTGCTAAATAATGAGGCTGAAATGCTGTGGCCGCACACACACACGCACGCATACACGCACACGCACATCCACACACGCATACATACATGCGTACACGCACACGCACATCCACACACAAACATACTTGTGCACAAATACTTCGATTTTTTCAGTATGAAATTATTTTAAAAGTGAAATTCATTCATTAATGAAAATGAAAAGTGATCGAGTCTACCTATGTACGGGAGTACAAAGGTATTTCAGAACAAAACCCCTTAAAATACGTAAAAAGTAAACAAAACAGTTTATTTGTAGTAATAGTGCTACATAGAATGCATAACATTGTTTCTTAAGGTATTTTAACAAACTGACACTTAATTGGTAAACACACATAGGTTCCCCAGTTAATTAATACAGCTATTAACCATCAATTCGTTTCTCACGTATAGGGCCATACGTGTACTAATAGGTACTGCAAACCGCTCTCATTCACGTACCGGTATCAATAAATGACATTTCATCGGTTTCAAAACATTCTAAAGAAAATTGTACTGATACGAGATGAAATGTTACGGTACAATTGTATTTTTGATGTTTCTTATGCAGGTGAAAAATGTTTTCGTGTACAAAAGTCGATTTTCAAATTCTGCAGCTAACAGCTTATCCAAACCCAAACAAACCGTTAACAACCGCGTAAACAATGTTATCCATTACCATGTCAATGAACGTTTCAGCATAAAAATCCCATGTTAACATACACTTTATCTATTATAACCCGGTGAAAGGCAAAAAAATTGGTTCTCCACATTTAAGAAAGCGGGCGCTTCGCATCCAACGCGACTTCGTACGCAAGGATCGACGCTTTTTTCTTGGCGTTTTTTACTTCTATCATCCATTGGGCGGCCGGGACATGACCGTCATTTGGCCGTCGTTTGGCCGACATTTGGCCGTCGTTTGGCCGACATTTGGCCGTCGTTTGGCCGACATTTGGCCGTCGTTTGGCCGCGCGCGCAGCCAAGATTCGGCGGAAAAGAAACCTGCGGTGTGGGTCGCCTAGATACTGGGATAGACACTGACCACTCTGGGCACTGGCCACTCTAGGCACTGGCTACTCTGGGCATCTGGTGGCCTAGATACTGGGCTCTGGCCACTCTGGGCTCTGGCCCCTCTGGGCACTGGCCATTCTGGGCACTGGCCACTCTGAGCACCGAGTAGCCTAGATACTGAGCTAGACACTGACCACTCTGGGCACTGGCCACTCTGAGCTCTGGCCACTCTGGGCACGGGCGCCTCTGGGTACTGGCTACTCTGGGCACTGACCATTCTGGGCACAGGCCACTTTGGGCACTGGCCCCTCTGAGCACTGGCTACTCTGGGCACTGGCCACTCTAGGTACTGGCCTCTATGAGCTCGGGCCACTCTGGGCACTGGCCCCTCTGGGCACTGGCTACTCTGGGCACTGACCCCTTAGGGCACCTTGTTGCCAAGAATAGACACTGGGCGGAGCACTGGTCCAATAATACTTTTTCAACTTTTTTCAGTCTTTCGAAATGAGAGCTTCATTTTCTATCAAGATCCACCGAAATTCAAAGTCATTTTGAATTCTGTAACAGTAAAAAAAAATTTTCATTGACCTCGATCTCACAATACAATTCGTATTTTATAGCAGTCCCACATAACAAATTTGTTTTCTTCGTATCAGCTTCGGAAGTTCTTTTTCCCCTCAGTTTATAAGGAATTTATTTTTCGTAACAAGTTCTCGACGATACAATGGCAGGTCCCATACCCATCTCAGTCCCCTGGGTAGGAAAGGAATTGTGTCTAACTCTCCTCCTTTTCCCAACGGGAAGAAACACCGCGCTTATACTTACAAGCACCTACAACGTACACGAGTACAAACAAACTTATTCACGCGTCAGTGACATGTTGTAAGTGACATGTTGTAAGTCACAGACATGTTACAACATGTCACACTTTCTACAAGTCACGCTGGTTGCAGCGTGTTACAACATGCTTGTTGCAGCGTGTTACAACACGTTTGTTGCCACTTGCTTCAACACGTTTGTTACAACTTGTTACAACACGCTCGTTGTAACTTGTTATAATACATTTGTTGCCACTTGTTACAACATACTGGGTGTAACTTGTCCCAACATATTTGTTGCCAATGGTTACAATATGCTTTTTGCAACTGGTTACAACACGCTTGTCGCTACTTATAACAACACGCTTGTTGCAACTTATAACAACACGCTTGTTGTAAGTTGTTGCAACACGCTTTTTGTAAGTTGTTACAACCCGTTCATTGAAACTTTGCGTTGTTACTTCAAGAGCAACGCAAACTACTCGTGTTGTAGCCACTCCGACGGATTTAACGGCAGAATGGCTAAATAAAATTCGAATTTCTTATATTCTTACGAACACCTGCACTCGAACTTCGGAGCCTAAAAGTTTCCTAATCTTCAAACTTAATCATTGATTATGCTTTACGTAACTTACGTTTTAATTTAAAATGTTAGCATAAAATCAACTCACAGCAGATCACTGTGATCAAATTCAACGGTCACGAGTCACTTTAGAAAATTTCTTTCATTCCTAAGTTATAGAAACTAGATTAATTTTTTGACTTGTAGAGCTGCGTCATCAGGACATGTAATTATGCGCACACACACTAACAAAAACAAAGGCATCACTAACCCTGTTAATTAGAGTGGTACATTACGTCCAAAGTAAGTGATTTTGATGTATTGCTTGAGTTCACTGTTTCTGTATGACATCGCGCTCTGTTTTTCCAACCAACGCCAACTGTCGCATACTCACCACCCTGCACCACCCTCCCCTACTCCCCACGCTGCTTCATTTCCACCTACTAACCCCATAAAACCACCCTTTACCTACTCAGCACTCAGCACCATCCTCACCTATTCACGGCACTGCTCTACCCTCATCTGCTCATTACACAGCACTCCTTTCGCTTATTCACCCCGTTACACCACACTCACCTAATCATTACACTGAATAACAACTTTTTTCGATTTACCTAAAATGGCCCTCACCTACTGACCAAATTTCACCACCCTCACCCACTCCTCACACCACAACAACGACCGCCTTAAATTTACCTCAAATAACTCTTTCCTACTCTTCACACCACAATAACGACTCTCTTTGATTTACCAAAAATAACCCTTACTCTCTCCCCACACCACAACAATAACGACCCCCTTCGATTTACCTAAAATATACCTCACCTACTCACCACACCACAACAACGACCCCCTTAGATTTACCCAAAACCAATCCTCACCTACTCACCACACTACAACAACTACGACCTCCTTAGATTTACCCAAAACCAATCCTCACCTACTCACCACACCACAACAACAACGACCCCCTTAGATTTACCCAAAACCAATCCTCACCTACTCACCACACTACAACAACTACGACCTCCTTAGATTTACCCAAAACCAATCCTCACCTACTCACCACACCACAACAACAACGACCCCCTTAGATTTACCCAAAACCAATCCTCACCTACTCACCACACTACAACAACTACGACCTCCTTAGATTTACCCAAAACCAATCCTCACCTACTCACCACACTACAACAACAACGACCCCCTTAGATTTACCCAAAACCAATCCTCACCTACTCACCACACTACAACAACTACGACCTCCTTAGATTTACCCAAAACCAATCCTCACCTACTCACCACACTACAACAACTACGACCCCCTTAGATTTACCCAAAACCAATCCTCACCTACTCACCACACTACAACAACTACGACCTCCTTAGATTTACCAAAAACCAATCCTCACCTACTCACCACACTACAACAACTACGGCCCCCTTAGATTTACCCAAAACCAATCCTCACCTACTCACCACACTACAACAACTACGACCCCCTTAGATTTACCCAAAACCAATCCTCACCTACTCACCACACTACAACAACTACGACCTCCTTAGATTTACCCAAAACCAATCCTCACCTACTCACCACACTACAACAACTACGACCCCCTTAGATTTACCCAAAACCAATCCTCACCTACTTACCACACCACAACAACTACGACCTCCTTAGATTTACCCAAAACCAATCCTCACCTACACACCACACCACAACAACTACGACCCCCTTAGATTTACCTTAAACCAATCCTCACCAACTCACCACACCACAACAACTACGACCCCCTTAGATTACCCAAAACCAATCCTCAACTCACGGACTGGAGCCCACACGTACCGGTTTTAATAAGTTTGAAGGTGACGTTGGTGTGTGCCTTGAGGGGATCACTGAGAGCGGGGTGAGTGAGGTGCTTCAGCCCCGCTTCCCCAGTGTCGGACATCATCTGTTGGCCTCCCCATGGTGGCCTCTTATCTTTTGGGGACGCCGACAGGGACCGAATAGACCCCACTGGAGGGGTCCATTTGGACGCAAGGTCCGCGTGGGACTTCCTCTGTCGCTCCCCCGACGCTTGGTGTCGGAGCGGCCGAGGGGGGGAGGCTGGAGGGAGAGAAGGCGCTGCGACAGCTGCAAAGTTCCCGGCCGCGGCGGTTCTGAGGAACTCAGACACCGCCCCTGACCCTTTCCGGGATGTTGGGGACCTGCCCCCCTCGAGTCTGCCCCCCTCTAACCTGCCCCCCTCGGGCCTGTCGAGACCAAGGGGCGCTGCTCCCGTGGACAAAGTCCTCACAGGAGCAGCAGGACGCTTGGCGGGGCCCGACGTCGCCACGGCGACGGAGGTCGGACGAGCCTCTGTGTGTTCACTGCGTGTGTGGCCTTCAAGAGGGAAGTCGGCCACTCCTACATTGTTGGGACTTGCAACAGACGACACATCTAAGCTGGTTTTGACAAAAGGCCCCAGGCCTCTTCGGTAAAAGGGCTGTTCTTGTTGGTGTATGTGGACTTTAGGCCGTCCGCTGCTTGTGTCACCAACCTTGACCTTGTCACAAGCACTAGCACGGCTGCGGGTACTGCTGCTGTTGCTACTTCTGACGCTACTGCCGGCGACGGTTGCCTCTGTGCTGCTGTCAACGCTAGATTCGCTTCGTATGACGTTCTGCCTTACACTTCCGCCCTCACGAAACCAATTTTTTCCAAAAGACCCATCTTTGTTTTCATTTCCGACTTCAGATTTTCCGTGAACACTGTTTTCTTTTTCCGCTATTGTAAGAGCACTAGCATTCGCATTATGGGAGAATTCTTTGGCACTGGCACCACCGTAGTCCTTGGCACCAATGAATGCGCTTTTTTGCGGCGTCCCTAAATCTTTGGGCAGCACCGAGACATTCACTACAGCTCTTTTTCTGCGCTGAGAAAGGGATGGCACCGGAGAATCTGCTATATAAACTGATGCAGATGAGGGCTGATCGTTGTAATGACCACGGCGGACTGAAAGGTAAGAAACTTGGCGGGTCTCCGACCCAGCGTCGCTAGAGAGTGCAGATAAAGTTCCCGAACTGCTTACTTTCTTATCAATCGAGGTGAAACTGCCTTGCTGGCTCCCAGTTTCTTGAGCAGCATTATCTTGACGAAGACGAATCTCACTGTCCGATGGAGTCACAGCTCTCCGAATGTGCAGGGCTTGGTAGGAGGGAGCGATCGACGAAAACGAATGGGACTTTTTCGGAGGTTTGCGAGCTGTTGAATCATCACTTTTTTTAGACTTTTTCTCTTCGGTCTGCGATCGTTTAGTTTTCGTAGACTCGTCCGATTTAGTTTCTGTTTGTATCGGAAACGAGGACGATTTTTTATCTAATGTCTGACCAGAGAATTTTTTTTTATCGGTTGGGGTTGAGGTTTTATCGGTTGGAGTTGAGGTTTTATCAGTTGAGATTGAGACTTTATCGGTTGGGGTTAAGGCTTTATTGGTTTGCGTTGAAGTTTTATCAGTTGGGGTCGAAGGTCTCCCAAAAGAAATCGGCCGCGGTGGCTTCAAAAAATTCTTCGCAAAACCAGTGAGCTGCAACGAAGAAGTACCAGCAGGAACAGGTTCGTTGATTTTAGGAACTTCCGCGAGAAGGACAGTGGGTGAATCGATAGCGGTTGCAGATCTAATGGACCCAGATCTTTTGAGATCAGACGTGACAGAAGCACAGGATTCCTCGGGTACAGAGAGGAGAGATACAGCAGAGGTGTTTTGGTTGGGTTGTGTTTTGTGGCTAGGTTGGGGCGAGGGGGAAGGTCGAGTGCTGGTTGGCTCGTTGTCCTGTTGGTTGGTCTGCGGCGCCTGGCTTTGGTTCGTCGATCTCTGGTAAGAGACGCTATACGGTTCTAATAAATCCTCCAACGGGAAAATCACATACATTCTCCCCCAGTACCTTCCATGTTCGTCCCATCGCTGGTATGGGTTATCCTTCTCGTGGCACCCTTACGTCTGCTGCTGCATCAGGGTTCTTTTCTCACCCTGCCAGGTTTTCAAGGTTGTTCACAGTGCTCAGTCACTGACCATCCTAACCTTACCTAACCTGGTTGTTTTCCTTCTCGTGGCACCCTTATGTCTGCTGCTGCATCAGGGTTGTTTTCTCACCCAACCAGGTTCTCAGGGCCGCTCAGTCACCAAAGCTCGGAGTTACAAACGTCGCACAGACGCGGCAAAAGCGCGCACTCTCGACACACACACTAACGCTGGCCCGTAGCCCACACCGCTGCTGCCTGCTGGTGCTGGTGCTGGTGCTGGTGCTGGTGTTAGGGGTGCTACTGGTGTTGTTGGTGTTGGTGGTGATGTTAGCGATGCTGGTGATGTTAGTGGTGCTGGTGGTGTTAGTGGTGCTGGTGTTGGTGGTGTTGTTGGTGATGTTAGTGGTGCTGGTGTTTTTAGTGGTGCTGGTGGTGCTGTTAGTGCTGGTGTTGTTAGTGATGTTGGTAATGTTGTTGGTGCTGGTGTTGTTAGTGGTGTTGGTGGTGCTAATGGTGTTTTAAGTGGTGATGATATATGATTGGTTATCATTACCATTAATGACTACTGTATTGTTTTAATCACTAGTCTATTCTATGTTATTCTATTTTATTCTATTCTATTATTGACGTTATTCTCCAGACACAATTCACGTGGGTGTTGCTGCTGTTTGGTGCTGCGTGATGTAAGGTGTTGCTGCAACACTGAACAGTGACAGTGTGGTGTAACTGGTGATGTAACACCAGTAACAGCAAACACGCATGCCGTGCCGCAGTGTGTGTGTGTGTAACACTGAGTGTAACACGGGAAATGTAGCGTTCTAAGTGGAACACTTTCCTTGCAACAGTGAATAGGTAAAATATGGCGGCTATGTAGGTAAAATGTAGGTAAAATATGCAAGTAAAATGTATAGGTTAAACTGTAGGTCAAATAAATAGGTAAAATATAGCGGCTATGTAGGTAAAATGTAGGTAAAATATGCAAGTAAAATGTATAGGTTAAATATAGGTCAAATAAATAGGTAAAATATAGCGGCTATGTAGGTAAAATGTAGGTAAAATATGCAAGTAAAATGTATAGGTTAAATATAGGTCAAATAAATAAGTAAAATATAGAGGCTATATAGGTAAAATGAAGGTAGAATATGCAAGTAAACTGTATAGGTTAAATATAGGTCAAATAAATAGGGAAAATATAGCGTTCCAAGTGCAACCATGTACTTGCAAAACTGAATAAGTAAATCTAGTGTTAATGTAAGTGAAACATAGGTAAATATATATACATAGGTAAAATATAGGTAAAATACAGCGTTTCAAGTACAACACCTGCAAGACTATACAGGTAAATAGGTACGAGTTATGATGAGCGTTCAAAGGTCATTATGGCGACAGAGACACTTATGGCACCTCTGCTGCGGCACTTATGGTTGCCATAACTGACAGCTCGATGGGTTGACAGCTGCCTGCGCTGTGGTGTCTTTTGTGTGTTTTGTTTTGGTGAAAGCACATTTGTAAATAATTAATAATTTCTCCCTTTTGTAAATAATTCCTAATTTCTCCCATTTGTAAATAATTCCTAATTTCTCCCATTTGTAAATAATTTCTAATTTCTCCCATTTGTAAATAATTCCTAATTTCTCCCTTTTGTAAATAATTCCTAATTTCTCCCATTTGTAAATAATTCCTAATTTCTCCCTTTTGTAAATAATTCCTAATTTCTCCCATTTGTAAATAATTCCTAATTTCTCCCATTTGTAAATAATTCCTAATTTCTCCCATTTGTAAATAATTCCTAATTTCTCCCATTTGTAAATAATTCCTAATTTCTCCCATTTGTAAATAATTAGTAATTTCTCCCTTTTGTAAATAATTCCTAATTTCTCCCTTTTGTAAATAATTCCTAATTTCTCCCTTTTGTAAATAATTCCTAATTTCTCCCATTTGTAAATAATTCCTAATTTCTCCCATTTGTAAATAATTCCTAATTTCTCCCATTTGTAAATAATTCCTAATTTCTCCCATTTGTAAATAATTCCTAATTTCTCCCTTTTGTAAATAATTCCTAATTTCTCCCATTTGTAAATAATTCCTAATTTCTCCCATTTGTAAATAATTCCTAATTTCTCCCATTTGTAAATAATTCCTAATTTCTCCCATTTGTAAATAATTCCTAATTTCTCCCATTTGTAAATAATTCCTAATTTCTCCCATTTGTAAATAATTCCTAATTTCTCCCATTTGTAAATAATTCCTAATTTCTCCCATTTGTAAATAATTCCTAATTTCTCCCATTTGTAAATAATTCCTAATTTCTCCCATTTGTAAATAATTCCTAATTTCTCCCATTTGTAAATAATTCCTAATTTCTCCCATTTGTAAATAATTCCTAATTTCTCCCATTTGTAAATAATTCCTAATTTCTCCCTTTTGTAAATAATTCCTAATTTCTCCCATTTGTAAATAATTCTTAATTTCTCCCATTTGTAAATAATTCCTAATTTCTCCCATTTGTAAATAATTCCTAATTTCTCCCATTTGTAAATAATTCCTAATTTCTCCCTTTTGTAAATAATTCCTAATTTCTCCCATTTGTAAATAATTAGTAATTTCTCCCTTATGTAAATAATTCCTAATTTCTCCCTTTTGTAAATAATTCTTAATTTCTCCCATTTGTAAATAATTCCTACTTTCTCCCATCTGTAAATAATTCCTAATTTCTCCCATTTGTAAATAATTCCTAATTTCTCCCATTTGTAAATAATTCCTACTTTCTCCCATCTGTAAATAATTCCTAATTTCTCCCATTTGTAAATAATTCCTAATTTCTCCCATATGTTTATAATTTCTAGTGTCTAAAATTTGTGCAGTAAATAATTCCTAATTTCTGTCATATGTAAATAATTCCTAATTTATAAATAATTCGAATTTTTGCCCCATGTAAATAATTCCTAATTTCTGTCATATGTAAATAATTCCTAATATATACCGTTTGGAAATAGCTCCTAATTCCTCCCATATTACTTAACAATCCCCTGGGTGTGTTTCTTGATTTTTGTATTAGTTTGGTGCCCGCTTCGCCCGTGTGTCTGTGACGCTCATAAGCGCGGTAGAGGGAACAAGGTAGGTTCAAACCAGTCTTTTTTTGCGTTGACAGTGTAGTTTTGCTGACGTCACGGCAACGAACCAATACCAGCGCTCATATTGCATCTGGTAGCACTGCTATCCCTAAATCTGTCTCCACTATTGGCCCAACAGCATTGCGTTTTGGTGACGTCATAAAGTTTGTTTGAAATAAAGCCTTTCTATTGGCTAGCCGAACAAGAGGAGGTGTATTTTCTCCCATAGAAATGACCCTACCTTGTTTCCTCTACCGTGCTCATAAGGACGCTCAATGACCGTATCTGTGATACGAGTTGTAAAAATAAATATAAACAAATATTTTTTATGAATATAAAAATATTCATTCATAATATTGGAAACTCGCAGTCCATTCCTCAGAGCCCCATGCATTGTACGGTATAAAAAGCAATTATTTTTTCTAAATGACAACCTACACTTAACAAAAATTTAAAAAAAGCTTATAACTCAACCCTATATTATTGTTTTTATAACACTTAAATTTACCGAAATGCATGAAATTCATTACGGTTACACCCAATATTTATTTAATTAAAACGTAAATTGATCGTAAAGCATGATATTCATTACAAACCAACCCTATATTGCTTATGTAATATCATAATTTATTGAAAAACATGAAATTCATCATGAATCAACCCAATATTATTTTAAAAAGACCGTAAATTCATCAAAACCCAAAAAGCGCCACCGACTCACGCCAAGAGCTGCAATGGAGCAGCAGAAGTTCGCTCAGACCGTCTGTGTGTTTTGTTCTCTCAAATGTAAAGACCTCACAGCAGCTGCTGACAAATACTCCCCGCGTCCATTACTTTTTTTACTCAAAAATAAGACATTTTTTACATAAACAAGAGAGACTCGCATCTTGAATATAAGACGACCTGCTTTGAAAAATACATGAGAAACCCTGCAAAATTTTCCGTAATGTTAAAGTTGCTCAAATGCGTCAGTAAAGCAATTTTTTAACGCTATTCTATAAGTTCAATTTATTTATTTTTTACGCAATTCTCTAACAAATTAGGTTATATATATGTTAGTATTCTCTAACATAAGTTATATAATTTTGTTTAGTTTGTTCGGTTGTCTAATCAGAAAACAAAGAGAGTAATAAAAGTTCTTCATAATGAAAATAATTCATAATAAATAAACATCCTCAACGTGCGTATACAGCCGGCTATAAATTTTTCGATGGTATCGCTTAAATTTGGAGATCCGCACTCGTATTTGTTCATAATTATTTAATTATCGTACTTAATGAACTCCCAGGGGGATTATGTGAGGTCCCTAGCTAAAGGTTAGGTAGGCCTTCTTTTTATGGAACTAAAATAGGTTTTTGTTTTGTTACGGACCATCTTTTTTCGGTTCACTGCTGTCCTGTTTTACAGCACCTACTACTTCGAATTTTACCTTGTTTCATGAACTTCTTTCTTAGCTTGATGTTTTTATTATGTACCTTGTGCGTAGATTCCGCGTTCCCATAACTCCATTCAAAATGTGGCCTTCGTCCTTCTTCTCTTTGAACATATTTTTATATTTTTAGTGGTAAAGAGAGACTAAAACTTTCTTGTAATTAATCATTCAATCAATTGAATGAATCATGCTTAATGAATTATCATGCTTAATGAATTATCATACTTAATGAATTATCATACTTAATGAATTATCATGCTTAATGAATTATCACACTTAATGAATTATCATACTTAATGAATTATCATGCTTAATGAATTATCACACATAATGAATTATCATGCTTAATGAATTATCACTCTTAATGAATTATCATACTTAATGAATTATCACGCTTAATGAATTATCATGCTTAATGAATTATCATGCTTAATGAATTATCATGCTTAATGAATTATCATAATGAATAAATAATTATTCATTTATTTTACTACGCGGTGAACATAGCGTTGAACATTTGAACACTTGTAAAACCAACATGTATGCAGTGCAACATTGTGTATGTGTAACGATGCTTACAACACCTTGTGTGCTACACCGCGTGATGTAATTGCTGTAGAAACTGCGGGTACTTTACAAGTACACTTCTACTGCGGGTTGTATCATACATGTAACACTGTACTTGTAACACTGAGTACGCAACACTACACATGGCAGTGTCATGTCTAGGTCCAGCCCTCACTTGTGTACTGACGGCACTCATGTGCGTGCAACTCTCACGAGCATTTCTGTGCACTCATGTTCATTTCTCACGACCATTTCTGTGCACTCATGTTCATTTCTCACGACCATTTCTGTGCACTCATGTTCATTTCTCACGACCATTTCTGTGCACTCATGTTCATTTCTCACGACCATTTCTGTGCACTCATGTTCATTTCTCACGACCATTTCTGTGCACTCATGTTCATTTCTCACGACCATTTCTGTGCACTCATGTTCATTTCTCACGACCATTTCTGTGCACTCATGTTCATTTCTCACGACCATTTCTGTGCACTCATGTTCATTTCTCACGACCATTTCTGTGCACTCATGTTCATTTCTCTCGACCATTTCTGTGCACTCATGTTCATTTCTCACGACCATTTCTGTGCAATCATGTTCATTTCTCACGACCATTTCTGTGCACTCATGTTCATTTCTCTCGACCATTTCTGTGCACTCATGTTCATTTCTCACGACCATTTCTGTGCAATCATGTTCATTTCTCACGACCATTTCTGTGCACTCATGTTCATTTCTCTCGACCATTTCTGTGCACTCATGTTCATTTCTCACGACCATTTCTGTGCAATCATGTTCATTTCTCACGACCATTTCTGTGCACTCATGTTCATTTCTCTCGACCATTTCTGTGCACTCATGTTCATTTCTCACGACCATTTCTGTGCACTCATGTTCATTTCTCACGACCATTTCTGTGCACTCATGTTCATTTCTCACGACCATTTCTGTGCACTCATGTTCATTTCTCACGACCATTTCTGTGCACTCATGTTCATTTCTCTGCTCAAGGCTGAATAAAACATGCGATAAAAAAGTTGGAAATTTTGTATATGTAGTCCAGGATAAGAATAACGGCGTTGGGGCAAATTATGCAAGGTTCATCAATAGTAAACTAACGAACATCTATAATTAACTCTCAAACATTTTTAATTATTAGCGAACTTTCCTACTTCACTCAAAAAAATTCCTAATCAGCCACGAATGTATCCAATTATTTCATTAATGTTTCTAATAACCTCACGAATATTTTGATTTACCTCACGAATATTTATAAATAACTCAGATGCATTTCTAATTAGCTCTCGAAAATTTCTAATTAACTCACGAATATTTATAAATAACTCAGATGCATTTCTAATTAGCTCTCGAAAATTTCTAATTAACTCACGAATATTTATAATGAACTCCCAAGCATTTCTAATTAACTCTCGAAAATTTATAATTAACTCACGAATATATATAGCAAACTCACAAGCATTCGTAATAAACTCTTGAATATATATAGTTAACTCACGAACATTTTGTGCAATGTACGCCATCATTTGGTACAGCATTTGGTACAACATTTGGTACAACATTTGGTACAACATTTGGTACAACAATTGGTACAACATTTGGTACAACATTTGGTTTTCCAACATTTGGTACAACATTTGGTACAACATTTGGTACAACATTTGGTACAACATTTGGTACAACATTTGGTACAACATTTGGTACAACATTTGGTACAACATTTGGTTTTGCAACATTTGGTACAACATTTGGTACAACATTTGGTACAACATTTGGTACAACATTTGGTACAACATTTGGTACAACATTTGGTACAACATTTGGTTATGCAACATTTGGTGTAACTTGCATTTTACGCTGAGAAACTTAATCTAGCTTGACGTGGTAAACGTGCAACCAGTTACATGTAACACCTGATAAGACATGGTCATAACGCCTGACATAACATGACGGACATGATATGTAATGCTCATATGACGCACAACTTGGCAAACATGACGGACATGATATGTAATGCTCATATGACGCACAACTTGGCAAACATGACGGACATGTGATGTACTTCTCATATGACGCACAACTAGGCAAACATGACGGACATGACACCTGCTGGGACTTCACAGACATGGTGACATGATCTCCCTGCGTGATATCTGGCACGGCATATCATAGAATACATTTTATCAGTTTTTTTCTCTGTCCTTAATTCTGTACGTCTTTTTTTTTGCTATTCTCCCTTTTTTACATTTTTCATCTTTAACTCCAATTCCTGTTATCTCTCCTTCTATTTTTTCCCTTCTTCCTGTTTTTCTAGCTTCCTCCCTATTTTTCTATCTTTCTTTCTTCCTAGTTTCCTATCTTTCTTCCCATTTTCTATCTGTCTTCCTATATTTCTATCTTTCTTTCTATATTTCTATCTTTCTTCCTATTTTATATCTTTCTTCCTATATTTCTATCTTTCTTCCTATTTTATATCTTTCTTCTTATTTTCCTTTCTTTCTTGGTATATTTCTATCTGTCTTTCTATATTTTTTCTACTTCACGTGAGCCAGACCGCAACGGTCGCCCTCAGAACCAAAAAAAAGCCTCCTCGCGCCATCTCAAGTCGATCTCTCACACACAACAGCCGCCCCGACACGCTTCATGTTTTGTCATCTTAACATGACCTCCACAGCAAGGTGACGCAATCAAAGCGTCAGGATGTGAGTAGCGGAGTGTGCGTGAGATGTTATTTTCTTTTTGAAGCTTCAATAATTCTACTGAAGGAATGACAAAAGTGCAGGCGATTTGTAAATAACTCTCGAACATACATGTCTACTTAACTCACTACTATTTCTAACTACCTTTTGAAAATTTCAACAGTTGAGTTGGGGTAGAATATCTAATACTGTTGGGATAGTAGTTGGGATAAAATATCTACTGTTGGGATAAAATATCTACTGTTGAGTTGGAGTATACTGCTAGGGTAAATCATATCTACTTGAGTAAATCTTTTCTACTTACATACATAGGCCTATCTACTTAACTCACAACCATTTCTAATTAAATCTTGAAAATTTCTAAGCAGCTCAAGAAAATTTCCCTAAATAACAGCAGCATTTCTCAGTGTCGATTAAATACAGCACTTACTCGAGTAGCATTTCATGCTCAAACTCAAACCAGCGTCATTTCAACAACGCGATTTAGTTTTAAATTAATGGATTGAGAGACGATTAATGGTTTGTAATGTAATGTAATGGTTTAGTGTCAAGGTAATGGTTTGGGAGATGGCTTGAGAGTTTGGTACGTACAGATTACTTTGAACTAATGACATAACCTATGTAGTGGTGCTCAGGTGATTTAAATCTAAGCTTAATTAACAAATCTTAACTCGTTGACTGCGTATCGGTCCATATGCACAAGATAACTTGCTCGTTAACTTATCAAGATCAATGAATAGAATTTCAATTATTTCACGACCTTTATTCAAATCAGACCATGGCGTGCGAGTTTAAATGTTACGGTGCAATTATATTTTCCCGATTCTTAGAATGAATGAATAAATAAATAAATGAAAGCAAGCATTAAGTAGATTTTTAGTTCTGCTACTTCCAACCAAATGAAACAGACCGTAACAACCGCAAAAACGCAGTTAAAGATTTTTTTTCAATAAGACTAAAAGCATCAGACTGTGGCAGGTGGTGGTGTTACAGCGTGTGTCCAGCTGTGGCAGGTGGTGGTGTTGCAGCGTGTGTCCAGCTGTGGCAGGTGGTGGTGTTGCAGCGTGTGTCCAGCTGTGGCAGGTGGTGGTGTTACAGCGTGTGTCCAGCTGTGGCAGGTGGTGGTGTTGCAGCGTGTGTCCAGCTGTGGCAGGTGGTGGTGTTGCAGCGTGTGTCCAGCTGTGGCAGGTGGTGGTGTTGCAGCGTGTGTCCAGCTGTGGCAGGTGGTGGTGTTGCAGCGTGTGTCCAGCTGTGGCAGGTGGTGGTGTTGCAGCGTGTGTCCAGCTGTGGCAGGTGGTGGTGTTGCAGCGTGTGTCCAGCTGTGGCAGGTGGTGGTGTTGCAGCGTGTGTCCAGCTGTGGCAGGTGGTGGTGTTACAGCATGTGTCCAGCTGTGGCAGGTGGTGGTGTTGCAGCGTGTGTCCAGCTGTGGCAGGTGGTGGTGTTGCAGCGTGTGTCTAGCCGTGGCAGGTGGTGCTGTGCCATCAGCATGTTCAAAAGAGCTCTAAGCATATGAGCCTTGCGAATAATCCGGCTGGTGTTGAGTGACTGGCCCCTTACCGTCGTGGTCAGTGGTGAAATCCACGAAATCATCTTGTCTCACGTCCCTACGCCCTCTACCATACCCTCCCCCACCTCCACCTCCTCCTCCTCCTCCTCTCCCCTTTCCCCCTCCACCTCCTTTTCCCTTTCCTCCACCTCCCTTTCCTTTGCCACCCTTGCTCCCCTTTCTTCCTTTCCTGAAGGTCAATCCTTTCCCCTTGCCTTTCCCTTTCGAAAAGTTGAAACCTTTCCCTTTACCTTTGCCTTTCTTGAGGCTGAACCCTTTACCCTTCCTTTTCCCTTTTCCACCCCCGCCTCCACCTCCACCGCCGCTTCCATATCCACCACTACTTCCATATCCACCACCACCACCACCTCCTCCTTTGCCCTTCTTGCCGCTGAAGTCCAGGCTGCGAGCTACGCGCTCGTGCCCTTCGTTAGTCCTGTCCCATAGGGCGTCTTGGGGACCTTCTGCCTCCGGGTCCAGGTCTTCTGGCCCAGCCTCCGAGTTCAGGTCTTCTGGCCCAGCCTCCAGGAGGTCCAGGTCTTCAGGCCCAGCCACCAGGCCCAGAGCGGTGTCACCATCTGCGGCAGTCTCAACTCCTGACGACGGTGACACCTCCGTTCGGATAACGTCCACGCCTGGGAGAGGTAACGCGTTACGCATCGTGTTGCAAGTGACAGGTTATGCAGTGTACATGTTACAAATGATGTACGACAAATGATGCAAATCATCAATGACTTATTGCTCGTAACATATCGTGCTAAAAATTATATGAAACACGTAACCCATCGTGTTACAAAGGACGTATTGCGAGTTATGCATCATGTTACAAGTGATATATTATGCTTTATGTACAAAGGAATTTTTTTTTGTGAAGCAAATTTACATTAAAAGAAATGGAGAAGAAGTACTTTAAAAACATTTACTTTGAATGTTTCGAGCCTTGGCTCATTTACACCAAAAAGTCTGCAAATCAAATAAGGACATGTCAGTACACTCAAGATTGCAGAATCGCAAAATGCAAGCACGAAAAAAACAGCTGTGCGCATTGCGCATCGCAGTATGTGGGTTCCACCCACCGAGCACTTTACGTCAGGGTTGCTGGACATGCTGGTCGAAGTCGCACAGGTCGCTTGCTTACTTCTACTACTCATTCTAGTATAAAACAACACTATAGCAAAGGTTCCTGCGAACATATTACTGAAATTAGCAGATTTAAAATATTAGATATGTACTTGTACCGCCAACTTAGACTTACGTATTTTAGAGTCATTATTTGTTCATAAGCTCAAACCTACTCTCAACGAAATGCAGAGTGCATACTCTCTGAAAATACAGTAGTCAACCGGTAAATTATTTTTTTTGTTAATTTGTATTCTGCGGTTCTGTAATCTTGACTGTACTGACATGTCCTTATTTTAATTGCGTACTTTTGAATTTTAGATTGAGCTAAGGCTCGAAACGTTCAAAGTAAATGCTTTTAAAGTAATCTTTCTCCATTTCTTTTGCTATGCGTTATGCATCATGTTACAAGTTACAGATTACGCGTTTTGCATTATGAGACAAATGGCATGCTACGCGTTATGCATCATGTTACAAGTTACAGATTACGCGTTTTGTATTATGAGACAAATGGCATGCTACGCGTTATGCATCATGTTACAAGTTACAGATTACGCGTTTTGTATTATGAGACAAATGACATGCTACGCGTTATGCATCATGTTACGAGTAAAGGGATGCGTGTTATGCATTGTGCTACAAGTGGCAAATTATGCGTTATACGTTGTGATTATGTGTTAACCTTGTTAACTTTATGACATGTCACTACATCGCTACCATTGGTGTCCTGCTACATCCAACATTAGGGCTATGTTGATCGGAACCAAAGTTATTACAATATACTCGTGTTACGGTACGCATGATACTGTACACATGACACTATACACATGATACTGTACTCATGATACTGTACACATGATACTGTACATGCAATACATGATAATGTATGTACACACAACACCCACAACACACAACACACAACACCCACACCACACAACACACAACACCACACAACACACCTGTCTGGTCCGGCCAGTCGAGCTGTGCGGAGGCGTCCGCTGCCGCCCACAGCAGGAGAACCAAAATCTAAAAAAAATCGTAAAATCGTAATCATACAAAAATATTTTCGTACGTTAAATTCGAACTTCGTATTTTATAAGTTGCGGTTACTTTATTCTCGACTACCATCAGAGAATACTGTGTAACGGTGACTTTCCATTAACACTTTGACTGCGGCAGCAAAACTGATTTCTAACATTGAATTCAAATTTAAAGTCGACTGTAGAAAGCAATGTTGAAAACACCAAACATTAACTGGGTCATATTTGCATTTATCTTTAAGTATTTTGAAAAATGGGAGTTTGTGACTGCTGGTCGGTGAGCAACATAATGACAACTCCCTCAGTGATCATATATGGCTCACATCGCAGTCAAAGTGTTCAAAATGCCTTTGCATGTTTATATATTCATGAGTAGGTAGTTTGTTCCTGTGTGTTTGTTTAGTCAAAGCCCGCACAATTAAAGCTATTACAGTTAACTTGATCACAGTTCAGTTAGAGCAATCGCAGTTAGAACGATCTCAGTGAAAGCGATCACAGTTAGAGCGATTTATTTTTCCCAGTACACATATTTTCCCAAGAAAAATACGTAACTTTACTAGCACATGCTTAAAAAATAAACAATGATTTCATAAAGAAATTCGAACATTTTATAATATTCAATTACACGCTCTGTAAGTCGATTTGTTAAATTATTATATTAGCTCTACGTGATCATATTTTTATAAGTATTTCGCACTTTCTTCACATTCACCATAGCCTTATTTCGAACAAGTTTAAAATTCGAGATACGTATTAATATTTACTGGCATGCTACACACGACTCACAAGAGACGTCATGCTGCTGCTGTTACCGCTGTCGCAGTCCAGGAGCAAGTGAAGTGCGCTCGGCTCCTGCCGGCCTTATATAGTCTGGCCTGACCTCGAGTTCACTCGAGCGGCGCTCCCTATTGGTCAAAGGGTTACGAGTCCCCACTTTCAGTAATTCATATTGAGAAACTCAGAGTGTGTCAGGCTGTTATTACCAACACATATTTTTTTGTCCCTGCTACATGTTCTGCTTTCTTGGAAGCACAAAACGCTGTGGATAATACACATTACACATCTGCAGACATGCAAGTGTGCTTCCAAGTGCTACTTCAAAAAACATTGTGCGTTTGTGTGCCATTGAACTTAAACAAGGAAATTTTAAATCGAAGAGAATATACAGAGTTTGCCGTTTTTCATCACCCAGTAATTTCTACCAATATATTTCACGGGAGTTGTGAAGGAAAAGTTATAATTTAAACAACATCAAGGCACATAGAACTTCGAAATGCACAAATACTACATACACATGATTTAATAATATTCGATCAGAGCTTTAATAATATTCAGAGTCACTTAATGTTTCTATGGCATAAATCATATCTCTAAGCTCAATAGTATGCATATTTGTTATCAAAAATGAATTAAAATGTCCGTTAATTGTTTTTTTTTTGCAGAATTATTTCTGTTCGAGCTATAAAGCACAGGTGAATTAAATATTGTTAATAATTTTATAAAGTTTAATGAATAACAAAAACTAATAATTCATAAGTTCATCTCTCTGATCTTTTCGACCAAAATACATAAGTTTGACTTTATATAACATAATTTGAGTTAATTAAGATTAAATAAAGTTCCAAACTTGTTAGATTTGGGTTTAAAACTTGTTCGTAGAGGAGCCAAGTCCAACGAGGAACTATTGCCGCTGGTTGTACGGCATGAAATTCTAAAAAAAAGTACCTTGCTGAGATTGAGGGTAGATCGAATGATCGACCATTGGGAAGGACCTGAAAGATCGAGCTGTGATCCAGAAATGATTAAGCGCTGATCAAACATTTATACAGCACTGATCGAACACTTATTGTACATTAATACAGCACTGATCGAATTTCATTAAAGTTCTGATCGAATATTATTAAAGTTCTGATCGAACATTAATACAGAACTGATCGAACATTGTTAAAGTTCTGAATGAACATTAATACAGCGCTGATCGAATATTATTAAAGCGTTGATCGAACATTAATACAGCTCTGATCGAATATTATTAAAGCTCTGATCGAATATTATTAAAGCTCTGATCGAACATTAATACAGCACTGATCGAATATTATTAAAGCGCTGATCGAACATTAATACAGCGCTGATCGAATATTATTATAGCTCTGATCGAGCACAGATCGAGCACGAGAGATTGCGTGATCTCCAGTGCCACGCTCGAGCTGCGGCAGCGGAGCGCATAATGCCATGCTGGGAAACAGCGCCTCAACGCACCAGCTGTTGAAACGCGCACATCAGCTGTTGCAACAGCGCGGTGATGTTCAACAGAGAACACAACATCAGTTGTTGCAACAGCGCGGTGATGTTCAACAGAGAACACAACATCAGCTGTTGCAACAGCGCGGTGATGTTCAACAGAGAACACAACATCAGCTGTTGCAACAGCGCGGTGATGCTCAACAGAGAACACAACATCAGCTGTTGCAACAGCGCGGTGATGTTCAACAGAGAACACAACATCAGCTGTTGCAACAGCGCGGTGATGCTCAACAGAGAACACAACATCAGCTGTTGCAACAGCGCGGTGATGTTCAACAGAGAACACAACATCAGCTGTTGCAACAGCGCGGTGATGTTCAACAGAGAACACAACATCAGCTGTTGCAACAGCGCGGTGATGTTCAACAGAGAACACAACATCAGCTGTTGCAACAGCGCGGTGATGTTCAACAGAGAACACAACATCAGCTGTTGCAACAGCGCGGTGATGTTCAACAGAGAACACAACATCAGCTGTTGCAACAGCGCGGTGACGTTCAACAGAGGACACAACATCAGCTGTTGCAACAGCGCGGTGATGTTCAACAGAGAACACAACATCAGCTGTTGCAACAGCGCGGTGATGCTCAACAGAGAACACAACATCAGCTGTTGCAACAGCGTGGTGATGTTCAACAGAGGACACAACCTTATGTTCTTGTTCACTTTTGTTCTTAGGAGCATATATTCAATGTATTTAGGTGTGTGTTCAATGTATACAAAGTGTCCAATACGTCCAATATGTCGAACTCATCCAAAATGTCCAGTACGTCCAATACGCCCATCATGTCCAGTACGTCAATATGCCCAGTACGTCCAACAGCTATTATGTCTAGTACGTCCAATATGCCCAGTACGTCCAATACGCCCACCATGTCCAGTACGTCAATATGCCCAGTACGTCCAACAGCTATTATGTCTAGTACGTCCAATATGTCCAGTACGTCCAACAGCTATTATGTCTAGTACGTCCAATATGTTGAACTCATCCAAAATGTCCTGTACGTCCAATACGCCCATTATGTCCAGTACGTCCAATATGTCCATTACGTCCAATACGCCCATCATGTCCAGTACGTCAATATGCCCAGTACGTCCAACAGCTATTATGTCTAGTACGTCCAATATGTCCAGTACGTCCAACAGCTATTATGTCTAGTACGTCCAATATGCCCAGTACGTCCAACAGCTATTATGTCTAGTACGTCCAATATGCCCAGTACGTCCAACAGCTATTATGTCTAGTACGTCCAATATGTCGAACTCATCCAAAATGTCCAGTACGTCCAATACGCCCATTATGTCTAGTACGTCCAATATGTTCATTACGTCCAATACGCCCATCATGTCCAGTACGTCAATATGCCCAGTACGTCCAACAGCTATTATGTCTAGTACGTCCAATATGCCTAATACGTCCAACAGCTATTATGTCTAGTACGTCCAATATGTCGAACTCATCCAAAATGTCCAGTACGTCCAATACGCCCATTATGTCTAGTACGTCCAATATGTCCATTACGTCCAATACGCCCATCATGTCCAGTACGTCAATATGCCCAGTACGTCCAACAGCTATTATGTCTAATACGTCCAATATGCCCAGTACGTCCAACAGCTATTATGTCTAGTACGTCCAATATGTCGAACTCATCCAAAATGTCCAGTACGTCCAATACGCCCATTATGTCTAGTACGTCCAATATGTCCATTACGTCCAATACGCCAATCATGTCCAGTACGTCAATATGCCCAGTACGTCCAACAGCTAGTATGTCTAGTACGTCCAATATGTCCAGTGCGTCCAACAGCTATTATGTCTAGTACGTCCAATATGCCCAGTACGTCCAACAGCTATTATGTCTAGTACGTCCAATATGCCCAGTACGTCCAACAGCTATTATGTCTAGTACGTCCAATATGTCGAACTCATCCAAAATGTCCAGTACGTCCAATACGCCCATTATGTCTAGTACGTTCAATATGTCCATTACGTCCAATACGCCCATCATGTCCAGTACGTCAATATGCCCAGTACGTCCAACAGCTATTATGTCTAGTACGACCAATATGTCCAGTACGTCCATCAGCTATTATGTCTAGTACGTCCAATATGCCCAGTACGTCCAACAGCTATTATGTCTAGTACGTCCAATATGCCCAGTACGTCCAACAGCTATTATGTCTAGTACGTCCAATATGTCCAGTACGTCCAATACGACCATTATGTCTAGTACGTCCAACAGCTATTATGTCTAGTACGTCCAATATGTCCAGTACGTCCAACAGCTATTATGTCTAGTACGTCCAATATGCCCAGTACGTCCAATACGCCCATTATGTCTAGTACGTCCAATATGTCCAGTACATCCAATATGTCCAGTACGTCCAACAGCTATTATGCCTAGTACGTCCAATATGCCCAGTACGTCCAATACGCCCATTATGTCTAGTACGTCCAATATGTCCAGTACATCCAATATGTCCAGTACGTCCAACAGCTATTATGCCTAGTACGTCCAATATGCCCAGTACGTCCAATACGCCCATTATGTTTAGTACGTCCAATATGTCCAGTACATCCATTATGCCCAGTACGTCCAATACGCCCATTATGTCTAGTACGTCCAATATGTCCAGTACGTCCAATATGCCCAGTACGTCCAATACGCCCATTATGTCTAGTACGTCCAATATGTCCAGTACATCCAATATGTCCAGTACGTCCAACAGCTATTATTTCTAGTACGTCCAATATGCCCAGTACGTCCAATACGCCCATTATGTCTAGTACGTCCAATATGTCCAGTACATCCAATATGTCCAGTACGTCCAACAGCTATTATGCCTAGTACGTCCAATATGCCCAGTACGTCCAATACGCCCATTATGTCTAGTACGTCCAATATGTCCAGTACATCCAATATGTCCAGTACGTCAAACAGCTATTATGCCTAGTACGTCCAATATGCCCAGTACGTCCAATACGCCCATTATGTCTAGTACGTCCAATATGTCCAGTACATCCAATATGTCCAGTACGTCCAACAGCTATTATGCCTAGTACGTCCAATATGCCCAGTACGTCCAATACGCCCATTATGTCTAGTACGTCCAATATGTCCAGTACATCCAATATGTCCAGTACGTCCAACAGCTATTATGCCTAGAACGTCCAATATGCCCAGTACGTCCAATACGCCCATTATGTCTAGTACGTCCAATATGTCCAGTACGTCCAATATGTCCAGTACGTCCAATATGTCCAGTACGTCCAATATGCCCAGTACGTCCAACAGCTATTATGTCTAGTACGTCCAATATGTCCATTACGTCCAATACGCCCATTGTGTCCAGTACGTCCAATATGCCCAGTACGTCCAACAGCTATTATGTCTAGTACGTCCAATATGCCCAGTACGTCCAACAGCTATTATGTCTAGTACGTCCAATATGCCCAGTACGTCCAATACGACCATTATGTCTAGTACGTCCAATATGTCCAGTACATCCAATATGCCCAGTACGTCCAATACGCCCATTATGTCTAGTACGTCCAATATGTCCAGTACGTCCAATATGCCCAATACGTCCAATACGCCCATTATGTCTAGTACGTCCAATATGTCCAGTACATCCAATATGTCCAGTACGTCCAACAGCTATTATGTCTAGTACGTCCAATATGCCCAGTACGTCCAATACGCCCATTATGTCTAGTACGTCCAATATGTCCAGTACATCCAATATGTCCAGTACGTCCAACAGCTATTATGCCTAGTACGTCCAATATGCCCAGTACGTCCAATATGTCCAGTACGTCCAACAGCTATTATGCCTATTACGTCCAATATGTCCAGTACATCCAATATGTCCAGTACGTCCAACAGCTATTATGTCTAGTACGTCCAATATGCCCAGTACGTCCAATACGCCCATTATGTCTAGTACGTCCAATATGTCCAGTACATCCAATATGTCCAGTACGTCCAACAGCTATTATGCCTAGTACGTCCAATATGCCCAGTACGTCCAATACGCCCATTATGTCTAGTACGTCCAATATGTCCAGTACATCCAATATGTCCAGTACGTCAAACAGCTATTATGCCTAGTACGTCCAATATGCCCAGTACGTCCAATACGCCCATTATGTCTAGTACGTCCAATATGTCCAGTACATCCAATATGTCCAGTACGTCCAACAGCTATTATGCCTAGTACGTCCAATATGCCCAGTACGTCCAATACGCTCATTATGTCTAGTACGTCCAATATGTCCAGTACATCCAATATGTCCAGTACGTCCAACAGCTATTATGCCTAGAACGTCCAATATGCCCAGTACGTCCAATACGCCCATTATGTCTAGTACGTCCAATATGTCCAGTACGTCCAATATGTCCAGTACGTCCAATATGTCCAGTACGTCCAATATGCCCAGTACGTCCAACAGCTATTATGTCTAGTACGTCCAATATGTCCATTACGTCCAATACGCCCATTGTGTCCAGTACGTCCAATATGCCCAGTACGTCCAACAGCTATTATGTCTAGTACGTCCAATATGCCCAGTACGTCCAACAGCTATTATGTCTAGTACGTCCAATATGCCCAGTACGTCCAATACGACCATTATGTCTAGTACGTCCAATATGCCCAGTACGTCCAACAGCTATTATGTCTAGTACGTCCAATATGCCCAGTACGTCAAACAGCTATTATGTCTAGTACGTCCAATATGCCCAGTACGTCCAACAGCTATTGTGTCTAGTACGTCCAATATGCCCAGTACATCCAACAGCTATTATGTCTAGTACGTCCAATATGTCCAGTACATCCAACAGCTATTATGTCTAGTACGTCCAATATGCCCAGTACGTCCAACAGCTATTATGTCTAGTACGTCCAATATGCCCAGTACGTCCAACAGCTATTATGTCTAGTACGTCCAATATGTCCAGTACATCCAACAGCTATTATGTCTAGTACGTCCAATATATCCAGCACATCCAACAGCTATTATGTCTAGTACGTCCAATATGCCCAGTACGTCCAACAGCTATTATGTCTAGTACGTCCAATATGTCCAGTACGTCCAATACGACCATTATGTCTAGTACGTCCAACAGCTATTATGTCTAGTACGTCCAATATGTCCAGTACGTCCAATACGACCATTATGTCTAGTACGTCCAACAGCTATTATGTCTAGTACGACCAATACGCCCAGTGCGTCCAACAGATATTATCATGTAGCTAACATGAAATGCCAACTATAATACACTAGGACGTTTATTCCGCGTTAATTTGTTATGAATAAGGGGAAAATACTCGGAAACATATTTCCTGTCCATCTGTCGTATCTGTGATAAAGTTTTCACGACAGCGTGATCCAATTTTCCTCAATCATAGCAAACGATATTTTCGCAAAAGTATTTGCTGAAAAAATAATAAGGTTTGGGGTATAGATAAGGAAATGGATAAGGATGGGGATACAGAAAAGGATATAGAGATATAAATAGGGATGGGGATATGGATAATGATGCGGATATTGATAGGGATAGAGATGTAAGTAGGGGTAGGGATATAGATATGGATAGGGAGATTGATAGTGATATATTCAAGGATAGGGATAGAGATAAGTACAGCCTAATAGGGATAGGTGTTAGTAGCTACATTATTAATGCAAAAAGTATTCTTGTCTCACCTACTCATGCTAAAACTCCCTCAGTGACCACCGGTGGCTCACGTCGCAGTCAAAAAGCCATTACACAACTGCACATTCTGCTCACAAGGGGCAAAACTAACGTGTCTGTGCAAACTCCTGACCTCAGCGAGAAATTTTCTATTTATTTTCTCCGTATGGTTCAGTTTTATTTACTGACGGTGGGAGAAGGGACTGACAGGCGAGACAAACGTAGACAGACAGACAGAAGAAATCGGGATGACAAGCTGGCTGAACATATTCACACAGACAGTACAAACTGCAGTAGACAGACGGTACAAACTGCAGTAGACAGACGGTACAAACTGCAGTAGACAGACAGTACAAACTGCAGTAGACAGACTGTACAAACTGCAGTAGACAGACGGTACAAACTGCAGTAGACAGACGGTACAAACTGCAGTAGACAGACGGTACAAACTGCAGTAGACAGACGGTACGAACTGCAGTAGACAGACGGTACAAACTGCAGTAGACAGACGGTACAAACTGCAGTAGACAGACGGTACAAACTGCAGTAGACAGACAGTACAAACTGCAGTAGACAGACTGTACAAACTGCAGTAGACAGACGGTACAAACTGCAGTAGACAGACGGTACGAACTGCAGTAGACAGACGGTACAAACTGCAGTAGACAGACGGTACAAACTGCAGTAGACAGACGGTACAAACTGCAGTAGACAGACAGTACAAACTGCAGTAGACAGACTGTACAAACTGCAGTAGACAGACGGTACAAACTGCAGTAGACAGACGGTACAAACTGCAGTAGACAGACGTACGAACTGCAGTAGACAGACGGTACAAACTGCAGTAGACAGACGGTACAAACTGCAGTAGACAGACAGTACAAACTGCAGTAGACAGACGGTACAAACTGCAGTAGACAGACGGTACAAACTGCAGTAGACAGACAGTACAAACTGCAGTAGACAGACGACTCATACAGAAACTAAAAGATAATGAATAAAATTTAGGCAAAATGTTCGAGTCTTTTCTGAAAAAATTATAATATTCTATTCTATATAATTCGGTTTTTATCTAATTTTTTATTTTTAAATTGTAAATTTAAATAATTCTATTTTCAATTTTCATGATGAGCGTTTCGTGCTGCAAGAAAATTCTTTTAAATATGTTCACTGAGACTAATTGATTTGTCTCAGCTTGTCTTCTTAGTTTTGAATCACATGATGAATACATACATTTTCGGAGAAATTTCCATTTGCTTGAGTGAATTTAAATCTTTGAGAAATTACAAGCCATTTTTTTCGCTTTGATTACTGATCAATACTTTTAATGCCAATTCTTTACTGCACTCACCCATTCAGTACTACATGTTTAATGTACATTTCCGTACATGTTTGTACCGGTATACCATGTTTAGTATGTATAATTTTTATATTGGAGTACATATTTAGTACTTATGTACGTACATATATATAGTACCTAACATTCTCAACAACTTCCTCCGACGCAAAGGAGACAGTCGTCACAAAACATCATGATTAAAGCGTGCAGAAGAAATTATTCAAAGCACATGCACGCGTTTTGAGCTTTTGCCTTGATTGCGAACCGTGAAATTGTTGTGCTTTGGAGAGAGCGAAGTGCTCCTTGCAGAACTGCTCTCTAATCTCGCTGCGTGAACGCGCTGCGTGCGTGCGTTCACGTCCATGGGATTTGTTTTCATGCAACTTTTGTACGTCGTCGTACTGAGTACGACGACGCGTAAGTTTTTTCGTTCTTCGACGCGTTCGACGTAAGTTGCTGCTGGCAGCGTAAGTTCTTTCAAGTGGACTTAGGTACGCTAACTTCTGTAGCACTGCGCTGACGTGGTGTCTATGCAGGCTGTCCTCGAAATGTATAACGATTGGTTAAAAATGATAATATTTATATCGCATGTCTAACAGTTCATGCAGAAGTAATGTTCGTTTTTTAGAATGGATGCTTGAAATGCGATTTTACGTATGTTCACATTCTGTTGCAAGTGCAAAATATTTCTACTACTAAACTAAACAAATTTAATCCAGATTATCTCCGTTAAGTTCAAATTTTTCATGTGTATGGACATCTATGGTCGTATAAACGTTATTTTCTTTCTTTCTTTCTTTCCCTTCTAAAGATAACAAAAGAAATGTTTCATTACGACGAGTTTCATTACGGTGTTAAAGAAACTCTGAAGCCCTGCTAATGCAAGTGCGGCAGCGAAGTCTGTTCAGAATAGTCACAGAGATGATGTAGTGAATGAAAGAAGTTGCAGGGGAACATTTTCTCATTTTTGAAGTGGTGATTTCATTTTAAAAGATGATGGGACTGAAAATAAATTTTCAATCTTTGAATTGTATTTTGAATTTGAATTTTGATTCTAAGCCTGGTGAATTTTGCAAACGAGGCATTCATAAAGTTATTGGAAGGTGGAATGAGGGCATTAAAAGCAACGGAGAGTATTGTAATGAATGAATTATTTTATAGTCGTTGGCTTATTTAATTTCCCTTAGGATCTCTAAATCGGTTATTACTTTTGCACTCTACTGTATTATACTGCTCAACAAGTTAATTTTGATATATTCCGCAAGTTTTAATTCATTCAAAACTAAATTTAATCACCATGACAGAATAATCTTGTATCATAGATACTTAAAATCAATGGATAAGTTTTTGTTGATAACCAGCATATCTTTTTCTGCATACTTTACTGCAGGAACACATGATACTCAAACCTAGGGGAAAAGTGGGCTCATAATTCATGAACTTTCTGTGTCATCAGAATCATAAGTTCCGCGCGTCATCACTATTACGAACAATGAATCAATTACATACAAGTGTCATTTGAACGTAGCATTGCTCCTTGTTAGAAGGGCCATGATTTATTATAATGTTATGATGGTAACAAAAATGGACAGTTTTCATCGATAGGAAAAAGTAATTAACTGGCAACGTAAGGGGTAGGTATGATCTATTTATTTGAACCTCATTTTAACGAGCTGCTCTCTCAATTTCATAACGCTTTTCATGTGTAACCTAGACATGCTGCTATGTTTCACAGTCACGTACCTCCTGCGATCTCTCTCGTCGTTTTCTCGCTCCCCATTTTAGCGATATTTGGCTATAAAAGCAAAAATATTCTACTTTCAAGCCGACTTTTGTTAGCCTTTTAGCCACAGCAAAACTCGCCAGTGCAACGCAAGTGACAGTGTCGCGCTGTCAGTGGAGCGGAGGGAAGTTCGCGTGAGAGGCGCACGTCCGTAACACTAATAATTGCCTCCGCTCTCGTTGTTGCCATCGCCTACAGCGCAACACCTTCAGTTGCTGGTCACCGCCGCTTTGGAGGTCAGCCTGTCCCAGGACAGGAGCCAATAACACGCTATTCGAAATTTTTTATATCAAATAAGTTAGTTCAAGTCTCCCTAACCGCTGCAATTCAGTACTACAATTTTATTTATAATTTAATGAGTTGACTACTAAACCTTTCATGCATTTTTTTTCTGCTAAGTCACTTGGTTTAAAAAAAATAGCATGAAGCTAGCAGCTCAACTTTGAACAATAAAGTATATTGATGAACGCGCCTCAGTTTTTGAAAATATTTCTGAATATTTTTAATGGGAACTGTAAATGCGTGTGAATGTCATGACCAAGGTGACTTGTGAGGAAAAATTTATGTATGTCGATTATGAACCCTTATCTTTTACGAAATCGAATGATTATGATCATCTCTGACAGAGGCCTCTCTCAAAGCAATCTGTACTATAATAAGAGCTGCGTCCGACTGTCTGTCTGTCTGTCCGAAGACAGCCAAAAGTGTGTGATGAGCGTATCTGTGATACAAGCTCGGGCTCATCAACTATCGAGAGATTAATTTTTTTTATTTATTACGGCCTTTCTTTCATATCGCCTTCTTTCATATTTAAAATAAAGGGAGGTTGACTAGTTAATATATAAAAGGTGGTGGAGTGAGTGCCGTCATGACACAGTGGTTAAAGCGCTCACCTCCCACGCGGAGTGCAACCGGTTCGATTCCCTGAAAAGATAGCCTTTAGAAACACCTTGACGGGAAAAGGGTAAATAATTTGGCCATAGTTTCCCACTCCAACCATGCAGTGGAAATGGGTACAGGCTAGACTGTGCGGCAATTGTCATTCCTTCCTGGCGTTAGCTGCAAGGCATTTGTAATTACGTCCTAGAAGAAGATATGTTTTAGGCTTAGTTGGTACAGAATGGGGTCTCCAAACTACGGCCTGCGGGTCAAATCTGGCTCGCCAGGGTGATCAATTTGACATAGCTAGTAAAACTATTATGGCCAATAATAATGTATGATTACCAACAAGTTAAAGGTTAACATCGGCATCTTTGGGATGCTTTATTTCCAATCAAGCCTGATACATATGATCTTAGCATTGGTTTTTCAAATGTCTTATAACTAACCCTATATATATGTTACGTTGGCGGGGTATGGATTAAACTTTAGTATCCGTATTCACGACCAACGTAAACGTACTCGATAAGGTTCTCAAAATTGCGAGAAAGGGATAATTACGACACGTTGGGACTCAGCTCGGGTATTTATTGAAGGAAAACCCGGGAGGACTGGCGATGAGCTTGATCTCGAAGAGCTTGTCTAGGTGGGCACTCCGTGCCGGCGAAGTCCCGCGGACGATGGTGAGGTCCGGTGGGCGATGACGTTGGCAAAGTGTAAGTGATGTGTTTTTGGGGAGTTGCAGTGTATAAGTTTTAGCTACTGACAGGCCGGCAAGTGGCTGCAGTTTAGAGAAGACAAACAGTTCAGAAATGCCTCACGTCAAACATCGGCAATTATGTTGTATGACTCGATGTATGAGTTAGAGCTAAGATTTTTCCAAGTTAATATGCGACTTGTGTAATTCAGATGAATGTATAGGTCAGGTTAAGACCCAAGGAAGTGTTGTGGCGTTTGGGGTGCCATCGAGGAATGAGAACTGTAGTAGCACCAAACTAGAGAGACGCACAAGTGAGAGTGGGTTTCAAAAATGAGACGCGTCACTGCGCAGTATTGCCATTCAGAGGCTTCTCTCTCGGAAGTGTCGAGTGTTATTTTATTGTCTCATGCATTTACACAAAAACTTCAGAGATTACTAATTATAAGTAGAAAATGATTAATGATAATTTAGAGTAAGACTTTTAATGCTAATAGTTGTGCTATTTAAGTGCGAATGAGAAATTTTATAATTTATACATTTTGTAGCTGATGCTACATTACCCCCCAAGGCGCAGACCGAAAGCTCCACCCGCTGCAATCATTTGTAGCGGGAAGGAGTTCGAACTACGCGACCATGCCGGGCTTGGCGGTCGGAAAATGTTACTGAGCGGGGAAGTTTTACCAAACGGGTCTGCAAATTTAGATCAGCAAGAGTTCTAGGAACAGGAGTTACTGCAGCGGTCTCGTCTGGTCTCTCCAGACTTGTCGCTGTTTCACTAAGAGAGCTAGAATTCGAGTCTACGATAGGCTTAGGGATAGGGTTTGAAGGTTCAGGCACAAAGAGAGGATTACATTCAAGTTGACTAGGCAACAATGCAGCCAACTGAGGAAGCTGAGATGGTAGATATGATCGAGTCTCAGTGGAAAAGAAGTTCTGTGGAGAGAATGAGGAGTTAGAAATCACACTATTATCGGAAGTGTACGCGACCTTTAATCGATCTATGCTCACAGGGTCGGGTGAACCAGATCTTTCAAGGATGAAATACTTGGGCGTCTTTTTCAATATTTTGAATGGGCCATCATAAGGGCGTGTGAGCGTAGGTTTGATGCTATCATTTCGGACGTACACATGTGTGCACTCTTGCAACGCCGGATCGAGTTTATCTTTTGTCTGCGGCATTCGTGGAGCAACATACTTGATCTGACGCATGCAATCTTTGAGACAGGTTACATATGCGGAACGGTCAGTAGATGAAAATTCAGGCAAAGGTTTAGGGTCAACAATGTCGCCCGGGAGACGAAGTGTCTTCCCATACAGCATTTCTGCTGCTGTGCACTGCTGGTCCTGCCGATGCAAATTGCGGATGCTCAATAATACTACTGGAAGTCTGTCAGTCCAATCGTGACTGCAATTAAGGCAACGCAATGCAGCTTTTAAATCTCTGTGGACTCTCTCAATGAGTCCATTCGACTGCGGGTGATATGCTGTGGTGTTAATGTTTTCACACCCTGAAGCGGTGCTAAGCTCACTCCAGAATTTGGAGGTAAATTGTGATCCCCGGTCATGCGTGACACTTAAGGGAACCCCAAATCTGGAAATCCAGGTGCTCATGAAAGCGCGAGCTACAGTCTCAGTTTGGGTATCCGGAAGAGGCACGGCCTACACCCACCTGGAGAACCTATCAATTATTGTTAACAAATAAGAATGACCGCGCGACAAAGGCAACGGACCCACCAAATCTAGGTGTACGGAGTCGAATTTGTGTCCTGCAAATGCACAACTCTGTAGCGCTGCGCGATTATGTTTCACAACTTTGCTACTCTGACATGCATGGCAATTTTGCACAATTTGCTTGACCTCCTTACGCATCGCTGGCCAGACGAAACGATCGGAAATCAAACGCAATGTACGGTTAATACCAGGATGAGAGAGAGAATAATAGTGAAGAATAGCTACTCTGCGGAGAGTCGCAGGAAGATACAAACGAGAAAGTCGCTCAGCATCACGGTACACGCCATCAACCAGCGTTAATTTCAAAGAGGTAGTGTTAGAAGATTTGAGAAGATCCTGGAGTTCAGGATCCTCCTTCTGAGCATTAATAATATTTCCGAAAGTGATTTCCCCACTGGTTTGGACAGAATTAATTTGAGATAGACAGTCAGCGACAGTATTGTCGAGACCTTTGATGAAGCGGATGTCAGTGATAAACTGACTGATAAAGGACAGGTGTCGAGCTTCTCTTGGCGAGTGGCGCTCAGAAGGCATGTTGATCGCCGAGGTCAAGGGTTTGTGGTCTGTGTAGATCACGAACTCCCTTGCCTCTAGAGCATAGCGAAAGTGTCTCACAGACAGATAGATAGCAAGGAGTTCCCTACCGAACGCGCTATAAGCACGCTCAGTGGGCGATAGCTTTTTGGAAAAGAAGGCAAGAGGAGAGATGTTAGTACCTACTTTTTGTTGCAAAACGGCACCTACGGCAGTACTGGAGGCGTCAACCACCAGACTGAAATCAGCATTAGCAATAGGGTAGGATAATTCAGTCGCCGCAGCCAGCTTATGCTTAATCTCGTCGAAGGCTTTGCGCGCATCCTCCGTCCATTTTACATCAGTAGATTTGCCTTTTCTCTTTGGTTCCAGCAAACCTGACAAGGGCGCTAAAGTTTGCGCGCAATTTCTGATGAATCTATGATAGAAATTAACAGAACCTAGGAACCTTCTCAGTTCTTTCTGGGTCTGTGGAAGAGGAAAGTTTTTGATTACCTCTACTTTGGAAGGCAAAGGTTTTAGACCTAGGCTAGAGATTTCATGACCTAAGTAAATCAGTGATGGCTTTCCGAGCTCACATTTGGCAGGATTTACCAAAAGTCCATTGTCGGACAATCTTTTAAACACAACCCTAAGATGGTCCTTATGCAGCTCCGGGGTTGCGGATGCCACCAGGATGTCGTCAAGATACACATAGGCAAAAGTGAGATCTGGGAAGATTTCAGCCATATGGCGTTGGAACGTTTGAGGTGCGTTCCTTAAGCCGTACGGCATTTTTAGAAATTCAAAGAGACCAAACGGAGTGATTACCGCGGTCTTAGCGATTGCGCTCTCCTCAAGTGGAATTTGATGGAAAACATGTTGGAGGTCGATTTTTGAGAAAATTTGTGCTCCCTCTAAATTTGCACTGAAATCATGAAGGTAAGGAATAGGGTAGCGATCAGGTAGAGTAACGGCATTCAACCTGCGGAAATCCCCGCAAGGTCTGAATTCACCGTTAGCCTTGGGTACTAGCAAAAGAGGGCTAGCCCAAGGGCTTTTGGAACTGCGGATGATGCCGCTGTCAAGCATCCTAGCGAATTCCTTCTTGGCTAAAGCCAATCGATCAGGCGGTAGTCGCCTAGCTCTAGAGTAAACTGGTGGTCCAGTCGTTTCAATGAAGTGTTTTGTGCTCGTCTGCATATTTTTAGAAGCTAAGTTAGAGTTTGTTAATGCAGGGTAATCTGCGAGAACCTGCTCGAACATGCACTCTTCCTTGAAAGCAATAGAGAAGGAATGCAAGACATTAGCTCTAGTTATGCCACAAGCGGAAATGGAGATCTGTGTCTCCTCGTCCCTAATTCTACGGTTTTTAACATCTACCAGGATCCTAAACTTCGCTAGGAAGTCCGCGCCAATTATGGGCTCTTGGACTTCCACGATTAGGAAGGTGAAAAGAAAATTTCGCCTCAATCCCAGACTGCACTCTAGTACTCTCTCTCCATAACAAGCTATTGGAGTGCCATTTGCGGCGCGTAGTGTCGCCACCAAATTATTGTTTTTATCTTTAGCCGTGGCTGGGATAATTGACACACTAGAACCAATATCGATCAAAAATCGATATTTGGTTGTGGGATCTAGAATAGTTAAGAGGCGAGTAGTCTGGGAATAAGGCAACGCAGTACTCGCTACTATGCGTTGCTGTTGGCGTTTCCCAAAGTCATTTCGGTATAACGAGGACAGTGTCTAGAGGCACATTTGCGAGCCTGGTCACCGAACTTCTCATGATACCAACACAAGAGACTGTTGGCATCGCGAGAGCGCGATCTAAAGCGGCGGTTTTGATTTGACCTATCATAAGATATACCTCTATCGAAACGTTGAGGAGGAGGAAAAGGATGATAGTTATAGGGATAGTCGTAGGCATGATAGTGTGGGACATTCCTTGGGTCTGGCTGGATATGAGCTACACTCTGACCTAGCTGGCAATTCTGGAGAGCTTGTTTCAGCTCTGCGATTTCTCGCTGCATCGTTTCTATTGTTGCTGAGGATTGATTATTAGCGGTATTTGACGGGCTAAAATTCGCAGCTGATGCGTTCAAGGAAGCTACCTGCGGTGCTTGTGACATATTTAGGTTGCGCATCACTGTCTCAGTAGCCTGAGCAAGAGTCTCGAGACTCTCGTTCGGACCGACCATCGACAGGAAGGGCCGCACTGTGCTTGGCAGTTTATTCAGGAAAACTTCTTTGAGAAATCCCTCAGCTATGTTAACACCCGCTGATAACCTTTTGAGCTCATTCACTAAGGCAGTCGGAGAGAAAGTGACAGAGACAGGTGGAATTGCTGACTCATTTACTAGAGACCTAAACTTGTCCGCATCGGACATCTGCAACTTTGCCAGTATTTTACCTTTCAAGATTCCATAAGGGTTAACCGTCGGCGGGTTCGTAATGAGGTCATTCGAATCACTTAGCATTTTTGTGGGTGCTGCGGCGATGAGGGCATAGAACATATCGCTTTCGTCCCTGATATTATTATATCTAAATATTGCCTCCACTTGGTTAAACCAAGTGAGGCTGTCGGCTGGTATGAAAGGTGGAAGACTAATAGGTTTAGTGCGCGCTCGATCTTCATTTTCTGTGTCGGACATGTTGGCAATTTTCCAAAATTTAAGCTATAACGGGACGGAATTTACGTCTTCAACACCTAATAACTTTGATATTAAAGTGGCAAAGTTTTGCGTTATTACTTTACCTACTCAATCATTCAAATAAAGTTGAAACGGAAAGAAGAAAAAATGGAAAACGATTTTTTTAACGGTAGTCAGAAATAAGCGTAAAGCACGGAAATAAGGGAAAAAAAAATTTCTACCTACTGTGGCACATCAAACAAAAGACAGGAAACAGCATGAAAGAAAAAAAATTTTTAGAGCTGCTCAGAGAACATTAACACGGTTAAATCCATAGAAATTCTCAAGGCATCACTACGAAATTGGGAAACTTATCATTACAATGATATGCCAATATTATCCTCTCTCACGCTTTTTCAAACACTTATCGAGTTGAATAGTTTTTAAGTTTTAAGGCTGGGGTTTTAAGCTTTGGGTAGTTAGTTATAGTTCTGGGGGTCACCAGTTTCACGTTGGCGGGGTATGGATTGAACTTTAGTATCCGTATTCACGACCAACGTAAGCGTACTCGATAAGGTTCTCAAAATTGCGAGAAAGGGATAATTACAACACGTTGGGACTCAGCTCGGGTATTTATTGAAGGAAATCCCGGGAGGACTGGCGATGAGCTTGATCTCGAAGAGCTTGTCTAGGTGGGCACTCCGTGCCGGCGAAGTCCCGCGGACGATGGTGAGGTCCGGTGGGCGATGACGTTGGCAAAGTGTAAGTGATGTGTTTTTGGGGAGTTGCAGTGTATAAGTTTATTGTAACTCTAGTAACCCTACACTAGAGCACAGTATAGGTTCCACATAGACACAAATAACACATCAATATGACAAATGCAATGACACAGCAAGTTAGGTAAATAGTTCACTCACCTCTTGGGTATCTTAACTTAAAACTCAATTTGTAGTACTGTGGCTAGTGAGATTAGAGCGGAGATAGACGGAAATATATAGAATAGAGTAGAATAGAATTAGTACATTAGTTTAGAACTTAAGAAGTTAGATACCAACCACAGTAGGTAATTATATACACACTCGGTCAACATTTACTTGTTGTTGAACCCGAGGCCACTTGCAGACTGACTTACGAGTGTTGCTTTCTCGAGCGTTGCCAACTTTTGGTCTCTCTAACTAGAACTTACACTACTCGCTATATTACACCCCTCCCTCCTTAATTAGAAACCCTCCCCCTGTATCCCCAGTTCCCTTATTCAATACAGTCAATCCTAAAGGTCCATTCTCACCACAGGCTTCCGAGCCCGGGAAGACCTGCGTGAGATGTTAGCACTTGGAGGCTCGTGCATCCTAGCCTCCTGGGTGGGAGTCGGGTAATCAGGTGTTCCGGAGTCAGGTTCATTGGTTGGAGGTGGTGGGTATGAATTTTGAGCAGGTTGTGGAAACACGACGGTTTCCTCCGTAGGTTGTTCCAAGGGTTCAGGGATGGTGTTCGAGCAGGTAATAACTTGGTCCTGGTGTCGACGAACGACCTCTCCCCCCTTCAGTTGGCACTTGTAGGATACCGGGCCTGTTTTCTCAATGGTGGTAGCAGGGGTCCATTTTGGGGAACCCGGCGTGTATTGACGGACCATCACAGGAGACTCCGGCGGAATATCAACCGCGCGAGACCCTGGGTGGTATCTTTTCTGAGCGTCCTGGCGTTGAGCAACTTTGGACGCGATTGCTTCTGACGGCCAAAGCAGATCAAGACGAGAGCGAACTTTTCTGCTTAACATCAGTTCGGCGGGCGTAACACCTGTTGTCGTGTGGGGTGTCAGCCGATAGTTGAACAGAAACCTGTCTAGTGCTGGGCGTAGGGGTTCCGTTGACTTTCGTATATTCTTCTTGAAAGTTTGTACCATGCGCTCTGCCAGTCCATTAGTTGAAGGGTGGTATGGTGCGCTCGTAATATGTCGCATACCACATGCCTTCACAAATTCTTGGAATTCAGCCGATGTGAAACACGTTGCATTGTCAGAAACAATTGTTACTGGAAATCCAAATGTCGCAAAAGTGTGTTTCAGGCACGAGATCGTTTTGCTAGAGGTTGTAGTAGATGTGGGAAAAATTTCAACCCACTTAGAGTGTGCATCCACGATCACTAGATAGTATTTTCCATCCATTGGGTCCGCGTAGTCAATGTGTATGCGATGCCAAGGCTTCGCAGGCCATTCCCACGGATGGAGTTCAGCTTTTGTTGGTGCAGCTCGAGTGCTCAGGCACTCGCTGCATGACTTAGTCGTTTCTTCTAGATCTTTGTCCAGCAGCGGCCACCACACATAGCTGCGAGCTAACTCCTTCATCCTGGATGATCCAGCATGGCCAGAGTGAAGTTCGTCCACAATGGCTTGTCTGAGAGCTTGGGGTACAATAATTCTTGCTCCCCAGAGCACACAGCCATTTTGTGTGGACAATTCGTCTCGCCTCCTAGTATACGGAGCGAGATCAGGGTCACCAATTACCGTCGAAGGTCAGCCTACTTGGCAGTATTTGTATACCTTTGAAAGTACTGGGTCCCTTAGGGTGCCGTCGCGGATGTGGGTGCTGGTGACTGGAGCTGACTCGAGGAAATTTACTAAGGACGTCCATTCCGCAGGAATAGGTGTGGCTTCCTCGGGAGTTGTCAAAGGTAGACGACTGAGAGCATCAGCTGTGCCCAACAGCACGCCGGACCGGTGACGCAGGATGAACTTGTAGGACTGCAGTAGTAAAGCCCACCTTTGAATGCACCCGGATGCCATCGGAGGAATGCTTCTACCCGGATCAAATAGTCCTAACAAAGGTTTGTGGTCCGTTACCACAGTGAAATCCTGTCCCCACAGGTAGCAATGAAATTTTCGAAGTGCGAACACCATAGCTAGGGCTTCTTTCTCAGTTTGAGAGTAGTTGCGTTCAGTTGCTGTTAGAGTTCGGGAGGCAAAATAGGCGGGGCGTTCAATCCCATCAATAAGGTGACACAGCACCGCTCCCACACCATACGCACTACTGTCAGCCACTACCACTATGGGTTTCTGAGGGTCAAAGTGGACTAGAGTCTGAGAGTCCAGGAGGGCTTGTTTAGATGTCTGGAAGGCTCTCTCCTGACTTGCATCCCATTTCCAAGGGGTTTTATCCCTCAGTAAGGTATTTAGGGGCATCCAGCAAGGTTGCAGATGATTTTAGAAATTTCCTATAGAAATTTAACAGCCCAAGGTAGGCACTCAGTTGAGTCACATTAGTAGGAGCTGGTGCATTCTGGATTGCTGCTACCTTCTCTGCAGTGGGGTGCAATCCATCCTTGTCAATTTGGTATCCAAGATAGGATACCTGTGGCACTCCAATTTGGCATTTATCCATTTTTAATTTTAGCCCTGCCTCCTGTAGTTTAGATAAGACTTGATAGAGACGCTTGTTGTGCTCTTGCTCATTAGTGGCACTCACCAGGACGTCATCCAGGTAGCAGAACACTCCTGGGAGGCCCTGCAATAGTCCTTCCATGGCACGCTGAAAGATTCCAGGTGCGGACGCAATTCCAAAGCTTAGCCTATTATAAGCGAACAGACCTCTATGGGTGTTGATCACGGTGAGCTCCTTGGATTCTTCATCCAAGGGTAGTTGAGCGTATGCCTGAGACATATCTAGCTTGGAGTATATAACTCCTCCGGCTAACCCGCTAAATAAATCTTCCACTCTGGGTATGGGGTAGGTATCAAGCCTAGTGGCTCTGTTGACTGTTAATTTGTAGTTCCCACAGATGCGGATGCTTTGATCAGCCTTGAGCACAGGGACGATAGCCGCTGCCCATCTTGAGTACTGTACAGGGGTGAGGATACCTTCCTGCACCAGTCTATCAAGTTCTGCCTCCACCTTAGGTCTAAGTGTGTAAGGCACATTCCTGGCCTTACAAAACTTTGGTGGTACGGCTGGATCCACTTCTATTTTGAAATTCCTTCCCTTAAAGCAACCTAGACCTGGTTGAAAAAGATCGGGGAATTTATTTGCTAACTCTTCAGGGCAGGTAGTCAATTTGTTGACATTATTTGATACTATAGTTAGCCCAAGGAAATCAATCAGGTCCCTACCCAGCAAGGCTGGTCCCTCCCTGTCTACAACCACAATAGTTGCTAGCTGAGGAACCATACCACTAGATTCACGCTGGATGTTAGCCCTAATCTCCCCACAAACTACTAGCTCCGCTCCCCCATAAGTCCTAAGCTTAACATCAGAAGGTCTCAACTCGGGCCTTGTTTTTGCTGGCAGTTTACAATAAGCAGCTTTTGATAGGATAGACCTGGCAGCACCCGTGTCTACCTCCATTTCCAGTGGGGTATTGTCTAGTAATATTTTCATTTTAATGGGGGGTTTCATTTCTTCGGCTATTGAGAAAATCTCCCCATAACAGCCTAGATTAGCAACTGGATAGTCTGCACAGGTTGCATTGTTAGTTCTATTAGGGTTAGGGTGATGTTCCCTCCCCCTTTTCTCATGCATAGCATGCACAAAATTATTTTTGTTGCCTTTAGCAGAATTTTGATTTTTCAATTTAAAGCAACATTTCTTAAGATGGCTTTTTTGGCCACAACCATGACAAACACTGTCTTTATAGGGGCAATCTCTACTCCAGTGCAGATTACCACAGCCGCTGCATGCTGATTTGGGGCTAGCTTGAGCCTGAGTTTTGCCCTGAGGCTTAATAGCAGTTTGCTTTACTCTATGCTGGCCCACATTTAGTATGGAATTAGGTTGCCTTAACACAACCGTCTCCCTCAGTTGAGTTTCTTTGGCAGTTGCCAGATCCACGGCTTTTTTCCATGTGAGGTCAGCTTCATTCAGCAAACAATTTTGAACATCATTACTGGCCACACCCAGTATGAGCCTATCTAACAGTGTTTCTTCTAGAACTTCCTGTTTGAAATTACAGGTGTCTGAAAGGGCCTTTAAGCTAGTCACAAAATCAGCAATGCTCTCCCCTTGTTTCTGGTTCCGTTTATGGAACCTAAACCTTCCAAAGATCTGGTTGCGTGTCGGCTTAAAATGCCGTCTTAACGCTTCCATGATCTCATCATAGGTAGCATCTAAAAGTCTTTTAGGGGAGAGTAGGTCCTTTGCTAACCTAACAATTTTAGGACCCACCAGAGCAATAAATGTTTTAGCTTTATTTGAATCTTCCACTTTATTAATACTCAGGAAGCAGTTTAGCCTGACTTCATATTCTGGGAATTCTTCCTCTAAAGGATTGAATTCTCCCACTGAGCCTAGCATTGGCATTTTTACCCAGCTTTACAGCTAATTGTCAGATATCTACCTGAAATAGTAGTAGCAACAATATCAGTTGCAAGAGTAGCCAAAGAGTAGCCAAATACTCGTCGCCAGTATTGTAACTCTAGTAACCCTACACTAGAGCACAGTATAGGTTCCACATAGACACAAATAACACATTAATATGACAAATGCAATGACACAGCAAGTTAGGTAAATAGTTCACTCACCTCTTGGGTATCTTAACTTAATACTCAATTTGTAGTACTGTGGCTAGTGAGATTAGTGCGGAGATAGACGGAAATATATAGAATAGAGTAGAATAGAATTAGTACATTAGTTTAGAACTTAAGAAGTTAGATACCAACCACAGTAGGTAATTATATACACACTCGGTCAACATTTACTTGTTGTTGAACCCGAGGCCACTTGCAGACTGACTTGCGAGTGTTGCTCTCGAGCGTTGCCAACTTTTGGTCTCTCTAACTAGAACTTACACTACTCGCTATATTACAAAGTTTTAGCTACTGACAGGCCGGCAAGTGGCTGCAGTTTAGAGAAGACAAACAGTTCAGAAATGCCTCACGTCAAACATCGGCAATTATGTTGTATGACTCGATGTATGAGTTAGAGCTAAGATTTTTCCAAGTTAATATGCGACTTGTGTAATTCAGATGAATGTATAGGTGTAGCATACCGCTACATAAGCGTAAAAATTAGAAATTCGCTATTCATACTTAAATAAATTAATTAGTAGCATTAAAAATATTACTCTAATTTATTATTAATTATTTTCTACTTCTAATTCACCATCATCGAAGTTTTTGTGTAAATGCATGAAACAATAAAAATAACACTTGACATTTTTCGAGAGAGAAGCCCTCTGGTGGCAACACTGCGCACTTGCGCGTCTCTTCTTTCAAACAGCCATTCTTACTCTGGCGTCCTACCTTGGCAGTGTTACAAGCAAATTCTCGTGAGTTTAAATGTGTTAGAAAATTATCGTGTTCCTTTTTCGTCGTGTTCAGTGAGTACTAATAAGTGACAGTGCTGTGTTAGTAAGATACGTAGCATGCGTAGGAATATTGATGTAGCATGTTTCTCATTCAGTGTTTGTCTGTTTCTCAACGTGATTTAGCGTAAAATATTGCGTCAGATGTGTCATGATTTTATCTTATTCCGTGTCATGAATTTTATTATCAAAGCATAATCATGCTCGTTCTTTTCTTTTCGATAATCCACTAATCTACGTTAATCTCTGTTTGGAACGGACGCGGCGAAATCTGCCGGCGTTCGTTGTTTCGATAGCGTCTTTGTGTAATGGCGGAACCACACCGTCGTCTCTTGTTACTACTCTGTGACTATAAATACCATAGGCATGTGTTATAAGTAGCACTTATTCTTTTTATTTACAAACCGACTTGCAGTAGTTTAAATTACGAAAAGTATTCATGCCTATGCTTGATAAATATTGGAATTTCATTTCTTAATTCCATATCTTAGCAAACCTTTACGTAAACGCCTTACTTCAATATAAAAACATTTCAATAAAATTTAATTTAACTCATCGCCTTCTTGTGACAAAGAACACTCACTACCATCTGCCTATCTTGAGTGTGTGCAAATTGCTGGCGGCTCTAGCTGAGCCCGACGCTTACAGTCGCCGGTTAAACCGCCGCACGGAACAACTTCATGCTCTCGTGTTTCCCTTCTTCGCGTATTTTCCGCCTGTGAAATCAACGTTAGGTTTTTTTTTCTTTTCCTTATCATTGAGGATATAGATATTATCCCTTAATTCTTTATTAGTGCAAATGATCTACCAGAATTTTTTAGTAGGATTGTTATCCTCGAATTTTAGGATTTTTTATGTTTTTTTTACTGCTTTTCAAAAAGCGCAGTCACTTGATATTTTCACCAATTTCCGTAGATCTCGTGTTCACTTGCCCGTAGTCTCCGTAAGGAATCTCGACCTATATTCTTGAAATTTCTTGAACCTAATGCTCGGAGTTTAAAGCCAGAGGCATTAGTGATTAAACGATTTATTTATTGTTTAAATCGGCTACAATCTGTCAACCAAAAATCTGTCCTATCTCTTTTGAGTTTGCCAAAAGTGAGAATCCTAATGTAGCCGGTGCCTGACCTGTAGGAGTTTCTCGGATTTCTCCGTGTGGGAAGAGTTGTCATTATGATGTTTGGATTGTCAGTAGTGGAATGTCTTGATGTCTCTCCTGGATTGTTTCACCCAGCATCTTGGACTCCTGTGCAGGACCTCTACATCATCGCCATACACACAACCCTCACAGCTTTGAATCTCCCTGGGTTTTTGGGTTTCCTGAGCGCCATGCTGATTGCTAAATGCTATTCTCACCTAAGCAGTGATTAAACTTGCTACTACTAATCTGAGCCAGTAATTCAACTTGCCCCCTGCTAATGTGCCGACTTGATTCTGCTCACATGAGCCTGATTTTACTTGCTCACTCACATCCCACCTTATTTTGGAGTCACGAGTTATTCCGGAACTACGTCACTGACCCTCGCTCAATTATCTCAAATTGCCAAATTCAACCTCCTAAATCCACTTCACTCACCGTGCCTACTCCATCGCGTGCCGGCCTTCGTCAACGCCAGCCTGGTCCTCCGGCAAAGGATTGCCCACCTAGACAAGCTCTCCGAGATCAAGAACCAAGCCAGCTATCCTGGTTTCCTCTTCCAATAAACTCCACCTAAAAACGAGCTGAGTCCAAAACCGCTTTTCATTAACCCTCTCGTAATCTTCCCCGAACATTTCGAGAATTGATCGAGTTTTTGTCTTTGCCGTTCAAATTAATATTTACACTGAACCACCCAGCGGCGGAGCAAAAACCAGACACTGGTGCATCGGCCGGGAATTATTCCTTAAAAATAAAAGACTCAACTCGAAGTTTGGGAGATTGTGAGAGGATAATGTTGGCGTATCATTGTAGTGATAAATTTTCCCATGTCGTAGTAATTTGAGAGATTCCTGTGGATTTTGTCCGTGCTAATTTTCTCTGAGCAGCTCTAAAAATTTTTATGCTGTTTTCCTGTCTTTGTTTGTTTTCGTGCCTCAGTAGGTAGGAAAAATTTTTTTTCCATTTCTGTGCTGTGCATTTATTTCTGACTACCGTAAAAATCTTCGCTTCCATTCTCTCTCTTTCCGTTATCTTCAACGTTATTGATTGATTGAGTAGGTAGGAAAATAATTTTTTTTCACCTGCTTTAATTTTGTGCCCACGCAAATTGCCGCATACCGCAAAAATTTTTCTCGTTTCCAATTTCATATTTCCTTCCTTCTGTTTCAACTTAATTTGAATGATTGAGTAGGTAAAGAATTAACGCAAACCCTTGCTACCTCATCCCAAGTCTTAGGCACTGATATCATTAATTGCGCATCCCCAAAAGAGATTGCTAGCATGCCTGACTCAGATAATGAAGATCGAGCACACACAAATCCCATTAGGCTCCCGCCCTTTATTCCGGAGGACGCCCACACCTGGTTCCAGCAGTGTGAGGCGGTATTTAGGTATAATAAAATACGTAGTGAGATAGACAAATTCTACGCTCTTGTGAGCGCCGCGCCCACTAAACTCCTTAATGACTCCAACGAGCTCTTAGAAAACCCTCCAGATCGCAATCCTTACGGAATCTTGAAAGGCAAAATTTTGGCAAGGCTTCAGATGTCCGATGCAGACAAATTTCGCAGTTTGGTAGACGCCTCAGCTATTCCTTCTGCCTCTAGTTCTTTCTCTCCCACTTCGCTAGTTAAAGAGCTGCGGAAACTCGCTACAGGTGTTGCCGTAGCTGAGGGATTTCTGAAGGAAGTTTTCATGACAAAGCTCGCCCCGAATGTGCGTCCTTTTCTCTCGCTAGCAGGGCCCGAGCAAACGTTAGAGAAATTAGCGGAAGCCGCAGAGACGGTGATCCGAAATATTAATTTGCCACGAGAACCACAAGTTGCTTCCCTGAATGTAGCAGCTACAACTTTCAGCCCGTCAAATACGGCGCAAAATCAATCCTCAGCCACAATAGATAAGCTGCAGCAGGACATCGCTGAAATAAAGCAAGCTCTCCAAAATTTTCAAATAGGTCAGAGTGTGGCTCACATTCAGCAAAACCCAGGGAGATCCCAAAGCCACCAAAATGCCTACGACTATCCCTATGACTATCACTCAAACTATCCTTCTCCTCCTCCTCAACGCTTTGATAGAGGTAGATCTTATGATAGGTCAAATCAAGACCGCCGCTTCAGGTCGCGCTCTCGTGATGCTAGTAGCAATTTATGCTGGTACCACATGAAATTTGGTGACCAAGCTCGCAAATGTGCCTCTAGATACTGCCCTCGTTATACCGAAATGACTTCGGGAAACGCCATCTGCGACGCATAGTAGCGAGTACTGCGTTGCCTCATTCCCAGACTACTCGCCTCCTTACTATTCTCGATCCCGTCACCAAATACCGATTTTTAATCGACACTGGATCCAGTGTATCAATTATCCCAGCCACGGTGAAAGACAAAAATAATCCATTATTGGCGACATTACGCGCCGCAAACGGCACGCCAATACCTTGCTACGGCGAGAGAATTTTAGAGTGCGGTCTGGGATTGAGGAGAAAATTCTGCTTTACTTTCATGATAGCTGATGTTCAAGAACCAATAATTGGCGCCGATTTCCTAGCCAAATTTGGCATCGTTGTAGACATTAAGAATAGGTGTATTAGGGACGAGGAGACACAGATCTCAATTCCCGCTTGTAGCATAACTAGAGCTAATGTCTTGCATTCCTTCTCGATTGCTTTCAAAGATGAGTGCATGTTTGAACAGGAACTTAAAAATTTCCCTGCATTAACAAACCCTAATTTAGCTTCTAACAACATGCAAACGTGCACAAAGCATTTCATAGAGACGACGGGACCGCCAGTTTTCTCCCGTGCTAGGCGACTGCCGCCCGATCGATTGGCGTTAGCTAAGAAAGAATTTGCGCGCTTACTCGAAGATGGCATCATCCGCACCTCCAAAAGCCCTTGGGCTAGCCCTCTTTTGCTAGTACCCAAGGCTAACGGTGAATTCAGACCATGCGGGGATTTCCGCAGGTTGAACGCCGTTACTTTACCTGATCGAAAATGTTTGAACGCGAGAAAATTTTCTGAACACGTCAACAACAATTACCTCCCAATATTTGACATTAGGTACGGAAGAAATTACAGCGACATTAATGAAATTTTTATTTATTAACCAAGAGTCAAGTGCCACAGGTTGTCAGGCACGAAGATAATAAGATATGGAACAACAAAAATCGTTACAGCGTTGAATCCGGTTAATTAATAATAGAACGCAGGCAGGGGACGAATTCTTCACAGAGAAGATTAGGCGTGAAGAACTTGACTCCCGAATGCCAGCAAACTGTAAGATGAAAAAAGGTACGTTGTCAAAGAACCTTCAGAGGATTATTCACGTAATTTTAGTTATTCACGTAATTTTAGTTATTCACGTAATTTTAGTTATTCACGTAATTTTAGTTATTCACGTAATTTTAGTTATTCACGTAATTTTAGGTATTCACGTAATTTTAGTTATTCACGTAATTTTAGCCATTGCGGTAAATTAAGTAATTAAGGTAAATTAAGTTATTAAGGTGAATTAAGTTATTAAGGAAGTTATTAGGGTAAATTAGGTTATTAAGCAGGGGGGCTACGTCGCACTACATTAACCCAGCTCACGAGATGACATTCCGATAGCAATAAGCCGATGGGTCACAAACCTCTAGTGAGCCTCAGTGCCTGGCGTCAGAAGCATAGCCGGTCGGATGAGCAGGACTCGCAGCAGCATGCAGGGACGGGTGGAAGGTTTAGCCCTTCATACTGGACAGACGTGCAGGTACGAAGTTCAAGAACAGGGACCGCCGAACTCCCATCTTCTTCCCAGCGATCGAGCGGCGTCGATCTCGCAGGTTCCAATCACCGGGAAGCGATGTCCCGCGCCTTCAACCAGGGTTCCCCGAAGAATCTGAAGTTGCCACTCAAGAGAAGATTAGTGTATGGGAGTGTTGCTGGGTTGTGACTCGCTGTTCTTAGGAGGTGCTGTTTTACTATGATTCCTAATGTTGTATTCAGTATAAGGATGTGACCCAAAGCAGTTTACCACAGAAGTATCTCTCGCGATGCTGGGAAAGTGCGACCAAATTTATTTAACTTATCGAAAACTAAATTGTACGAATAATGACGTCAAATTGTTTGAATGGTTTAAATTGTTAAATCATGCACCTTAACTTACAACGAATTTAATTTTAGCGGACAATGTATGTACGTCCACATAGATAATTTTATACATTCCCCGCCGGAGATTTGGCTTCAATGTAATTAAGTCAAAGTGAATATGACTAGACTTAAAACTAATTTAAATACTAAACTGCATCGTCAGCAACCCACGAGCGTATTTTACGCTTGGCTGCAGCTGCGGCAGTACGCTGATTCTTACGTCTCTGCACAACAGAAAAGGTCGAGTTATGAGTAGCTTCCGGAGGAGGAGGAGTCCGCGAAGACTCTTCGCCAGCAGCTGGGAGGAGCAGTATTAGGGAAGACGCATGTCTGTATACTCTCTCACCCGTTCCCTTGCGAACGAATGCGGCAGTGACCTCTCCCAGCGAGTTCGTCTCTGTGTTGACGACCAAACCTAAGGGGTAAGTAGATTGTTTCAAAAATTTATCATATAACAATACTACGTCGCCAACATTTAGTTTCTTATGTTTCACCGTTTTATATCTGTCAACCTTGTTTGTAGCTTGATGAATCAGGCTTGCCAAAAATTCAGAGTGATAACACTCATTCAAGTCTTTATGAGATTCAACTACTTTTACAAAGTAATCTTTTATCTCTTCATTAGAGGTAGGCTCATAGTCTGGATCTTGAGGTATATCCTGTAGTTCAGGCAAGACATTAACTGACGGTAGCTCGAACCCATGAATCAACATTTCTGGGGTGATTGGAGCCACAGCTTCTACTTCATTAGAACGTAGCAACTCTTTAAAAACAAGTGGCCTCCTGTTTACCAAATGTACAGCCTTTGCCAAGAGAAATTGCAAATCAAAAACACCAAGTACGCGCTTGCCAATTGATTTAAAGATCAATCTTTTGGCAGCCTTAACGCAGCTCTCGACTAAAGAGCCCAATGCACTCTTGCCCTTACAATATTGTGACATCGAAATTTCTGTTATGCCATGTTCTTCAAGATAATTTCTCGTTTCATGGTCGTCGAGAAAAGACCTGATTCTGTTGAATCCTGCCGAAATTTGACTACCTAAATCGGCAACGCATTTTCTGAAAATACCGTAGTCGTAAATGTGTAATTGAATTGCATTTAGAAAATCTTTGACATCAGCGGACAAACAAAGTTTCATGTTGATTGCCCTGCTCCAGAGACATGTCAATATCAACACCCATACCTTATGCTTAGCCCCGTTTACCGTCACAATCCAAGGGCCCATATAGTCTAGGAATACCGACGCAAAGGGCTTGGCGGGTGGAGCCACTCTAAACTCTCGGTAATCGTTCTGGTTAAGTTTAACTGGTCGCTCATTCAGCCGGCGGCACACCACGCATCGCTGTAGCACTTTACGCACTGTAGAAAAGGGATGGATCAAAAAATAAGTTTTTCTTAATTCTTTCAGGACTGAGTAAATTCCTGAATGACCAGTTTTGACATGAAAGTCTTCAATGATCAAATTCGTTAGAGGGCTGTTTTTATGGATCAAGATTGGGAAAGTACTGACAGCAGCCTTTGGAAGCTTTGATTTCACACGCAAAAGCCCATCAGGTGCAATGAATACGTTGAGGCGTTTCACAAGGGCAGGCATTAGATTCAAAGGCCTACTTGAAGTTTCATAGTAATCAAAGATTTCCTGAAATTTTTGCCTCTGCTCTATCATCAAAGTTCTGTTAAGGGCGGTTGCATAAAAGTTAGTTTCGTTAGATTCTACATCTTTGGGAGTTTTGATTCTCCTTTTCAAATTCTGGACAAATTTCAACACATATTTGTTCACGTTAATTAATTTCTTCAAAGAGGAATACTTTCCTGGAGGCACCAGATGAGAGTGACATTCACTAGTACTTGTCGCGCAAGCCAATACCTTCGCCTTCTCACTATTTCTTACCGGAGAATCTATTCCGCAGGTCCCATCACTGCCGGTCACACCCCCGTCTTCCCGCTCCTCGAGGACCCGATCAGGTCTACTGCCCTCTGATGGCAGAGTCAAACCTGGTCCGAATTCACCCGGCGAGGAAACATCAAAGGTAGGACCTGTGAAATAGTCTGATTTGCGTAATTGCCCAGCACTAGGACAACGACTGACGAAGTCAGCAGGGTTATGGCGACCTGCTGTAAAATCGTAACGGATAGGTCGTTTGTTACAAAGTTGTTCAATTTGTTGAAGTTTATTCAAAGTGAAAACACCGCGCTTCTGCATCTTATCAAAATCCACACTATATGACCTGATCCAATGCAAAACCACCATGCTATCTGTGAACAACACTAGAGATTTGATGTCAATAGGAGCAATCGCTCTGGTATTCAAGTTGTCGGCCCAGTCTACGAGAGCGGCCGTACCTAACTGAACAGCGGCAAGTTCAAGTACGGGAATCGATTTAAATCCCATTTTTTGCTCACAATTTTTGACTTTGCACACAATAAATTCATCCGCTTATCAGCATGTTCGTACAAATAAATTACGTAGCCATAAAGAAGCTTTGACGCATCGGTAAAGGCGACCAAACTGAAACAGCCGTTACGGCTGCCCAACGATCTGGGAACAGGCGGACATTTAGACGAATTTACCTGTTTTGCGATCAAACGCCACTCTTTCTGCCGTTGGTTAGGGAGCACTGAATCCCACTTCAGGGAAGCATCAGTTTGCAGTTTGTGCAGAAATAATCTGGCTCTGTTGAGAATCGGACAGTAAATGTTTAGAACATCGTAAAATGCGTGTACGGCACCAAGTATTTTACGTTTTGAATTGGCTTTCGTATCCAAGTTCAAAGCACTCGGCTCCAAGGTGTCCTTCTCGCGGTCCCACGTCATATCGAGTAGATTCACCTTCGCCGGGGCCTCAGAATCGTTCTCTGAGTCTATGACAGTTTGTAGAGGCGCGAAATTTGTTAGGAACTTCTGGAGAGGGAAACAGTAGTCGTTAAAAATCTTCGGCAACATTTCGTAGCATGTGTACATTTCTATTTCCTTGTTTGACGAAAATCCACCATTGTCCATGTATAGAGTGCCGTATACGACTTTTCTGAAATTTGTTACCTGCGGATTTTCTCCGTCGTCATCTGAGACCAGTATTCTGTACAAAGCAAGCATTAGTAAAGTAGGGCTAGGCCGAATTCCAAATATTAGTCTTAGGCTTTTGTACGCAATTATTTCATAGTCTTTTTCCAGTGCATTTCTATACCATAAGAAGCACAGCCTACTCTGGTCTACTGGTCGCAATTGTATATTTAGAAATGCCTGACGTATGTCAAAAGTCATGAGGTATTTATCCAGCCTATGCCAGACGAGGGCAACGTCAGGTTTAGAGTTAAGACAAGGGCCTGAAAGCATCGCCTGGTTATGGCTCACCGACCCAGAGCCCCTCTCGCACAAATTAGCCAGGTAAACTATCCTACATTTGGTAGTCTCGCTCGACATACGAAAGACGCCCATGTGAGGGAGAAAACTGCATTCAGGTTGCCTCTCTATAAACTTTTCTACGTCATCAATGCGCTGAATTATGTTATTTTGCTCCTGTTCTTTGAAAACAGCATCGTACATAGCTAAGCGCTCTGGATTTGACGCTAGTTTTCGGAAGTTAGATTTCAGTACTTGGTGCGATAAGGCATAATTCCTAGCTAGTTTATGCGAAATTTTATGGTTCCAAATTAATGGCATGATCAACCGACCATCGACATTTCTTTCTGTATTATGCATGACGTACCGCACCAGTTTCTGATTTAACTCTGTTTCCTCAGGGTCGTCCGGTGGATCGAGTTCCATCAGCTGGTTGCAGCGCTCTTCCATCTCCTCCGGCTGTTCCCTGCTGACGGAAGAATCGCGAACAAACTCCGACTCCGCTGACTCCACTCCATCGTCTTTTGGCTGACCTTCGACGTTGCCCGGCTCCACAGAAACTCCTGTGTGAACACTAGAAATAGCGGCACCAGTGTACGGGCCCGCATGAGGCAAAAATAGGAGGTTATCTCTCAGAGAATTAACATTCCCGGTCATCAACACTCCTACGCTGGACTGTATAAAGCAAGATTTCTTGTCTGGCTTACCAAAGGTTATATAAGTCATGCCAAACAAGGGGTCGCATTCTGTGCCCAGTATCATTGACAATTCGCTGGGGGACGCGCTCTCCTGACTAAGCGACTCGTCGGCTAGGAAATATCCTTTCCCAGCGAAGGCCTCCACCACGTCTGTCAGACCTGTGTTAGGCAGAGAGATGTTTATTACTGGCACACAAACTGCATCCACCGAAAAACTCGTGGTCTCAAGGTCCAACGGCACAGTCACAATTTTTGTCGTTATTGTTTTACTGGAATTAAACCCGTGAATTTTCAATTGTTCATTATCCTTCACTACTGGAAGATTTAGTTGATCGGCCAATGACGTTAGAATGAAATTTTTCTGACTGCCTCCGTCTTTTAATATCCTTACTTTGCAAGATTTTATATCTGCAGTCAAAGTAGGCAATAAATTTGTATCGCCTGAGGTTGCGCCAAGAACTACTTCAGTGACCGTAAGTGCACTGGTGACTTGCTTATGGTTATGCCTACCAGGCGAGCGTGGCTTGAGACACAAATACGTCATGTGCTCCCCATTGCACGTGCGACACCTTGACGTGAACTTGAACCTGCAATTCTGAGAGTTATGGTTCCTAAATGAACATTTAGTACAGGCATTCATCGATTTTAGTTTGTCTACTTTTTTTGCGGGAGTCTCATAAATAGAACACCTGTTAAGGTGATGCTCACAACTGCTGCCATCCTCTCTGCACAAAATACAAATTTGGCCTCCAGCTTTCCTATCTACGGCAATTGCCGCCGACAAGGGACTCTTCGGTCCCGTAAGACTTCTGTGGCTGACGGAAATTTGCTTAAGGCGCTGATAACGCTCTGTGGCATCAAATATATTAGCCTCTATTTGCGCTAGAGATGGCTTGCTAGTATTCGTAATCTGAATCAAATTATTCTGAAAAGATTCGTTGAGAGCGTTCCAAAAGAAATATGCCAATATGGTATCGACATCGATGTTCAAATTTCTGAAAGACGAGACAATAGTTTTCATTTCACCAATGTAAATATACGGGTCATCATTCATGGCGAGTTTCATCTTCGACAGTTTCTCAATTGCGTTATATTTCTGTACGATGGTTGACGCAAAAGCTTTCTGCAAAAGTTCTTTTGCAGTTTCGTAAGTTTGTTCGGAAATATCCAAAGAATTGAGCAAGACTCTAGGTGGGCCGGACACTTGATTACATAGGTACACAAACTTTTCGTAGGATGTTAGATTATGCTTACTAAAAATGGCTTCAAAATTATGAAGAAATTTTTCCAAACATTCAGTTTTAGAGTTGCTGAATCTAGGCAACGGCACCTCTGGTAATTTCAATTTCTGCGTCGCTAGTACCGTACCTGATTGAGTAAGAGGGCTCTCCAGCGGCTCGTTAGCACCAGTTGGTGTAGAGGTGGTCACGGAATGTAGAAGGGACGCGCAAGTGAACAGCCGCTCCTCGTAAGCCTCCTGCTCCTCGGCTGCCGCTTGCAAGACCTCGTCGCTCGCACCATCCCGAATCAGAGCTTCGAACACAGTTTTGTCGAGCTCCCTCAGCTCCGCCTTGAACGAGTCCACCTTAGAAAGGTTAAGTCTACGCTCCTGCTGAGAAAAGCCCGGAGCTACAGCTGCAAGAGAGTTACACAATTTAGTTACACGTTGTCGTAAAAATCCCCTTGTTCTTTTAGCAACTTCAATATCCATTTTAGGAGGCATTCTTCACAGACCCGCCTGAGAAAAGAAAGTTATAAGTCACGCGAGAAATCGATTCAAGCTAATGCACGTTTATAATTTAAATAGGTTATTAGGAAGAAGACCCTGCAGCCACCGCCGCCCGCTCGCCGACCAGCGACACTCCGACACCGACGCTTCCCCATACTGGCCACCATTTAGAAAATGTTTGAACGCGAGAAAATTTTCTGAACACGTCAACAACAATTACCTCCCAATATTTGACATTAGGTACGGAAGAAATTACAGCGACATTAATGAAATTTTTATTTATTAACCAAGAGTCAAGTGCCACAGGTTGTCAGGCACGAAGATAATAAGATATGGAACAACAAAAATCGTTACAGCGTTGAATCCGGTTAATTAATAATAGAACGCAGGCAGGGGACGAATTCTTCACAGAGAAGATTAGGCGTGAAGAACTTGACTCCCGAATGCCAGCAAACTGTAAGATGAAAAAAGGTACGTTGTCAAAGAACCTTCAGAGGATTATTCACGTAATTTTAGTTATTCACGTAATTTTAGTTATTCACGTAATTTTAGTTATTCACGTAATTTTAGTTATTCACGTAATTTTAGTTATTCACGTAATTTTAGGTATTCACGTAATTTTAGTTATTCACGTAATTTTAGCCATTGCGGTAAATTAAGTAATTAAGGTAAATTAAGTTATTAAGGTGAATTAAGTTATTAAGGAAGTTATTAGGGTAAATTAGGTTATTAAGCAGGGGGGCTACGTCGCACTACATTAACCCAGCTCACGAGATGACATTCCGATAGCAATAAGCCGATGGGTCACAAACCTCTAGTGAGCCTCAGTGCCTGGCGTCAGAAGCATAGCCGGTCGGATGAGCAGGACTCGCAGCAGCATGCAGGGACGGGTGGAAGGTTTAGCCCTTCATACTGGACAGACGTGCAGGTACGAAGTTCAAGAACAGGGACCGCCGAACTCCCATCTTCTTCCCAGCGATCGAGCGGCGTCGATCTCGCAGGTTCCAATCACCGGGAAGCGATGTCCCGCGCCTTCAACCAGGGTTCCCCGAAGAATCTGAAGTTGCCACTCAAGAGAAGATTAGTGTATGGGAGTGTTGCTGGGTTGTGACTCGCTGTTCTTAGGAGGTGCTGTTTTACTATGATTCCTAATGTTGTATTCAGTATAAGGATGTGACCCAAAGCAGTTTACCACAGAAGTATCTCTCGCGATGCTGGGAAAGTGCGACCAAATTTATTTAACTTATCGAAAACTAAATTGTACGAATAATGACGTCAAATTGTTTGAATGGTTTAAATTGTTAAATCATGCACCTTAACTTACAACGAATTTAATTTTAGCGGACAATGTATGTACGTCCACATAGATAATTTTATACAATATCCTATTCCTTACCTTCACGATTTCAGTGCAAATTTAGAGGGAGCACAAATTTTCTCTAAGATAGACCTTCAGTCTGCCTTTCATCAAATTCCCTTGGAGGAGTCTGCGATTCCTAAGACCGCGGTAATCACTCCGTTTGGTCTCTTTGAGTTCCTCAAAATGCCATATGGCTTGAGGAACGCTCCTCAGACGTTCCAAAGGCACATGGCTGAAATTTTCTCTGATCTCACTTTCGCCTATGTCTACCTAGACGACATCCTAGTGGCGTCCACAACCCCAGAGTTGCACAAAGACCATCTTAGGGTCGTTTTTCAAAGATTGTCCGACAATGGACTCCTCGTAAATCCTGCAAAATGTGAGCTCGGAAAGCCATCACTGATTTACTTAGGTCATGAAATCTCTAGCCTAGGTCTAAAACCTTTGCCTTCCAAAGTAGAAGTGATCAGAAACTTTCCTCTTCCACAGACCCAGAAGGAACTAAGAAGGTTCCTAGGTTCTGTTAACTTCTACCATCGTTTCATACGCAACTGTGCTCAAACTTTAGCGCCTTTGTCTGACCTCCTCGAACCGAAACGTAAAGGCAAATCTATTGAGGTAAAATGGACAGAAGAAGCGCGCAAAGCTTTTGATACTATCAAACACAAGTTAGCTTCCGCGACGGAACTATCCTACCCTATTGCTAATGCTGATTTCAGCCTAGTTGTGGACGCATCCAGTACCGCCGTGGGTGCTGTGTTGCAACAGCAAGTAGGTACTAATATCTCTCCTCTTGCTTTCTTTTCCAAAAAGCTGTCGCCCACTGAGCGTGCTTATAGCGCGTTCGGTAGGGAACTTCTTGCTATCTACCTATCTGTAAGACACTTTCGCTATGCTCTAGAGGCGAGGGAGTTTGTGATCTACACAGATCACAAACCTCTGACCTCAGCGATCAAAATGCCTTCTGAAAGACATTCCCCTAGGGAAGCTCGACACTTGTCGTTTATAAGTCAGTTTACCACTGACATCCGTTACATTAAGGGACTAGACAATACCGTTGCCGATGCCCTCTCCCGAATTAATTCTGTCCAAACCGGTGGTGAAATCACCTTCGGCAACATTGAAAGAGCGCAGAAGGAGGATCCTGAACTTCAGGACCTTCTCAAACCTTCTAACACTTCCCTTCCAAAACTAACCTTGGTTGACGGCGTGTATCGTGATGCCGAGCGACTTTCTCGTTTGTATCTTCCTGCGACGCTCCGCAGAGTAGCTGTCCTCCACTACCATTCCCTCAGTCACCCTGGTATTAACCGTACATTGCGTTTGATTTCTGATCGTTACGTCTGGCCAGCGATGCGTAAGGAGGTCAAGCAAATTGTGCAAAATTGCCATGCGTGTCAGAGTAGTAAGGTGGTGAAACATAATCGTGCAGCGCTGCAGAGTTGTGCATTCGCGGGACACAAGTTTGACTCTGTGCACCTAGATTTGGTGGGTCCCTTGCCTGTATCTCGCGGTTATTCTTATTTATTGACCATCATCGATAGGTTCACGCGTTGGGTGGAGGCCGTCCCTCTTCCTGATACACAAACTGAGACTGTAGCTCGCGCCTTCTTGTCAAACTGGATCTCTAGATTTGGGGTTCCCTTAAGTGTCACACATGACCGGGGATCACAATTCACCTCCAAATTCTGGAGTGAGCTTAGCACCGCCTTAGGATGTGCCAATACATCCACGACAGCGTATCATCCGCAATCAAATGGACTTATTGAGAGAGTCCACAGAGACCTCAAGGTTGCCTTGCGCTGCCTTAATTGCAGTCACGATTGGATTGATAGACTCCCAGTAGTACTACTTAGCATCAGAAATCTGCACAGACAGGATCAGCAATGCACAGCGGCTGAAATGCTATATGGTCAGACCCTTCGTCTCCCCGGCAACATTGTTGACCCAAAACCGTTGCCTGAATTTTCATCCGCTGACCGTTCCGCTTACGTAACCTGCCTGAAAGATTGCATGCGCCAGATCAAGTATGTGGCTCCGCGAATGCCTCAGACTGAGGACAGACTGGATTCTGCCCTGCAAGACTGCACACATGTGTATGTCCGCAATGATGCTATTAAACCTACACTCACGCGCCCTTATGATGGCCCATTCAAAGTACTTAAACGCAAGCAAAAATATTTCATCCTCGAACGTTTCGGCTCACACGACCCTGTGAGCATCGATCGATTAAAAGTCGCATATACTTCTGATCATAGCGTAACTTATAACTCATCATCTTCTCCGCAGATTTCCTTTCCCACTGAGACTCGATCATATCTACCATCTCAGCTTCCTCAGTTGGCTGCATTATTGCCTAGTCAACTTGAGTGTAATCCTTTCTATATGCCTGTACATTCAAACCCTATCTCTAACCCTGTCGTAGATTCTAACTCTAGTCCTCTTACTGACACAGCGACAAGTCTGGAGAGACCAGACGAGCCCGCTGCAGTAACTCCTGTTCCTAGGACTCTTGCCGACCTAAACTTGCAGACCCGTTTGGTGAAACTTCCCCGCTCAGTATCATTTGCCAATTGCCGAACTCGGCAGGGCCGTGTAGTTCGCCCTCCTTCCCGCTACAGATGATTGCAGCGGGTGGACCTTTCGGTCTGCGCCTTGGGGGGTAATGTAGCATACCGCTACATAAGCGTAAAAATTAGAAATTCGCTATTCATACTTAAATAAATTAATTAGTAGCATTAAAAATATTACTCTAATTTATTATTAATTATTTTCTACTTCTAATTCACCATCATCGAAGTTTTTGTGTAAATGCATGAAACAATAAAAATAACACTTGACATTTTTCGAGAGAGAAGCCCTCTGGTGGCAACACTGCGCACTTGCGCGTCTCTTCTTTCAAACAGCCATTCTTACTCTGGCGTCCTACCTTGGCAGTGTTACAAGCAAATTCTCGTGAGTTTAAATGTGTTAGAAAATTATCGTGTTCCTTTTTCGTCGTGTTCAGTGAGTACTAATAAGTGACAGTGCTGTGTTAGTAAGATACGTAGCATGCGTAGGAATATTGATGTAGCATGTTTCTCATTCAGTGTTTGTCTGTTTCTCAACGTGATTTAGCGTAAAATATTGCGTCAGATGTGTCATGATTTTATCTTATTCCGTGTCATGAATTTTATTATCAAAGCATAATCATGCTCGTTCTTTTCTTTTCGATAATCCACTAATCTACGTTAATCTCTGTTTGGAACGGACGCGGCGAAATCTGCCGGCGTTCGTTGTTTCGATAGCGTCTTTGTGTAATGGCGGAACCACACCGTCGTCTCTTGTTACTACTCTGTGACTATAAATACCATAGGCATGTGTTATAAGTAGCACTTATTCTTTTTATTTACAAACCGACTTGCAGTAGTTTAAATTACGAAAAGTATTCATGCCTATGCTTGATAAATATTGGAATTTCATTTCTTAATTCCATATCTTAGCAAACCTTTACGTAAACGCCTTACTTCAATATAAAAACATTTCAATAAAATTTAATTTAACTCATCGCCTTCTTGTGACAAAGAACACTCACTACCATCTGCCTATCTTGAGTGTGTGCAAATTGCTGGCGGCTCTAGCTGAGCCCGACGCTTACAGTCGCCGGTTAAACCGCCGCACGGAACAACTTCATGCTCTCGTGTTTCCCTTCTTCGCGTATTTTCCGCCTGTGAAATCAACGTTAGGTTTTTTTTTCTTTTCCTTATCATTGGGGATATAGATATTATCCCTTAATTCTTTATTAGTGCAAATGATCTACCAGAATTTTTTAGTAGGATTGTTATCCTCGAATTTTAGGATTTTTTATGTTTTTTTTACTGCTTTTCAAAAAGCGCAGTCACTTGATATTTTCACCAATTTCCGTAGATCTCGTGTTCACTTGCCCGTAGTCTCCGTAAGGAATCTCGACCTATATTCTTGAAATTTCTTGAACCTAATGCTCGGAGTTTAAAGCCAGAGGCATTAGTGATTAAACGATTTATTTATTGTTTAAATCGGCTACAATCTGTCAACCAAAAATCTGTCCTATCTCTTTTGAGTTTGCCAAAAGTGAGAATCCTAATGTAGCCGGTGCCTGACCTGTAGGAGTTTCTCGGATTTCTCCGTGTGGGAAGAGTTGTCATTATGATGTTTGGATTGTCAGTAGTGGAATGTCTTGATGTCTCTCCTGGATTGTTTCACCCAGCATCTTGGACTCCTGTGCAGGACCTCTACATCATCGCCATACACACAACCCTCACAGCTTTGAATCTCCCTGGGTTTTTGGGTTTCCTGAGCGCCATGCTGATTGCTAAATGCTATTCTCACCTAAGCAGTGATTAAACTTGCTACTACTAATCTGAGCCAGTAATTCAACTTGCCCCCTGCTAATGTGCCGACTTGATTCTGCTCACATGAGCCTGATTTTACTTGCTCACTCACATCCCACCTTATTTTGGAGTCACGAGTTATTCCGGAACTACGTCACTGACCCTCGCTCAATTATCTCAAATTGCCAAATTCAACCTCCTAAATCCACTTCACTCACCGTGCCTACTCCATCGCGTGCCGGCCTTCGTCAACGCCAGCCTGGTCCTCCGGCAAAGGATTGCCCACCTAGACAAGCTCTCCGAGATCAAGAACCAAGCCAGCTATCCTGGTTTCCTCTTCCAATAAACTCCACCTAAAAACGAGCTGAGTCCAAAACCGCTTTTCATTAACCCTCTCGTAATCTTCCCCGAACATTTCGAGAATTGATCGAGTTTTTGTCTTTGCCGTTCAAATTAATATTTACACTGAACCACCCAGCGGCGGAGCAAAAACCAGACATAGGTCAGGTTAAGACCCAAGGAAGTGTTGTGGCGTTTGGGGTGCCGTCGAGGAATGAGAACTGTAGTAGCACCAAACTAGAGAGACGCACAAGTGAGAGTGGGTTTCAAAAATGAGACGCGTCACTGCGCAGTATTGCCATTCAGAGGCTTCTCTCTCGGAAGTGTCGAGTGTTATTTTATTGTCTCATGCATTTACACAAAAACTTCAGAGATTACTAATTATAAGTAGAAAATGAATAATGAAAATTTAGAGTAAGATTTTTAATGCTAATAGTTGTGCTATTTAAGTGCGAATGAGAAATTTTATAATTTACACATTTTGTAGCTGATGCTACATATAGGACACCCTGACAGTTCCCCCGTAGAGCCGGTACCCATTTCCGACACCTGGGTTAAGTGGGGTATTGTGCTTGAGCTTTCCCTTATACCCAACGGGGAAAATCTCCGCGCCAGCGCCGGGATACGAACCCGCGACTCCACCATACGAGCCCGATCGCTTAACCACTGTACCACGGTGAGCAATAGAGGATTTGGGCGTTGAGAAATTTTAGAAGTTAATGCAATACATTTCCAAAATTTAAAACCTCAATTAATTGTTTACATAGTCTAAGTAGTGAAGGATATATTGAGTCATTATTTTATGAAATGAATGTAGCTGTTATTTCTTAAATTATTTGTGTTGATAGCCTATAATCAGCAAAATCTTCTATCAAAATAACATTATAAAATGTAATGATACGTTGTTGGTAAAATTTTGACTTGCCAAAGGTAAATGTAATTCAAGTATAATAATATTATATAACACAGAGTTGCCTATTTGAATGTTTCATATTTAGGGTAAATATTTCCTCTGATTGAAGTTTCTTCCCTACCTATATGAGACCGTACGTAGTGTGGCTGCGAGTGTAAACAACGGTTTGCTCGGAGGAGGATCGGTTTAGTTAGTACTGTGAGAAGATGTGGTTTGTCAGTAAAACGGTTAATTTTTATCAAAACTTAGTTCATTAAAAATTGCTCTGAAGTCAAATGGGTGAGGAGGATGCTGGTTTTGAAATAGATACTTTAAAAGGAAATGTACGACAGTATAAACTTGCGTGCTTTAGCGTAAAGTTAAAAATTAGGCATTGGACTAATTGAGGTCTATAAGGATATGACAGGCTGTTGCTGCATGTTGTTCACTTTGAGGACGTAATCATAGAAATTTATTATGACAGCAGTTTAGAGTAAAAAAGAATGTAATCTATAAATTGCACCTCATTACTGTTCAAGTTGTTTAAATTGTCAAACTTCATTATTATTATTACTATTATTGATTTTACTCTAACTAGTAGCAAAAATGTGCTTTAATGGTAATATAATTTTTCTTGGTAAATGTTGAGGTCAATGTGAAGTTTAATGCAATCACGGAAAATAATAATTACATTCCAAAGAATCACTAAAGGAACCCATTTAAGAACGTTTTACATTAATGACATTCTGCTCGCTGATGCTTTATTTTCGAATTATTGAACTTTGAAGTTGGCCTGCGCATGCCATAGGAAACGAGCGCGCAAAACGGAATTTAATTAATAACGGAAGCTAACCCCCTATTACAAACGTATAGAGGTTGGGTCGTGAGGGAGAGGCACAGTTCTCCTAGTGAAAATTATCAATAAAGCTTCTAACCCACCCATTAGGGTGACGACCGCAATCTTGTTTACATCGGCTCCAAGATGGCGACCACCATGGGCGCCGCCATCTTGGAGCCGATGTAAACAAGATTGCGGTCGTCACCCTAATGTGTGGGTTAGAAGCTTTATTTATAATTTTCACTAGAGGAACTGTGCCTCCCCCTCACGACCCAACCTCTTCACGTTTGTAATAGCTTCCGTTATTAATTAAATTCCGTTTCACGCGCTCGCTTCCTTTGGCGCGAAGGCCAACTTCAAAGTTCAATTATTCGAAAATCACGCATCAGCGAGCAGAATGTCATTGATTGAATGTCAAAAACCTTTTACAAGAATGACATTATGCTCGCAGATGCGTTATTTTCGAATTATTGAACTTCGAAGTTGGCGCCGGCGCGCGCCGTAATTTAGTTAATAACGGTAGTTAACCCGCCTATTACAAACGTAAAGAGGTTGGGCCGTGAGGGGGAGGCACAGTTCTTCTAGTGAAAATTATAAATAAAGCTTCTAACCCACCCATTAGGGTGACGACCGCAATCTTGTTTACATCGGGTCATAGATGGCGACCACCATGGGCGCCGCCATTTTGGACCCGATGTCAACAAGATTGCGGTCGTCACCGTAATGGGTGGGTTAGAAGCTTTATATATAATTTTCACTAGAAGAACTGTGCCTCTCCCTCATGACCCAACCTCTTTACGTTTGTAATAGCTTCCTTTATTAATTAAATTCCGTTTCACGCGCTCACTTCCTTTGGCGCAAAGGCCAACTTCAAAGTTCAATTACTCAAAAATAATGCATCAGCGAGCATAACGTCATTCTTGTAAAAGGTTTTTAAATGTGCTCATTTAGTGATTATCAGCAACGACATCTTTAATTTCCCTGCCGAAGGGAAACTATACATTGACCAATAATTGTTTATTGTTCATTTGAGTATTGAAGTGTACAATAAATTATAGTGAACTTTTGTGGTTTCTAAAGTAGTTAGCAGTGTCTAATAAATAAATTTGTCTAATTAGATAAGGTTTCAAAATTTTTCCATTTATTAAAACAAATAGTTCACTTTATCTCATATTCAATTTTTGGTCAATGTGAAGCGCTATATGATCAAAGGCAATGGGAATTATATTCCCAAGAATCACTAAAGGAACCCATGTAAGAACGGTTTACAAGAGTGACATTCTGCTCGCTGATGCATTATTTTAGAATTATTCAGCTTTAACTTAAAGTTATAGGTGAAATCGCTTTCCCGCGCAAAATGTGGAACACAGATTTCGACCAGGTTGAGTCCGGAAAGGCAAAGTTTGGATCATGAGGCATCAAAGTTTTTGTCAGAACTTTGTAGAAATGAAAGAATGATATAAATTGTTAATAAAATAATGAGAGATATTGTTATCAGTCAATAGCATAAAAAAGTTGATATAATAATTCTCGTAGTTGGTGCTTTTGACGTTTTTTTTAGTCATTATTACGTCATCACCTTTACAGTCAGCTCATAGATGGCGCCACCCGGTACCATCACCTTTACAGTTAGCTCATAATTGGCGCCACCCAGTACAGATACCGCCATCATGGAGCAAATGTAAACAAGATTGTTGACGTGACCTTAACCCGCGCACTGTAACTGGTCGCCTCATTTACCAGGCTCACTGGTTGCCAGACGTAAGGCATAACCCCAAGTTGTTATACACCAAAATGATCGTCTCAGCGAGTGCTACACAGCTGGAGCCAGAAACCCCCACATTGTGGGGGTTAAGGCAGAGCTCCAACCACTTGGAAGTTGGGAGGGGTAAGCACAGTCAGTGTGGTAAATGAGGCGACCGTGAGAGGGTGTGCGTGCGAACAGTCAGTGGCAGCCTCAGTTACCAGCGAAACTACTCAGGGCCTTATTTCGCCTTATTTCGTAAAAATGGCAAATAAGACAAATCTGAAGTCAGTAGCGTGTAGAGCAGTATTTTATTCATATTGTGTGAAAATTAAAAGTTTCGAAACACTATACTTACAGTAATATAACCAGACATGCAAACATGCATTTATGTAGGAACTAAAACGAAGAATGGATAACACCTAGTAGACATAAATGGTCATAACTTTTTTTCTAATTGTTGTAGAGGAAAAATAAAAACATCAGCAGGTTTGGAAGGATTTTCTGCATAAAATAGCAGTAAAAAACATTACATTGTTCCCAAAACACAAAAATGGCCATTGATCTCTTTGAAGCAATGTTGTGCAAAAATCTACGGAGTTTGACTCCATATTACAAAGAAACGGTTCAAGTTATCAAAAATTTGACAACATCAAAGTGTAAAGCAACATTTTTTACTCATTACTTCATATTTTTACATCTCTGCCTATTACGGTAAGTGAACAGGGAACGGCAGAGTAACGCGGGTAAATTGACTACTTTTCTGAGGGATGCGCGACCGTGCGCGGGTTAATGGGTTGCTTTCAACCTTTATTTATAATTTTGGTCAATGTTTATATAAGGTGCGGCACGGAAATAAATAATTTGAGGGCAAATAATCAATAAAAGAACACATTTTAAGATGTTTTGCAAGGATGACATTGTGCTCGCTGATGCGTTATTTATGAATAATTGTACTTTGAAGTTGGCGCCGGCGCCGCAATTTAGTTAACAAGGGTAGTTAACCCGCCTATTACAAACGTAAAGAGGTTAGGTCGTGAGGGTTAGCCACAGTTCTTTTAGTGAAAATTATAAATAAAGGTTTCTAGTGACGTTTGTTTACATCGACTGGAAGATGACTGCCGCCATGGGTGCCGCCATCTTTGTGGCGATGTAAACAAAATTGCGATCGTCACCCTAACGGGTGGGTTAGAAGCTTTATTTATACTTTTCACAAAAAGAACTGTGGCTAACCCTCACGACCCAACCTCTTTACGTTTGTAATAGGGGGTTAGCTTCCGTTATTAATTAAATTACGCTTGGCGCGGTCACTTCCTGTGGCGCGCCACAGCCAACTTCAAAGTTCAATTATTCGAAAATAACGCATCAGCGAGCACAATGTCATTCATGTTAAATGTCTTAAAACAGGGTTGCGGAGTCGGAGGAATATATTTGCGACTCCGACTCCGACTCCACCTTTCCAGAATTTGGCGACTCCGACTCCGACTCCGACTCCACCTTTCCAGAATTTGGCGACTCCGACTCCACCTTTTCAGAATTTGGCGACTCCGACTCCGACTCCACCTTTTCAAAATTTAACGACTCCAACACCGACTCCGCCTATTCGCAATTTTGGGACTCCAACTCTACCGATTCATAATTTATAAGATGAATATTTTATTTCTTAACTAGCGTACACGGTCCGTCAAAAATGAGAGGATTCAATACCTTTCTTCAACAAATTTTCGCTCGAGTGGAGTTTCCATGCTTAAAGGGGTAACTTATTTTTCTTATTAGAGTAATAAATTCTTGGAACACAGTATTTTTGAACCGTAAGAGTAGTAGTTATAGCCATTCGTGTCGTATCCTAGATACTGAAATTCAACATTACTGAAAGCAACTGCGAGCTTGTGTATATATATTGTAATATGCAACAGAGTGTATTGTAATACAGTACATTGTAATATACAATACCCCGCTGAACTCAGTAGCCACGATTCGAACTCTGGTATTTAAGGCTCTGGATCTCTCAATTGTTTTGAAAGTGGTATTATAGCTAGAGCACTTGTACGAAAATGAGTGTATTAATTGACCGTGAACTGAAACCAAGACCGCCAGTGCTAATTTTTTCCTATCGATTCTTAAGAGCGTGACACGTAACATATAAATAAGCACACGACTGTCATCTTAGTAGTAGACGGTTGCAGCTGTTGAAACCCGTACATATGTTCACTATTTTCTTTATTAACGAACGACTTTTAAATTGTCTGCAGAATGTTAATTGACAAATTACTAGAGAACATGATTGGTGAAAAATTACGGGATTCGATGGTATCGTTTTAAAAAATATCAAGATAAAGATGACAAACATATATACCCATCCTAATAGTATCCACGATTAAAATACAGTATTCTCGTACTTGTGCACTGGTAAAACTTTTATCACAGTTACGGTCATTAAGCATCTTGAAGAATGTCGCAGACGCACACACCAACCAAGCAACAACACTGTATTATAATTTATATTATTATTCGGCAAGAAGTTTTTAAAAAAATTGCCATACCTTTTTACTGCGATTCGCCGCATTTTCGTGACAATAGATTCGATTTTGACGCAATGTTTTTTTTTATAAACAAAAGTGACCAGATGCCAGGTTTTTCATAATATTTCAATGGTATTCATGATACTGTCCAAGCAAGCAGATTCCCATTGTAATAAAATAGGAGAAATTACGCACGAGAACATATATTTATTTACAAATTGACGGACACCTGGGGTTTTATTATACCGGGTGTCCCAAAAAATGTCCCCGATTTTTCAATTAATTATATCTCCGCTTTAAATTAAAATATTTGAATTGTCTTTTAGTCACAATGTAATAAATTTTGTTTCCTTTTCGAATAATTTAAGTTTTTGAAAATCAGTTGAATCAACACTTTACAATGATCAATTTACTGAAAGGGGTAGAAAAACTAATTGTTCATAGGAAAAGTTTTTTTAAGCAGTATTGATACTCTTCCTTATTTTGTACTTTCCAAAAAAATGAAGAAGCAAAAATATAAAAAAGTAACAATTCATTACCGTAAATAACGTTCAAATAAATAAAGTAATTCAGTATCCTTCGACATACCCTCCATTTCTCTCAAGGCAAGTATTACTTCTGGCCACCATTGAACGAAGAGTTTTACAGATTATTTCACCGTTTTCTTTCAGTTCTTGAAACACTGTTTTTGAAAACACTTGAAACCTCTCAGAGGGTTTAAACACTTGGTAATATGTAGGATACATAATTATGAAATTATTCTTAACAGTAGGTATTGAGAAATGAAGAAAGACACCATTGTTGCTTTTAAAACTTTCCCTATGAACAATTAGTTTTTCTACCCTTTTCAGTAAATCGATCATTGTAAAGTGGTTGTTCAACTGATTTTCAAAAACTTAAATTATTTGAAAAGGGAATGAAATGTACTACAATGTGAAACACAGACAATTTAAATATGTTAATATAAAGCGGAGATAAAATCAATTAAAAAGTCGGGAACATTTTTGTGGGGCACCCGGCATAGCGTTGATTGTTCTTATACAATAAAGGGCAAGTGCCCCCTTAAACAAATAAATAAATTGGTTAAGGTATTTCCTGTGCGTAATATCTCGAATGTTATTACAATGGAATTTTAGGATTTAAAACTTAAGGGCTACTGTTCGAACATTTATTCCAAATACAGAATAACTTCAAGGGAACAACACCAAGTCGTTTCCCGAGATGCGCAAAAAGGGAAACAGCACCCAAATTAGGCGCATCTTGAGGATTCCAGCAGTACGCATAGCAGCGTCCTCTATACTATTTTTATTATTAAATTCCTTTAAAACGGAGACCGAAGATTTTCTTTAACGAAATGTTAGTTTTAAAAACGAAACACATTAAAAATAGAAGACAACCAATGGACGTGGCCGGTCATCAGCACGGTACTCCGGTAGGAAGTTTTAATGGCGTTCTTAGTAGATAGAAACAGAGTTTTAAGATGTCTGGTCGCCGACTAGCTGAATATCGTATCTTATTGCAAGATTGCATATAGCACTAAGATTTTAACAATTAATTGACAATTAATTACCTTGAATAATAAGTGCCTGTTTACCGGGTCGAGGAGTTAAAGTCGCAGAAAAAGACTGCTTTTTACGCAAGAGAAAAAAGTTAGAGGTGCCAGACCGACTTTTATTAAAAGGGCGACAAGCTGCCCAAGCAGAGTAAGCTCAAATATAATTAAATTAGTGAACGCCAGTGCGTCACGAGTAATGTTAATTTAAGCGATTTTAGGTAATGCAGGTCTGGTAGAAGCTCAAACATGCTTAATTATAGAAAGGTAATTTTAAACAAAAAACGAAAAGAAAAGATGTAGCTGCAAAACAAAAAGACGAAGAAAAGAAAGAACTAATTTCAACAGTTTCAAATTCTTGTCTGTCAACTATGACAGGCCATCTGAAGGAAACTTTTTCTTCCACAAAGCCGCCATCAGAAATACGGAAGGTTTTCAACAGGAAATTTCATTGAACAAATAAAATTGGCTGTCCGTTTTTGTTGGTTGGTCTGTCTCCCTTTCACGCTCTTAAAGATGCTTAATGACTGTATCCGTGATGCGAGTTTCACCAGTGCACTAGTACTAGAATATTTTAATCGCGGGTACTATTAGGTTGGATATATTTCTTTATGATCCACATCTGGAGAATTCGTATATAGACAATATTAAATCCCATCATTTATCACGGGTCGAGTACACAATTTTGTATACTGAGTGTTTCAGAACACGAGGTACAAAATTGCACACCAGGTAGAAAATGGCTGAATAAACACTTTTAATTCCATTAAGTTTTCCCGAAAAATCGGGGTCGTGAGATATAAGCTGTTTATTGTTTTAAATGATGAAATTTCATGGCACAATTACTCGCAATGTTTATTTTGAATTTACTTTACAAAATTGTTCAAAATGTGTTCCACCTACATCAATGCACTTTTCGAATGTTAGCCTTAACGACTGCCGGATATTAGGAAACACGTCTGGCATTTAGGTATCTCGCCAGCAGCCACTGCAATTCTGGTCACAAGATCTTCCTCAGACTCATTGAGTTTAGCATAGACAAGACTCTTCACGTGTCCCCAAAAAATGAAATCGAATGGAGTCATGTAAGGAGATCTAGGAGGTCATGCAACTAAAAGATTTCGCTCGATCAACGTAAATTCAAAATAAATATTGCGAGTAATTTAGACATTAAATTTCATCCTTTAAAACAATAAACGGCTGATATCTCAATGTCTCTTTCTTCGGAAAATTTCATAGAAGAAAAAGTTTTTATTCGGACATCTTCTATTTGGTGGGCAACTTTTTGCCTCTTATTCTGAAACACCCTGTAAATTACTGACAAGTGTCTTCTGAGTAGGTAAAGTAGTCACTGCCTACACTGAGAAGCATAGATATGTATCCAAAGTTTTTTTTATTACTAAGTAAACACTCATTCAGTGAAATTATAATAGTTAATTCAATGACTCTGCTTAAAATCCACAAAATGATATACATTTATATAAAGTAGGCAAGATTTGCACACTGCCTCTTATTCTCTGTGTCTACACTATGCAGGGTAACAATGCAGAAAAGGTGTCATATTATTGCTCAACACTATTTTATATCTCGGCTATAATAGGCAAAAGTTGTTTTGCTTTCTTCGCAGGGGACTGAAGTTTTCGGAACGTTTTGTTTACGAATAAAAGTCACTTTTAGCGTCTTGGCGTGTAATATGATACTACCTCTTATTCTCGTCTAACCTTTTACTTTATGTTTGACACTTTCTTATTTTAATAAACGCCCATGTTCTTCTAATTTTAGGTTTTTTGACGATTTGAAACGTCTCCAGTAAGAAAATTTGCACTATCGCATAAATGTAACAACCATTGCAGCTGAGATAGTGCATTCTTTCAGTTACAATATGTGTGTGACTAAGTGAAGTTTTTGCTAATGTGTTATTATTTTCATTGCAGCTCGTTTACATTGTATTTAAATTTTTCATGTGTCTCAATGCCGATATTGATTACCTTACAACATTTCCAAATCTTCCCTAAGAAGAAGTAATTAATTAGGTAATGCTGCAAAACGGATACTATTTGTTTAAAATTGTAGAAGCATAATATAAAATTCTCCATTTCAGCGTATGCTTAAAAATTGGGGAGTGATACCGAAGATAAAAATTCAACATCATAATGATATATCGAAATACAATATAACTCTGAAAGAACCAAACAACATTCAAGAAATAACTTTAGAAATGAGCAGAAATTGTTATTAATAATACAGGTTAACTTAACCTAAAGACAAGGAAGCCATATCAATTTTGATAACATAACCTTAGAACTAGAAGTCTTTATGTACCAGACCATAGCTTCAGGTTTTGGCAAAGACTACTCATTGGCAAGGAATCATAACATAAAGACTAAAAATACTTATGATCACAACATAACTTTAAGTTTTTGCAAAGACTAGTCATTATCAATCAATGCATCATTAAGAGCGTACATAGTTACCACTCCTTACGTGAGTACAATGTATTGCATCAGCTGAAATGTTCTACAAGTAACTTGCAACACATTTAGTACTATTTGCTATTTCCTGTGTACTAATTGAAGGGGAAATGAACGAAACATCAATATACAGAACAAATTTTCAATGCTTCAAATTACTAATTCTTGCTTAAATAACTGCCAAATATTCATTATTACTCCAGTACAATTATACTTCTTTCTTGCATTTATCATATATAGGAATGCAAACCCACAACGACTAGACAACAATGACGGTATTAGGTGATATGTATAAATACGCTGTTTCAAACTTAAAACAAAATAAACAACAAAAACATTGCGTATTTTTAGATTTTCAGCAAAGTATTCTAACTCTGTTTTGTTTACTTTCGATTTTAAACAATTATAAATAATTTTGAGTAAAAATTAGAATCGAAGACAGCAAAAAATAGCGACTCCAACTTCGACTCCACCCATCCGAATGAACGACTCCGACTCCGACTCCACCACACTCGGAAAAGCGACTCCGACTCCGACTCCACCACACTTCAGAGAAGCGACTCCGACTCCGACTCCACCCTAAAACATGCGACTCCGGCGACTCCGACTCCCGACTCCGACTCCGCAACCCTGTCTTAAAATGTGTTCTTTTATTGATTATTTGCTCCCAAATTATTCATTTCCGTGCTGCACCTAAAATAAATATTGACATAATTTTCACTAGATGAACTGTGGCTTCCCCTCACGACCCAACCTCTTTACGTTTGTAATAGAGGGTTAGCTTCCGTTATTAATTTAACTAGCTTCCGTTATTTATTAAACTAGTCCATCCCTATATTTGAAATAAGAAAGAAGGCGAAATGAAAGAAATGCCTTGAAAAATTAAAAAATTCAATCGCTTGAGAGTTGATGACGCCGAGTGCACAGGGTCCGTCAAAATATCATATTAGGACTGGAGCTTGTATCACAGATACGCTCATCACGCACTTTCGGCTGGCTTCGGACAGACAGAGAGACGGACGGACGCGGCTCTTATTATAGTATAGATTTCGCTCGGCACGCCCGCTTCCTTGGCACACGGAAGCCAAGTTCAAAGCTGAATAATTCTAAAATAGTGCATCAGCGAGCAGAATGTCATTCTTCTAAAACGTTCTTAAATGGGTTCCTTTAGTGATTCTTGGGAATACAATTCCCAATTCCTTCGATCACCTAGTGCTTCACATTGACCCAATTTTTTATAAAAAGCATCAAATTAGTTGTCTGTTGAAAAGTTTAGGTAAATGTGTAGCATTTGGTAATAATGGATTTTCTAGTTTTTGAGGCCTTTACATAATTAATTAGGTTAAAATTAACAAGTTTTTTTCTATGCACTTTCCGTCGCAAGTGAGTATTTAATGAGTTATAGCGGTAAATTACTGACCACAACTTTAGTGTTTGAAGCGGCAAGTAATTCAAGCAGCACGTCTGTAACGACTACGAGCCTGATAACTATTAGTTACTGGAAACCGACCTGTCAGGATGCCGGCCAGACAGGGAATAGCTACTCAGGCTCAAATAGCTAAGGCCAGATACGAGGTCAAAGTACGGCACGGACAAGTCAAGAGTATATATTAAAACAGGGGAATGATAATTTACAGACAGACTCAGGGCGGGTCTCGCGGTAGCCGTCTTTCGTACACGAAACCGTGGCTCTACCGCTGACTGACCACCCTGGCAAAACACCTTAGGCGTTACCCGGTAAAATAGGCATAGGCATAGGAATAGGGCAAGCACTACATGGGGCACTTACAAACATCAGGCAACCCGCTTTATTAGCCTGCTTGTAGACCAGTGTGCACACCATGAAGGTTCCGACGCAACTGACCGCTTCAGTCGAGCGGCCGCCCACTTTAACTGCAGCCAAGCAGCAGCAGGACGGAGCTCTATGTACACGCCAACGGTACAGTTGCCGTACATAATACGTAGTGAAGTCTCCTTCACTACACTACATCCCTCTTAATTCAGCAAGAACTCATTGCTCCAACTAACGCCTCTAATCCCAAATTACCGCACAAGATTAAAAAGTTATACATTGAGGAAACATGCTTCTAGCACGTGCCAACTGGACAACTACTAAAAGGTTTACTATGTACATCATTATTCTAAAATTGATAACACTATCCGGTTCTTCTGTCTTCCACGTTCCCGCCAGTCTTGCAGGTAACGACGAAACGTCCGGCTGCAGATTTGCCGCGTGCCTGCCACCACGACTGCAGATTGCACCCCAGCGACTGCTCCTCCATACTGCAACCAGCGCTGGGCAGGCTTCACTTTAGCAGCCAAACAGGCGGCAGAAGTCCACCTCCCATGGCGTGCTCAGCTCGCAACAGAGACCACGATCTCTGAAGAGTATGCGCCTCCGCCCGTCACATCCGACCCGGACATCCAAAGGGCTTCACACCAGTCGGGTTGCGATGGAAGGCAACCATCAGCACCGGCCGCGCCTCAGAAGACATCCGCAGGGTCGGGACGCGAACAGGCAGCCCAGGTCGGACCCTCGCACCCCGTGCTACGTTGGCCCATCGCCTGCAGCCACAGATCTCCGGGCCTGAAACAAAAACAATTCGAGCAGTATCGAAGTAGACACTCAGCATTTATAATCTAACCTCTTTTTAGGTCTCAATCGAGGCAATATTTCATCTTCTGGCTCCGAAGGTTCCGTTCTCTGCCAAGTATTATCACCGGCACTCACCTCTGTTACCTCCAAACACCCTGCGTCGCTACCCCTTTCGTCACCTTCCTCCGCCGGGGTAGAAGTTCGTACCTCTGGGCGCGCTCTCTCCAATGGCGACCACCCCCCGAAACCTGAAAAATCGGGGGTGCCTTCTGCTGCCGCTCCGCTTTCACTCGCCTCTCCCCCACTCAAGACGAGAGGTCCGCGTTCTGCTTCCGGCACCTCCGTTCTCCTCATTCGCAACAGCGGGGGATCCGGATACTGGCCGATGAACCCCGAAAAATCAAGGCTCTCCTCGCACGGCGGAAGATCCGGGTATTGTCTGAGAAATTTCGAGAAGTCCCCGCTGGTGTCGTCGCCCGTCACCTCCTCCTGCTGCATCGCCGGAAATGGTGGCAGCGGATGAATTGGGCGACCCAACCACTCATCCTCCACGGGAGCCACTCGGTCCTCTTCCAATCCGCCCGCTGCGCCAGCCCCGTCTTCCTTCGGCCCCACTTCTCGACGGGTCCTCTTGCGTGGCTGCCTCTGTGGCAGACCTTCTGCCTCGTTCTTCCTTTCGGGTTGCACTGGTTGGGCCTGACCCATGTCGTTTCCATGATATTTCTTCAATTGCCTCACGTGCACCTTGAAGGGAGCTCTTCGCCGCTGCAGATCCCGTATCTTATAGGTGACCTGGTTCCTGTCAACCTCCAGCACCTCGTAGGGGCCCTGGAACTGCGGGGCGAGTTTATGCCTCTCGTCCTCTCGTGCGTAAGGTACCCGCCGCAGGACCAGCTCTCCCACTGCGAACGGTCGGAACTTCGGTCCAGCGGGTCGCCACATCCGGGGTGGCCTTGGCAGATCTGGCACTGCAGCCTCCTTCACGAAGAATTCACTCGGGGCTCGACCGGTCTCACTGTGGGTAAGTCTATTGTACTGGGACATCACTTTTGCTATTTCCAGATCCCAGCTCCCAGGGTTACCAGCGCAGGCCGCGGCGAGTCTCTCCTTGATGGTCCGGTTGAGTCTCTCCACCGCTCCATTGGTATGCGGCGCATAGGCGATCGAGCGCTCATGCCGCACCCCGTACCTGTCCAACAATTGACCGAACAACCTAGCTCGAAACTCGGGACCATTGTCGGACCGCAAAATTTTAGGGGTTCTAGGGCAACTAGCCAATATACCATACTCCAACGCACGCGCAACTCCCGGCGCAGCTTTTGAACGTATAGGTATAGCGTGCCCGAATTTAGAACATAAATCAATACCCACCAATAATCCTATATGTCCTCTGGGAGTACGCGGCAATTGCATCAAATCAACCGCATAAATATCATACGGCGCCGTGCACTTAGCACTCAACCCATACAGCGGGTAATCTTTTGCACTTACTCCTTTATGCAACTGGCACGTCCGACATTCTTTTATCACTTCCTTGATAGTCTTGTATGGGCTGGGATGAAAGTAGCACCGCCGGAATGCCTTACTAACCTTAGTCTGTCCCGCATGTGCTACATGTTCGTGAAACTGTCTAACTAAGCCCTTCAATATTATTGACTGTCTGGAATAACTGGTAGGAACTTTTCCTCGCCCCCTAGCTTGTATTTGTAACATATGGCACCGCTATGTATCACTAAGCTATTAAAATGCCGTCGCAAATATCCTAATGCTGGGTCTTTTTCCTTCCTTTCCAGAGCCTCGCGCACCCTCACCAACCTCTGGTCCTGCAGTTGGTGCGGCGCGAACATCTGTATTTCCTCTCCTAACCGAAGGTCAGCCAACTGGCAAGCACCCTCCTGGCTACCTTGCCCGTGGGGCGCTGCTACATTGACCCTTTCTGCTGGCATACCTGCTATGATAACATTAAAATGCACGCCTCCTTTACATTCCAGTTTAACAGTTCCCTTCTCCCCCACAGGATTTGCAACAACCAACCCTCCTGGCTTACAAACTACCTCCACTCTCAAGTCAAATAACTGCGCAAACGCCACGAGAGCCTCCCATGGAGGGAAAACATCAGGATTTTTCCAACTCGAAATCATCCTACGATCCGCGGCCTTACCAGTCCTACCGAATGCTTTGGGTTCCTGCAATAATTTGTCTATCGCCTGCTCTCGGAGCGTCAACGCGTCTCCCAGACCCGAGGCTCGGCTCAACGCCACAAACAAAGAATTTGGGCCCCCCTCCACTTCGGCTACCTGGTACTCCCCACATTCTGGCTCAGGAGCATTCTCGTCTCCCTCTGGAACTGACCAAGGAAAATTCACCCGGGACAGACAGTCAGCAACTACATTAGTTTTCCCGGGCACATACTCGATGCTATACTGACCAATAGCCAAGTCAGCCAACGTCCTCATCAGTCGGTCGTCGGTACGCTTCATATTGTGAAGATATATCAGAGGCTGATGGTCCGTTCGGATCACATATTTCCTACCACTCAAGTAAATTCTAAAGTGATTTACTGCAAACCTGATTGCCGCTAGCTCTTTGTCCGTTGCGCTGTATCTCATTTGGGCCTTATTAAAACTGACCCCGGCATAACCGATCACTTTTTCTTGACCGCTTTGCACCTGAGACAGCACAGCGCCGGCTCCCCATCCGCTAGCATCAGTCGTCAACACGAATGGCTGTCCCGTCACAAAGTCTGGGTACGCTAGAATTGGAGCGGTCACCAATACGGTTTTCGCGTTCTCAAATGCTTGCTGGCACTCGGCAGTCCATTCCCATTTCCCCATGGCTGTCGCCAGGTATAAGGGGTGCAGTAAATTGGCAGAGTCTTTTATAAAACTCTTATAATAGTTCACCATACCCAGGAAGGATCTTAACTGCCGTACCGTTCGTGGCACTGGAAACTCTTGGATCGCCCCTATATTCTTTTCTAGCGGACTCACACCAAGTCTACCGACGGAGTGACCCAAGTAATCGACCTGCTCTTGAAACAAACAACATTTTTCCAAGTTCAGCTTGAGCCCGAGAATTCGAAGCCTGCCGAACACTCTCTCCAGCGCCTGGACATGTTCCGCAAACGTCCCACTGGCGACCAAAATATCGTCCAGGTAAGCTTGCACAGAGTCACTCGGTAGCCCTTTAATTACTAAACTTATTAGCCGTGAGAACGTAGCCGGCCCATTGCATACGCCAAACGGAAGCCTAGTGAATTGATACAGTTCCGTACCAGTAGAAAAAGCAGTCAGTTCTCGCGAAGATTCAGTCAGAGGCACCTGATAATATCCCGACTTCAAATCAAGCGTAGAAAAATAATAATTTCCCGAAAGTTTGTTTATCGTATCTCCTATATGAGGCAGCGGAAAACAGTCTGGTTTTGTCAAGCTGTTTAACATTCTAAAGTCCACACAAAGTCTTAGTTTTCCGTTCTTCTTCCTAACTGGCGCTAACGGAGACGACCATGGTGACTTAGATGGCTCAATAATACCTTTTTCCGCTAATAGTTTTACCTCTAGGTCGATTTCCTCTTTCATGGGTCCCGGGTAACGTCTATTTCTTTGTTTTACAGGCGCTGCACCCTGAACATCTATATGGTGCCGCACTGTCTCGGTACACCCCACGTCTGCCTCATCTGTCGCAAAAACATCTTTATGCGCAGTCATCAGTTCAGCAACTATCGTCCTTTGTTCTGCAGTCAGATCCGTACCGTCCAAGCTAAGGTCACCCGGCACCTCGTCCATCTCTTCATCCTGCTCTACTTCTTCCCGACACAAAGCCACCAAAGTACCTAGTCTTGTGTGCTTGGCTAACCTCACATCACTGTCAAATGGGTTCATTACTTCTACTCGAATATGTTCATCGTCTACGACATTTACTGATGAAGCTACCATCAATGGACGAGTCCCATTATCGACTGGCTCTAAATACCCTTCGAATTTATTTGGTGCCCTCTTCACTTGAGCGGACAGACGCAACATCTGCCTAGAAGGTACAGTCACTTCCGCCGCACTGAAAACTGGAAATTCCGCTCTGCGCGAAGTCATCACCTTCAACCGGGCTATTCTTGTACGATCTTGACTATTTCCTTTCTCCAAAGTCCTATCTGATGCATTCAACGTAAGTTTGAAGCTATCAAGAAATTCCAAGCCCAACACACAACTGAACGACTGTACCGGCATAGTCGTCACCAAAAACCTATGCCTTGGGAACTTAGTTCTGCCAATCGTTACTGCCAAGTATATCTCGCCTTCTATTCGAATCTCGTTTCCTGAAATTCCTACAACATTACTAACGGCGGAAGCGCGAAGTTTTCCCTGAACATCCGGAATTCTATGGAGCAGCTCTTCTGTAATTAAAGAGATCGATGCGCCTGTGTCTAACAGGCCATCGACCTGCAACTGTCCAACCTCAACTTTCACCGAGTACGACACCGCTACCTCACGCTTCTGCCGTACCATCTCAATATTTTGGGGACTATCGTGACACTGCTCCGGCTGTGCCCCTTCCAAACCGGAGTCACCTAGTTTCCCGACTGTCGACCTGGTTTATGCGCACACTGAAAACTGCGATGTGTGATTTCTCCACACCAAACACACGCTGCGCATTTCTCCATAAATCCTTGACAGTCCTTCATCAAATGCCCCTTCTTGCCACAATACGCACATTTCAACCCGCGTTCTGAACTAACAACTTCCCCGAATCTGTCTCTATGTGCTACCTGCTGCGTACAGTCCCGCACAAAATGTCCTTCTTGTCCACAACGAAAACAATGCATTGATCGGGCTGGTCTGCGTTCCTGGTGCTCAATGCTATCATTACTTGCTTCTGGCGCGTATGGCGTCGCTAAGTAAATTTGTTCCGCTCGAGTATGATTCCCTATCCTTTCCTCGGTAGCTGTCATATCGGCTTCCAAACTGGCTGCTAATCGGGCCACTGCACTGAGTGCAATGGACTCTTGCTGGCCAACGAATAACTTAAGCCGACGTACCAGCTCCGGTGCTAGGGAACTAATAAATTTATTTCGAGCCAAGAGTTCTTTGCCCTCTTTTCCTACACTATCCACTTTTGCTACTAGCTTTTCAAGCCTAATACTATAGCAAGTCAGTGATTCACCCCTATTTCTTTCTGCCCGCAAGAATTCTGTGTACCCATCATCACTTAATTTTTCGTGAAGCTCTAGTTCCTGAATCAACCGACTTTTTACTTCCCCATAGTCAGCTCCCGTTCCGTATGCTTGAACTATATTCTTGGCTTCCCCCTCAAGAAATTCTGGCAATTCCTGAACCCAAGCCGACTTGTTTTCCTGGTACTTAGAACTTGCATAGTTCTCGAATTTAGTCAAGAAAACAGAGACCTGACCGTCGCTAGGCCTGCCCGAGAACTTCCCTGGTGGAGGCAACTTGTCGGAACGTAAGCCCTTGATTGCCTCTGTGAGACTCAGCATTACGTCAGCTAACTCAGATTTCGTTTCCATCTTTACTCTTAGCCCAAATTACGCCACGAAAAAATGTCTACTGACAGCAAGCGATAATAAGTTTTTATTAAAAAATCCCAATTTATTGCACTACTCCTTATCCTACCGACTGTCCCCGTATCTGAAGCCAAATCCCACTTCTGACACCAAATGTAACGACTACGAGCCTGATAACTATTAGTTACTGGAAACCGACCTGTCAGGATGCCGGCCAGACAGGGAATAGCTACTCAGGCTCAAATAGCTAAGGCCAGATACGAGGTCAAAGTACGGCACGGACAAGTCAAGAGTATATATTAAAACAGGGGAATGATAATTTACAGACAGACTCAGGGCGGGTCTCGCGGTAGCCGTCTTTCGTACACGAAACCGTGGCTCTACCGCTGACTGACCACCCTGGCAAAACACCTTAGGCGTTACCCGGTAAAATAGGCATAGGAATAGGGCAAGCACTACATGGGGCACTTACAAACATCAGGCAACCCGCTTTATTAGCCTGCTTGTAGACCAGTGTGCACACCATGAAGGTTCCGACGCAACTGACCGCTTCAGTCGAGCGGCCGCCCACTTTAACTGCAGCCAAGCAGCAGCAGGACGGAGCTCTATGTACACGCCAACGGTACAGTTGCCGTACATAATACGTAGTGAAGTCTCCTTCACTACACGTCGAACGGCATCACTGCAATGCCGTCTCGCTTCCAGCTCGATCGTCATCAAAGACGAAACCAAGCCTACCGCTATACCTCGTTAAGTGCTCATTTGACGAAAAAGTGTGTTGAAGAAAAGTTGTTTATTTTGATATCTTTACCACAATTCAACCAACGAAAATTTGAAAATCTATGAGTAGCTGTTTGTTCGAGCGCATTCGTCATTAAAGACGAAACTAAACCTTCCGCTATAACTGGTAAAATACTCATTTGCGACGGAAAGTGCATAGGAAAAAACTTGTTTACTCTAACCTATTTAACTATGTTAATGCCTTAAAAATTTAAAAATCGATTATTACCAAACGCTACACATTTACCAAAGTTTATTTTGATTGACAATATTCTATGTTATAGAATTGTATAAATTTGATGTAAATTCATTGTCATTATTTTATTCCATTGTTACCATTTGAACATAAATTTCTTTCCTCGGTCACACAGATAAAGGGATCAGTTGATTGAAAAATGGGTAAATGTTGAGGATTAACCGGGAATCGGTTTTTGATATTTCGGTGCCTAAACATAATTAATTAGATCAAAATAAACTAGTTTTCTTCTATAAACTCTCCGTTGTAAATAAGTATTTTACGAGTTATAGCGGTAAATTAGTTACCGCAACTAAGTATTTGAAGCGGGAAGTAATTTATCAAGCCCGGCGAATGGCAACGCTGCAATGGTGGCTCGCTTCCGGCACCCTCGTCATCAAAGATGAAACTGAACCTACCGCGCCAACTCGTAAAATATTCATTTGACGAAAAAAGTGTATAGAAGAAAAGTAGTTTATTTTGATGTTATTACCATGATTCCAGCAACAAAATTCAAAAATTGAGTAGCCGTTCATTCGAACGCAGTCGTCATCAAAGATGAAACTAAACCAACGGCTTTAATTCGTAAAATACTCATTTACGACGGAAAGTGCATAGAAGAAAACTTGTTTATTTTCTATTTAACTATGTCTAGGATTCAAAAAGTGAAAAATCAATTCCCGGTTGATCCTCAACATTAACCAAAAAATGTCGTCAAAGGTTAGCTATGCTCTATCAAGTCAAAGTTCATTCTTCGAGTATAGAAATGAAAACTGTATGGAATTTGCATTCTTACAATTTATTTTGTTTACAAAACCTCTCAACAACTTTTTTATTCTGATTATTTATCAAAATAACTGTAAAAATAAGGGTTTTGAGGTATTTAACATTAAACATTTTGAATTTTTTCTGGTTACATTTAGTTCCAAATTACTATTGTCCCCAGGCATACTAAAGTTTCTTGATATTTTTCCTGGAGACATCTGACGCTGGACTGATGAACACTACACAACACTTACACTAGCCTTGGGCTAGTGTAAGCAATTATATGCTTCCCAATGTTTGTGTTATTTACTTTATAATCCAGCAGAATTTGTATGAATTGAACTCTTACTCTAAATGCATCAAATCATTCTGTAGTCTGACTTTCTTGGGTTTGTTTATGTATTTTGGAAATGTGTATATTAACACGTTCCCTGCGAAAGGACCCACCGTTGGTCCCTTAGGTGGTTTTCAGAGTGCTGCTGACCCACCTGCAGTCACTAACTCATTGATTATAAATACTTAATGAAAGGTAAACAAAAGTTCAATCCAGTTTATGTTTGCTATTTTCAAAGTAGATTACTACAACTGATTTAAAATTGGAATTGAATATTGAACTTCAGTTTAACCCATCGCAGTTAACGTGTTAATACCTAACTCCATTGATGATGGTTCCTATGCCAATCCATATCTGCATGAAGTTCAACGTAAGAGTAATGCTATTACATCTCTTAAACTTGACCAATTTACAATGCATCATCTGTATGGAATCTAATCTGATTGTGGAATCCTTTATTTAGTTCATAATTTTTATATTGTCCAGGCATATCCAATTGGTCTCAAATTCTTTTCTGTGTGAAGCTCCTACAAACATACAAAATTGATATAATACTGATCTCTTTATTATACAATTTCTCTTTTTCAGTGTTAATTTTATAATTATTCAATATGTTGCATTCAATTCAATTGATAATTGTTTTAATGTGCATAACAATTGGAAAAAAGTAAACATTTCCTACTCATGCTTTTTGAGTCCTTGACTGGCAATGAGTAATTCTAACAACATCCTTGATAATCTTGACCACATAATGAACAACTCAAATGATCCCTCTGAAGCAAATGATGAGGCTCACTCCAACAATGGAGGAGATCATGAAGGGATGGATAGGCAAGACTCCAGGGAGGATCCTCCTGTCAGCCAAACTCTGTCCTTGACGAGCTTCTTGTTTGGGAACATTGATGACCGAGGGCAGCTGGAGGGAGACGTATTTGATGATGATGTGAAGAAGCAGCTGGCCTCGCTCTCTCGTCTGGGACTTGGGTCTCTTTTGCGCCAGGTCACCAATGACAGCAATGATGAGGAGAGTGATGATGAAGAGGAAGACCATGATGATGATGATGGTAAGTGGCTTGAAACCAGTGCTGGGAAGTCAAAGTTGAGAAGTTGGAGCTTGAGGAGTCAGAGAAAAATTGACCGACTTCCCAGTCCTGCTTAGAATAAGGGCTGACTGTAGCCTTGGTTACTGTCCTGAAGTTCTGTTCAGTACACACACTGACCACAGGGGGTAGCAGGGCTTAATTTTAAGGTTGGACAAGAATTAATGAATTGGTTTGATAAATTCAATTTCTAAGTTGTTCAAATTTAGCATTTTATTTACACATAGTTCAAGAAATAATCATGGATTCCTACAAATTCTTGAAATGCATATATTACTGCTTGGGCCAAATTAATGAAATATGCCATCATGCAATGTAACGCTCATTAACTTCTCACCTGTGCCAAACTCAGGTAAAAAAAAACACTCAGGAATCCTTCTAAGTCACTCTTTTCAGATTGCTTGTTTTCAAATTATATCTTGGTTATTTTATTTTAATTGTTTAGTTATTATTTGATATATATCTTTTCCACCAATAGTTAATAAGAAATGATTACATTTTGTTAAGTACTTTTGGTATATGTGGGTTATCTGTCACCACTTTTTTGGGTTTAGTAAAGAGCAACTTCAGCCACAATTATATTCCTGCATTGTTATGAGCAAGACGGAAGTTTAGAGAGAATCCCCTGTAATTGATAAACCACTGAACTTCTGACTTCTAGTTGTAATGAATACCATTGCTATCATTTGAGTCCAGTATCTTTTGAGTCCAGTATCTTTTGAGTCCAGCAATTATTGAGCTTTGCTTCAAGGGAATTTTCCTGCATATCTGTGTACTAACACTTTACTTTTGCACTTAGGAGTGCTGGAGAAGAGCCCAAATGCTGTTGACTACTCGGACATAGCAGAGACGCTTGAAGATGAGCACACACTGGAGGAGCTTCATGGTAAGTACTGCTGTACCATATGATGTGCAACAGAAGTAGCATCAAAAAAATGGAAAGTGTGGATTGTCATCTGTGAAATGGTCCTTTTTTATGACTTTGTGGTGATGGTATATCAAAATTGTAGGGTTAGTTTGAATGAAGAGGATTTTTAATCTTGTTTGTGCTTTACTGTTTGCAGATATTGTTTAGAATTACAGGTACTGTAAAATTTTTTTTTTTTTGTTACAAATGAAGATTTTCACTGCACTTCACTCTGAGATCAATGTTACCAAGCTTGATAAAAATAATTTCTGGAAATAGTGTCTTGGTATTATTTTTAGCTGAATATCAGTTGGTCTAAGAACTTGAAGTTATTTCTGATGAAAGTTATGTGGGATGAATTTCTATGTTGAAATGTGTGCCACTTCTTCAAAGTTAGTTTGGTTGTTAGTAATGGAGGTAAAACCGGTATACCCTATTTTTTTGCTTAGCCAATTATTGTAGTTTTGTGTTTAAAACTTTCATAACTGCAAGTGGCAGTCACTGAAGATATTGAAATGAGAAGTTTTACTGCTCTTTGAGAAAAATGTAACCTTCATTATAGGTAGGCTAGGGGACTTCCATCTTTTATGACTCATCAGTTTTCACATCTCCTCTGTTATTTTTTCTTTATTTTTCCTTCCTCTTCCCTTTTTTCTTATTGTTTCTATGCACATGGTATACTGGGTTGGACCACACCTTGTTCCCATTCCTCCCCTTATTATGGTCCCTTCTCCTCACTCTTGCAAGATCACTTCTGTCATGGGCAGGGAGTCTTAGACTAAAGTCATAAAATAGTGCAAGAATCAACACAATAGTGAGAGCAAAAATCATGAAAATAGTGCAAAATTCAATAAAACCATCAGTATATATGTATAACTCATCTTGTTATACAGTATATATGTATAACTCATCTCATCTCAGCAGGCTCACACGAAAGTAACCTAACCCTAATGATGTCTCAACCACCCACGGGGGAGGACTACGATGAAGGAGAAGAGGACCAGCCTGTGTATGGGGGCTTGGAACCTGCGCAGCCAACCAGCAGCAATGGCACATCTGACATCAATGACTTGGCAGCCCTGAGCGGCGGGGAGGTGGTAAACGGAGCTCATCCCTTGGAGGAGTACAATGGAGACTTTAGCAGCTCCAAAACAGACGTGGAGCTCATGCCTCCGCCCCCACCTCCATCTACAACTAACGAGGAAGGGACTGAAGACAAAGAGCTCACAAATGGAAGTGGTGATGAGGACAGTGGCAGGCTCGTCACGCCCCTGGCCGCCATGAGGCCTTCCAAGTATGCTGATGTGGACGTCGCTGAGCTTTTCCCTGGCTTCCGGGCTGACAAGGTACCTCACCTCACTACCTTAGTGACCATTGTGATCAGAATGCATACTGCGTGTAATTGGATGCTGTTTGTTATGTTGCCTCTTGTCTAAGCCTGTGTGTTATTGGATACTGTTTGTTATATTGGCTTTTGTCTAAACCTGTGTTTTATTGGATACCGTTTGTTATGTTGGCTCTTGCCTAAATTTGTTAATGTAGCTTTTTCTTATTCTAATTATGGGTACTATCACTCTGAGTACTTGATTAAAAAGCATAAAAACGAGTCACGCAATGACAATTGGTGAATGCAAGACATCTTATGTACTGAAATAAATGTAAAATTAAATCCATCTTGCTGAGGTTTGAGGTTTTCTGACATGGAATTACGGTTTGGTGGCATCAGCCCTTTTTCAGAGTCGATCATAATACACGCAGGAGATGCACATTCTGCGTGCCTCTGAGGAGCTCCAACAGAAGACACAAAAATCTCACAATGGCCTCTGACCACTTCTGTGCAGGTGCTGAGATTCTCACGCCTCTTTGGACCCAACAAGCACACCATCCCGCCCTCACGCTCCGTCTGGAAGCACGTCAAGAGGAAGAAGAAAAAGAGGTCGGTCTATTGCTTGCTTGTGTAGCGAACATGGTTCGCTACTGGTTTTGTACCTCGACCGTAGAGCTATGAGTCACATAGAGGTCCGTCCCGCGGCTGCCTGGCGGCAGTTAAAATGGGCGGTTGCTAGATCGTAGCTAGTCAGTTGCGTCAGGACCGTCATAGGGTGCACTTGTCTACGAGCAGGCCAATAAAGCTGGTTGCCTGATGTTCGTAAGTGACCTTGGTCGTGCTTGCCCGAATCCTATGCCTCTTTTATCTGTTGGAACTTAGGGTGTTCTGCCGGGGTGTTAAGTCAGCGGTAGAATTACGATCTCGTGTGAGAGAGGCGGCTACCGCAAGACACGCCCCGATTCCGTTCTGTTAAACTATCCTAGTTCCCTTGTAAATAAACGCTCTTAGTATTTGTCCGTGCCGTACTTTGACCTCGTATCTGGCCTTAGCTATTTAAGCCTGAGTAGCTATTCCCCGTCTGGCCGGCATCCTGACAGGTCGGTTTCCAGTAACTAAACGTTATCAGGCTCGTGGTCGTTACATTTGGAGTCAGGAGTGGGATTTGGCTTCAGATACGGGGACAGTCGGTAGGATAAGGAGTAGTGCAATAAATTGGGATTTTTAATAAAACTTATTATCGTTTGCTGGCAGTAGACATTTTTTTTCGTGGCTTAATTTGGGCTAAGAGTGAAGATGGAAACGAAATCTGAGTTAGCTGACGTAATGCTTAGTCTCACAGAGGCAATCCAGGGCTTACGTGCAGCCAAGTTGCCTCCACCAGGGAAGTTTTCGGGCAAGCCTAGCGACGGTCAGGTCTCTGTGTTCTTGACTAAATTTGAGAACTATGCAAGTTCTAAGTATCAGGAAGACAAGTCGGCATGGGTTCAGGAATTACCAGAGTTCCTTGAGGGAGAGGCCAAGAATATAGTTCAAGCGTACGGAACTGGAGCTGACTATGGTGAAGTAAAAACTAGGTTAATTCGTGAACTAGAGCTTCACGAAAAATTCAGTGATGCTGGATATACAGAATTCTTGCGTGCAGAAAGAGAGAGGGGCGAATCACTGACTTGCTATAGTATTAGGCTCGAAAGGCTGGTAGCAAAAGTGGATAGTCTAGGAAAAGAAGGTAAAGAACTCTTAGCTCGAAACAAATTTATTAGCTCACTATCACCGGAGCTGCTACGTCGGCTTAAGTTATTCGTTGGCCAGCAAGAATCCATTGCACTTAGTGCAATTGTTAGACTAGCAGCCAGTTTAGAGGCCGATATGACAGCTACCGAGGAAAGGATAGGGAATCATACTCGAGCGGAACAAATTTACTTAGCGACGCCATACGCGCCAGAAGCAAGTAATGATAGCATTGAGCACCAGGAACGCAGACCAGCCCGATCAATGCATTGTTTTCGTTGTGGACAAGGACATTTTGTGCGGGACTGTACACAGCAGGTAGCACATAGAGACAGATTCGGGGAAGTTGTCGGTTCGGAACGCGGTTTGAATTGTGCGTATTGTGGCACAAAGGGGCATTTGATGAAGGACTGTCAGGGATTTTTGGAGAGATGCACAGCTTGCGTATGGTGTGGGGAAATCACACATCGTAGTTTCCAGTGTGCACACAAACCAGTTAGAACAGTCGGGAAACTAGGTGACTCCGGTGTGGAAGGGGCACAGCCGGAGCAGTGTCACGATAGTCCCCAAAATATTGAGTATGTGCCCGGGAAAACTAATGTAGTTGCTGACTGTCCGTTCCGTGTGAATTTTCCTTGGTCAGTTCCAGAGGGAGACGAAAATGCTCCCGAGCCAGAATTTGGGGAATACCAGGTAGCCGAAGTCGAGGGGGGCCCAGATTCTTTGTTTGTGGCGTTGAGCCGAGCCTCGGGTCTGGGAGACGCGTTGACGCTCCGAGAGCAGGCGATAGACAAATTATTGCGGGAACCCAAAGCATTCGGCATGACTGGTAAGGCCGCGGATCGTAGGATGATTTCGAGTTGGAAAAATCCTGATGTTTTCCCTCCATGGGAGGCTCTTGTGGCGTTTGCGCAGTTATTTGACTTGAGAGTGGAGGTAGTTTGCAGGCCAGGAGGGCTGGTTGTTGCAAATCCTGTGGGGGAGAAGGGAACTGTTAAACTGGAATGCAAAGGAGGCGTGCATTTTAATATTATTATAGCATGTATACCAGTGGAAAGGGTCAATATAGCAGTGCCACAAGGGCAAGGTAGCCAGGAGGGCACTCGCCAGTTACCTGACCTCAGGTTAGGAGAGGAGTTGGAAAATTTCATACCGCACCAGCGACAGGATCAGAGGTTGGCGAGGGTGCGCGAGGCTCTGGAAAGGAAGGAAAAAGACCCAGCATTAGGATATTTGCGACGACATTTCAATAGCTTAGTGATACATAGCGGTATCATATGTTACAAATACAAGCTAGGGGGCGAGGAAAAGTTCCTGCCAGTAGTACCAGACAGTCAATTAAAGGGCTTAGTTAGACAGTTTCATGAATATGCAGCACATGCGGGGCAGACTAAGGTAGTCAAGGCATTCCGGCGCTGTTACTTTCATCCCAGCCCATACAAGACTATCAAGGAAGTGATAAGAAAATGTCGTACGTGCCAATTGCATAAAGGAGTAAGTCCGAAAGACTACCCGCTGGACGGGTTGAGTACTAAATGCGCGGCGCCATATGATATCTATGCGGTGGATCTTGTTCCGTTGCCGCGTACACCCAGAGGACATATAGGCCTGCTGGTGGGTATTGATTTATGTTCTAAATTCGGGCACGCTATACCTATACGTTCAAAAGCTGCGCCGGGAGTTGCGCGTGCGTTGGAGTATGGTATATTGGCTAGTTGCCCTAGAACCCCTAAAATTTTGCGGTCCGACAATGGTCCCGAGTTTCGAGCCAGGTTGTTCGGTCAATTGTTAGACCGGTACGGGGTGCGGCATGAGCGCTCGATCGCCTATGCTCCGCATACCAATGGAGCGGTGGAGAGACTCAACCGGACCATCAAGGAGAGACTCGCCTCAGCTTGCGCTGATAACCCTGGGAGCTGGGATCTGGAAATAGCAAAAGTGATGTCCCAGTACAATAGACTTACCCACAGTGAGACCGGTCGAGCCCCGAGTGAATTCTTCGTGAAGGAGGCCGCGGTGCCAGATCTGCCAAGGCCACCCCGGATGTGGCGACCCGCTGGACCGAAGTTCCGGCCGTTCGCAGTGGGAGAGCTTGTCCTGCGGCGGGTACCTTACACACGAGAGGACGAGAGACATAAACTCGCCCCACAGTTCCAGGGTCCCTACGAGGTGCTGGAGGTTGATAGGAACCAGGTCACCTATACGATACGGGATCTGCAGCGGCGAAGGGCTCCCTTCAAGGTGCACGTGAGGCAGTTGAAGAAATATCATGGAAACGACATGGGTCAGGACCAGCCAGTGCAACCCGAGAGGAGGAACGAGGCAGAAGGTCTGCCACAAAGGCAGCCACGCAAGAGAATTCGTCGAGAAGTAGGGCCGAAGGAAGACGGTAGCGACGCAGGGTGGTTGGAGGTAACAGAGGTGAGTGCCGGTGATTTTACTTGGCGGAGATTGGAACCCTCGGAGGCGGAAGATGACATATTACCGCGATTAAGACCTAAAAGGAGGTTAGATTATAAATTCTGAGTGTCTACTTCGATTCTGCTCGGATTGTTTTGTTTCAGGCCCGGGGATCTGTTGCAGCAGGCGATGGGCCAACGTAGCACGGGGTGCGATGGTCCGACCTGGGCTGCCTGTTCGCGTCCCGACCCTGCAGATGTCTTCTGAGGCGCGGCCGGTGCTGATGGTTGCCTTCCATCGCAACCCGACTGGTGTGAAGCCCTTTGGATGTCCGGGTCGGATGTGACGGGCGGAGGCGCATACTCTTCAGAGATCGTGGCCTCTGTTGCGAGCTGGGCACGCCATGGGAGGTGGACTTCTGCCGCCTGTTTGGCTGCTAAAGTGAAGCCTGCTCAGCGCCGGTTGCAGTGTGGAGGAGCAGTCGCCGGTGTGCAATCTGCAGTCGTGTCGGCAGGCACGCGGCAAATCTGCAGCCGGACGTTTTGTCGTCACCTGCGAGACTGGCGGGAACTTGGAAGACAGAAGAACCGGATAGTATTATCAATTTTAGAATAATGATGTACATAGTAAACCTTTTAATAGTTGTCCAATTGTTCATGTGCTAGATGGATGTTTCCGTAATGCGAGCCATTTGCCGTCTTGTTTTAGAGTAGTATAGGCTTCAGCACGAGCGGTGACTTCCTTGCTAAATTGAGGAGGAAAGTAGTGTAGCGAACATGGTTCGCTACTGGTTTTGTACCTCGACCGTAGAGCTATGAGTCACATAGAGGTCCGTCCCGCGGCTGCCTGGCGGCAGTTAAAATGGGCGGTTGCTAGATCGTAGCTAGTCAGTTGCGTCAGGACCGTCATAGGGTGCACTTGTCTACGAGCAGGCCAATAAAGCTGGTTGCCTGATGTTCGTAAGTGACCTTGGTCGTGCTTGCCCGAATCCTATGCCTCTTTTATCTGTTGGAACTTAGGGTGTTCTGCCGGGGTGTTAAGTCAGCGGTAGAATTACGATCTCGTGTGAGAGAGGCGGCTACCGCAAGACACGCCCCGATTCCGTTCTGTTAAACTATCCTAGTTCCCTTGTAAATAAACGCTCTTAGTATTTGTCCGTGCCGTACTTTGACCTCGTATCTGGCCTTAGCTATTTAAGCCTGAGTAGCTATTCCCCGTCTGGCCGGCATCCTGACAGGTCGGTTTCCAGTAACTAAATGTTATCAGGCTCGTGGTCGTTACACTTGTGTTCTGCATTGATGGGAGGAGAATGGTTCTAAAAGTGATATTTATTTGAATGCCTGACTTTTTTTGCATTCCAGGATGGGGAGAGTTAGTTAGTTTTTATTTGTCTAGATTCATTATGTAACATGGTATGAGTCAGTCTGTATTACTGCTCCTGTTGATCATGGATTTAAGGTTGCCTGACCATTGCCTTCATTTGCAGAAGCACCATGGAGGCACAAGCTGACGGAGGCCCTGCTGGAGACGGCCGAGATGACATAAGCTACGGGGACCAGGAGGACCCGTACGCCCTCAAGTTTGCCCCTACCCCGTACATCGAGCGCACTGAGTCAGAGGTACGTTCGGACCAAGGGCCAGATTTTTTGTCTCGGTGGGCAGAGTAATTTCTTTTGGTCAACTTCACTGCACTCTGCAGGGTTGCTAGATTCTGAGTGATTTTCCTGGCCAAATTTTATTCAGTGGCGTAGTTAGTTGCGTTAGTTATTCTAGCTGCAGCAATGTTGCTGGTAACAAAAGATCTTGTCCACTTGACAACACTCTGCAAGGCTGCCAGATTCTGAGTGATTTTCATGGCCAAATTGTATTGAGTGGCTAGTAGAATGGTATACAGTCAAGTCAGAAGAACTTGCGCCACCAGCTGTACTGATAGAGGAGGAACTCTTCTACCCACTAAGCTTGCTCATCACTCATCCACTTTTTCTCTTCAGGTTAAGATGATGAAAAATCATTTTGAAACCCAGTCGTAATGTGAAAGCGATCAATAAAGACGTGTCCCCTGTGAATGACAAAAATTGTCGTTCATATAAGAGACGGGATTTCAGCACAGTATCGTTTGAATGCCAATTTTTATCAGTCTCATCTTCAGAGCCATTTCCTTTTATTACTTAGTAAATGAGTGAACCTGTGAGAGTAGCATGACCAAACACTAGTTTCATTCCCTTTTATTACTTGGAAATGAGCAAACATGTGAGAGTAGCATGACCAAACACTAGTTTCATTCCCTTTTATTACTTAGAAATGAGCAAACATGTGAAGGGAGCATGATTTTGTTCCAGGAGCGGTACGCAACCCCACAAGACCTGCTGCCCAGCACGCAGGGCTCAGGGCGCGGCATGAGTGGAGGCGGCGGCCAGGAGGCAGCTGAGGAGGACGGGTCCAGCAGGCGCCAGAGCAACAAGCCCAAGCCCAGCGACTGGCGCTATGGGCCCGCCCAGCTCTGGTACGACATGATCGACGTGCCCCCTGTAGTTGAAAACTTCAACTATGGCTTCAAGGTCAAGGTGAGTCTCGCTTGTCAGAGGTCTCCAACTTAACACATTCATTGCGGTATGACCCACCGGTGGGTCGTAGTTAGGTTTTTCCTGATGCAAAACGGCCCATCGATGGGTCGTTTTGAAAAATTCTAACAACCTTTCTAAATTAATGGTATTTAACAGGCCCAGTTGATGTTTGATATTTACAAATTTGCTGATCACTTTTGACTTTAAATTTAAGTTGAATATTGAACTTCAGTTTAACCCATCGCAACTAACGTGTTAATAGCAACACCTTTTGAATTAACGACTATTTTCTACTCACATTACCATTACTAAACTCGAACTCAATAGGAACACCTTTTGAATTAACACTTTAACTATACATTTTTCCACTCATACTTCTGACTTCTAGTTGTAATGAATACCATTGCTATCATTTGAGTCCAGTCTCTTATTACAACATTATTATACTCAAACTTGATAGCAACACTTTTCGAATTAACGGCATATTTTTCTACTTGTAGGATAAAAAAGAAAACCAACGTGGCTAAGAATATCATGATAAAAAACAAACGTTTCGGATTATAAAAAATCCATCTTCAGTGTTCTGAAATACAATAAATCGAAGTATTAAAACATTGTAACTATAAATCTTCTGAATGATTCGGATGTAAGATAATGAAATTTTAAAGACATGATAAAACGAAAAAGTATTCAAAATGTCAACAAACAATGGAAAGTTTCACCGCCGTATCAAGAAACTATACCGCTATATTGTTTTTTGAAATTTTGTATAGCTTTAAAAACATCATGTCTTTTAAATTTCATTATCTTACATCCGAATTATTCAGGAGACTTATAGTTACAATGTTTCAATACTTCGATTTATTGTACTTCAGAATGCTGAAGATGGATTTTTTATAATCCAAAACGTTTGTTTTTTATCATGATATTCTATTCGTTGGTTTTCCTTTTTATCTTAAAAGTGAGATTTCCCAGAAATATATCTATTTTATTTATTTCTACTTGTATTACCGTTATTATAACCACCATCATTAGACTTACTCTGGCATCAGGTAGTGACCAACGTTAGAATGAGGAAGGAGCTGATTATTGCAATGTATTCTTACGTGTGGAGAACCTAACCATGATATTAATGTTATCCCCACGGGTTGGATGGAGCCATGTTTGTAATATTCCTACAGGCAGAGAACACAGCTATAATATTAATGCTATCTATACAACCAGAGAATAAGGCTATCCCTACACAGCCATGATATTAATGCTATCTCTACTAGCAGGACGGAGCCGTGAAGAAGGAGCCGAGCGATGACCACGACGGCCCCAAACGCCTGCTGCAATCACCACCTCAGCTCAAAGCTCACGCTCTCAAGCGGGACGACACTGATGTCAAGCCTTCTCCTTCTGACCGTGCTGACGCTGACCTCAAGGACTATGATGCTGACCAGGACGACGACGATGATGATATTCCTGACGACGCCTTCCATATGATCACGCAATACAACTGGGAGGATGATATCATCTGGAATGGGGATGACCTCAAGCACAAGGTATGTGTGTTACCTGATATTGCGTGTGTGTGTGTGTCACTTTGTGTTGCGTGTTGTGTGTGTGCGAAGTATGTGCGGTCTTTTTAGGTCATTTAGAATGGGGTTGCTCATGAACACAAAGTATGTGTGTTACCTAGTGATGCGTGTTGTGTGTGTAATATATGCAATCTTTTTGGGGTATTTAGAATGGTAATGACCGACCACAAGATGTGTGGGTGTCACTTTCTATTGTGTGTGATTGAGAGAAGTATGTGTGTTTTTTTTAGGTGATTTGGAATTAGGACGGCCTCAAACACATGGTACACATGTCACCTTGTGTTGTGTATGTGAAAAAACGTGCGGTCTTTTTGTGATGTTGCTGAATTTTCAGTCATTCTTAAGCCCCTTCGATTTTATTTTTGAATTTTTTTTGGCTCTTTGTTTTTAAACTTGGTACTTGATAATAAACTTGCATTGATTCCCCCCCCTTTCTGTCGACCCTACACTAAATGGTGCCTTTATCCTTTCTCTCTTGAGAACGCCTTTATTCTGGTTAGGGGAACGTAAACTCACTTATAGTCTAATGTTCAATTGAATTCTGATTTTATTTTCGATTTTCTTAATATGCTCTAGCAAATAATGCAAACGTGGGAAATATTTTTGTATGATGATTTTTCCAATTGACATTAGACTCAGTTTTTGTTTTGTTTTTCTTTGGTTGATTTTGAATTTTTGGTGATGAAAATGATGAAAGCGCGGCGATAATTTCTGAGCTACTCCACCTGATGTTATTGTAGTATAACTTCATTCTGTTTTTTTTAGTTGACTCAAGTTTTTGACTTTACTACAAAATTTTAGAAATCTCCTTTGGCTGTACACATCATAAAGTTTTAGAACCAACTATAGTGCAGAAAATAAAATCAATAAGAACATTATAGCAACAATCACGTGAGAGATCAGAGCTAAAAGAACACAAAGAAGTTGAAGCAACGAGGAATTAAAAAGAAAAGCAACAAGAACGCCAAATATAAAAGCAAAGCAAAATACAAAAGAAAAAAGCAACATCTCAACTGAGAATCATTTTCTATAATTCTGTTTAATTTCCCACACCCTAACTTCACTTTTCAATTACTTGTCCCGTGACATCTGACGGTATTGACCATGATAATTTTGTAAGACTCCATCTAATACATACCCAAAGTAATTTATACCATACCCAAAGCCTTAATTACTTTCCTCATGACACCTGACCATGCTGATCCCCAAATTTCTGTATTTCTTACCCAAAACTTCCCATAATTTCCTACCCAAAAATTTCTGCAACTTCCTACCCAAAAATTTAGGAAATTGCAGATCTAGCCTTTGAGGGGGATACAACTATTGTATCTGTGGGAATTAGTGCTCCCAGGGGGACTATGTGAGGGCCTGAGCTGAGCGTTAGGTAGGCCTTCTTTTGGTTGAAATAAAATGTTTTTTGTTGTGTTAAGGACGACCTTTTTTTGATTCACTGCTGCCCTGTTTTTCAGCACCTACTACTTTCTTCTACTTGTATCTTGTTTCATATACTTCTTCCTCAATTTACTATATCAATGCCCCTTCTGCGTAAATTCTGCATTTCCTTATCTCTACACGAAATGGTGCCTTTCTCCTTCCTCTCTCTGGAACACATTTTTTTGGGGGGGTTAGGGAGGCTTAAATTAACTAATAATCTAATCTGTTTCATCAATTTCTTTCTTTAATTGCTGTTTCTATGCCCCTTCTGCATAGATTCTGCATTCCCTTATCTCCATACTAAAGGGAAGCGTTTCCAAAAAACTGAAACGTTTGTTCTATCGGACGTACGTCTATGAAAATTTGCAGATTACTAGATCTCCACATTTGTAACAACTTATCTTAAACAAAAATTTTTCATAAGGCCATAGAAAATTAATACTTTAAAATTTTTTTTTATATATACATATATTATTCATTATAACTTAAAAATTTACAAAGCTAGAGCAATGCGGTTTGTTGCATTTGAAAGTCAAACGTGTGCTCTATCTAATTTACCTGGGGATTTTTTGATATATTTCATTCAGAATTTATATGAATTTTTTGTAAAAGTCAGGGCAAAAGTTATACTTTTAGGGTAAAAAAGTATACGGAAAGCTTTACAGAAAAATTTTTGAAAATCCCCTGGTAAATTAGATAGAGCAACCATTTCACTTTCAAATGCAACAAACCGCATTGCTCTAGCTTTGCAAACTTCGGAGTAATAATGACAAACGTCTTGAAAACTTACTTTTTTTATAAGACCTATTTTTAGGAAAAAAATGCTTCTCCTCCTACAGTTTTTGAGCTACAGTGATGATTTTGCTATCATTGGATGCAGAAAAACAAGGGCTTTACAATGTATTGAAAAGTTTTTCAAAATTCATTCTTGTCTCAAAGTTATGACGTCATAAATTTGAATTTTTTAAATTTTTATATTGGAAATTTGAGGAAAAGCATTCAAGTTTTTGGAATGTCCACGTTATTCTGCATCCAATGATACCAAAATCATTACCGTAGCTCAAAAACTATCAGAGAAGAAGCGTTTAGAAACCCCCCCCCCCCAAAATGTCGTTTTCTATGATTTCCCATTTTCTTTTCAAGAAAATCGCATTTTGTCATGAATGATAAATGATTCTAAATTGCATTTCCTATCAGTATACCATATTTCATTGCTCTAAATTCAATAATAAAAAAAATATTCGGATGGGGGATGCTTACCTTGAGGAATATGAATGATGAAATATATATAAAAAAAATAAAATAAAATTGAAAATTTGAGAATTTTTTTTTTTGAATGTCCACGTTATTCTGCATCCAATGATACCAAAATCATCACTGTAGCTCAAAAACTGTAGGAGGAGAAGCATTTAGAAAAACCCCCCATAAATGTCGTTTCTATGATTTCCCATTTTCGTTTCAAGAAAATCGCATTTTGCCATAAATGATTCTAAATTGCATTTACTATCAGTATACCAAATTTCATTGCTCTAGGTTCAAAAATGAAAAAAAAGGTCTGTAAGGGGGATGCTCTCTTCCTCCCGGGGGGGACGCTAGCTCTGGGATACGTTCCTGAAATTTTTACAGACATTCGGGGACATATCTCAAACTCATTTAAAACAATAAAAAGAAAATCGGGAGAATCGACTTTTGGACTGCAGATGCCCCCAAAATGCTTCCCTAAATGGTCCCTTCCTCATTCCTCTCTCTGGAACAGTTTTTTTTTGCAGTTATGGAAGCTTAAACTAACTAATAATCTAATCTGTTTCATCAATCTATTTCTCAACTTACTGTTTCTATGCCCCTTCTGCATAGATTCTGCATTCCCTTATCTCCATACTAAATGGTCCCTTCCTCTCTTAGGAACGCGATTTTTTTTAGTGGTTAGGGTGGCTTAAAGTAACCTGTAATCTAACCTTTCAGATTCAGCAGAAGCGTAAGAACATGGCGGCAGGGTGGGTGCCCAGCTCGTACAACCGCACAGCGCAGGCCTTCAGCCAGCCTGGCGGCAGCGGGGGGGCTGCGGCCACCCCCGGGGGGCGCCAGGGGGTCCAGCCCTTCGTGCCCCCCGTCCCACAGCCCCCCGCTGCCGTCAACAAGAAAACCGGCGGCGCCAAGTGAGTAGCCAAGAATTGTGTTGCTGCATGTTTTGTCATTGTTGTCTCTTCTGCTTCATCTCAGGGTTTGTGTTGTCCTGTCATTGTTGTCTCTTTCGCTTTATTTCTTGTGTTATCTTTTTAAACCACTGGGACAAATGTTGAAAGCTTAGAATTTCCCTTTATTTACTTGGCCATGATATAGTACGTGTGAAAAAGTGCTGAAATTGTGCAATTTATCTTCATGTACACCGTGAAAGATGTTGACATTCATGAATTTATCTTTATTCACTCCACCATGATGAATACTGAAATAATCCCTTTCCCTCTGTCTGCTCGCAGTGGAGAGGACGACACGTGGTACTCCATCTTCCCTGTGGAGAACGAAGACTTGGTGTACTCGCGTTGGGAGGACAACATCATCTGGGACCCAGACAACATGGAGACCATTCCTGAGCCGCCCATCCTCACCCTCGACCCCAACGACGAGAACATCATCCTTGGCATCCCCGAGGACGTTGATCCGGCCACCCTCAACCAAGAGGAAGCGCCTGTCAAAGTCAAAATTCCTCACCCGCACGTGAAAAAGTCTAAGATCTTGCTGGGCAAAGCTGGTGTCATCACCACCATAGAAGAGGAGTCTCCCCCTCCTCCTCCCAAGAGCCCTGACAAAGATCCCTTCAACTTGAGCAACGACGAGTACTACTCTGCAAAAGGCCAGGACCAGATCATTAAAATCAGCATGGCTGGAGGGCTTTTGCAGCACTCAACGCCCGTCGTTGAACTGCAGGCTCCTTTCATCCCTACCTACATGGGCGAGAAGAAGCTACGGCACTTCCACCGGCCTCCTCTGAAGCGCTTCAGTCACGGTGTCTTAGCCAGCCCAGGATCTCACTCTGTCCATTCTCTGGCCAAGGAGATCAAGAAGAAGGAGAAGCAGCGTGACCAGGAGCGTCTGGCGTCTGGTGGAGGTGACGTGTTCTTCATGCGAACCCCTGATGACCTCACTGGAAAAGACGGGGATCTGATCCTCGTAGAGTATGTTGAGGAGAACCCTCCATTGCTTTCGTATGTGGGCATGTGTACCCGCATCAAAAATTACTACAAACGGCGGGCCTGCAATGATAAGGGTCCTCCAGAGTACAGGTTTGGCGAGACCGCGTATGCCCACACTTCTCCGTTTTTGGGCTCCATGCATCTTGGCCAAAGCATCCAGACACTCGAGAACAACATGTACAGAGCACCTCTTTATGAGCACAAAATTCCACCCACAGACTTCATCGTCATTCGCACCCGTAATGGGTACAGCATTCGTGAAGCAGAGGCTCTCTTCTGCAGTGGTCAACAGTGTCCTTTGTATGAAGTACCAGGGCCTAACAGTAAAAGTGCCAACAACTACGTCAGGGATTTCCTGCAAGTTTTCATCTACAGACTGTTTTGGAAAAGTCGAGATGAGCCTAGACGAATCAAAATGGACGAAATCAAGAGAGCGTTTCCGACTCACTCTGAAAGCTCCATTCGGAAACGCCTGAAGCCGTGCGCCGATTTCAAAAGAACGGGTGTGGACAGCAACTGGTGGGTCATCAAGCCTGAGTTCCGCCTTCCCACTGAGGAAGAAATCCGAGCCATGGTATCACCTGAGCAATGCTGTGCTTTCGGAAGCATGCTGGCTGCGGAGCAGAGGCTAAAAGACGCCGGTTACGGAGACAAATTCCTCTCAGCTCTTGAAGATGACAACGAGGACGACACACAAAAACTCGACGACGAGGTGAAGGTAGCTCCTTGGCACACAACTCGTGCTTACATCCACGCTGTGAAAGGGAAGTGTCTTCTGCAGTTGACGGGCCCTGCAGATCCCACAGGGTGCGGGGAAGGTTTCTCTTACATCCGCATCCCCAACAAACCCACGCAAAACAAAGAAGAACAGGAACAGCAGCCCAAGAGAATCGTGACGGGTACAGACGCCGATCTAAGGAGACTCTCCCTCAACAATGCCAAGTGTCTCCTGAAGGAGTACGGCGTGCCTGACGAGGAGATCAAGAAACTGTCTCGATGGGAAGTGATTGATGTGGTGCGCACTCTCAGCACCGAGAAAGCCAAAGCTGGGGAGGAAGGAATGAACAAATTCTCGCGTGGTAATCGCTTCTCCATCGCTGAGCACCAGGAGCGATACAAGGAGGAGTGCCAGCGTATTTTTGATCTCCAGAACCGTGTGTTGGCGTCAGAGGAGGTGCTCTCGACGGACGAGGGCAGCAGTGAGGAGGAGGAGAACGACTCCGATATGGAGGAGAAGGGCAAATACATTGAGAACATCCTTGCCAATAAGAAAACCTCTTCTCAGGTTGGTGCCGCCTTGGAATGCGAGGGACTAGACTGGCGATAGAAAACGTAAAGCGTGTTGGAGAGTAGAGAAGGTCTCGGAGAAGTTAGTAGAATGTGTCCTTGCTTTTCATTCCCACTAAGGTTTATTAACAGAAATAGTTGGTCTAAGTATTTTAGGAACTTGGCATTGCTTGGAGAATGGGAAGAATGGAAGGAATTGAGGTTGTTACTAACTTTAATGAAGAGGTACTCTGTTCAAACTCGCGCCTCCTTTGCTTTGTTCAAGTTGAGAAATGATGTGATAACGACGGGATGATTTATTTTAATTCAGTTTGATACTTAATTCAATGGTAAGGTACACGTTTCAGTATCGCACATCCCCAGCCAGGGAACACTAGACTTAAGGTTGCTTGTGTGCCCGCAGATGAGCCTGGAGAAGGAGGAGCAGGAGCGGAAGGAGCTGCAGAAGATGATGATGAGTGAAGAGGACAGCGCACTCGAGAAAAAGAAGCAGAACAAAAAAGAGGAAGATGACAACTCGCGCTACGGCTTTGGCACCCCTGGTATGGCAGAGTTGGTGGTGTTTCCGAATTTTTGGGTGGTGTTAGTGGCAATATTCTGCCGATGGATAGGTACCAATTTTAGGTGAATACCGTTGCTTTTTGGTGGTTTGAGTGTCAACATTCGGCCTATGGATACCAGCTCTGGGCGAATACCATTACTTTTGAGTGAATATCTGTTGAATTTGTGTTTCCTGTTGAAACACGCTAGGTTTTAGATACTCCTCACCAATTTTTTGGCGACATATGACAAGTTTTTAGTAATAGATGCTAAATATAGCAGTTTAGGGTGAATAAGGTGTATTTTTTTGTCTATTAATAAAAATTTTCAAGTTAATTTTAACTTTTAGTTGAGAAATGCCAATTCTTAGGCGAAAATGTTCATGTCGTTTTCATGTAAAAGGCTAATTCCGAGTATTAAATGCCAATTTTTAGGTGGTGCAGGTTCTTGCACCACTTGTTTTGAATGCTAATGTGCTGATGTTGAATAACTATTTTGGAGCAATAAATCCCAGTACCATATTGGAAGGAAAGCTCGGACTTGCTAGTTAGGAAATTATTATAGTTTTCAATGGGAATCGTTCTTTACTCCTCATTCATATTGGTTATGGTTATTTTTGGCATAGTTTCTGTATAAAACAGAAACATTACAACTTTTGCTTGCCAGTAACTGCCTGTATAGTACAGCCGCCATAATATGCTGCCGGTATACAGCCTTCACATTGCGCTGCCAGTATACAGCTGCCATATTGGGCCCTGTGCTGCCAGTTACTGCCTGTATACAGTAACTGCCACCACCCCCCGAGTAACCTCTCCCGTCCCGCCCCCAGGCCGAGTGCTGAAGATCACGCGCACCTTCCGGAGCGCGGACGGTCGCGAGTACCAGCGCGTGGAAATCGTGCGCAAGACGGCCTTCATCGACACCTACGTCAAGATCCGCACCACCAAAGACGAAACCTTCATCAAGGACTTTGTCGGGCAGCTCGGTGAGTACCCTCACTCCTCCTGCTCAGACTCCTGGTGTCATAAGTCGACTGAAGAAGGGAACCGAGTGGCTATTAGTACGAGAGTGTTGTTGTTTCGTGGTGTTGGAAACCGAGTCTATGATTGGATATTCCTACGTTACTGTTTTTTGGTGTATGAATCTCCTCCCTCTCACTGCCATTTCCCCCCTCTCACTGCTCCCACTCATCCCCCCTCTCACTGCTCCCACTCACCCCCCCTCTCACTGCTCCCACTCACCCCCCCTCTCACTGCTCCCACTCACCCCCCCTCTCACTGCTCCCACTCACCCCCCTCTCACTGCTCCCACTCACCCCCCCTCTCACTGCTCCTACTCACCCCCCCTCTCACTGCTCCCACTCACCCCCCCCTCTCACTGCTCCCACTCACCCCCCTCCTCTCACTGCTCCCACTCACCCCCCTCTCATACCCCCAGATGACGTGCAGAAGGAGGAGATGAAGCGCGAGCGGCGGCGGCTGCAGGAGCAGCTGCGGCGCATCAAGCGCAACCAGGAGAAGGCGGCGCGCGGCATCGTCACGCCCCCACGGCCCAAGAAGCCCAAACTCAAGCCCGACCTCAAGCTCAAGTGTGGCGCCTGTGGCCAGGTCCGTACCAGCTCCTCTCTTGTTCTATTGTTTTTCTCTCAACTCACCCATCTAGTTAGTTCGAAATTCCCTTATTTTTCCCTGATAATCCTTTAGTTTACTCTGAAATCCTATTTTTTACCCTGAAATCCCATTTTTTACTCTAAAATTATTCATTTTCTCTGAATTTTAGAATTTTCTCCAGTGTTTCTTTGTGGTGCAATTTTGGCACGATGTGCTCTTACATCATAGGAACTTTGAAAGAGTGGCCATGACATCTGAAAAATGAAAATGTAGAGCATAAAATTGCTGAAAGACATCACAGTAAGGAAGGGGAAAATGTGTGAGCCTGAGTGGAGAGGAAGGCCTTCTTTTTGTTGAAATAAAAAGCTTTTGTTTTAGTAAGGACCATCTTTTTTTCTATTCACTGCTGTCCAGTTTTTCAGCCCCTCTGACTTTCTTCTTCAACAATGATGCATTTGCTCTACTTCTCTTTGAACATTTTTGTTGGGGCAAAGGCTAAAACTAATGTATAATCAATCATTGATGCCTTCATCCTTCCTCTCTTTGAACATCTTTATTGTAGTAGGGGAGGCTTAAACTAATTCATAATTAACATGGGATCCTGTGCAGGACCTCACTTGTGCATAGATTTTGCATTCCCTTAACTCCAAAATGATTTTTTCGGTGGAACATATATGTGCCTTCATCCTGGCTTTCTTTGAACGTCTTTATTTAAACTAACTTATAATTAAGTAATAAGCACCCACACCATTGCAGGTTGGCCACATGCGCACAAACAAGGCGTGCCCGCTTTACACGGGCCCCGGGGGCGGTGGGGGAGCGGACGGTGTGTCCGTGGTGGGCTCCGCCGGCAACTCCATGATGGACTCCTTGCCTGGTGAGCTCACATCTTACTTCTTCTTTTGGTCATGTGCCGAAATGACTTACGTAAGCCTTTTTTTTAAATGATAGGTTAAGGTTTGGTTGAAATGATATGTTTAGGTTTTGTTGAAATTATATGTTTAGGTTTTGTTGAGATAAAACGTTTTCTTCTGGTTGAAATGTTTTTGTTTTGTTAAGGACCACCGCCTTATGGTCCTTAAGTCTATTTGAGTCGACTAGAATAACTTTAGGTCAGGGTTAGTTTTGTCATCTCCTAGGTCATTTTAGTCAACTGAGTTACAACTCGGGTTACAACTCCAGTTACAACTCCAGTTACAACTAACCTCTAAATGCATGCAACCTAATTTAAATATTTCAGCAGTTTTTTTACAGTTGACTCACCTTGAAAGATAAATGGTTAAATTAATCTATCCGTTGCCAAGGACATGCGTAAAAAAGAGCCATAAAGGGCTCGTATTTGTGCTTTGAAGTTGATTTTCTCAATACTCTTCAACATTATTACTATTATTTTTACAACTTGGCTCGTGTTGACGGTGGGTGTTGCCGCAGGTGTGAGCAACTACTCCGACTCTGGAGAATTGAAGAAGAAAGTCAACCTCGACGACTCGGGGGAGGACGGAGACAGGGCCGGCGCCTTGGATGACTCTGACGAGCTCATCAATGTTGACGGCACCAAGATCAAACTCTCATCTAAAGTCATGAAGGTGAGGCTTCTTTTGTTGTGATCTTTTTTTTTTTTTTTGTGAACCTTGCCTTCTTTTGCAATCCCTATGCGCGACCATATGTTTAAGACTCAAATCACAATTTTGGGCAGCTTGTTGATGTGACCCTGTGTTTAAAATTCGGATCACAATTTTGGGCAGCTTGTTAGTGTGACTGTGAGGAAAATTTTATTGTGGCCCTGTGTTAGAAATTCGAATCACAATTTTGGGCAGCTTCTTCTCAATGTGCCCTTGTGATGAAAATTTTAGCCCGACCCTGTGTTTAAAAGTCAAATCACAATTTCTGGCAGCAACTTCTTAATGTAACCCTATGATGAAAACCTTGGTTTCACCATTCATTTAAATTCAAACGAGAACCTATGTTAACATTTTGTGCGGCGCACAGCACGCGGAGGAGCTGAAGCGTCGGTCACAAGGATCCCGGTCTCGGGGGCGCGACGCCCTGTCAGGCGATGGAGGCGCTGCAGGGGGCCGGGGGCTGAAGCGGCGGCGGGCGGGCACGGTGGTGCACTGCGACTACCTCAAGAGGAAGCACAAGGGCGTCAACCGCCGCAGGATAGACCCCGTCATCACCCTCTCCACCATTCTCGAGCAGATCCTCAACCTCATGCGCGAGATGCCCGACGCACAGCCCTTCATTCGCCCTGTCAACCCCAAGGTGGGGGAGGGGGGTGTGGGTACAAGGGAAGTACAGTGTGGGAATAGATACTTTAGGGGGATGTGGAGCAGGGGTGAATTGTGGGGAGCGTATAAATTAGGTTATGGAGACTGGGAGGTAGTGTGTGGAGAACATTAAATTAAAAGAGGGATGGGGAGTGGGAGAGTTGACTGCGAGGATAGGAAGGGACTGGGGTGTAGGGACAAGGAAGTAAAGTATGGAGGGGGACATTTGTAGATTTGAGGCCAGATGTAAAGGTAAAATTGTGAGGAGATGTAGAAATTAGCTTGTGGAGGACACAGAAAAATTAGAAGTCAAATTCATCCTGCTTTGAAACTGCCGCTAAGATGACGCCATCTTGGCGGCAGTCTCAAAGTAAAATGAATTTTACTGTATCCCCTGATTCATATTTTGACTGTTGTATCTTAAATACGTGCGTCCCAAATAAAAGATATAAATTGCAGGGTTCTACTGCTGTTTTGTTTAGAAAAATCCGTTCATTGTATCAAAAGTTATTAAAGATTTTTTGGGTCCCTTATTTAAATAACACCCTGTATAATGAATAAACAAACACACCAGGGGGACAATTGAGTAAAATTCTTGGTTTGGCTGTGCGCAGCTGGTGCCTGACTATTACAACTTAGTGGAGACGCCCATGGACCTGTCGACGATGAGGGAGAACTTGCGCCAGCGCAAGTACCAGAGCAGGGAGGAGTTCCTCTCCGACGTCTCCCAGATCGTCGAGAACAGCAAGAAGTACAACGGTAAGGGCTGTGTGTGGGGAGCCTCATGTCATTTGAAGTGAGGGGTTCTCGGGGGAGATTGATGGTTGTGATTTAGGTGTTGGGTAGAGTATATATTCTGGTATGTATTTGGGTATGTATTATGGTGGAGATTGGCTTCTTGGGGAGATTTGATGGTTCTGATCTGGGTGATTGGGTAGAGATATGTATGTATTCCTGGTCGACATTGATCGTTTTTATGTAGGTGTTGGGAGTATAGGCATGAATTTTTGGGATTTATTCGTGGTTCTGATGTAGGTGTTTGGGTAGAGATAAGTATGTATTCCTGGTAGAGATTTGATGATACTCATGGTATTTGAGGTAAAGGCAAGTATAAATTTTTAGTGTTGGTACGTGGTTCTGATGTAGGTGTTGAGGTATAGGCAAGTATGTTTTTTAAATGTTGATACGTGGGTGATATGTGGGGTTTTGGCTATTGACAAGTATTTTTGGTGTTGATACGTGGTTTAATATAGGTTTTCTTGGTATGGAAAAGTATTTTTAGTGTCATAACTGTTCGGTTATAGGTGTTTCTGGAATAGGCTAGTATTTTTGGTATTTATGCATAGTTCTGAAAAACGTTTTTGGGGTATAGAAATGTACTTTTGGTGTTGATACGCGGTTCTGATGTAGGTGTTTGTGGTATGGATAAGTATTTGTGGTATAAGCAATTGACTCTGATGTTGTTAGATGTATCTGGTGTACATAGGTATGAGTAATGTGGTAACATTTTTGTGATAGATTTACTTGTGTGACAAGATATTTATATCATTGACTATTTGTGAAATGGTATTTCTGGTACAAGTAGATATTTCTAACATAGGTTAGCATTTCTAGTGTATATAGCTTTTCTGGTAATATTTGTTAATGAAGCTCGTCTTCTTGCAGAAACTGTAAGTAGGATTATCTTACTAGCATCAGAAGGGCATGCTGCATTATTTTTTTAATCCCTTGTTTAAAGTTAAAAGCTCCAAAGTTAAGTCCCTTGTTAAAAGAATAGAGGGTTAAAATAAAGTAACACTGCAACAAAGTTACATCCCTGGTTAACAAAAATAATTTTTTTAAAAAAAGGTAACATGGCAACAAAGTTGAATCACTGGTTAAAAGAAAATTATTTTTAAAAGAGGGTTACACAGTAGTTGCAAAGTTTAATCACTAGAAAAAAAAGATTCCTCACAGAAAGTAACAAAGTTACATCCCTATTACATTCCCCTCCATAAGTTGCGAGGCGCGGTGCTGAGGAGATTCTATGTGTTTGGGGGCAGGCGAGGCGAGCACGCTGACGGTGACGGCAGGCCGCATGCTGGAGCTGTGCATCACGAAGTTTGCAGAGCAGGAGGAGAAGCTCATGAGGCTGGAGAAGGCCATCAACCCTCTGCTGGATGATGATGACCAGGTATGTACACTGCTGCGCTGTCCTGTGTTGTTGTGACTGGTATGTACACTGCTGCGCTGTCCTGTGTTGTTGTGACTGGTATGTACACTGCTGCGCTGTTCTGTGTTGTTGTGACTGGTATGTACACTGCTAAAATTAGGGTCTGTGGTGTGCTGTGTGGTTGTGACTAGGACGTTCACCGCTAAAGTGAACGTCTGCGCTGAGTTGTGGTTGTTACTGGTATGTTCACTGTTCAAAATGGGGTCTGTGGTTCTGACTGGCACACACAGCGTTAAAATGAAGTTCTGTTGTGTATTGTTTTGTGTTGCTGTTGCTTGTACGTATATCGTTAAAATGAAGGTCTGTAGTGTACTGTTCAGTGTGTTTGTTACTAGTGTATACTCTTGCTCACATTGTTGATTGTAAGAGACGGTATATATATATATATATATATATATATATCTTGTTGAAACCCACATTAACTTTTGTCAATGTACAAAGTAAATTCTCATGCCTCCCTCGTATCCAACATGAATGCATCCATCAAATAAAAAATATTGGAAGCATTGGCGTTACAGGAAGCATCTTTTGTGTGTGTGCAGGTGGCGTTCGACTTCATCCTGGACAACATCGTGCAGAAGAAGATCGTGACCACGAACGACTCGTGGCCGTTCATGCAGCCGGTGAGCAAGAAGAACGTCAAGGACTACTACGACGTCATCCAGAACCCCATGGACCTCTCCACCGTCATCAAGAAAGTCAAGAGTAAGCGCTATACCACTCGCCCGCCTGCCGGCCCTAGGCATTTTATAATGTATTATTTTGCTTGATTGACTGAGCGCAACTTTTTTTTTGATTGACTTGATTATTTTGATTGTTGATTATTTGATTGATTTGATTGTTTTGCTTGATTGACTGAGCGCGGTTTTTAAGAAAATAGTACAAATGAGTGCCCTTCCAGGCTGCTCGCAATGGGCAATGGAGGGGGGCAGGGGCATGCATCTCTCGCTCACTTATTTATCTGTAAATTTTATTTTATGTCTTATTTATATCTGTCCATCAACACATCCATCGAGCTATGGATGGATCCATTCCTCCACCTCTCTCTATTACTTGCTTCATCTTTTTATTTATTTTCTTATTCTGGTTTCAGTGTGTGTGTGAAGAATCTAAATATACATATATAACTTTATTTTAATTTTGAATTACTTATTTGTGCACTGTTTCTGACTCCAGGTTCGGACGTTTGTATATATTAAAGCAAACAAACTATTTTAATATAGCCTAAATTTCATCTTGGTGTATTCTGATTCTAAGGGGAACTAGAAGTGGAGCCCCTGACACAATGTCTTCAGTGCTGATAGTCATGCTCCTGCTGACACGCGTCAGAGGCGAGCTTGTTTTACTTTCGTGCCTTGGTTTTGTACCGCATGTACCACAGCTGTGTCACCAGTACCTCTGTACCACATACCACAAGTACCACAGCTGTGTCACCAGTACCTCTGTACCACAGACCACAAGTACCACAGCTGTGTCACCAGTACCCTCTGTACCACAGACCACAAGTACCACAGCTGTGTCACCAGTCACCAGTACCTCTGTACCACATACCACAAGTACCACAGCTATGTCACCAGTACCCCCTGTACCACAGCCATGTCACCAGTACTTCCTGTACCACAGCCATGTCACCAGTACTCCCTGTACCACAGCCATGTCACCAGTACTCCCTGTACCACAGCCATGTCACCAGTACCCCTGTACCACAGACCACAAGTACCACAGCCGAGCGGAGTTCATCGCGGACTTCGAGCTGATCCAGGCCAACAGCCGCGTCTACAACGGCCCCGACTCCACCTACTCCAAGAAGGCGGAGTCGCTGCTCCAGATCGTCACCGAGAGCCTCGCTGAGGTGGGCACTGTGTGGCGCGGCTATGCTGCATGTGCGTGACAGTAGGCAGCCCAAGAATTGGACACTTGGTTCCTTCCTGTTTGCGTTTTTGTCATTCCTACTTTGTTGCAATACGGGTAGCATCCCGAGAATTGGCTACTCAGTTCCTTTCTCTTATGCCTTTCAGGGGGATACAACTATTGGAATCCATGGGAATTAGTGCTACCAGGTGGAATGTTTTAGGTCCTGAGCTAAAAGTTAAGTAGGTCTTCCTGTTTGTTAAAATTAAATGTTTTTTGTTATATTAAGGACCAACTTTTTCGGTTCACTGCCTTCCTGTTTTTCAGCACCTACCACTTTCTTCTTCCACTTTTATCTTGTTGTATGAACTTCTTTCTCAACTTACTGTTTCTATGCCCTTTCTGCATAGATTCCGCATTTGCTTGAGGCCATACTGAATGGTGCCTTTCTCCTTCTTTTTGAGACGCCTTTGTTGGGGTTAGGGAGGCGTAAACTAACATCTAATCTAAAATTGTGTCTTCCTTTTTCCTCTCCTGGGTCTACATCCCTTAAATTCCACAATAAATAGTGCCTTCCTCAATCCTCTCTCGAGAACATTAGTTGGAGCCAGGGTGGCTCAAACTAACCAATGCCAACATCAGGGAGGCTCGAGCTAATCATTGCCAATCTCATTTGATGGAGTTAGGGATGTACAAGCTAACCAATCCCAACTTTATTTAATGGGGCCAGGGAGGCTCGAACTACCCAGTACCAACCTCTGTTATATACTCTTTTTTTTTTCAGCGATGTACGTATCATTCGTTGGCCAATTTTCAGGAGGCAATTATTCATCGTGCGATTCATCGTCATTTTCTCATAACTTTCATTTTCTTTCAGTTAATGGTCGAGACGGAAGGCCTCAATTATTATATTTTCGTTGTTTCAATAAGATCTAATTGAAATTCTGACCTTTCAATGTCATTAGTTGTAAATAATCATGATATTATGACAAGTTAAGTGGGGCATCATAAAGGTAAATGATTAGATGGTTGCAACGTAATTTAATATTATAATGATGACGTCTTTCAATTAGCTAATGGATGACACATTCGGAAATAAGAAGCGGCTCACAATGTACATTGCGTATTGAAGGATTTACCGTTGATTAAATGACAATAACACTAACAGATCTCGGTGGTTACGTTAATTCTGATCTATCAAGTGACACAATTATTGGAATTCGCATTGTTACATCAAATAAGCAGGTGAAGCCTTTAACGTGAAATAATAGATGAAGACATAGATTATCAACATATTGAGAAGTCTGACAAGAACATCTTATATGAGGTGGAGCCTCGGAGCTGAGTTATACAGTTGAAAAGTAAAGATCGTCACACACTTCCAACGATGCTATCCTACACCTAGACATGAAGCTACCAAGAAATGAGCGAGAATATGGATAGACACATTGAGGGATATACTTAGCTCGGTCTAGAGAAGCACTTAGATAGTCTATGCACGACTTTAACGGCCATTGGAACTCTAGGGCAAAGAGCCCTCTCCCACCTATCCGCTTGGACAGGCGGGAGAATCACACGTCTTACTCTCTTAATGGCGCAGGCCTTAATGCCCTTGTGTCCCTCTGCCCAGAAGGGGCTGAGAGACGCTGTCTCGAGATGGAACAGACGCGTTACCGAACTTGAAGTTGTTACGACAAAATATTACAGAAAGTAGCAAGCGGTGGGAGATGATTCGAATGGATTAAGCTTTATAATTAAATAGCAAGTAATTTATGTAGAAAGAACAACATTTTAGGTCAACAAGGAAGAAGTTTAAATACACGAAGAAATACGGAAGTGTCTTGAAATGATCTCGGGTTCAGGCGTCGTCTACGTAGCAGAGAGTCCGAAGTCCACTGGGGGGGGGGGTTCGCAGAGGGTGTGTGTGATTTGCTGGCTGCTTTGCTTGGTGGTTGGTGACGCTTGGCTCGAGGCGTAGTTTCAGAGTTCAGAGATGCTGCGCTTTATTGTCGAGAGCATTTCCTTCAATGTCGGGTCTTTTAGAAGATAGTTGCTTGGCCAGAACAACCTTTTCTTAACGTTTTTTGAACACGGCGAAAGTCTGTCCCAGATGAATCACGAATGAATCACGACAAATCCTCGCCGTCCTCGTTTAAATTGCGAGCTCCCGCTCGCTGTTATCCTTCCTCTTGACCTGCGCGCGTGCGACTACTGATCAGAAGAAAAGTAGTTCCGAGAAGACAAATACGGAGCGTGACGGAAGTGGTTTGCATTCACTGGGAAGCGCTGAAACGAGACACCATAAAATGACACAATTTTAGTCGTCCTTTGGCAGGTCATTCTCCTAATAATTGATGTCGGTGATCTCCCACGCCGTCATGACTACCACATGCAGCAGTCGTGAAGTTGAAAAACTTCATGGAAAATCCTTTTTTGCCCTACAGTCGCGTAGAGACCGAGGGTGCTCCTGTTCTTCATCTCTCTTGCAGGAAGAAACTCCGAGTTATAGAACTCCACGGGATCTAAGATAGAAGTGGACGTGTTCCTTTAATGGCTGGAACCGTCATCTTTTCTTCATCATAAATGATGATGTAAACGTTGCCGTATCATTGGTTGTCTCTTCATCAACCGCAGCACATCGTCGCTCTGTTTTCTTCATCGTTGTATCCTCTGTCCTTGATGCTCGCCGGGGTTGCATCACGTCATGCGCCAACCAGCTGTGCCTCGCGCGCCAAGTGTGTGTGTGAGCAGACGCAAGCGTGTTCGATTACCTCGCGTTGCCATGGAGACAGGGCAAGTCTCTGAGTGACGCGTTGTTGTACGCGAGTGTTCCAGCCTAGACGCTCTCTGCCGCCGCTCCGCTGTTGCTGCCGCCGCTGTTGCTAATCTGCGATGTAGTCCTGTGCGCTCACGCACGCAGACGTACGTACGCGCCGACGCCTCAGTGAGACGCTCGCTGCTGTCGCTGCCTCCGTGTGAACGTGTGATGCCCTCCGCCGCTGCATGGGCCGCCGTGTACGTCCAGTCACGCACACAGATGTATGCGAAGTCTGCGTTCATGTAGTCGCTCAGCAGGCAGGGGTTCTCTGTGCAGTGCGCTTCTCATGTAGACTGAAGTTGCCTCTCACGTCCACAGCACAGCAAAGACTGAAAGGTCCATGATGGTTATTCACTTGTTTTAGAGATCCCAAATTTTTCACTCCTTTTCCCACGCAGGCGTTCGCAACATCAATCCACACTCATCTCACTCTTTAGTAACTTCATGTTTACAGAAAGGACATACTCCTAACCTACATTTAATTATATTCCGTTTTTATTCGATACTATGAAGCAATGATAATAATGATTCTCGGAAGGAGAGAATACAATGTTTCCTAATAACGCATTAAATTTGAATTTTTACTTAATGGACTGCACGCCATCCAGATTTGAATCGAATTCATTTACATATATAATTATCATTAAATTCCTCGTTAGGAAATATCAATTTACTCGCACTGAGAGATCATTAACTACTTTACAATTCACGCGACATTTACTTTACAAAGAAAATAATCTAGACATGAAAGAATTATCTCAACATTTAATCGGTGGTCGTAATTTAAATTAGTAATTTGTCGACAAAGAATTATATGTAAGTAAGAATAACAAACAAAATTCATCATTACGCTATCTCGCAAAATACATTCGAACATCATACTAAAATATCCTAAACATAGAGCATCCTATTTGAATATCAAGTGCTGCCACGTTGTTACAATGTTGGAATAGAGTCAGTCAGCCGTGCGGGTATGTGGTTAGAGAGAGTGTGGCTTGGGCTTAGGAATGTCGGTAAGGAGTCAAAGGAGACTGGGCAGTCGACCGAGCGACGTTTGTAAACAAAGCACCGTCGAGGCTGCTTCTACCACACGTCGTAGTTCGACCACACCTCAGCTTTCACACCCATCACACCTCACAAGGCACCATCCACGCACAACAATCTTCTTAAAATGGTTAAGTCACACGATGACATGTAATATTGAAATTTAGAAACTGAGACGAGAGTAAATTATCCGTATATTAGGATTTCTAAATCCGTAAATTTTATAGGAAATATCAAATTTTGAGTGCACGCAATGCACGTAATATTGTTATCCTGTAGAAAAGATTTTAATTGAATGGAATACTCATTTTAGATAAACCTCCGCTGATATTTGAGAGTACGAAGAAATCTTTAATAAGCACTTTTAATTGAAAATTTTTAATAAGATTTTTAAACGCTTAGGAAATTTTCAATTAAATTTCAATGATGTTAATTTTAGAAGTTTAGTTCTTGAATTTCAAGATTCCGAATAAGGAGTTAGGATGACAAAGAATGAATGCTCCACGTAGGTCTCTGAACATGATTCAGGCTATAAGAATGACTCAGGCTACCGAGCTGCGCTACCGCGTAGTTCGGAGTTGCGCGGCTTCCAACGCCTTTGTCGGAAAGAAAATGGCGCCGAAAGGTTCACGGTGGCTAGATGAATTTTCACAGCGTCTAACTCAAATTAATTATTCTCATAGAAAACTGTGTAATAATCGATGGAATGACGCTTGATCTTTATAAATTTTAAATCATTTGGAATTAACTTCTTCATATTGGGTATCTCAATACACGAACAATCAACACAAAATAATATAAATGAAATAAGAAATTTAGAATAGATTCATTAATCGGGATTAAAATTTTTGATTAGAAATGGTTAACCTTGAAGCATGATTATGGAGAGAAATCAGTAAATGAAACAGAAAACATGATTATTAGACATGGATAATTTTACAGTAAACAAACACAATAAATGAAATGCAAATAGATTCGCAATAGCAATAAATCAAAATAGAAAGCATGGTTAGACATATGAATAACTTATAGTAAATAGACACGAATAAACGAAATGTAAAATGGGTTTACAATTGAAATAAAATGGCAAAATATTAGTAAATAGACACGAAATTGAGACAATTCAAACGTAAACGGGAAACGGGATACAATGATATAGATTACTAAACACATTGATACAGTATTGAGTGTTATGAACAGTCATCCATTACGAATTGAGTTTGCGTCTGGTCGATCAAAATGCAATTTTTTTTTTTTTTACGAAGTATTTGAGGCGAATTTAATTTGATTTGAAATGGTTTTTGGTATTATTTTAATAATTTTGGTAACGTGACAATTATTTCGAGTGGTCTCTTGCGGAAACGGGATCCATCACCGCTGCCTCCATTTGTTATATACTCTTTTTTTTTTCAGCGATGTGCGTATCATTCGTTGGCCAATTTTCAGGAGGCAATTATTCATCGTGCGATTCATCGTCATTTTCTCATAACTTTCATTTTCTTTCAGTTAATGGTCGAGACGGAAGGCCTCAATTATTATATTTTCGTTGTTTCAATAAGATCTAATTGAAATTCTGACCTTTCAATGTCATTAGTTGGTAAATAATCATGATATTATGACAAGTTAAGTGGGGCATCATAAAGGTAAATGATTAGATGGTTGCAACGTAATTTAATATTATAATGATGACGTCTTTCAATTAGCTAATGGATGACACATTCGGAAATAAGAAGCGGCTCACAATGTACATTGCGTATTGAAGGATTTACCGTTGATTAAATGACAATAACACTAACAGATCTCGGTGGTTACGTTAATTCTGATCTATCAAGTGACACAATTATTGGAATTCGCATTGTTACATCAAATAAGCAGGTGAAGCCTTTAACGTGAAATAATAGATGAAGACATAGATTATCAACATATTGAGAAGTCTGACAAGAACATCTTATATGAGGTGGAGCCTCGGAGCTGAGTTATACAGTTGAAAAGTAAAGATCGTCACACACTTCCAACGATGCTATCCTACACCTAGACATGAAGCTACCAAGAAATGAGCGAGAATATGGATAGACACATTGAGGGATATACTTAGCTCGGTCTAGAGAAGCACTTAGATAGTCTATGCACGACTTTAACGGCCATTGGAACTCTAGGGCAAAGAGCCCTCTCCCACCTATCCGCTTGGACAGGCGGGAGAATCACACGTCTTACTCTCTTAATGGCGCAGGCCTTAATGCCCTTGTGTCCCTCTGCCCAGAAGGGGCTGAGAGACGCTGTCTCGAGATGGAACAGACGCGTTACCGAACTTGAAGTTGTTACGACAAAATATTACAGAAAGTAGCAAGCGGTGGGAGATGATTCGAATGGATTAAGCTTTATAATTAAATAGCAAGTAATTTATGTAGAAAGAACAACATTTTAGGTCAACAAGGAAGAAGTTTAAATACACGAAGAAATATGGAAGTGTCTTGAAATGATCTCGGGTTCAGGCGTCGTCTACGTAGCAGAGAGTCCGAAGTCCACTGGGGGGGGGGTTCGCAGAGGGTGTGTGTGATTTGCTGGCTGCTTTGCTTGGTGGTTGGTGACGCTTGGCTCGAGGCGTAGTTTCAGAGTTCAGAGATGCTGCGCTTTATTGTCGAGAGCATTTCCTTCAATGTCGGGTCTTTTAGAAGATAGTTGCTTGGCCAGAACAACCTTTTCTTAACGTTTTTTGAACACGGCGAAAGTCTGTCCCAGATGAATCACGAATGAATCACGACAACCTCAATCAGGCTCAAACAAACCCTGACCACCCTGCCTTCCTCACCCCAGTACGCGGAGCACTTCCCTGAACTAGAGGGGAAGAATTAATTGAAATAAATTAAATGGAATAAATTTCCCATTAAATAGTGCCTTCCTCAATCTTCTCTTGAGGCCATTCAAACTAAGGCTCAAACTCGCCGATACCAACTTGTTTTTATGGGGCCAGGGAGGCTGAAACTAACCAATACCAACCTCATTTTATGGAGTAAAGGAGGCTCAAACTAGCCATTGCCGATCTTACTTCATGGGAATATCAATTAACCAATATCGTTATTCATTGTTAACCAACATCAATTTGCTTCTCTACCCCAGTACGCAGAGCACCTGTCCGAGCTGGAGGCAAAGATAGCCCTGGCGAGGGAGCGCATCGCGGAGCAGACGGAGGGGGAGTCCCTCATGTCGGGGGAGGAAGACGACCTGGTGGGGGGCGAGGGTGACCCTCACAGCGTCACCTCCACTGGGCACCCTGCAGGTGAGGCGCCGTCTGGGGTCCTGGGATCCTGCGCCTGGGGTCCTAACTGAAATTACAAGTCAGTTGTAGTGGGCAATTTTGAAAAAAACCAAAGGTTACCTTAATCGTGCCTTCACTTCACGTTAATCAAGTATTTATTAAAATTGAGTTTGTGACTACTGGTTCGTGAGCGACAATAGGAAAACTGCCTCCGTGTACACAAGGGACTCATGTTGCGACCAACTTGCTGATGCTTTTTTGAGCTAGCAGAGCTAAAAAATATCTTTTTGAGCTAGGTGCGCAAAAAAAAATACTTTTTTTTGAGCTAGCTGAGCTTTGTTAGGGTGTTGCTGCAGGATGTATGTTGACTCAAGCAACTATTGTGTGCTGAGGTCATGTATGAATGGTTCCACAGACCGCTACAGCGACGACGACACCTCGGAGCCGCGGGACGACAAGCGCGGCGTGGCTGAGGCTATGATGGCGCTCTCCACCCCTGCTGGCCAGCGCCCGCAATACCCCGAGGTAAGGCTGTGGGCTGCGGTTGGGCTTTAGGGCTGGGGTGCTGCTTTGGGGCTGGTGAATTGTTCTGAGATAAGGCTTTGGGGCTGGGGGTACTGTCCTGAGGTGGGGCTTTGGGGCTGGGGTTCTGTCCTGAGGTGGGGCTTTGGGGCTGGGGTACTGTCCTGAGGTGGGGCTTTGGGGCTGGGGTACTGTCCTGAGGTGGGGCTTTGGGGCTGGGGTACTGTCCTGAGGTGGGGCTTTGGGGCTGGGGTACTGTCCTGAGGTGGGGCTTTGGGGCTGGGGTACTGTTCTGAGATGGGGCTTTGGGGCTGGGGTACTGTTCTGAGATGGGGCTTTAGGGCTGGGGTACTGTTTTGAGATGGGGCTTTGGGGCTGGGGTACTTTCCTGAGGTGGGGCTTTGGGGCAGGGGTACTGTCCTGAGGTGGGGCTTTGGGGCTGGGGTACTGTCCTGAGGTGGGGCTTTAGGGCTGGGGTACTGTCCTGAGATGGAGCTTTGGGGCTGGGGTACTGTCCTGAGATGGGGCTTTGGGGCAGGGGTACTGTCCTGAGGTGGGGCTTTGGGGCTGGGGTACTGTCCTGAGGTGGGGCTTTGGGGCTGGGGTACTGTCCTGAGGTGGGGCTTTGGGGCTGGGGTATTGTCCTGAGGTGGGGCTTTAGGGCAGGGGTACTGTCCTGAGGTGGGGCTTTAGGGCAGGGGTACTGTCCTGAGGTGGGGCTTTGGGGCTGGAGTACTGTCCTAGGGGAGGGCTTTGGGGCTGGGGTACTGTCCTGAGGTGGGGCTTTGGGGTTGAGGTACTGTCTTGAGGTGGGGCTTTGGGGCTTGGGTACTGTCTTGAGGTGGGGCTTTGGGGCTTGGGTACTGTCCTGAGGTGGGGCTTTGGGGTTGAGGTACTGTCCTAGGGGAGGCTTTGAAGGTACTGAAGCATTACCAAACCCATGTTGCTACTTCGGGGCTGCCGCCAGGTATAGTTAGGAGGTGGCCGCATGTCGTTTTGTGGCTCACTCATGCGACTTGAAACTTTTCAAGGTACTTATGGTCCTGGCAACAATTTTGAAGGTTTTGGTACCTGCCCTGGTTCAGTAAACTTGATTTGGAGAATTCACCTTTAAATTAATCAAATCAATTTGATCTCTCGAAAGAGTGACTCGTTGGACATACAATTACTGGCCTGTATTCTATTTCACTTCTTCGAGTTTCAGGTCAACCTAACCATTACACGACCATAACCTAGATGTGTATGTATTATAGGCTACACAGTTGAGCCATTTAACATTTGCTGTCTGATGTTCTGTATTCTATTTCACTTCTTCGAATTTAACCATCACGACTTTTTTATTTCCTGCATACATGTGCATTATTGCGTACATAGCTGGGCTATTTAGCCCCATACCTTTAGACATCAGCACCGTCTGATGTTTCGTATTCTATTTCACTTCTTCGAGTTTCAAGTTAACTTAACCATGGCGATTACTTGCAAGTTTGTGTATTATTGCGCACATGGTTGAACCATTTAGCCAGCACCGTCCTCAAGTCTGATATTTGGTATTCTATTTCCCTTCTTAGAGTTTCAGGTCAATTCTATCATTTTAACATTCCATCTAGTTTTGTGTTTCTTTAAAACCATTCTGACTATTTATTATCTACTTATATGTGCATTATTACCTACATATATGCGTATTATAGCCTACATAGTAGCATATTATAGCCTACATAGTAGCGCCCTTTAGCCATGACGGCTCCCCTGGAAGTTCACATACCCGCCCGTGTGTGTGTGCAGGTGGAGGACAGCAAGAGTGGCATCACGCTGCTGACGAGCTACGACGTCTCGAGCGCCTCCACCGCTCCCCCCACCTCCTCCTTCCTGCCCGCCACCGTCAAGCAGGAGCCCGACGACTTAGACCCTTACCCTATGGACTCCTCATCTTTCATGCCCTCCCAGTCCGCCTTCATGTCATCCCAAGGCTTCGACGCCTTCGAGCAGGACGTGAAGCCGCAAATTTTGCCAGGGGGAGATATACGGTACGTGGGGCCAGGCGGCTTTGGAGCCCCTGTGGCGTTCAAGAGGAGCCCTTCTTTCCGAGACGACGGCCGCGGGTACCAGCACTCGGACCCCATCTACCCTGATGGCATGCCGTCCTTTCCCATAGGGGACGCGCCCGTTCCCATGGAGGATGACACCCCCAGTGACACTGATTTCCCCACTGGGGACAACTTCGCTATCCGACTCCCGGCCCCGCCTCCCTCTTCCTCCCTGGGGGCTGACGCCCCTGGGGAAAGTTTTCCCGCCGCCGGTACGGTGTCAGCAGAACCCGGGAGTCAGCAGCCACCGGCTGGCTTCTCTTCCATTGCAGCTGATCTCGACATCAGCGACTCGGATGATGAGGACGCTGACATGCGCCAGCCTCCTGCTCCTGCTGACATGTTCTAAGTGAGGCATCTGCTGACATGTTAGGCGTCTGACATGTTAGGCATCTGACATGTTAGGCATCTGACATGTTAGGCATCTGACTTGTTAGGCATCTGACTTGTTAGGCATCTGACTTGTTAGGCATCTGACTTGTTAGGCATCTGACATGTTAGGCATCTGACATGTTAGGCATCTGACATGTTAGGCATCTGACATGTTAGGCATCTGACATGTTATGCGTCTGACATGTTAGGCGTCTGACATGTTAGGCGTCTGACATGTTAGGCGTCTGACATGTTAGGCATCTGACATGTTAGGCATCTGACATGTTCTGTTATGTGACGGACCATCTTTTTTGGTTCACTGCCGTCCTGTTTTTTCAGCACCTACTACTTTTTCAGTATAAATTTTTTTTCTTTTTTCTTAAATTTATTGTCTAACTTACTGTTCCTATGCACAGGGGATCTTGTGTGGAACACACCTTGTGCGTACAGACCTCGTTCCCTTAACTCCATTCTAAATGGTACCTTCCCTCCTCTCTTTGGAACACATTTGCTGTGCTTAGGGAGGGTTAAAGTAACTTATGACCTAATCTAATTTTGCATCAAATGGCGCCGTCTTCCTTCCTCTCTTTGGAACACCGTAGGCGTTACAATTTGGCTGTGTAGATGCTCGAGTTGGGCTGTGTTGGTATGTATAATACATGGACTGTGAATTTAAAGTTTCATGAATTTTTTCAATGTCCAAATTTTAGTGCCTTGTAAAAAAAATCCCGTGTCCTCACTTTAGGAGTTTCAATTCGTAGTCATAACGAATTGTATTCCAGAAAAATTAATTATAATTTTTGTGAATTAGCAGTTGATAATTTAAGTGAGCGAATAATTCCAATTTTCATGGAGTTTGAATTCTATTTCCATGAAATTGTGAATTCGAGTTGTAAAACTAAAGAAAATTGTTCGATGTTCGACTAGACTGTTGATGCAATATTTCTTGGTTTCCATTTTTCTTGAAATTTGAGCAGTTCATTTCTGAATGTTGTCCGAATTATGGATAGAATTGAGCTACAGTTTGAATGTATGTTCTGTTTAGCATGCGCAATGTTGTGATGTATGTACTCGTAAGGTTGAATTTTGTACAGACGCGACAATTCTTCGATTAAGCAACGCGTCAAGACGTGTAAGTTCTGCAATCTCACATCATTTGTAGAGTTGTGGTCTAATGGGGTTAATAAATTGAGCCAACTTTCGTCTGAGGCTTCAAAACTTTTATTTGAAAAATCGTGAGTGAGATTTCAGTGTAGAAATTATCATTTTGTACGATGAAGGTATGTTTTAGTTAATTATTCTATGTACAAATTGTGAAATACAAATTCCAGTAAGTTTAAGCTGTTTAATTTTCCCAATGAGGCGATGCTTTCAGAGGAAAATTGCCTTCCACAGGGTGCGTACAGGCATGGAGAAGCATGGAAAGTAGTTGAATTTCGAAAATAAAATTCAAGGCCTCGAAAGTAGTGGAATTTTAAAAATGGTCATTGACAGTCATGAAATTTTAGGATTTTCGTGAAAAGAAAATTTTACTGTTGAAAATTTTCGTTCCGTTTGGTCCGCGTTGAGCGAGGCGTTGTCAGTAACCTTCGAGTGTTACTTGGGCTCTGATTGGTTGATACAGCTACGTCTTTAGTGTCCGCGATTTTGATTGGTTCTCAGGCGTCACGTGAAACCAAACGCGCTCAGTGTGACTGAAGACACGCGCTCGCTCGGACCATTGTTGACCTGTCGCCACTGTTGAACATTTTCGAGCTGAGTTTTTATCATCGGTCTTGACCATCCCGTGTGTGTGTGACTAGAGTTACGGTGCCGAGACTGAGCTGAGGAATTATCGTCATGCCAGGCAGTTGTTCTTTCAACAACTTGTGGTTGCGAGACAAAGACTTTCAACAATGGATAGCACCGCATCCCAAACTGAAAACAATGGCGGTTTGCACCGCGTGCGAGTCGGAGTTCGACATCGCCAACAATGGAATAGCGGCTGTGAGGAGTCATGCAAAAGGAACAAAGCATGCCAAGAACGTGAAAGCTCAGACGACGAGACTTGCCAACCCGAAGATCGGGGATTTTTTCGTGACTTCCCAACCATCGACCGATCCTCCGACTGCTGAGAGGGGTTTGGAGACGCGCCACTCCTGCCTTTCATGTGCAATGACATCATCAAGATTTTGAAGGTTCTGTTGGAGAGGTGTGTGAAAGCAGAGGTGCTGGAAAAACTGACCACACCAGCTAAGTATGCTGCCCTTGACTTCAATGACAAGACCATCTACCTGCAAAATAGCAAGATTGACCCTGGCTTTGTTGCTGCAAGTATTTTGAAAGATCAGATGGCTGCAAAGAAAGTGAATGAGAGGCTTGCTTTCTCCTTCAGGGATGATGTGAAGAATTTCCTTGTTGCTGTCATCAAGAAGATTGTTGAGAAGTCACCTTTGAAGTTCGGGTTGGCCCGAAACATGGGCTGGCTGGTGCCAAGTGTCTTTGTGGATCGCACAAAGAGAGAGAAGACCAAGTCCATGCTGAAAAACTGTCTGCAGCTGCTCAGCGATGCTAAGAGGCTACCACAGGGTGACATCGATGAGGTGATGAGCCAGTTTTCAGAGTTCTTTGATGAGGCACAGAGGAAGATCAGCACTTTCAACAGTTTTCAGCAAGACACTGATTGGCTAGATGTCTTCTGGAGCAGCCAGCTGGCCACATCCTCCCTCAAGAAACTGTGGCTGGTTGTGAAGATGCTACTGGTCCTGTCACATGGCCAGGCTTCAGTGGAAAGGGGCTTTTCTGTGAGCAAGCAGCTCATGGAAGTCAACATGGGTGAGAACACCATCGTGGCGCAGAGAGTGGTCATGGACCACATCAAACATGTAGGAGGTATCTCCAAGGTTGACATTTCCAAGAAACTCCTCTTTTCAGCTTCACAGGGCAGACAGCGCTATCAACACTACCTGGATCAAAAGAAGGAAGAGGCAGAGAAGCAGAAGAAGGGAGAGAAGAGGAAGAGAGAACTGGATGAAGTGGAGAACCTGAAGACAAAACGGAAGAGGATGGAGGAGAGTCTGCAAGCGCTGGTGGAGGATGCTGACAGCTTTGCACGGAAGGCAGAGGACAAGAATGATTTGCGCCTGCTGGCAAAGTCAAATGCATTGAGGAAATCAGCCAAAGACAAGCAAGAACAACTCAAGGGGCTGAATGCGGAAATTAATGACAAACTTAATGCACTGGCAAATGCATAGCAGATGCTATTGAACTGTCCAGCATGACTGTTTGGTGTTGTGATGATCATTTACACATTTATGAAAACAAGACCTGCAAGTAATGATGAATGTTCTGTGAAGTTTATGACTGAAATACATTTATTGTGCTGCAATTTAACTTTGTGGGACATTATTTTGGGCAGAGAGAGGTAGTGAAAATGTGATTTGGTTGGCATAAAAAGTCATGAAAAAGTAGTGGAATTTTGAACCTCAGAGCCTGTACGCACCCTGCTTCCAGCTCCCCCTCAGGGATGTGTAAGATTCCTGAGCTACGCAAAGTTATACTCACAGTGTCTATCCTCGTCAGCGTACCTTGGGTCAGCTCTTTACCTTAGCTACTCATCACAAAATCAATTTAGGTTGTTGCCGACGTTAGTTGGGGGTTAAGATTTGTTGTTAGTTAGGCTTTTTATTACTTCACGTACCTTTCTCGCTCCCAAACTGAGGGTTTGGTAGGCCTTCCTTATGCCGAAGTGTATTTTTTTTTTTTTTTCATGGAAGAAAAGGGCTACTGGCTCACTGTTTACGAATGACTGCGACTTTCATTTTTTGTTTTCATTTTACGCCTCTCAGGGTGATACAACTATTGTACCTTTGAGAATCAGCGCTCCCAAGGGGAATATGCAAGGTCCAGATATAGTTGAGTAGGCCTTTTTGTTAAATACTACAGGCTTTTTATTTTGTTTAGGACCATCTTTCGGTTCACTTTCAGCACCTACTACTTTCTTCTTCAACTTTTACTTTGTTTCACAAACTTCTTTTGCAACGTACTGTTTCTGTGCACCTTGTGCGTAGATTCCGCGTTCCCTTTTAACTCCAAACTAATTGGTGCCTTCCTCTTCCCTCTCTTTGGATCGCCTTTGTCGTGGTCACGGGCGCTTAAACTAACTCATTACATCTACGCTCTTTTAATAAATATATGTTTTATATTATATTGATGTGCGTTTATCATGCGCCAAACACGTGAATAACGTAAAAAGTTATTAAAAGAATAACATAAAAAATTAACATAAAAAAGAATATCTGCTAGTGCCGAAGGGATATGTAGAAATGCCTCAGTAACCCAACTACAGGGAAACAAACTTTTCTAGAACAATACCCGCGCAGTGCTGTTCGAAATTTTTTTCTATAATAATTCCTGTGCACAAAAAATATCCACACGTTGCACGCACAAAATTCTCAACAACGATGCTCTCAATACACAACGTACTCGTTAAATCCTGCTAAATCCGCTGAGTTATTTCGAAAATCCATGATTTTTGTGCTTCAAGGTGAAGGGGGGGGGGGAGGATTTAAGGAGTTGCTGGCACCGCAGGGAGTGGGGGGAGGAAGTCTCCCCACTTGGGGAAGTTTGGCGCTCCCCCGGTCCCCAGTCTGGGTCTGCTGGTCATGCAAACCTACGTGTTTTTCAAATAAAACCTAACATCCTTAATGGAGGGCAAATACCTAGTGATTTGGTTTGCCGAGTGTAACCCTACAGCGCCATTGTTTTTCCACCATCTTCTTTTTCTTTCTTCTGTCCACATCCTCGTGAGACTGTCGAGCTTTGCAACCGTCTGCTGTAGCCCTTCACGGCACGGTGTGCCGAATGTGACGTACCAAATTTTGCTGTACATAGAAATAATTAATTGAGACAAGTGCATCCCTACGGTTCGTATCGCTGATGAGACATACTGTTCATAAATACTACCATGTGTACCATCGAACTATCGAATGTATACTATACATTCGATGCGCCCTCTCAAGCGGCAGAGTTCACTTTGGATGCCATTACTGACTAGTGCATTTTAAAAAAGAATTCTTATATTGGAGGGTTAAAAGGCGATCTACTATGAGGTAAGGCTTCTTTCCACTTCCCGCAAGGTATTTCTGAGAACCTCTCGCTATATATTTTCCCCTTATAGGCATCAAGAGACTCATTTCATGTTCGCTGACACTGAATTTTTACACTACATATACAGGGTGTTCCAGGAGTCGCGCACCATACAATAACTTGTATTTCTCTTTTTAAATGAAGTAAACTACTATTATGTATATTATATTATGTACATTGTACATATAATATATTGTGTATATTATACATATAATATATTGTGTATATTATATTGTGCACATTATACTTATAATACATTATATACATTATGCATATATTATGTACATATAACATTGTTCCAGTTCAACACGTTTATAAATACGAAGATAATCACTTATCATTTTTACTGAAAGAAATACTTGATTATCTTGGTATTTTAACACGTGTTGAACTGGAACAGTTTTGCAAGGTCAAAAAATACGTATAAAATTATATACAGATAATATATGTAAGGTGTCCCAGATGTAGCGCACCATATGAAAATTATAATTTATATTTAATTTTTCATGTTTCAGTCTAGATCTGATGTGGATGTGAAACTAGCAGTACAAGAAAGAGTTCAATTGGTTTTTATGTTCGGGCATCTGTCATGACTATGATCAATGAAATTGATGTACATGTGCATTTGTATGCATAAATTTGGATGGTGCAGAACTTTTGGGACATGCAGTACATCTCTACAATGTAGAAATAATATGTAAATCGTAAAATTTTCCCATGGTAAGCCCTGCATACGGTGAATACATTTTCAGACGCTTTTTGCTGCATCAAGAGACTAACGTAAGAATGTAGCCGTGAAAATTACATTGCAACTTTACTAGCCCGTAACTCACGTAAAATTCACACACTCGGCTGTACAATCTTTTTTGCCGCGGTGTCATCAAGAGATTAAGAATCTGGAACTGGGGACCGAAAAGAATCTGGAACTGGGGACCGAAAAGAATCTGGAACTGGGGACCGAAAAGAATCAGGGACGAAAGACAGAGAAAACTAGGGAATTGACCAAAAAGAACTTGTGACAAACGTCGGAATAGAATCAGGGCCTGAAGACCGAAAAGAATCAGGGCCTGAAGACCGGAAAGAATCAGGAACAGGGGACCGAAAAGAATCAGGCATTAAGGACCGAGAAGAATCAGGGACAGAGGACGGAGAAGAATCAGGGCCTGAAGACCAATAAGATTCGGGACAGAAGACCGATAAGAATCAGGAGCCATGAGGCTGGGTGTGTACGACGCGGGTGAGGCTCTCCTGGCGGACCTCAAGTGGACCAGCGAGCACTTCGTGGGGTAAGGGGGGGTGTGTCTGTGCGTGGGGGTGGGGGTGTGTGGGAGGAAGGGAGTGTGGGGGGGGGAGGAGAGAAGTGTGTGGAGAGAAGGAAGGGAGTGTGTATGGGAGGGAAAAGAGTGTGTGTGTGGGAGAGGGAAGAGAGTGTGTGTGTGAGGGAAGGGATTATGTGTTGGGGGGAGGGGAAAGGGAGCGGTCGAACAGGGATAAAGTCAGCAAAGACTCGAAAAAGACTTCATAGGAAAGAGTCTTCGGGGTATTTTATTAGTACTTTCGACGCCACTGGTCAATTTACGTGCCATCTCTGATGAGTGATTTCCTGTGGAGAAATTCGTAAATAGATGGGCGAGCCATATGCCGCTTCAATTCGCTCCCTTTTGTTATACATTACACAATTTGTGGCTGATTCCTCTTATGAAAGTCCTTCTTGGTGCTGAAAATACCAAGAAAACCTTAAAATCTTTAATGATTTTTATGGGAGATAATGGGCAGTAGATAGTTAATTCCGGTCAAATTATATGGTCCCTTTATTTCTTTTGCAATGTATAGGGAAGGATCCTGTACTGATTACGCAATCTACAATACAAAGGAATTACCTCTACTGCAATGTATAGGGAAGGATCTTGTACTGATTACGCAATCTACAATACAAAGGAATTACCTCTACTGCAATGTATAGGGAAGGATCCTGTAGTGATTACGCAATCTACAATACAAAGGAATTACCTCTACTGCAATGTATAGGGAAGGATCCTGTAGTGATTACGCAATCTACAATACAAAGGAATTACCTCTACTGCAATGTATAGGGAAGGATCCTGTAGTGATAACGCAATCTACAATACAAAGGAATTACCTCTACTGCAATGTATAGGGAAGGATCCTGTACTGATTACGCAATCTACAATACAAAGGAATTACCTCTACTGCAATGTATAGGGAAGGATCCTGTACTGATTACGCAATCTACAATACAAAGGAATTACCTCTACTGCAATGTATAGGGAAGGATCCTGTACTGATTACGCAATCTACAATACAAAGGAATTACCTCTACTGCAATGTATAGGGAAGGATCCTGTAGTGATTACGCAATCTACAAAACATAGGAATTATATCAGCTGCAATATATAGGAAAGGATCGTCTTGGATCATGTACAGATTACGCAATCTATAATAGTCATTACCTCTACTGCAATATATAGGGATGGATCGTGCACATATTACGCAATGTATAATACAGGGGAATTACTTCTAATGCAATATATAGGGATGGATCGTGTACAGATGACGCAATCTATAATACAGAGGAATTCCTTCTACTGCAATAAATAGGGATGGATCGTGTACAGATGACGCAATCTATAATACAGGGGAATTCCTTCTACTGCAATATATAGGGATGGATCGTGTACAGATGACGCAATCTATAATACAGGGGAATTCCTTCTACTGCAATAAATAGGGATGGATCGTGTACAGATGACGCAATCTATAATACAGGGGAATTCCTTCTACTGCAATAAATAGGGATGGATCGTGTACAGATGACGCAATCTATAATACAGGGGAATTCCTTCTACTGCAATATATAGGGATGGATCGTGTACAGATGACGCAATCTATAATACAGGGGAATTCCTTCTACTGCAATAAATAGGGATGGATCGTGTACAGATGACGCAATCTATAATACAGGGGAATTCCTTCTACTGCAATAAATAGGGATGGATCGTGTACAGATGACGCAATCTATAATACAGGGGAATTCCTTCTACTGCAATATATAGGGATGGATCGTGTACAGATGACGCAATCTATAATACAGGGGAATTCCTTCTACTGCAATATATAGGGATGGATCGTGTACAGATGACGCAATCTATAATACAGGGGAATTCCTTCTACTGCAATAAATAGGGATGGATCGTGTACAGATGACGCAATCTATAATACAGGGGAATTCCTTCTACTGCAATAAATAGGGATGGATCGTGTACAGATGACGCAATCTATAATACAGGGGAATTCCTTCTACTGCAATAAATAGGGATGGATCGTGTACAGATGACGCAATCTATAATACAGGGGAATTCCTTCTACTGCAATAAATAGGGATGGATCGTGTACAGATGACGCAATCTATAATACAGGGGAATTCCTTCTACTGCAATAAATAGGGATGGATCGTGTACAGATGACGCAATCTATAATACAGGGGAATTCCTTCTACTGCAATATATAGGGATGGATCGTGTACAGATGACGCAATCTATAATACAGGGGAATTCCTTCTACTGCAATATATAGGGATGGATCGTGTACAGATGACGCAATCTATAATACAGGGGAATTCCTTCTACTGCAATATATAGGGATGGATCGTGTACAGATGACGCAATCTATAATACAGGGGAATTCCTTCTACTGCAATATATAGGGATGGATCGTGTACAGATGACGCAATCTATAATACAGGGGAATTCCTTCTACTGCAATATATAGGGATGGATCGTGTACAGATGACGCAATCTATAATACAGGGGAATTCCTTCTACCGCAATATATAGGGATGGATCGTGTACAGATTACGCTATCTACAATACAAAGGAATTACTTCAAATGCAATATATAGATTAAGGATAGTCTTACGCGATGTGTGATTCAAAGGAATTACCTCTGCTGTAATATATATGGAAGGATCGAGTACAGTTCACGGAGTGCATAATACATAAAATTCCCGCAGGCTGCCCCCGACGATGTCGCCACACAGCCTCGCGGTTGTGCACCAGCGCTCAGGCCCCGCCCAGCTGCTGGTTGCCTCCTCCAGTAAAGTAAGCTCCGCCTACCGCTGTCTTATTCACTTATTTTGCAAGGGAGCCACTTCGGTTAAACGCATTGATTGAGGAGCCGCAGCTATTGAAAGTTAGCGTATATTATATAAATTGTATATTAATAAATTTATATATTAATGAATTTATATATTTTTTGAGAGCCGCGCAGAGAATACCACTGGCCTACCGCAACCCTGGTATTTTTCGCCGGTGCTTTTGTTCTTTTCTTCCAGTTGTAGTAGTTCAGATTCTGTTAGCACATCTAGGTATTTCTAAAACCAATGCTGAACTTTTTTTTTGTCTCAAACTTTACTTCTAATTTTTTTTGCAGCTGTTCCTGATAAAAAGCAACGGCAGTGGGGAGCTGGTGACGCAACTGCTCGACCTGCCGTGTGTGGGGGGTGAGTGGGGGAGCGATTGGGGGTTGGTGGAGTGGGGGAGCGACAGGGGGACTGAAGAGATGGGGGAGCGATTGGGACACTGAAGAGGGGGGGGAGGGAGCGATAGAGGAACTGAAATATAGCTGTGTAAATGTAGCTGTATATTAACTAAGGCTGTGTAACCATACTACATTTACTACGACTGTGTTATTACATTTACTAAAGCTGTGTACTGCAGTCTGTGACTATATGTATTTGTGTCGTGCTGCTGTCTGTGAGGCTTAGCACATTTCCTGCGATGGGTTAAACTGAATTTTAATTTTCCAGTCAAATTTAAAGTCAATTGTAGTGAGCAATTTTGAAAAAATGCAAATGTCAAATAAATTGTGCTGTCATATAGATTTTATTTAGTGATAATAGAAGTTGAGCTGTTGACTGCAGGTCGGTCAGCAGCACTATACAATCCCCTTCGTGGCCACTATTGGCGCACTGGCTGTCAAAATGTTCAGTTATTTAAACAATTTTTGAACAATTTTTATAACAGCATCTCACCAGCTCTGTGTTTACTGTGATCTATCTCCTCTCTCCTATAGTCTTCGCAAAGCACTTCCACTAAGCACCTCCACTAAGTACCTCCACTAAGCACTTCCACTAAGCATCTCAACTAAGCACCTCCACTAAGCACCTCCACTAAGCACCTCCACTACGCACCTTCACTAAGCACCTCAACTAAGCACCTTCACTAAGCACCTCAACTAAGCACCTCCACTAAGCACCTCCACTAAGCACTTCCACTAAGCACCTCAACTAAGCACCTCCACTAAGCACTTCCACTAAGCACTTCCACTAAGCACCTCCACTAAGCACCTCCACTAAGCACCTCCACTAAGCACCTCCACTAAGCACCTCCACAAAGAACCTCCACTAAGCACCTCCACTAAGCACCTTCACTAAGCACCACCACTAAACACCTTCACTAAGCACCTCCACTAAGCACCTTCACTAAGCACCACCACTAAGCACCTCCACTAAGCACCTCCACTAAGCACCTCCACTAAGCACCTCCACTAAGCACCTTCACTAAGCACCTTCACTAAGCACCACCACTAAGCACCTTCACTAAGCACCTCCACTAAGCACCACCATAACACCAAAGCTCCCTCCCCCCTCCCCCCAGCGTCTACAGAAATACCGTCAGTAGCGGCACACGTGGACGCGGACTCGGGAGAGCTCGTCTACGCCTTCGTCGCCTGCACCGTGAGTGGGTGCCTCGGTGTACCGGTAATACCCTGGTACCAGTGCCGGTACCGGGGTATTGGTATGACCAGGGTATTAGTTGACATATCCATCAGTGTCAGTTGACCCAGCCATTCGTATCAGTTGACCCAGCCATTCGTATCAGTTGACCTAACCATTCGTATCAGTTGACCTAACCATTCGTATCAGTTGACCTAACCATTCGTATCAGTTGACCCAGCCATTCGTATCAGTTGACCCAGCCATTCGTATCAGTTGACCTAACCATTCGTATCAGTTGACCTAACCATTCGTATAATTGACCTAGCCATTCGTATCAGTTGACCTAGCCATTCGTATCAGTTGACCTAGCCATCAGTATCAGTTGACCTAGCCATTAGTATCAGTTGACCTAGCCATTCGTATCAGTTGACCCAGCCATTCGTATCAGTTGACCCAGCCATTCGTATCAGTTGACCTAGCCATCAGTATCAGTTGACCTAGCCATTAGTATCAGTTGACCCAGCCATTCGTATCAGTTGACCTAGCCATCAGTATCAGTTGACCCAGCCATTAGTATCAGTTGACCTAGCCATTAGTATCAGTTGACCCAGCCATTCGTATCAGTTGACCTAGCCATCAGTATCAGTTGACCCAGCCATTCGTATCAGTTGACCTAGCCATCAGTATCAGTTGACCCAGCCATTAGTATCAGTTGACCTAGCCATCAGTATCAGTTGACCCAGCCATTAGTGTCAGTTGACCTAGCCATCAGTATCAGTTGACCCAGCCGAATTCTTTTCTACTCAAGAGTACATTGAACATACCCGCAGGTCTGGAGAGCGTATATAATCTCCGTAATATCCTCACGTACTATCCTTTCCTCCATTAGACATATGCCTTACGTAGGTGCTACTAACATTTGTTTTTGTAAAGGTTTCCTTAATTAGACAATTACGTTGCACACCTGTTAGCAGCACAACAGATTGTGTTCCAAAATGATGGCAACACAGTTGATTGCGTTACCAAGACGCTCGCAACACCGTAATTTCATAACACGCGAGTACCACCATAATTTCGGAACAAGACGCCACCAACACCACCCGCCCCAAATAACTAACAGCATCCCCCTGGCCCACAGAAGACACGGGAGGGCTCTGTGAGCTGCAGCCTGCATGTGCACGAGGCGCGGCGGGGCTGCCACGAGGTGCTCCTGCCCTCCCGCCCCCACCTGCTGCTGTACTCTGCTGTGCCCTGTGCTGGGGGGGACCAGGTGTGTGTGCTGTGCCCTGTGCTGGGGGGGACCAGGTGGGTGTGCTGTGTCCTGTGCTGGGGGGAACCAGGTGGGTGTGCTGTGCCATGTGCTGGGGGGGGGGGACCAGGTGGGTGTGCTGTGCCCTGTGCTGGGGGGGGACCAGGTGGGTGTGCTGTGCCCTGTGCTGGGGGGGACCAGGTGGGTGTGCTGGGGGGAACCAGGTGGGTGTGCTGTGCCATGTGCTGGGGGGGACCAGGTGGGTGTGCTGTGCCCTGTGCTGGGGGGGAGCAGGTGGGGGAGCTGTGCCCTGTGCTGGGGGGGGACCAGGTGGGTGTGCTGTGCCCTGTGCTGGGGGGGGGGGGGACCAGGTGGGTGTGCTGGGGGGGGGACCAGGTGGGTGTGCTGTGCCCTGTGCTGGGGGGGACCAGGTGTGTGTGCTGTGCCCTGTGCTGGGGGGGACCAGGTGGGTGTGCTGTGTCCTGTGCTGGGGGGAACCAGGTGGGTGTGCTGTGCCATGTGCTGGGGGGGGGACCAGGTGGGTGTGCTGTGCCCTGTGCTGGGGGGGGACCAGGTGGGTGTGCTGTGCCCTGTGCTGGGGGGGACCAGGTGGGTGTGCTGGGGGGAACCAGGTGGGTGTGCTGTGCCATGTGCTGGGGGGGACCAGGTGGGTGTGCTGTGCCCTGTGCTGGGGGGGACCAGGTGGGTGTGCTGTGCCCTGTGCTGGGGGGGAGCAGGTGGGGGAGCTGTGCCCTGTGCTGGGGGGGGGACCAGGTGGGTGTGCTGTGCCCTGTGCTGGGGGGGGACCAGGTGGGTGTGCTGGGGGGGGGACCAGGTGGGTGTGCTGTGCCCTGTGCTGGGGGGGACCAGGTGGGTGTGCTGTGCCCTGTGCAGGGGGGGACCAGGTGGGTGTGCTGTGCCCTGTGCTGGGGGGGACCAGATGGGTGTACTGGGAGACATCACTTTTAACTACACATTTCACCTTGGAATTCTTCGATAAAATTAACAATCGACTTGTGAAGGATCGTATCATCTAATGATAGCGCGTGATTTCTGATCATATCTACCCAGAGCGGAAGAAACGGTCAAGAAACCTACGCAGGAAAAAGAATGTGTTGAAATTTGTATCTGTAACGCAAGAAATAAGGCGCTTTGGAGCTCTGGTTATGATTTATGTATGCATTGAGACAGGATTGTCGCACTACGAAATATTTTCTAAGTTCTGCGTTCGCCAAGACTTGACGTTTTTGTTATGGCATAAAAATGATCCCACGAGTGGCTTAACACCTGCCCTAGACCTTTTATGCCTGCCCTGGGCCTCTTAGACCTGCCTTTGACCTCATAGGCTTGCTCTAGACTTCATAGACCTTAGACCTCATAGACTTGCCCTAGACCTCTTAGGGTCCCTCTCCTAGTTTCTAGGAGAGGGGTTTCTATTGTGACAGAAGGCTTTGTGTTACCAGTGACGTGTGCAGTATCCCTGTACGCTGTGTTACTAATGACGTGTGATGAGACAACGTGTGTGGTGCTGCCTTGTATCACCATCGACTTGTAACGCGTGTGTTGTGTGACATCGTGTTGTGTTACGTTGTGTTGTGTGACATTGTGTTGTGCTACGTTGTGTTGTGTTACGTTGTGTTGTGTTACGTTGTGTCACCCGTGACATACTGTGCTCCTGCAGGGGGTGTGGGTGCTGGCGGGGGCGCAGGTGGCGGTGGTGGGTCCCCCCATGGTAGCGGGTGACGCCCCCACCGAGGAGGAGGAAAACCAGTTCCCCGCTTCTGTCCGCAGCGGTCGTCTCGCTGCCGCCGCCGACGCGCAGGTATCCATGGTTGCCAGATTTCCTTTTTCAATGCCAAAATCTTCATGGTTACCAAACTTGCCTCTTTCAATGCCAAAACCTTCACGTTTGGGGATTTATTTACGTTTTTCATTGCAAAAATCTTCATATTTGGGATTTATTAGCCTTTTTCAATGCCAAAATCATGTTTGGGATTTATTCAAGTTTGACCATAAAAACATCCTGTTAGGCTGTCGTGTGCTGAGCGGTTTTTATGCTCCAAGTATCTTCGAAAAGAGCCTCAACTTGAGAATTTTGGCCAGGATGAGACCAGCCTGGCAACCCGGCATTGATATTGCGTGAGTTCTAAGTGAACTTCCATCCCCTATACACCTAATAATACCTTTCATCTTTGGGTAAAATCCCTATCTCATAAACCCCTAATACTCGTAATACCCTATGCCCTCTGAGTAAACTCCTAATTCTAAGTAAACTCCTATCTCCTATACCCTGAATAATCCTCAATACCCCCTGAGTGAATCCCCAATTTGAAGGAAACCTCTATCCGCTAATAATCCCCTACACCCCCTTGGGAACCCCTAATTCTAAGTGAACGGAGCGTTTCGAGAAAGTAGCTTACCTCAATTAGATTCTTATGTTGTGTGTCAGTTATAATTAAGTTGATTAATAATGTCAGTTATAGTATAGTCGATGCTCAAGTTATGTGTCAATTATAATGAAGTTGATGCTCAAGTTGTGTCAGTTATAGTTTAGTTGATGCTCAAGTTATGTCAGTTATAATGAAGTTGATGCTCAAGTTATGTCAGTTATAGTTTAGTTGATGCTCAAGTTTTTTCAGTTATAATGAAGTCGATTAATAAAGTCAGTTACAATAAAGCCAGTTACAATAAAGCCAGTTACAATAAAGCCGATTAGTAAAGTCGGTTATAATAAAGTCGCCGTGACAGGTGCTGTTACGAGCGGACGAAGGAGACAACGATGATCACAGCGAAGACGAAGAAGACGAGAACGACGACGACGACGATGACGACGACGACGAGGAGGAGGAGCTGCACGAGGAATACTGGGGCGACTCTCACGATCATCGCAGCCGCGATGAGCTGGGGAGTCCTACCGGCCACTTCCCCCCAGCCAAGTGCCGCTCCCCCCTCAGGAGGAGACCTGACAGGGGTGGCGCAAAGGGCGGGTCCTCAGGTGCGTTGACACCTGCACTTGTGTACTGATGTACAGGCTTAGGGTGTTCAGTGGGTCTGCAAGTCTGTGGTGTACTGCCTGTACGGTGGGTGGTATATAGGCTTAGGTGTTCTACAGGTTGTAGGTCTTCGAATAGTTTTTTCAGGTTCTATGGGTTGTAGGCCTTTGAATTAATTTTTTCCCATGGTGTTTACAGAATTGTAGGCCTAGAGTGATCAACGGGTTGTAGGCCTAGGGTGTCCAACGGGTTTTAGGCCAAGGGTGTTCAACGGGTTGTAGGCCAAGGGTGTTCAACGGGTTGTAAGCCTGTGGACCGTGTGAAGCACCACCTAAAACCAAAATTTCCTGCGTTAGGACTACCGCCCGGTGTATAAGGTTTTACACCTCCTAAACCCCAACGAGGAAATTCCTTTATGGAGGCTATCTATAAAATAGAACAATCATCCGTGGTTTTGATACTGAATGAATGAACTCATTACGGTTAATATAAATATTATAAAGCTAATAAAATTCGCTGCCACCAGAGACTTTCGTCTCAAATTTTAAGATTATGAATTTAAGAGGTCGTATATGTTATGGTTGGACGTTGGGGCATTAACGTTAGCCTTTGCGTCCAACCCCTACTTCATCGAGGTCCTATAAATTACGGTTGGACGTTAGGGCGTTAACGTTAGCCTTTGCGTCCAACTCCTACTTCATCGAGACACCACAACTTGATAGCGTTGGCCGAGTTCCAGGCGCGTGTTTCTTCCGTGGTTCATACGAGCTCAGGGTAATAAGACGGACAAAAATCATTACTCATTAAACTTTATTGGTGTGTGAAGTCAGTACGGAGTAGAGGAGAGAGCATGCGCTTGGCACCTGACGTACAACGCACTACAATCTCAACAAAGACAGGGACTTTAAGCAACACTGTAGGTTATTTACGACCCACTACTTGACTCTAGCTTGTCAAGTTGTCAACTAACAAATGTTGAAGCCAGACCGCTCGAATCTTAGCTTTCGACAACTATCCAGGAAATCAAGCCCTAATAACTGTAGTCTCGGAGGTACCACGAAGATCTATCGTCTCACTACAATACTTGAGGACTGAATGGGTCTACTACTCAAGTCTGCCTTCCTATTTTCTCGACTCCGTCCGCTCTGTCTCGCGACTCGATCCTAAGTGACTGCCTAATATTTTCCTCGTAAGAGACTCACATAAAGGGGGGGGAGTGAGTAAGGGATGGGGCAACCTTGAGCGGCCACTCAGGCTTTGCCCAGTTCTGTGTTAAATCAAAAGGGTCGAAAAGGAACCTGATGTGGTTCGCTCTCCAATAACTTTATGATCGGCCATATTATGGCTCTCGCTTTTGTGGAGGTGTCTGCTGCCTGCCCGAAGCTGAGGAACGAGAGTACGGTTCTTTCTTTATTGCCTCGTCATAAAATTCCGTCCATCGTCTGGCGCTCGCTCATAGGCGTATGCCCAGCCAAGACTAATGTTTTCCATGTCCATTATGCAGACTTAATTCATATTAGATTCATCCAATTTAAGCCTCTTGACTGCTTGCAACAGAGGTAGAATAAACATATTTTATTCAACACATATCAATAATAATGATGAGAGTAAAATAATAAGCACATTAGTAATGAAAAAATTACAAATAAGATTAAGAGCAATAATAATAGTAACAATAGTAATAACAAGAATGAAAAAATAACAATCACAATAATATTCATTAATGACAGAGCTACTACCAACACTACAGGGTGTAGCGAGAAGCAGGAGAACAACACACGGTGTGAGGGCGGGGGGCTGAGGCTGCTGAGCACCGGGCAGCTGTTCCCTGAGCTGCGCGGTCTCCCCTGCACCCCCGTCTGTGTCCACACCCTCACCGCACCTCACCGTGACAGGTGCGTTCGGGGGGGGGGGGGGGGAGGGAGGACTCCTCCTCCAGCGATGGGAGGAGGAATTAGGGAAGAAAAGGAACGGGGCTCCGTGGGAGGACGAGGGAAGGGTTTGAGTGAGGGACTCCAGCGAGGGCAGGGGAAGGCAAGGGAAGAAGAGTTGGAACAAGGGTTAGGGCAAAGGCTACAGCAAGAGTAAGGATTAGGGCATGAGTGAGACAGAGCATGTAACAGTAAGGGCAAAGACTAAAGCAAGAGTAAGAGCAAGGGTTACAGCAAGAAAGAGGGTTATCGCTAGGGTAAGTGTTGCAGTGAGAGCACCACTAACATGAGGCACACTACGCAAATCAATTATTTTCTTATTAATAACGCTCCAATCACGATGTCACCCAGGCGCATCACGGCGGTGTGCGGCGACGACGGGTCAGTGATGGTCTTCGACGTCGCGTTCGAGGAGCCCTCAGACTCGCCCTCCCATTACGTCACTGCCGAAGGGTCTTTCCTGAAGGGCGACATGGACAAGAGCCCCTTCACGACACCTCCTGCAGGAGCCCCGCCCTCCGTCAGCACACCTAAGCTTCCCCAGCAGGCTCCCCACGCCGGCAAACGTCCCACACCCACGAACAAATCTCGCCGGGTCTTCTTGCCGTCCTTGTCGCCGTGCAACCAAGAGTCTTTTGAGTCTGGGGAGGATTTTGCGCGAAGTGAGGAGGGTTTTTCCCGAAATGGGGAGGATTCCTCGAGAAACGGGGAGGGTTCTTCACGAAATGGGGAGGATTCTACTCGAAACGGGGAGGATCTTTTGAGAAATGGGGGTGAATTTTTGCAAAACGGGGAGGATTCTTCGCGAAACGAAACGGGTTCCCCCACTTCATTGGAGGTGGTACATGCCCTGAAGGCGACGGTGCGCAGCGTGCGGAAATTTCAGTTCGAGTACCCCATGTCGAGCGTGAAGCTCTTCAGGATGACGGACTTGCCGGAGCCGTACCCTGACGCCCTCCCGCCCCTGAGAGGTGACTGACCCGGGGCTGGAAAACAGCGGAAGTCGTAGCTGGGCTGCAAGGGAACGGAGGTCGTAGCTGGGCTGCAAGGGAACGGAGAGCGTAGCTGGGCCGCAAAGGAACGGTGGTCGTAGCTGGGCTGCAAGGGAACGGAGGTCGTAGCTGGGCTGCAAGGGAACGGAGAGCGTAGCTGGGCTGCAAGGGAACGGAGGTCGTAGCTAGGCTGCAAGGGAACGGAGGTCAAAGCTGGGCCGCAAAGGAACGGTGGTCGTAGCTGGGCTGCAAGGGAACGGAGGTCGTAGCTGGGCTGCAAGGGAACGGAGGTCGAAGCTGGGCCGCAAAGGAACGGTGGTCGTAGCTGGGCTGCAAGGGAATGGAGGTCGTAGCTGGGCTGCGAGGGAACGGAGGTCGTAGCTGGGCTGCAAGGGAACGGAGGTCGTAGCTGGGCTGCAAGGGAACGGAGGTCGTAGCTGGGCTGCAAGGGAACGGAGGTCGAAGCTGGGCCGCAACGGAACGGTGGTCGTAGCTGGGCTGCAAGGAAACGGTGGTCGTAGCTGGGCTGCAAGGGAACGGAGGTCGTAGCTGGGCTGCAAGGGAACGGAGGTCGTAGCTGGGCTGCAAGGGAACGGAGGTCGAAGCTGGGCCGCAAAGGAACGGTGGTCGTAGCTGGGCTGCAAGGGAACGGTGGTCGTAGCTGGGCTGCAAGGGAACGGTGGTCGTAGCTGGGCTGCAAGGGAACGGAGGTCGTAGCTGGGCTGCAAGGGAACGGAGGTCGAAGCTGGGCCGCAAAGGAACGGTGGTCGTAGCTGGGCTGCAAGGAAACGGTGGTCGTAGCTGGGCTGCAAGGGAACGGAGGTCGTAGCTGGGCTGCAAGGGAACGGAGGTCGTAGCTGGGCTGCAAGGGAACGGAGGTCGTAGCTGGGCCGCAAAGGAACGGTGGTCGTAGCTGGGCTGCAAGGGAACGGTGGTCGTAGCTGGGCTGCAAGGGAACGGAGGTCGTAGCTGGGCTGCAAGGGAACGGAGGTCGAAGCTGGGCCGCAAAGGAACGGTGGTCGTAGCTGGGCTGCAAGGAAACGGTGGTCGAAGCTGGGCTGCAAGGGAACGGAGGTCGTAGCTGAGCTGCAAGGGAACGGAGGTCGTAGCTGGGCTGCAAGGGAACGGAGGTCGAAGCTGGGCCGCAAAGGAACGGTGGTCGTAGCTGGGCTGCAAGGGAACGGTGGTCGTAGCTGGGCTGCAAGGGAACGGTGGTCGTAGCTGGGCTGCAAGGGAACGGAGGTCGTAGCTGGGCTGCAAGGGAACGGTGGTCGTAGCTGGGCTGCAAGGGAACGGAGGTCATAGCTGGGCTGCAAGGGAACGGAGGTCGAAGCTGGGCCGCAAAGGAACGGTGGTCGTAGCTGGGCCGCAAGGGAACGGAGGTCGTAGCTGGGCTGCAAGGGAACGGAGGTCGTAGCTGGGCTGCAAGGGAACGGAGGTCGAAGCTGGGCCGCAAAGGAACGGTGGTCGTAGCTGGGCTGCAAGGGAACGGAGGTCGTAGCTGGGCTGCAAGGGAACGGAGGTCGAAGCTGGGCCGCAAAGGAACGGTGGTCGTAGCTGGGCTGCAAGGAAACGGTGGTCGAAGCTGGGCTGCAAGGGAACGGAGGTCGTAGCTGAGCTGCAAGGGAACGGAGGTCGTAGCTGGGCTGCAAGGGAACGGAGGTCGAAGCTGGGCCGCAAAGGAACGGTGGTCGTAGCTGGGCTGCAAGGGAACGGTGGTCGTAGCTGGGCTGCAAGGGAACGGTGGTCGTAGCTGGGCTGCAAGGGAACGGAGGTCGTAGCTGGGCTGCAAGGGAACGGTGGTCGTAGCTGGGCTGCAAGGGAACGGAGGTCATAGCTGGGCTGCAAGGGAACGGAGGTCGTAGCTGGGCTGCAAGGGAACGGAGGTCGAAGCTGGGCCGCAAAGGAACGGTGGTCGTAGCTGGGCCGCAAGGGAACGGAGGTCGTAGCTGGGCTGCAAGGGAACGGAGGTCGTAGCTGGGCTGCAAGGGAACGGAGGTCGAAGCTGGGCCGCAAAGGAACGGTGGTCGTAGCTGGGCTGCAAGGGAACGGAGGTCGTAGCTGGGCTGCAAGGGAACGGAGGTCGTAGCTGGGCTGCAAGGGAACGGAGGTCGTAGCTGGGCTGCAAGGGAACGGAGGTCGAAGCTGGGCTGCAAGGGAACGGAGGTCGTAGCTGGGCTGCAAGGGAACGGAGGTCGAAGCTGGGCCGCAAAGGAACGGTGGTCGTAGCTGGGCTGCAAGGGAATGGAGGTCGTAGCTGGGCTGCAAGGGAACGGAGGTCGAAGCTGGGCTGTAAGGGAACGGAGGTCGTAGCTGGGCTGCAAGGGAACGGAGGTCGAAGCTGGGCCGCAAAGGAACGGTGGTCGTAGCTGGGCTGCAAGGGAACGGAGGTCGTAGCTGGGCTGCAAGGGAACGGAGGTCGAAGCTGGGCCGCAAAGGAACGGTGGTCGTAGCTGGGCTGCAAGGGAACGGAGGTCGTAGCTGGGCTGCAAGGGAACGGAGGTCGTAGCTGGGCTGCAAGGGAACGGAGGTCGTAGCTGGGCTGCAAGGGAACGGAGGTCGAAGCTGGGCCGCAAAGGAACGGTGGTCGTAGCTGGGCTGCAAGGGAACGGAGGTCGTAGCTGGGCTGCAAGGGAACGGAGGTCGTAGCTGGGCTGCAAGGGAACGGAGGTCGTAGCTGGGCTGCAAGGGAACGGAGGTCGAAGCTGGGCCGCAAAGGAACGGTGGTCGTAGCTGGGCTGCAAGGGAACGGAGGTCGTAGCTGGGCTGCAAGGGAACGGAGGTCGTAGCTGGGCTGCAAGGGAACGGAGGTCGTAGCTGGGCTGCAAGGGAACGGAGGTCGAAGCTGGGCCGCAAAGGAACGGTGGTCGTAGCTGGGCTGCAAGGGAACGGAGGTCGTAGCTGGGCTGCAAGGGAACGGAGGTCGAAGCTGGGCCGCAAAGGAACGGTGGTCGTAGCTGGGCTGCAAGGAAACGGAGGTCGTAGCTGGGCTGCAAGGGAACGGAGGTCGTAGCTGGGCTGCAAGGGAACGGAGGTCGTAGCTGGGCTGCAAGGGAACGGAGGTCGAAGCTGGGCCGCAAAGGAACGGTGGTCGTATCTGGGCTGCAAGGGAACGGAGGTCGTAGCTGGGCTGCAAGGGAACGGAGGTCGAAGCTGGGCCGCAAAGGAACGGTGGTCGTAGCTGGGCTGCAAGGGAACGGAGGTCGTAGCTGGGCTGCGAGGGAACGGAGGTCGTAGCTGGGCTGCAAGGGAACGGAGGTCGTAGCTGGGCTGCAAGGGAACGGAGGTCGAAGCTGGGCCGCAAAGGAACGGTGGTCGTAGCTGGGCTGCAAGGGAACGGAGGTCGTAGCTGGGCTGCAAGGGAACGGAGGTCGTAGCTGGGCTGCAAGGGAACGGAGGTCGAAGCTGGGCCGCAAAGGAACGGTGGTCGTAGCTGGGCTGCAAGGGAACGGAGGTCGTAGCTGGGCTGCAAGGGAACGGAGGTCGAAGCTGGGCCGCAAAGGAACGGTGGTCGTAGCTGGGCTGCAAGGGAACGGAGGTCGTAGCTGGGCTGCAAGGGAACGGAGGTCGTAGCTGGGCTGCAAGGGAACGGAGGTCGTAGCTGGGCTGCAAGGGAACGGAGGTCGTAGCTGGGCTGCAAGGGAACGGAGGTCGAAGCTGGGCCGCAAAGGAACGGTGGTCGTAGCTGGGCTGCAAGGGAACGGAGGTCGTAGCTGGGCTGCAAGGGAACGGAGGTCGAAGCTGGGCAGCAAAGGAACGGTGGTCGTAGCTGGGCTGCAAGGGAACGGAGGTCGTAGCTGGGCTGCGAGGGAACGGAGGTCGTAGCTGGGCTGCGAGGGAACGGAGGTCGTAGCTGGGCTGCAAGGGAACGGAGGTCGTAGCTGGGCTGCAAGGGAACGGAGGTCGAAGCTGGGCCGCAAAGGAACGGTGGTCGTAGCTGGGCTGCAAGGGAACGGAGGTCGTAGTGTTGGGGAGTGTTAGGATATCTCGGGTGTGATGTATAAATGATATCCGTATAGGTAGAATGATAGAATCCGTTGCGTTGGAATGATACAATCTGTTCGTTAGAATGATAAAATCTGTTCGTTAGAATGATAAAATCTGTTCGTTAGAATGATAGAATCCGTTGCGTTGGAATGATACAATCTGTTCGTTAGAATGATAAAATCTGTTCGTTAGAATGATAAAATCTGTTCGTTAGAATGATAGAATCCGTTGCGTTGGAATGATAAAATCTGTTCATTAGAATGATAAAATCTGTTCGTTAGAATGATAAAATCTGTTCGTTAGAATGATAGAATCCGTTGCGGTAGAATGATAAAATCTGTTAATTAGAATGATAGAATCTTTTAAGATAGAATGATGAAATCTCAGTTGAGATTTAGTGGCGAAATCTGTTGAGACCGAATAAAAAAATCTGTTGGGATAAAATAATAAAATCCTTGTTGATATATATTGATGAGATTTGTTGATATGTGAAGGAAATCTGTTGAGATGGAATGATAAAATCTGTTGGAATAGAATAATAGAGTCCATTGAGATAGAATGACAAACTCCGTCGAGATACAATCCGTCAAATAATTCAGAAAGAATCCTTGTTAAAACTTTTTTTGGCAATCATATATTTCTGAAGATATAATTCAGGGACCTTGGTGATCCTCCAACATTTGAGGAAAAATGACGGTCAAAAATCGAATGTATCGTCAAATAATTAAACAAGAAAAGTTGCTCAATATTCAATTAACCATAAAATAATTGGAAATAATGTCTCACCAAAAATCGGATTGATCATTAAGCAACTGAGGAAAACAGACCGTCAAATATGTACTCAAATGAAATGACAGATTTTGGCATCACTGGCGGTCTACCTGAAGCAGGTATTCCCTCTAACTTGCACACATATTGATCGGAACGCCGTTGTGTACCATTCGGTAAATTGTTGGCACTTCAAATTGTTGACATGTATGACACTTCATCTATTTTGCGATCTTCTTAACACTTTGACTGCGACGTGCACCACCGGTGGTACACGGAGGTGATTTTCATAATACTGCTGACCGACCAGTAGTCGCAAATATAACTTTCATGATTACTTAATCTGAGCTAAATAAAGGCACGATCCAGTTCATTCAATTGACTTTAAATTTGAGTTTGGCATTGAACTTAATATTTAGTAGTCGCAGTCAAAGTGTTAAAGAAAAATAACTGTTTACATGCAAAGTGAAATGTTATCGTGCAATTGTATTTTCATATTTCTTAGGAAGGATAAAAATGCATTCGAGCAATAAAGTCGATTTCCCAATTCTGCTACTTTCAGCCTAACTGAACCAACCGTTAACAGCCGCGGAAAGAATGTGCTAAATACTAGTTTTCCATAGGCAAAATTTAATATCTTTATTACTAATATCTTTATTAATATCTTTATTTAATGTCTTTATTTAATGTCTTTATTTAATATCTTTATTTAATATCTTTATTTATTATCTTTAGTTAATATCTTTATTTATTAATATCTTTATTTAATATCTTTATTTCAAGACAAGTGATAGGTTACCTTAATAGCAAGCATGACCGTACAAACAAAACGAAAAACACGGAATGACAAGTAGGAACATGTACAAATGCTTTTCTACTATTACAAAATAAACTATTACAAAATATTATTACTATTACAAAATGAAAAGAACATAGAATTACGAGTAGGTGCGTGTAAAAATGCTTTTATACCACAACAAAAGCTGTTGTGTTTCTGTTACCACGTCATGCTAAAATGGTTGCTTCGTTTACTAAATCCTTCCTGCAACATATTCTTTTTCGAGTTACACATCGCCTCATGTGAGCCTCAACTTCTTATATCTTTATATAATACGTTTTCAAATATTTTTATGATCCGTATTGATTTATTGATATAACACTGAGTATATTAATACATTATTGTAGTAGATATATTCACACACTTGTACAAATTAGTGCAGGTCATTCACAATCGGATAGAAGCTAGTTGAAAAACATAGTAACTTTCATCCTAATGAGTTTAAAACTTCACTAGATAATATTGTATTACTCATGTAATATATGTTTATAAAAATAGGTGCCAGTTATTCACAACCGGAATGAGGCATCGTGTTTGTTGAGTAAAGGCTCACTTTCATCCACATAAGTTTTCAACCACACAAGACGAAGTTGCATAACTCAAAAATCGACTCAATATATAATTTTATCTCATACGTTACGCATTGCGGCTGTGAGCAGGACTGAGGACCCCCACCCCGGACCCCCGGACCCCCCTGTACTCCCTCCTAGCCACCAGCGCCGTCAGCCGCAGCTACGTCCTCCAGTGAGTAGGGCTAGGAGACCAATGCTCTTCTTTGGAGTCCATCACCACTTATAGGGTTATACTACCCTTCATGGGGGTCAAATACCTTTCATTGGGATCCACTACCGCTTTTGGGGTCCGCTATTCCTTTATGAGGACCACGACCGCTTTTAGGAGCCTTTGAGTCTTCTTTGGGGTCAGTGATCCATGCTAGGGGTCCATGCGACCTCACTCGAAGGCCCACGGTCTCATCAGCAATTTGGGAGCCCATCGTTACGTGCTTAATGGGGATCTACCCCCACGTGGTTGATGGGGACCTACCTACACTCAGTTAATCAGGACCTACCCCCACGTAGGTAATCAGGACCTAGCCCCACGTGGATAATCAGGACCTACCTCCACGTAGGTAATCAGGACCTACCCCCACGTGGGTAATCAGGACCTACCGCCACGTAGCTAATCAGGACCTACCCCCACGTAGGTAATCAGGACCTACCCCCACGTAGGTTATCAGGACCTACCCCCACGTGGGTAATCAGGACCTACCCACACGTAAGTAACCAGGACCTACCCACACGTAGGTAATCAGAACCTACCCCCACGTAGGTAATCAGGACCTACTCCCACCTAGCCAATCAGGACCTACTCCCACCTAGCCAATCAGGACCTACCACCACCTAGCCAATCAGGACCTACCACCACCTAGCCAATCAGGACGTACTCCTACCTAAGTCATAGAAATCTACCCCCATAGATAATGATGCTGTCCATAACACCGCCCCCCAGGGATGTGCTGAGCGAGACGGAGATGAGCAGTGCCGCGCTGCCGGAGTCCGGTGACCACGACACGGTCGTGTGCTGCCTCTCTGCCCACCTCGGTGGTGACCGCAGGCGTCACCTGCTGCTCGGCACCTACGGCCAGGTGGGGTGGTGTGCTGGTGTTATTGTGGTCAGGTGTGGTGGTGTTGTTTTGGTCAGGTAGGCTGGTGTTGTGGTTGGGTGTGTCCTGGTGTGCTGGTGTTGAGGGCAGGTGATGTGGTTGTGGCCTGGTGTTGGCGTGTTATAGCGGTTAAATACCAACAAAATTCCGCCCTCAGCTCCTAACCCCCTAGCCATAACTCCCCCCCCCCCCCCCCCCCCCCCTCCAGACGGTGCTGGTGTACTGCGCTGACGGCGGCGCAGACGAGGAGCAAGAGGACGAGGGCACGTGGCGGCTGGAGACGAGGCTGCTCGTGGGCGCCCCCGTGCTTTCCCTCGCTTTCGAGGACATCGTCGGTGACGGCGTCAGGCGCGTCCTAGTCCTCACCGCTGACGGCCTCCAGGTCTTCGTTGTGAGTGTTACGTGTGGGTTTTCGTTTTTTATCTGTTTATCCGGTTATTCCGTTTATCAGAGAGCGCAACTCTTCTGGTGAATGCAGAAAACTGAGAAGGCGGATGGGAGACGTTTTGCAAAAAAGACATTTACTCATTGAGCTTGCAATTTCGTTCCTTTTTAGGTTAAGGGTGAAATAATATTCTGATTGCAAGACTGGGTAACTGTATCATTCTAACTGTATAACTTTGAAATTGTATTAATTTTATTTGCATGGCTATGACATTGTGTTCAATCTAATTTTATGCCTGTAAAATTCTAATTGTATGGCTTTAAAACTACATACAATCTAATGGTTTGAATGTAAAATTGTATGCATTCTAATTGCGCAACTATGTCTGTAAAACATAACGAACGGTAGAAATGTTTGTTTAGTGATTTATTGCATTTCCCTCCTCCGTTTTATTTAAATGAGCAAATTTTGCATCCCAGCTGGAGCCGCAACAGGTGGCAGCAGTGCTGACGCAGAGACTGCACCAGCTGCTGCTCTCCAACTCCAGCTGTCTGCCCTCTGGCGCTGACTTGCGGGCCGTCACGCGCTCCCTCGACTTCTGAACGGCCAACTTCTTCCCTCAACTTCTGGACAACCAACTTTTTTGTTGAAACCTTTCATGTAGCACCTTGAATGTATATGTGTACAATACTGATAATGTTACAGTGCTCTTGTGTAAGAATGTATTTAGACAGCACTATGCGTTGAGAACTGAGCTCATGGTTCTTGTGGATCTCTGCTCGTGGTTCTCGGGCTTGGCTGGAGCCCACTCCACCACTACCCTTCGTAATGTAAACGTGTGTCCTGCTGTGTGTACTGATTATACAAACTCCAAGAGTCTCGTCTTCTTAACCTACGTCCATTAGGTTATGGGCCCAGTAAACCTTCCGATGAAGCAATATCAAGTGAGGTTATCTTAAGTCCCGAAGCGAAAAACAGCCCGGGACAGCGAGAACAGAAGTTGGTGATTTGTTAGTGCTGTGTGAGACAGAAACGGTGAAAGAGAAAGAAACATGGCAGGCTCCGTAAGTGAAAGTGCAAAGAACTGCCTCACGGCTCTTAATGATAAAAACTATCCTACGTGGAAGCTGCAAATGAAGATGATTCTGATGAAGGAAAAACTGTGGAACTTGGTTCGAGGAACGGAAACCATGCCACAGACTACGGACGAGACTGCTCGAAGAAAATTTGAAGAAAGACGTGACAGTGCACTTGCAACAATTGTGCTTGGTGTCGAAACAAGTCAACTTTATTTGTTGGGTGATCCTACTGACCCTGTGCAACTATGGCATAAGATTGAAGATACATTCCAGAAGAAAACTTGGTCTAACAAGTTCAGACTACGCAAAAGACTCTACAACATGTAACTAAAAGAAGACCAAGACTTACAAACTCATCTCAAAGCATTTGTCGAAATATTTGAGTCCTTGAGTGTGATTGATGACGCTGTTGATGAAGAAAGTCGTGTAAAAATCTTGCTGTCGTCACTTCCCGACCATTTCTCCACACTGGTGACTGCACTGGAAGCTCATGAAAAACTACCGTCATGGGATATTGTGACAGAGCGTCTTCTGAATGAAGAAGCAAAACTGAAAAACCAAAGTGCTTCAGACTTCAGTGAAAAATCCCTTGTGACCTCCAAATTGAAAAACTCACGATGCTTCGAATGCGGAAAATTGGGACACCTACGTACCAAGTGCTGGATCTATCAAGAAAAATTGAAGAAAGAAGATGGGAACCATACAGAAAACCAAAACAATTTTGTAGCAGGTAAAACAAATTATATCGGTGCATTGTCTGTGATAAATATCAATAATTGTTGGGTAATTGATTCCGGTGCAACAGCACACATGTGTAATAATAGGAATGATTTTTCTTGTATGAATGAGCTATCTAGTCCAATTAACATTGAAGTTGGTGATGGTAGAAACTTGCAAGGTGTTGGTGTAGGTGATGTTGAAGTTATGGTGTTGTTGCCTAAAGGTCGAGTAGATACCTGTGTTGTTAAGAATGTCTTGTATGTACCTGGCTTGGCCTACAATTTACTTTCCGTGCCTCAGATTACAGAAAGTGGAAACTCAGTTTACTTTGACGAAAGCTCATGTAAGATTGTAAATAAAGACGATGAATTAATTGCCTTAGGCAGTAAAGTAGGAAAATTGTATAAACTTAATTGCACCCTTAATTCAGCCGCTAAATGCATGAACGTTTCCTCTGATGAAATTCTGTGGCATAAACGATTTTGTCATCTAGGATTCAATAATCTTAAGAAATTAGCCACTAAGAATCTTGTTAGAGGTTTTGATTGTTCTGTGAGTGGAGATAACATTTTTTGTGAAAACTGTTGTGATGGTAAAAATCATAGGCTTCCGTTCCCCAAAACAAATCACAAAAGGAAACGCCAACCCTTAGAACTTATCCACAGTGATGTGTGTGGCCAGCTTAATCCCATATCACTTGGGAGTGGAAGGTATTTTGTAACCTTCATAGATGACCACTCCAGATATACTTGGGTGTACATTATCAAACATAAGAGTGATGTTTTCAAAGTGTTTCAGGAGTTCAAATCCTTGGTAGAAAATCACTATGATCACAAAATTAAAATTCTGCGCTCCGATAACGGTGGGGAATACATCTCTAATGACTTTGAACAATTCCTAAAAAGGGAAGGAATTATCCATGAAAAAACTGTGCCTAAGACACCTGAACAAAATGGAGTTGCAGAAAGAATGAATAGAACTCTTCTTGACTCTGTCAGAGCTATGCTGTCTGGTTCAAAGTTACCAAAATCATTCTGGGGTGAAGCTATATCAACTGCCGTGTATGTCAAAAATAGGAGCCCTGCTAGTGCATTGAATGATATGACCCCTTATCAGGCCCTTAATGGACACAAGCCCAACGTACAGCACCTCAAAACCTTTGGCTGCAGTGCGTACGCTCATGTCCCCAAAGATGAGAGGGAAAAACTTGATCCAAAATCTAAACCGTGTGTTCTTGTAGGATATGGAAGTGGATCCAAGGGATATCGTCTGTATGACATAAACAGTAGAAGGATATTTTTGAGTAGAGACGTTATGTTCAATGAATCTCAGCAGATGCCAATTGAGAAGGAGCCTTCAGAAGTAAATGATGGTAATTTTACTCTTCTTCCTCAGGATCCAGAACCAGAAGACTCTGAGGGAGGGGTGGAGCATAGACAGTCAGATGCTGGGATGGAGGGAGTGCAGCCTAGACAATCAACCAGATATCGACGGGCTCCTGATAGGTTTGGTGAATGGGTGTATTTAATGAAAAATGAGCTTGATATACCATCTTGTGTTCAAGAAGCACTCAGTGGACCAGAAGCAAAACTATGGGAAACAGCTATGGAGAATGAGATGGAGTCTATAAATCAAAACAGAGTATGGTCCCTTGTAGAGTGTCCTAATGACAAAAAACCTATCAAATCAAAGTGGATCTTTAAAAGAAAAACCGGACCCGACGGAAGCATTTGCTCGTACAAAGCTCGCCTTGTGGCTCAGGGCTACTCACAAAAATATGGCATTGACTACGACGAGACCTTCAGTCCCGTGGTTCGATTTGAGTCTGTCAGGACAGTACTAGCTTTGGCTGCCAAATGCAACATGCAAGTCCATCACATGGACGTTGCAACAGCCTTCCTTAATGGAGAACTGATTGAAGAACTATATCTGGTTCAACCTGACGGTTTTATTGTCAAAGGCAAAGAAAATCTGGTGTGTAAACTACAAAAATCGCTCTACGGACTAAAACAAGCTCCTAAGTGTTGGAATACTACACTAGATAGCTATTTGAAGAAGTTGGGTTTTGTACAATCTAAGAGTGATGCTTGTATATACACTCGTGTTCAAGATAAGAAACTGTGTATTGTGGCGGTGTATGTAGACGATCTAATAATTGCTTCTGAGTCTGGTGATGAAATAAATCAAATAAAGTTGAGCCTTTCTACCCAATACAAAATGAAGGACCTTGGTGTGCTGAGTTACTTCCTAGGTGTAAGTGTTGTACAATTTAAAAACAATGTCTTCTTGAATCAAACTGCCTACACTGAGGCTCTGTTGTCAAAATTTGGCTTTGATAATTGTAAACCTGTTGCAACTCCCGCCGATGTAAACGTAAATCCGATATGCTCCCCAAATGATGTCGAATTTGACCCTGCCACTTATCAAAGTGCTGTAGGTAGCCTTTTGTATTTGTCAACCAGAACTCGACCTGACATTGCATTCGCAGTGAATAATGTTGCTAAATACAGCTCCAAACCTCTTGAACAGCATTGGATGTGTGTTAAGAGAATATTCAGGTACCTGGGAGGCACCTCTAAACTAGGTCTCTTGTATAGCAAATGTTCTGATACTTGCATTGGTTATTCAGATGCTGACTGGGCTGGTGATAAAAATGACCGAAAGTCTACCTCTGGTTACTGTTTCACCCTCAGTAATTCGGTAATTACGTGGAGATCTAACAAACAAACTTGTGTAGCCCTCTCAACTGCAGAAGCCGAATACGTTGCTCTTGCCGGTGCGGCTCAAGAGGCTGTCTGGTTAAAGCACTTACTCAGTGATCTAAATTTTGGGACTATGGAACCAATGGTTATAAACGAAGACAACCAGTCAGCCATCTGTCTTGCCAACAATCCCAAATATCATGGGAGGAGCAAGCACATCGATATTAAGTTTCACTATGTACGGGATCTTGTAAGTAACAAAGATATAGACGTAGTGTATTGCCCTACCGACGAAATGCTCGCCGACATATTCACCAAGAACCTGCCGATAGAAAAGTTCTCTAGACTAAGAACGAAGTTAGGAATGGTCTCATCTGACACACATTCAATGTGAGAAGGAGTGTTGAAACCTTTCATGTAGCACCTTGAATGTATATGTGTACAATACTGATAATGTTACAGTGCTCTTGTGTAAGAATGTATTTAGACAGCACTATGCGTTGAGAACTGAGCTCATGGTTCTTGTGGATCTCTGCTCGTGGTTCTCGGGCTTGGCTGGAGCCCACTCCAACACTACCCTTCGTAATGTAAACGTGTGTCCTGCTGTGTGTACTGATTATACAAACTCCAAGAGTCTCGTCTTCTTAACCTACGTCCATTATTTTTGCCTCAACTTCCCTCAGCTTCTGGACAACCAACTTTTTGCCTCAACTTCCTTCAACTTCCCTCAACTTCTGTGCAACCAACTTTTTGCCTCAACTTCCCTCAATTTCTGGACAACCAACTTTTTGCCTCAACTTCCCTCAACTTCTGGACAACCAACTTTTCGCCTCAACTTCCCTCAACTTCTGGACAGCCAACTTCTTACCTTCACATCCCTCGTCGATTTAAGTTGACAGTTCCCAGCACAACTGTCGTAGGCTGGGCCTCTGGAGTCCCTGTAGTTTTGAATTCGGTTTCAGTAACTTCACTGCGGTAAAAAAAAGTTTACGTCATCACAACAATTCCTTAAACCTAGTTTTAATATCCGCTTAGAGTTTACTTAGCAAATTGAACTGAATTATCCCGCCTTTTGAAGAGTTGCTCGTTTTCACGTTCCGCTGATGGTGTTCTGGTTGGTGCCACTCGGGGGAATAATAAATGTTGTATTTTGTGCTGCCGTAGGGAAGATGTAAGGTCCCGAGCTGGGGGTAAGGTAGGCTTATTTTTTGTTGAAATAGGATTGTTTTTTTTATTATTGTTAGGTCCCGAGCTGAGAGAACGTTGTTGCTATAGAATTGTGTTTTTTTTGGGGGGGTTTTGTTACGGAACATTTTTTTGCTCACTGCTCTCCTTGTATCAGCAGACTGACAGCGTCTATTGCTGTCTCATTCGGCATTTATTTTGTTTCATTAACTTTATTCAATTTTGATGTATCTAAGCTAAGTTGAAGAAACACTGTGTGCGCAGGTTCCCTGTTTTCTTGACTTCATACTTAATGGTGTCTCCTTCTTTCCTCTCTTGGGAACACATTTTTTGTAGTTAGGTAGACTTATGCTAACTTATACTCTAATCTGTTCTTGGTAAGTTCATTTCCTAATCGGAACGTCTTAGAAAGAAATTGATTTTTTTCTGGGAATATTTTAAGAATGAATTGATTTGTTGTTGGGAACATTTTAGGAATGGGTTTATTTGTTGGGAACATTTTAGGAATAGGTTTATTTGTTGGGAACATTTTAGGAATGGGTTTATTTGTTGTTGGGAACATTTTAAAAATGGGTTTATTTGTTGTTGGGAACATTTTAGGAATGGGTTTATTTGTTGGGAACATTTTAGGAATGGGTTTATTTGTTGTTGGGAACATTTTAGGAATGGGAACGTTCTCTTGTAGAAATATTAGAGTCTTGCTCTATTTGCATTTTTTTCAGATTCGTTAGTTTGAAAGCATCGTTGATTTTTGAGCACGATTGTGAAAATCGTGACAAATGTTCATCATATTTTTGGTTCAAATATATTTATATTTGCATATTTTTTGCATGCATTAAACTTTTCGTACAAAATTTAGGAACTGCCTCCAAACTTGAAATTGACAAATCAGACATGAAATTGACAAATCAGACATGAAATTGACAAATCAGACATGAAATTGACAAATCAGAGATGAAATTGACAAATCAGACATGAAATTGACAAATCAGACATGAAATTGACAAATCAGACATGAAATTGACAAATCAGACATGAAATTGACAAATCAGACATGAAATTGACAAATCAGACATGAAATTGACAAAGCAGACATGAAATTGGCAAATCAGACATGAAATTGGCAAATCAGGCATGAAATTGACAAAGCAGACATGAAATTGGCAAATCAGACATGAAATTGGCAAATCAGACATGAAATTGACAAAGCAGACATGAAATTGACAAAGCAGACATGAAATTGGCAAATCAGGCATGAAATTGTCAAAGCAGACATGAAATTGACAAAACAGACATGAAATTGACAAAGCAGACATGAAATTGGCAAATCAGGCATGAAATTGTCAAAGCAGACATGAAATTGACAAAACAGACATGAAATTGACAAAGCAGACATGAAATTGGCAAATCAGACATGAAATTGGCAAATCAGGCATGAAATTGACAAAGCAGACATGAAATTGGCAAATCAGACATGAAATTGACAAATCAGACATGAAATTGGCAAATCAGACATGAAATTGGCAAATCAGACATGAAATTGGCAAATCAGACATGAAATCGGTGAACTAAACATGAAATTGGGAAATTAAGCCTGAAATTGGCTAACCAAGCATAAAATTGGCCGATGATACATGAAATTATCAAACAAAGCATATAATTGAGAAATAAAGCTTGAAACTGCTTAAGGAAACATGGAGTCAACCATTATGAAGTATGAAATAAGAAAAGTTTCCATCGCAATCGTAGTCGTGAAAGTTTCAATGGTGCAATTACATTTATGTTAATATAGTTTATATATATATTTAAATATGGAATAAAACTACCACCTTTTTCGAAATGACGTTCATTCCGCTAAAAAATACTTAGTGCGTACATGAAATACTGTAAGTATATACTGTAGCTCCAAGTTCTTTGAATGTGCGTCATATGACTGGTAGTTGTTTGTGTTGGTGAGTTTTTTTTTTTTTTTTAATAAATGTTTCTGTTCTTGCGTTTTAACTTATCCTGGTGTGAGACCTTGTGTTGTGTTGGCAACATCTCCGAGCTGAGAGGTAGGTAGGCCTTCTTTTCGTTGAAATGAAATGTTTTCGTTATGTTAAGAACCACCTTTCGGTTCACTGCTGTCCTGTTTTTCCGCACCTACTACTTTCTTCTTCAACTTTGATCTTGTTTCATGAATTTTTTTCACAACTTACTGTTTCTATGCCCTTTCTGCATAGATTCCGCGTTCCTTCAACTCCGTAGTGAATGGTGCCTTCCTCCTTCCTTTCTTTGGATCGCCTTTGTGGCGGATAGGGAGGCTTAAACTAACTAATAATCTAATCTGTAGGCAACATAAGTGTTATCTGCGCCCTGTATTATGTATGAACGTATGTTTAATTCTTGCACATTGTCAGGGCCAAGTGACGGAAGTATTCCGTACAGCTCTAATAGTGGGGACGTCAGGTCAAAACGCTCTACTTTCCCCCAACCGCCTCGGGAATTGAAACACGGAACAACCAATAGATTTATTGATTGCATAAATAAAGGAAAAATATATATATATCTTAACTTAAAGTTAGGACAGTGGAATGCAGGTCGAGAACCCGTGATGGTGGGCGAGCACAACAGCGGTCATAGAACACACGCCAGGATGGGGCACCAGGGACCCGTGCAGGATAAGGCACCAAGGACCCGTGCAGGATAAGGCACCAGGGACCCGTGCAGGATAAGGCACCAAGGACTCGTGCAGGATAAGGCACCAAGGACCGGTGCAGGATAAGACACCACGGAGGAGGCACGCAGGTGCGCTAGGCTACAAGCCAGCGAGTGAACTAGTTGGTAGACTAGTCGGATGAACATGAACAGATACGAGCGTGGCTTCCCTAGGCACAGGGCAAGTCCAGCCTGCGAACAAACACACCACCATTAACACTGTTCGCGGCTTGCTAGGGTCAAACCTTGAATTAACGGCGAGAGAAAATCTCACTAGCAGGTCTAGCGGGAAATAAGGTAACTAGTATTTCAATTTCAGTAAATCTACAAAAAGCAAGACAATGCAGAAATACTTGTTAGATTTGTCTCTAACTAACAGCCAGTCTAAGCCTATCGATTCACAAAAGGCGTTCCAAAGAGAGGAAGGAAAGGGCACCACTTAGCACGGGGCTTCGGGTACGCAAAATCCACACAGGAAGAGCACAGACACAGTTAACGGAGAAAGAAGATTATGAAATACGATAAAGTTAGGGTAGAAAGTAGTAAGTGCTGAAAACGGTACAATTAACCGGAAAAGAGTACTTGACATTACAACACTTAATTTCAATACAAAGAACGCCTACTTAACTTCAGCTAGGTCCCTAACAGCACAAAAAAAACAGAAGTAAACTCACTCGTCAGAAATGGTGACACTATCTACTGTTTAGAAAATTACGTTCACCAGGGTTCTATACGGTTCAAGTTCAAGTCTAGAATGGAAAAGAAACACAATTAGCGACAGGGCTTAACTCTGTGAGCTACAATAAACAGTTACTAATCACACATTAGAAGGAGACCACAGTAGGCTCGTATGATCACAAAAAGGTACCAATCTGTGAAGCATCGCAGGCTATATAAAGGACTAATCTATGTCTTCCGACGTCACTGGGAAGAAGAGCGGAAGGCCGGCAGGGTCGCCCCTACACGACTCCCCCCTCAAAGATTCTATCCTGACTAGAATCAACTACGAAGGTAAACCTTGCTAATTTTAACAACAGAGATCATTACGAGAGTTGAAAGAACAACTTACACCTAAGAACCACTCAGCAGGCTAAGTTAATAGCCTTGAGTTACACATGAACATTTAGTTATTACCAGCGAATGCGACGCCTCCACAAGGAAGCAGTCTTTCAATCCGTTGGAAGTCGGCTGAGCAAATCTGCTCCAAGGTTATCTTTACCAGGAATGTGGACAATCGTGAACCTAAATGACTGTAGGTTCAAAGCCCATCTCATCAAACGTGAGTTTTCACACTTAAGTTTTTGCAAGGAGAGTAGAGGCTTATGATCAACCTCCAACAGGAATTCTGCACCAAGCAAATAAAACTTAAACTTTCCTACACCCCACACTATGGCAAGGCACTCTCGTTCGATTGTGGAATAACGAGTTTCTCTGTCTACCAGCTTACGGCTCGCGTAGGCGACAGGGTGAGGCACGTTATCGTGGTACTGAATCAGGATCGCACCCAAACCAACATTAGACGCATCAGTACGCAATACAAATGGGGAATGAACATCTGGTAATTTTAGAACAGACTCAGCTGACAAAGATCGTTTCACAAGCTCAAAATTTTCAAGGCCCTGGTCAGTCCAAGAAAGGGGTTCTTTACTATCTTTCTTTAATAATTCAGTCATGGGAGCAAAGAGACTGGCAGCGTTAGGAATAAAGCGGCGGTAGAACGATGCTAAGCCAATGAAAGATCTTAGCAACTTCTTCGTAGTAGTATAGTAGTGTGCTACTATTTTGAATCCTTATTTTGTTAGTTGCGTCTTGTTTGTTGGTAGTTGCGTTCTGTATACTCTGGAAAGTGACATCCACGTGCGACCTGTTACGCGTAATAGCGAGAGCATGTGGAGGGTTGCCGAGGATAGGTTAGGAGAGTTAGTTTTTGAAGCCAGTAGAGGTCGGTTGACTACCTTTGTACTCCTCCGTGTATACTTTCATCGGTGACTTCGTTGTGCGTGATATGGTGAGTCTGAGCAAGGACGAGTAATAAAGGCTGAAGTCCGGTGCTAGAAGACTCCGCCATAAGATAGTCGCCAATGTATGAAGCAGGATGGTATAGTTTCATGTAGCATAGTCAAGCCGACCGGTTTTATCGCAAGTGGTATGTTTTAAAGTGTAATATCCTGAATGTGGATACCAATAAACGTAAGTTTCGCATTTTGTTGTTTCCCATGAAAGCCGGATAGAGAATAGCGCCACAAGTTTGGGTCTAGAGGTAATAGGAAGCTGATACGAATTCAGAAGAGAAGTTCGGTCGTAATTTGCGTTCAGGTGTATTTTGGTGAACCCTTTTGTTGGTGACTGTACCGAAGCCTGGGACGGCTCTGGAGCTTGTTGGCTGATTAGAGCCTTGGATGCTCTGGAGATAGGTTGATAGGTCGGCGGTTCTTGGAGGGCATTGAAAAGTAAGGTAGCAGCGCTACGACCCGTGCTTTGCGTTGGTTAGGCTGGTGAAGCGGTGGTCGCGCAGCCCAGTATATATAAATTCCGCGACCCCGCGAGCCAGAACTACCACAGTAGGAAGAGGCAAATTCACAATAGTCGTGATTTTATCGCCCTGAGGTCTGATTTCGTCTGCACCGACAACAAACCTCAAGTACTTCATGGTGGGAAAACCAAATCTACACTTCGAAGGACGAGCTGTCAGCCCGTGCTGTTGAAGCCTGACAAACACCGACTCTAGTGCTTTAAGGTGCTCATCCCACGTTTTCCCGTAAGCGTAAATATTGTCAAAGTAGAAAGTTACATTTTCCAACCCGTGCAACACAATGCGCATCAAATGTGCGTACCGAGAACAGGCGTTAACCAGCCCAAATGGTAGCTTTACGAACTCCATTAGGCCACGGCTAGTAGGGAAAGCAGTTAGGGGCTGAGCCTCTTTTGCAAGTGATATTTGGTGATAGGCCCGGGTCAAGTCTATTTCTGAGAAATACTTGGCTCCGGTGAATTTGTGCAGCTCTGAATCAATCAAGCAGGGAGGCTCTGCCTGGAACACAGTTATTGAGTTTAAGGCCCGGTAATGTACGGTCAGGCGATACGAACCATCTGGTTTCTTGACCATTACAACAGGGGAACAATAAGAGGATTTCGATGGTTGAATTATGCCTAGTCTCAACAAATTGTCAACTTCGGTGTCGAAGTGAGATTTCAAATGAACAGGTACGGGATAGAATTTAGCCCTAACTGGTTGAGAGGTCATCAGTTGAATCTCGTACGTAATGGTATTAGTACACCCAGGACGAGGGTCAAGAACTTTGCGATACTCTTGTAGCAAATTCTGCAGATCTCCGATTTCGGGTTTCGTCAACTCTGCATTAAGAACAGGACGCTCTGTTTCATCAGATATGTCCCAGTCGAGCATACTAGACCACCCAGTCTCGGCTTCAGGAAGGTCAGAAGGCAGCTCTTCAATTACACAATTTTGACAAATGGCTAAGGGTCCCGCTCGCATGGGAACAACAGAGGATGCGGTTTCGTCACCCCGGCTGCTATCATCTGAAGATCTACGGTAGTATCTCTTCAATAGGTTTACGTGGTACAACTTAGGAACACCAGCTTCATCGATCAGGTAAGTAACTCTACTTTTCCTCTCAAGTATTTTGAACGGTCCCTTCCAGGCCATCAACAATTTATTTGAGTTATCAGGCAACAGTAACAAAACCTCATGACCGGGACTAAACTGTCTGTCCTGGGACTTAACATCGTAGTATTCTTTGTAGCGCTTAACGCTCATGCCAGTATTTTGTACTGCTATTTTTGAACACTCTTGCAGTTTCTCCTGCAGTTCAATTACGTACTGGAAAGAAGATCGTTGTTCTTCCACCAGGGAGTTGTCTTCCCACAGGTCTCGCAGAACTGACAAGGGGCCACGTACCTGACGCCCGTAGAGTAGTTCAAACGATGAGAATCCTGAGCGGTCACTAGGAAGCTCGCGCAACGCGAAAAGAGTGGGGATCAAATAACGATGCCACTCCTTCGGCTTGTCTGAGCATAACTTACGTAAGCACGCTTTGAGTGGGCCGTGGACACGCTCTATCCTACCATTGCCCATCGGGTGGTAAGGAGTGGTGAACACTGGTTTAACACCGAGGAGTCGATGTAACTCACCCATTAATTTAGAAGTAAATTGAGTACCTCGGTCTGAGAGGATTACTCGGGGTATTCCAGTCCGTGAAAATATCGACAACAAGGCCTCTGCAACGGACACTGAGCCAATCTCTTTGAGAGGTACAGCATCCGGAAACCCGGTGGCGAAATCGATAAATGTCAGGATATATTTATGGCCCTCAGAGGAACATGGGGTTAAAGGACCAACCAAGTCTATGGCAACCTTACTGAAAGGCTCCGTCACTACCGGCATTGGTTCCAGTGGAACTCTTTTCGTCTGCCCCTTTGGGCCTAGCCTCTGACATTTATCGCACGAGCGACAAAAATTCCTGATATCCATGGTGACAGAAGGCCAGAAGAATAATTCTCTAACACGTAGTTCAGTTTTCCTATGGCCGAAATGGCCAGCAAGAGGGGACTCGTGCGCCATGGTTAAGACGCTTTTACGGCAAGGCGCCGGGACCACAAGTGAAAATTTACCAATAAGCCTAGCTGTTTTAGAAGAGATACACCGACGATAAATCAAGTCTTTGTGCTTCTCAAAACAGAAAATAGATTTGTCCCTCATCACAACACGTTCTCCTGACTCTACTAATTCTCTAATTTTTGAAAGACTAGGACAAGACTCCTGCATTGCTTTAAACTCTACAGGAGTTATGTTAATGCAGTCAATATTTGGCAACACCAATGGATGAGTTAGTTTAGAAGTCTTACTTGAACGAGTACTAACTGCTGCGACGGATTCGGGTTTTGATTCCGATTCTAATCCTAAATCATACAGGGGAAGATGTGAAGCACCATCTACGTTACCAATCATCACTGAACAAAATTTGATCGGCGCTCTGATTGCGTCGACCCAGCCACAAAAATATTTGCATCTAATGTAGCATCTTACCAACGGGAAAACGTCCCTTCTGCCTAAGTAGTCTGAGACCTCTACGGTCTTGCATTTCGAGACATCTGTGTCAGGGAACAAATCACTCGAAACAATTACTGCGCTGCAGCCTGAATCCCTCAAGATCGTGGACACGTGGGTCCCGTTAACAGTACCAGAAGTATAGTAGTTTCGTTTAATGGAATCATCGAGACTGAACTGAACATTATGAACCCTATCAGTAGTGGGCTTTGCGTAAAGGAAAGGATTCCTAGGACAATTACGCTTAACATGATTAGGATCACCACACACAAAACACTTCGTAGAGAATCGTTTAGGGCTTTGGCTCCGAACAGAGGTCTTAGTTGGGGCTGGAGGGTTGTTTACACGGCTCTGAAACTCAGGATCATAAGCCTTCCGAATGACGGATTTATCTTTCTGCTTAGGATAGGCTTTATGAGCCACACTCCAGTTGTCAGCAAGGCGAACTATATCTTCAATCGTGTGAGCATCTTGCTCCTTAATGAATAACCTCAACTGTGGGGGAACGCAACTAAGCAGCTGATCAACAAGAAAAAAGTTCTTCAGACTTTCAAAGTCTTTCTGAACAGAGCGAGACTCCAACCAAAAATCTAAGACTCTGGTCAATTGTACGGCAAATTGTTGATAGGTTTGATCAGGGCAAATTCTCATGCAACGAAACTCTTCTCTGTACGTATCAGGAGTTTTATTGAAACCTTCAAGTAGAGCTTTCTTTAGTTTTGAGTACTCTCCAGTGATATCAGGAGAGAGGGCGGCGTAAATTTTTAGCGCCTTTCCCTCCAATAAGGACCCCAGCCTAACTGCAAATGTCCTCTCGCTAATACCCAACAGGGAAGCTACACGTTCAAACCTAATTAAGTAAGAGGTGATTTCTTCACCGTCTTTCAACACGGGCAACTTTGGCCGCAAATTTAAATCTGAGCAATCAACATCAGGTGCCTTATTACGTAACTCTAACACCTTCAGTTCGTGAGCTCTTTCTTTTTCCTTCTCATCAGCAAGAGCAGCTCGCTCCACAGCCCGTTGATCTCGATAAAAAGCTTGCTGCTTATACACAAAATCCACAATAGCGTCTCCCTTCAACCCCAACTCAGTAGCCTCAGCCTTCAGCTCAGCAATGGTCGGGAGGCCTGACATGATGGATTCAAGCTAGCAACTTCAGACAGATCAAGGCAACCAGTATGGCTGATCAGCCAATACACGCTTAAAGAAGTCACAGATAAATTGATGTTCGACAAGTCCCTAATAGAAATTGTCCGAACAATGCATCGCAGTGCCTTCTGCCAATACTATAAAATAAACACACTGAGCCTTTACACTTCCACGCCAGCACCGCCAATGAGAAAATTCACTCACCTCGACCAGCAGACTCGCCAACAGTGAACAGTGGCGTGTTACGCGTATTCAAACCAGAGGTTAGGTTGGAATGGAAGGTATGAGCGAAATTAACCCGAACATCCCCCTGGCAAGGTCGCCACAAATATGTCAGGGCCAAGTGACGGAAGTATTCCGTACAGCTCTAATAGTGGGGACGTCAGGTCAAAACGCTCTACTTTTCCACAACCGCCTCGGGAATTGAAACACGGAACAACCAATAGATTTATTGATTGCATAAATAAAGGAAAAATATATATATATCTTAACTTAAAGTTAGGACAGTGGAATGCAGGTCGAGAACCCGTGATGGTGGGCGAGCACAACAGCGGTCATAGAACACACGCCAGGATGGGGCACCAGGGACCCGTGCAGGATAAGGCACCAAGGACCCGTGCAGGATAAGGCACCAGGGACCCGTGCAGGATAAGGCACCAAGGACCCGTGCAGGATAAGGCACCAGGGACCCGTGCAGGATAAGGCACCAGGGACCCGTGCAGGATAAGGCACCAGGGACCCGTGCAGGATAAGGCACCAAGGACCCGTGCAGGATAAGGCACCAGGGACCCGTGCAGGATAAGGCACCAGGGACCCGTGCAGGATAAGGCACCAAGGACCCGTGCAGGATAAGGCACCAAGGACCCGTGCAGGATAAGGCACCAAGGACCCGTGCAGGATAAGGCACCAAGGACCGGTGCAGGATAAGACACCACGGAGGAGGCACGCAGGTGCGCTAGGCTACAAGCCAGCGAGTGAACTAGTTGGTAGACTAGTCGGATGAACATGATCAGATACGAGCGTGGCTTCCCTAGGCACAGGGCAAGTCCAGCCTGCGAACAAACACACCACCATTAACACTGTTCGCGGCTTGCTAGGGTCAAACCTTGAATTAACGGCGAGAGAAAATCTCACTAGCAGGTCTAGCGGGAAATAAGGTAACTAGTATTTCAATTTCAGTAAATCTACAAAAAGCAAGACAATGCAGAAATACTTGTTAGATTTGTCTCTAACTAACAGCCAGTCTAAGCCTATCGATTCACAAAAGGCGTTCCAAAGAGAGGAAGGAAAGGGCACCACTTAGCACGGGGCTTCGGGTAAGCAAAATCCACACAGGAAGAGCACAGACACAGTTAACGGAGAAAGAAGATTATGAAATACGATAAAGTTGGGGTAGAAAATAGTAAGTGCTGAAAACGGTACAATTAACCGGAAAAGAGTACTTGACATTACAACACTTAATTTCAATACAAAGAACGCCTACTTAACTTCAGCTAGGTCCCTAACAGCACAAAAAAAACAGAAGTAAACTTACTCGTCAGAAATGGTGACACTATCTACTGTTTAGAAAATTACGTTCACCAGGGTTCTATACGGTTCAAGTTCAAGTCTAGAATGGAAAAGAAACACAATTAGCGACAGGGCTTAATTCTGTGAGCTACAATAAACAGTTACTAATCACACATTAGAAGGAGACCACAGTAGGCTCGTATGATCACAAAAAGGTACCAATCTGTGAAGCATCGCAGGCTATATAAAGGACTAATCTATGTCTTCCGACGTCACTGGGAAGAAGAGCGGAAGGCCGGCAGGGTCGCCCCTACACACATTGATTGGAAAATCTCATTTTAACATATAGACTAAATGCGTGTCCCACCGGTGGCCACTGAGTGCTTAACTTCCATCACACTGCGTCACAATCATTTGTTTCAAAAGCAATTTCCATGGATACTTCATCAAAGCTAAATGAAAAAAGAAAAAAACACCTTATTTCCAATGAAGATGATACAAAAACTCATCTTTGGTTTTTAAAATGAGGGCACCGCCCATTCATTATTATCATTCTCACATTTGATTGCTAAAGACAAGGTTACTTTGAGTAGAATATTATTGAATTTGGTAACGGTGGTTAAACAATTACATTAATGATAATTATGAATATTGAACTTCAGTTCTGCTCACCTCAGCCAGAGTGTGAACTCACTTGTACCAGCTGGCGTATATTTCTTGTGTTGTAGAGATGTGTGTCCGACGTGTTGCTTGTGCCACCTGCACGTCAGGTGCACCCCCTGAAGGTCAGGTGCACCACCCGCACGTCAGATGCACCACCCGCACGTCAGGTGCACCACCTGCACGTCAGGTGCACCACCTGCTATGCAGCTGGTAGCAATTCCACCAGCTGCGGCAGAGGGATGACACAGCACCGTCTGTGCACAGCTGGCGAAAGGGAACAGGCTGTGCGGTGTCTTTAGTATTACGTTTGGGTCCTATTACATCGTGCAGTGTTTAATCATTGTTTAAATGGCCTTCACCGTATTATTTTATTTTAGCGGCTTTCGATATTTTCAACTTCAGTGTCCTTCAAATCTTTTTTTTATTTTAGGGTCCCTAAATTTTTTTTCGACATATCTACGTCTGTCTCTTGCCATTTTGGTTTCCATGGAAATTAGTCCAGTGCGAAAGCAACGATTTTATTTAGCGGCCTTCAATATCTATTTTTTCAGTGGCCTTCAAATTTTATTTTATTTTAGAGGCCTCAAAAATTTTTTTTTTTGACATATACGTCTGTCTCGTGCTATTTTCGTTTCCGTAGAAATCAGTCCGGTGCGAAGGCTACGATTTCATTCAGCATACGATGGTGTCAATTTTCAGCTTCAATGTTATGGTTGCTTCAATGTTAGCTTGCACGCGTAGATTTTGTAATCTTATTCATCTGCGGCTTGATCAAAGCATTGGTAACTTGCAGTCTTAACGTTATTTTTTGGGCGCTGAAACATAAAAACAATCTGAACATTTTTTTTATAAACGAATGGTCTTGGATGTCAGTCCCATTGAGAAAACTTTTTGTCGTTAGATTACTGTTAAGTGTATGCTGTCCCGTTGACAGAAGTTTTGCCGTTAGAATGATGTTAGATGTTGACAGAACTATTTTCCGCTATCCTGCGTAGTCCTAAATGACCGAACATGACGTCGACAGCGCACTGGACGAAGGTAAAAGGATAATCGGCGTTACGACATAGCGAGTAAAGGAACAATTAACACTTCTAGCACGTCTCCTAACCACAGAATTCCTAATTTCGCTCAAGGAAAGGAGCTGTCGCGCAATGCGGCGTGGGAATTTCCCACGCTCGTCCTCAATCGTGTTCCCACGGTCATCTCCTACGAATTTCCCACGGTCATCACCGAAAATTTTCCCACGGAGAAGGCCCTAAGTTCTCAGGAAGAGCGGTGCTGGCCAGTCCGCTTGGTGAGTCTCTGCAAAGCGGGACTATTGTAGCCTGTTGCTCTGGCGCCGAATTTTTATCTTCATTATTAATGACTGCCTCATGGTTAGATCAGTGTTGCAAAAATAGTATTGTTTTGGAGGAATAAAATCAGAACACGAAGTGTCCCAAGAAAATGTACTCACACTTCAAATGTCGAGAAAACGCTTCATATGAATATTGGGAAAATGAAGTGAAGACAAATGTAACTGAAAAATCGTGTTTGCAAATGTTTGAATTGATGACCACATTTGTGTTAATGCTTCAAATTTGTCTAAAGCGAGCAATGGTACGGCGTGTTAGTGGCGGTTTTGTGAATTCAGTTCTTAATTGTTGATGCACTTCAATTATATTTTTGGTTTTTAATAGCATTTAACGGCAAACTTCCTCCCGAACAAGCTAAATTGATTTTTTCCATGCTGTTTTTAATTGAACATACCTGCAATTAAAAAAAGCTGCATGGTAACAACAGAGTACGTGTGAATACATTTTATTGGGACACTCGGTCTTATTGTGTGCTTCACACACCGAAAGTTATCTTTATTCGTAATGATCGCCTCAGAATCCGAATTACGTTGTAGAAATGATATTACAATGGTCGGGCAGAAATGATATTAGAATAGTGTTGCTTGTTTGACATGCCGAATTTTTACCTTTATTTTCCATGATCGACCTAAAACCAGAAGCGTGTTCCAGAAATGGGATGTCAGGTGTGAGTGATGTGCTGCTTCAGTGAGTAAAAGAGGTCCCGTTTATAAAAACATTTTCGTGGTCGTAACAGTGCAGCTGGTCACGTGAGTTTTACGTGGACTTACGCTACCATCTGCACCGTTACGATATCGTATATTGTTCACTAAATCTGGCCCTGGACGCGATTTAGCGAGCCTGGAAACTGCGTAGGATGTTTTGCTATTGCGTGAGGGAAAGTTACTAATGGATATTACTCATTTCCACACATTTAATTCAGCGATAAAGACTTAATTTGGCGATATAATGCTGCGGACCGACCAGTAGTCAAAAACTCAATTTTCATAAATACTTGATAAAAGCCAAATGATAGCACGATCCAGTTCATATTTGCAACTTTCAACATTGCTTGCCACAATTGACTTCAAATTTGAGTTGAGTATCGAACTTCAGTTTTACCCTCCGCAACCAAAGTGTTAACTCGTTCTCAAAGGGAAAATGTGAGGTCCCGAGCTGAGAGTTAGGTAGGCCTTCGTTTTGAAGGAACATTCTTTTTCAGCTCACTGCTACTACAACTACTGTCTTCTTCATTTTTTATTTTGTTCCATAAACTTCATTCCTAACTAGCTGTTTCTGTGCGCATGGGATCTTGTTTGAGATTACTCATTGTGCTTAGATTTTACATCCGCTTGATTCCATACAAAATGTTGCCTCCCTCTCTCCTCTCTTTAGAACACTTTCGATATGGCATGTTAGGATTAAACTCCCGTATGATCTAACCTAATCATGTGTCATTGACTTCATGATGGGGCAAAGTGATGCGTGTATTTTTTTCATTGTATTTATGTTAACTGAAGTTTTGACACACGTGACACGAATTTTTTTACGTGTGGTGTTTGGTAGGTATGCTTTTACGCGTTGTCAGTAACTAGTACGGCTCTCACTAGTTCTAGTAACATACTAGTACTGCTCTCATCAACGAGTTAAGACAAAAAAAGCTACATAGGATATCATGAATAAGGTTATTTCGACCAGCCGAAGACGTATGGCTGAGCTTATTGTGTGCGGCAGAGAGAGAGAGGAGAATTGAAAAGACCAAACTGCTTACTCCTAGTCTAACTTTTTCGTCGCCTGCATACATGTTTTTCGCCGCCCAAGCGATTTAATTTCTTGGGTGGCAAAAAACATGCATGCAGGCGGCGAAAAAGTTAGACTAGGAGTAAGCAGTTTGGTCTTTTCAATTCTAATTGAATTGAAATTGAAATTTTGGTCAATTCAATTCTTCTCGAAAAAGTTAGATTTCCCGTGAGTTGTTAGCAGGGCTTGATCCCTCCTGTTTGACCTACAAACATGACCGCTAATTTAGCGCTGTTTTAGCGAAGACTGCTGAGCTGGTCGAGCTGAAACTCAGTCGTCGCAGTAATCGCGTGATATCGAAGTCGTTCCCACCGCAATGACGGTTTCGTTAGATTCGTTAACCCTGACGCAACTTATTGCACTGCATCCCTCAGGGAGATGCAACTCTTGTGTCTATGGGAATTACCGCTTCTAAAGGGAATATATGAGGCCCCGAGTTGAACGTTAGGCAGGGTTTTCGCAATGGATTAGGTTTTTTGTTTGGTTACGGACCATTTTTTTTTCGGCACACTGATGTCTCATTTTCCAGCACCTACTGCTTTCCGTCAACTTTTGTCTTGTTTCATAAACTCCTTTCTCTACTTCTGTTTTATTATGCACTTTGTGCATAGATTCCGCATTTCCTTCAGACCATACTAAATGGTACCGTCCTCCTTACTCTTTTTGAACACCTTTGTTGCGGTTCGGGAAGCTTAACACTTTAACTGCGACTACTAATTATTAATTTCAATGCCAAACTCAAATTTAAAGTCAATTGCAGTAAACTATTTTGAAAATACCGAACATGAACTGGATCGTGCCTTCATTTAGCTTTGATTAAGTGCTTGCGGAAATTGAATTTGCGGCTACTGGTGAGTCAGCAGCATTATGAAAATTACCTCCGTGCACCACCGGTGGCGCACGTCGTAGTCAAAGTGTTGACACATAACACATGACGAAACAAGCAAACAAACGAGCAACCTTAAAGATTATCAGTCTCACATAACTATTCAAATCGAATTTCCACACATTCGAAACGGTTTCACTGGTTATAACCTTGTGTATTTGTACCTTTTAGGAAGTTTTTATTAATATGACGAGCAAACTATCAAGATACCCTAAAGAGTATCAGTCATACAGAAACGTGCAAATTGAATTTCTATAAATTCAATACTTCCTAAACTGGTTATAAGCTTGTACATTCGGGCGTTTTAAGGAGGTTTTTTTCTTGAATATGCCGAGAAAATAATGGATTTAGAAGAAGCTCGAGCCCAGCCTTCCTAACATGCCCTCACTCGTACATGCGATCACCGCCGTCCTCGTAACGACCTGCTGCTGCCGCTGGGTGCTCGAAGCTCGTGGTGAGTTATCCAGACCTTCCTGGGTGATTTTTTTCATTATATGCGGCTTGTTTTGTGCGCTGATAGTCTACGTGGCGCTTCAAAGTGTTTTTTTTTATCGGATGTAGTTTGTTTTGTGCGCCAATATTTTGCATGACTTTCCACTTATTTTATTTTATGATGCTTATTTTTTATGCCAATATTTCATGTATCAATTTGGGCCATCAGCATCAATCTGCTAACGTATTTACTAACTTGACCCAAAACTATATTCACTGTAACGAATGTGTGGATAGAACATTTCATGTGTACCATTATAGCCCTATTTTTTCATATCAAAATATATTTATTTTGTTCTTCAAGGTGCCCAGTATTTTTTGAACTAACTAGCATCAGGTTGGGAATTTATAAAAATTTCCACATTTATAAATAAAATTTCAAAGAAAAGTATTTGTCTCTGCAGGCGCTGCATCTTTGCACGTCGGCCATCACGACTTCTTCCATCCTGAAAGTCGAGGATCCAGAAACTTCTTCAAATTGCCGAATTCCTCTTCTGTAAGGACGAGAATTCAGATCACGAACGCCAATGGGCAAATATTTCGCAATATATTGAAACTTGGAGCTCAAAGGTCCTCTCCTAAAGCTAGATTTGTGACTGCGCATCAAACCTCTGCAGCGTCAAAAGCGGGAGTTTTTGGACAACCGGAGTTCCAAAAGCACAGCGCTAGTCGTCATAGACTCAATAACATTGTGGAACTGAAAATAAGTAAGTCCATCTTAAACAGCAAGCCGCAGCTAAAAGTTTTCATAGCTCCCGAACATCGTTGGCATAAAAAACAGCCAAAACACACCATCACCAAATCTTCGAGGCTTGTTCCTTTCGTGCGCACGAGACCGTCAACTTTTAGAAGTCACCAAAATCAAACTACAGACTTGACCACAGTCCATTCGGGGTCAAGTCCGAATGTGAGAAGCATCGTAACGTTCTCGAATACTCAAACACCCCCGCAAGAACACCCGCCGAAATCACACCAGCCTCTTACCCCAAACTTTGCCCCAAATCAGCAATGGACGCTGGAGCAACTGGAACAGCACCTCCAGAAGCCCGTGACTTCTGATGATTCCAGGTATTTCCAGTCCCTCTTTGGAGGAAATGGTTTCCAGTCCCAATCTGTAGGAAATGGTTTCCAGTCCCTCTTTGGAGGGAACCAATTCCAGATCGGAGGCCAGAGGGAGTCCGTACTCCCTAACTTGGATTCCAGCTACCCTCAAGGGACTTCCATCGGCAACGATCCAGTGGCGACCTCTGGTGTGTTGGACTTCGACCTCACCAACCCAGCAAACTTCGAGGTCCCCGATTCGCAAAAGCCTGTTTTTCAGCCTGCTGTGGGTGGCAAGTGCTTTCTGCCGTACAGCTTCCTGGGGGGCGATGGTGAGATTAGTTATTGGTATTCTTAAATTTCCTATGAAGGGACCCACCGGTGGTCACTGACTGGATTTTTCGGTGGGTTTGTAGGGGGCTGAAAGAAAGGGTCAATCTATTATGCCCCTTTCCGAGTCGTCCTGTCAAATTCCGTTTCTATTAACGTTTTTTGCTAAGGGACCCACCGGTGGTCACTAGCGGGATTTTCCGGTAGGTCCGGTGGGTCACTAGGGTGAAAGAAAGAAAGAATGGGTTAATCTCTCAAGTCCCTTTCCGAGTCCCTCTTTCAAATTTCTTTTTTATTCACGTTTCCTGCGAAGGGACCCACCGGTGGTCACTGGAGGATTTTCATAATGCTGGTGACTGACCTGCAGATACTAGCTCGATTTTTATAAATACTTAATGAAGGCAAGATCCAGTTGATGTTAGCATTTATAAAATTGTTTTCTACAATTGACTTGAAATTTGAATTGACCATCATCGACCTTCACAATAATTCATCGCAGGAAACGCGTTAAGGGCTGGTCATGCAAATCTCCCTATGTCCTACGTATTAACTATCCTTCAATGCGATATTGGCTATTGATTATACTAAAATTGAGTGAACATGTAAACGAAATTTATGTAATGCATTAAGAGGCTTCAAGTTTGTCCGCCCAAGTCTTTTTGACCTGCTTTTGGTCTACGTGATTCACGTAGTAGTATGAATAAGATACTGTACATGAATACAAATAGTAATTTACGTAAAATTACTTGCGTAGGAGCTTTTAGGAAATTTTGAAGGAATTTGGCGCTTGAAATTAAACTCCTAAAAATATTTTATCCAAGCTTGACATTAGATGTAAGGGGACCGTACTAATCAAACCTTCATGGTTTCATTAACACTTTGACTGCGACGTGCGCCACCGGTGGTACACGGAGGTAATTTTCATAATGCTGCTGATCGACCAGTAGTTGCAAACTCAATTTTCATAAATACTTAATTAAAGCTATATGAGAGCACGATCCAGTTCATGTTTGTTTTTTTCAAATAGTTTACTACAATTGACTTTAAATTTTTTGAGTATGGCGTTGAACTTAATGTTTAGTAGTCGTAGTCAAAGTGTTAAAATGTTTTAAGGCGCATTTTTAACGAGCTGACCCCTTACTTCGTCAGGTGGCTGTTTTAATCGCTATTATAAAGTTAAGTTTATAAGTCCCTTTTTAAAATTGGATTTGTATTTTTAATATTGGAATTGGGAATTAGGTTTTAAAATTGGATTCGTATTTTTAATATTGGAATTGGGTATTTGGTTTTAAAATTGAAATCCCCCTCAGGGGGATACAACCATTGTATCTATGGGAATTAGCGCTCCCAGGGGAAAAATGTGAGGGCCCGAGCTGAGAGTTAGGTAGGCCTTCTTTTTGTTGAAATAAAATGTTTTGTTATGTTAAGGGCCAACTTTTCTCGGTTCACTACTGTCCTGTTTTTCAGCACCTCTGACTTTCTTCTTCAACTTTTATCTTATTTCATGAACTTCTTTCCCATCTTACTGTTTCTATGCCCTTTCTGCATAGATTCCTCATTTTCTTATCTCCATACTAAATGTTGCCTTCCCCCTTCCTCTCTTCGATACGCTCTATTTTTGCAGCGGTTAGGGAGGCTTAAACTAACTTATAATCTTAATCTTTAAAATTGAAATTGACGTTTCAAAATTGTAATTGGGTTTTTAATATTGAAATTGGGTTTTTAATCTTGAAATTGGGTTTTTAATATTGGAATTGGATTTTTAATATTGGAATTGGGTTTTTAATATTGGAATTGGGTTTTAAAATTGAAGTTGGTGGTTTTAATATTGGAATTGGGTTTTTAATATTGAAATTGGGAATTGGGTTTTAAAATTAAAACTGGGTTTTCAAATCAGCATTTAAGAAAATCACTGAGAAATTCAGCCAATTGGCCTTGGCACTTTCTATACAATAACTAACCATAAAAAAGTGTCTTGAAAAAAGTTATGTCGAGTAACACAAGCTTGCCCCCTAACACAATGACATATGTACGGGCAGTATAGCCTCAAGTCCTCAAGTGTTGGTTTAAGACAAATGTTACATATATCTTAGATTTAATGTTACATACATATATCTTAGATTTAAAAATTTTAACTTTAGGGTCATGAATATAATACATATTTCAATTTTTCATTATATGCATAGTTATAAAACACATGCATAGGTTCATATTGCACACATGTTTCGCGTGTCGACCACAGGTGTGTGCATAGCAGCCAAGGACTGCCCGTCCACGCTCGCCATGATGGCGCAGTTCGAGTACACGCACGTGCGCACCTACCTGCTCGACAGCATCTGCAGGTCTGGCGCCTGGGGGCTGGGGGACTGGGGGACTTGGGGACTTGGGGTCTTGGGGCTTGAGGGACTTGGGACTTGGGGTTTGGGGACTTGGGGCTAGGGGACTTGGGGTTTTGGGACTTGAGGTTTGAGGTTTGGGGACTTGGTGACTTGAAGACTCGGGGACTTGAAGACTCGGGGACTCGGGGACTCGGGGAATCGGGGACTCGGGGACTCGGGGAATCGGGGACTCGGGGACTCGGGGACTCGGGGACTCGGGGACTCGGGGAATCGGGGACTCGGGGACTCGGGGACTCGGGGACTCGGGGGCTTGGTGACTCGGGGGCTTGGTGACTCGGGGGCTTGGTGACTCGGGGGCTTGGTGACTCGGGGGCTTGGTGACTCGGGGGCTTGGTGACTCGGGGGCTTGGTGACTCGGGGGCTTGGTGACTCGGGGGCTTGCGGAATTGTGGACTAGGGACTTGGGACTAAAGACTTGGGGAATTTGGACTTGGGGAATTTGGACTTGGGGAATTTGGACTTGGGGAATTTGGACTTGGGGACTTGGGGAATTAGGGGCTCGGGGAATTAGGAGATTGGAGAATTGAGGATTCGGGGACTAGGAGACTTGGAGAATTGGATAATTGGGGGAATTGGGGACTTGGTGGTCTTGTGAACTAAGTGGTTGTGAGGGACTTAATTGTTCTACCGTCGTGGGGCTCAGAAATTTCCTTATGAACTAAAAATTATAAAAAGACGAGAATATAAAATAGAATACGAAATATAATTTAGATTTGAAGGGAACATTATGAAATGAAAGAGAATAGAATTGAATAAAGTAGAATAGAATAGAAAATGGTAACAGAAACAAGCCAAGCTCATTCTTGGGTTGTCCCGTGCTGTTAGACACCACGGCAGAAGAAACAAGGTAGAGTCAAATCAGTCTTTTTTGCGTTGACGGTGTGGGAACGGAGACCTCATGGCAACAAACCAATAGCAGCGCTTATATTGCATCTTACAACACTGCTAGCCCCAAATCTGGCACCACTATTGATTAAATACGTTTTAAGGTGATGACATGTCACAATGGTGACGTCACAAAGTTTGTTTGAAATGAAGCCGTTCTATTGACTAGTGGTGTATTTTCCCAAATAGAAATGACTTTACCTTCTATATCCTACCGGGTATTAGGCACCAATCACACACACAGGCAACCAAGAAACACTTGCACAGTCATCTATTCACCGCACAAGCACCAGCACATTCATGTCAACGCAATATCTTCTAACGCGGCCGCTTGACCGTTTTCTTCTCAGTATTACTAACATCAGAGCATCAATGTACCTCTGATACACTCCTTCCCATAACATAAACCACACGAAAATGACATTTAATTATTTTGTTAAGAGCCATTCCAAAATCAGAGTCCAGATTTTCCTGGTTTGCTCTCTACCTGAAAACTGCCTGGATTTCCAATAACGTGAACCACACGAAAATAACACAATCATTTCCTTAACAGCCATATTACCCCTTTTACAGACATTTTAAAATCATATCCCAAGGTTTCCTAGCTTGCTCTGTATCTGAAAATTACCTTTTTTCGCTTGCTCTGAAAATTACCTATTTTCGCTTGCTCTGAAAATTACCTATTTTCGCTTGCTCTGAAAATTACCTATTTTCGCTTGCTCTGAAAATTACCTATTTTCGCTTGCTCTGAAAATTACCTTTTTTCGCTTGCTCTGAAAATTACCTTTTTTCGCTTGCTCTGAAAATTACATTTTTTCGCTTTCTCTGAAAATTACCTTTTTTCGCTTGCTCTGAAAATTTACCTTTTTTCGCTTGCTCTGAAAATTACCTTTTTTCGCTTGCTCTGAAAATTACCTTTTTTCGCTTGCTCTGAAAATTACCTTTTTTCGCTTGCTCTGAAAATTACCTTTTTTCGCTTGCTCTGAAAATTTACCTTTTTTCGCTTGCTCTGAAAATTACCTTTTTTCGCTTGCTCTGAAAATTTACCTTTTTTCGCTTGCTCTGAAAATTTACCTTTTTTCGCTTGCTCTGAAAATTACCGTTTTTCGCTTGCTCTGAAAATTACATTTTTTAAAATCAGAGTCCATGTTTTTCTGGCTCACCCTGCCCCTAAAACTTGTCATTCTATGTAATTTTGGTCAGGTGGGAGGAGACAGGCGTGTACTACTGCTGCCCGCTGTACAGCACGAGCTCTGTACTACCTGGGGGGCTACGGGGGGTGGTGCCCCTGCCCCCCGTGTCCCCCACCCCCGCACCCCTCCCCGCCGACTGCGGCAAACTGCTCCAGCGCAACCCGCGCATCATCGGCGGCATTGTTGTCGAGGTGGTGTATCATTCTCATGGTATTGATGGTGCCTATTGTAATATGATGACGCCTATTGTACTTTGATGGGGCTGATTTGAGTTTGGTGAAGTTGATATTATTTCTGTGAGGCTGATTTTATTTTGATGACGCTGATTGACTTTGTTTTAATGGGCTGATTGATTTTATTTTGATGAGGTTGATTTTATTTCCATAAAGTTTATTATACTTTGATGACGCTAATTTCATTGTGATGGAACTGATATTATTGTGATGGAACTGATTTTATTGTGATGGAACTGATTTTATTGTGATGGAACTGATTTTATTGTGATGGAACTGATTTTATTGTGATGGAACTGATTTTATTGTGATGGAACTGATTTTATTGTGATGGAACTAATTTTATTGTGATGGAACTGATTTTATTGTGATGGAACTGATTTTATTGTGATGGAACTGATTTTATTGTGATGGAACTGATTTTATTGTGATGGAACTGATTTTATTGTGATGGAACTGATTTTATTGTGATGGAACTAATTTTATTGTGATGGAACTGATTTTATTGTGATGGAACTGATTTTATTGTGATGGAACTGATTTTATTGTGATGGAACTAATTTTATTGTGATGGAACTGATTTTATTGTGATGGAACTGATTTTATTGTGATGGAACTGATTTTATTGTGATGGAACTGATTTTATTGTGATGGAACTGATTTTATTGTGATGGTGCTAATTTCATTGTGATGGTGCTAATTTCATTGTGATGGTGCCAATTTCATTGTGATGGTGCCAATTTCATTGTGATGGTGCCAATTTCATTGTGATGGTGCCAATTTCATTGTGATGGTGCCAATTTCATTGTGATGGTGCCAATTTCATTGTGATGGTGCCAATTTCATTGTGATGGTGCCAATTTCATTGTGATGGTGCCAATTTCATTGTGATGGTGCCAATTTCATTGTGATGGTGCCAATTTCATTGTGATGGTGCCAATTTCATTGTGATGGTGCCAATTTCATTGTGATGGTGCCAATTTCATTGTGATGGTGCCAATTTCATTGTGATGGTGCCAATTTCATTGTGATGGTGCCAATTTCATTGTGATGGTGACAATTTCATTGTGATGGTGACAATTTCATTGTGATAACGCTGATTCTATCTCAGTATCATTAATGACGTTAACGTGTCTAAATTAATATTAAAGTGAGTATCTGAGAGCGGTTGCTTTTAGCTTTCTAACATCCCTCCCTCAGGAAGGCGAGTTCCCGTGGCTGGCGTCCATAGGGAGCGTGAACCCGAGGGACACGAGCCGGTTCGTGTCCATATGCTCAGGGAGCCTCATCACGCGCCGCCACGTCCTCACCGCAGCGCACTGCTACAGGAGCTTCGCTGCCAGCACCCCGTCAGTAGCGCGTCCTGCCTGCCTGGCTCTGTGTTCACTCCTTGCCTGTAGCCTCTGTGTACATATGTGTTGCTACTCTCTGTGTTTACTCTTTGTGTTTACTCTTTGTGTTTACGCTTTGTGTTTACGCTTTGTGTTTACGCTTTGTGTTTACGCTTTGTGTTTACTCTTTGTGTTTACTCTTTGTGTTTACGCTTTGTGTTTACGCTTTGTGTTTACGCTTTGTGTTTACGCTTTGTGTTTACGCTTTGTGTTTACTCTTTGCGTTTACTCTGTGTGTTTACTCTGTGTGTTTACTCTGTGTGTATACTCTGTGTGTATTTACTCTGTGTGTATATACTCTGTGTGTATATACTCTGTGTGTATATACTCTGTGTGTATATACTCTGTGTGTATACTCTGTGTGTATACTCTGTGTGTATATACTCTGTGTGTATGCTCTTTGCCTGTTGCCACTGTGTTTCTATGTAGCCACTCCATGTGTGTACTCCATATTTGTATTCTATGTATGTACCTTTCTGTGCTAGTAGACTGCCGTTGCCGTGTTTAAGATCTTCTCAAGGGGATACTACCATTCTATCTATGAGAACCCAGGAGAAAAAGGTCAAGTCTCGACCTGACAGTTAAGTAGGCCTTCTTTCTTCTGAAATAAAATGTCATTTTGTTTTGTTAAGATCCATCTTTTTTCGGTCCACCGCTGTACTCTTCTTCGGCACTTCTATCTTTCTTCTTCAACTTTTGTCTTGTTTCGTAACCTTCTTCCTCAACTTACAGTGTCTATACGCACGAAATCCTGTGCGAATACACACCTTGTGCATAAATTCCGCGTTCTTTCAACTACAAAATGGCATTTCCATCCTTCTTCCTTTTGAAAATCATTGTCGTGGTAAGGGAGGCTGAAACTAACTTATAATCAGTAAGGCACATTTGAGATTGGAAAGGTTTATTTACCACGAGAATGAACATATTTATACGGAAGACACAATAATGCACATTACATGCAAGTGTCTCAGTTGCAACAATGCACATGCGTGTGGCATATAAATTTAACAAACGTGACAACAAAATATGTCTTAAGAAATATTTGTAGGACCGCTAAGCTCTATCCTTATTATAGTTAAATTTAGTTCTTATTGTGTGATACCTTTAAATTACAATATTACTATATTACAATATCACAATATTACAATATTACAATATTATAGTTAAATTTAGTTCTTATTGTGTGATACCTTTAAATTACAATATAACTGTAATTGAACAAAATTTTTACTGCATAGCACCGCTAAAATTTATTGTTATTGCTATAATTAAGCTGAATTCCTTTTGCATTGTACCGCTTACACATCAATAATTGAATTTAATTTTTATCGCGAAGTACCACTGAACTATTTATAAATGAATTGAATTATTGAATTATCATTGCATTGCACCTCTTAACTTTACAGGCTGTTTCAGAACAAGAGGTACAAAATTGCACACCAAGTAGAAAATAACTAAATAAACACTTTCTCATCCATACAATTTTCTGAAAAAAATTCGGGTTTTTGAAATATCAGCTGTTTTACAGAACGAAATTTTGTACCTCTTGTTCTGAAACACCCTGCACATAAATAAATTCAACGTTAACTATAGTGATAATAGAGTTAGCATAACACGGCTAAACTCTATTATCACTATAGTTAACGTGAATTCTAAATAAGTAAAAAACACGGTGCGGTGTGCAGCACGCTCGTGCGTCTGGGTGAGGGGGACCTGAACGACAACGCAGAGCCCGCGACGCACGCGGACTACGTCATCACCAGCCTGCACGCGCCGCTCTTCTACTACTACTCCACCATCAATGACGTCATGCTGCTCACGCTGGACAGGGACGTCGTCTTCAATGGTCAGTGGGGGGGGGGGGGGGGGTCTCTTGAGCAATGTTGAGCTTGGCTCCAATGTTGAATGTCTCCAGGGTTGAATTAATTTAGGTTAAAATATCTCCAGGGTTGAATTAATTTAGGTTTAAATATATCCAGGGTTAAATTAATTTAGGTTTAAATGTCTCCAGGGTTGAATTAATTTAGGTTAAAATATCTCCAGGGTTAAATTAATTTAAGTTTAAATGTCTCCAGGGTTGAATTAATTTAGGTTAAAATATCTCCAGGGTTGAATTAATTTAGGTTTAAATATATCCAGGGTTAAATTAATTTAGGTTTAAATGTCTCCAGGGTTGAATTAATTTAGGTTAAAATATCTCCAGGGCTAAATTAATTTAAGTTTAAATGTCTCCAGGGTTGAATTAATTTAGGTTAAAATATCTCCAGGGTTGAATTAATTAAGGTTTAAATATATCCAGGGTTAAATTAATTTAGGTTTAAATGTCTCCAGGGTTGAATTAATTTAGGTTAAAATATCTTCAGGGTTGAATTAATTTAGGTTAAAATATCTCCAGGGTTGAATTTATTTAGGTTTAAATGTCTCCAGGGTTAAATTAATTTAGGTTTAAATGTCTCCAGGGTTGAATTAATTTAGGTTAAAATATCTCCAGGGTTGAATTAATTTAGGTTAAAATATCTCCAGGGTTGAATTAATTTAGGTTTAAATGTCTCCAGGGTTAAATTAATTTAGGTTTAAATGTCTCCAGGGTTGAATTAATTTATGTTAAAATATCTCCAGGGTTGAATTAATTTATGTTAAAATATCTCCAGGGTTGAATTAATTTAGGTTTAAATGTCTCCAGGGTAAAATTAATTTAGCTCTAAATGTCTCCAGGGTTGAATTAATTTAGGTTAAAATATCTCCAGGGTTAAATTAATTTAGGTTTAAATGTCTCCAGGGTTAAATTAATTTAGGTTTAAATGTCTCCAGGGTTGAATTAATTTAGGTTTAAATGTCTCCAGGGTTGAATTAATTTAGGTTTAAATGTCTCCAGGGTTGAATTAATTTAGGTTTAAATGTCTCCAGGGTTAAATTAATTTAGGTTCCAATGTTCTATTTAGGAATGTTGAGCTTGAGCTCCGATGTTTCAATGGTCAGTGAGGGGGTGTTCTCTTGAGCGATGTTGAGCTTGCGCTCCAATGTTCTATTTAGGAATGTTGAGCTTGGGCTCCGATGTTTCAATGGTCAGTGAGGGGGTGTTCTCTTGAGCAATGTTGAACTTGTGCTCCAATGTTGAACTTGGGATCCAAAGAGTAATATTAATGATAGTGGTAATACTTAAAGTTACCACTCCCGCGTTTCAGAATACATCCAGCCGGCCTGCCTCCCTCTGTCTGCCCCGTACCTTCCTTCTCCTGGCGACACCGTCACCGCCGTGGGCTACGGCAATCTCGAGGAGAACGGCAGTGGGTACACTGGGTAGCACTTAGTACGTCAGTGTTCGGTGCTTAGTACGTTAGGGCTTGGTACTCAGTACGTCAATGCTTGGTACTCAGTACATAAGTGCTTGGTACTCAGTGCATCAGTGCTTGGTACTCAGTACCTCAGTGTTTGGTACTTAGTACCTCAGTGTTTGGTACTTAGTACCTCAGTGTTTGGTACTTAGTACCTCAGTGTTTGGTACTTAGTACCTCAGTGTTTGGTACTTAGTACGTCTCACGTTGGGCCTAGTGATTAGCACCCACTGCGTTAATTATGTCTCTGTTTGAGAGTAAGTTAACTGCTGGTAGTGAAGCCCGTGGATTTGTCCTTTGTAACTTTTATATCTCCTGTTATTTTCAGAAAACTTTTGCCACATGTTCAAGGTTCGAATATCTGTCTGTATATATAAAAAGCCTTTTCCTGTAGCTTTAAGTGTTGAGTCTGTGCTTTGCGTGTCGCTGGGAAATAGTGTTTGCTATGAGATCTCCTTTTCAGAGTAAGTTAAATACTAGTAGTGAATTCCGTGGATTTTTTTACCGTAAGATATCTGCTTGAGAGTAAGTTAAATTCTGGTAGTGAAATCCGTGGATTTTTCACCGTAGGGTCTTAGTGTGGGAGTAAGTGAAATACTGGTAGTGAAATCCGTGGATTTTCTCTTACCCAGCTGCCCAGGTGCCGGCCCGCTATCCATACCGCATTTCGCTGCCGGTGATCAGCAACAACGAGTGCCAGAACACCTACTACGGGATACCGCCTGTCTATATCGTCGACGACAGGGTCTTCTGTGAGGGAGGGCTTGCTAATATGAGCACCTGCAAGGTAAGCTGCTTCTCTAATGGCTTCATTGCTTCTATTTATCGACTTTTCTCTGATGGTTTTAGTTTCTTTCATTTATTGACTTTTCTATGCTGGTTTAGTTCTTTTTTATTGACTTTTTTCTACTGTTTTTTCCTTTTATTCACTGACTTTTTGCTACTTCTTTTATTTTCTCTTATTCATTGAGTTTTCTTTACTGGTTTTATTTTCTTTTGTGTACTGACTTTTCGCAATTGGTTTATTTTCTTTCATTTTCTGATTTTTACTGAATTTTCGCGACTGGTTTTATTTCCTTGATCAACTAACCCGAAATAATCTGACTAACTTGAAATAAGCGCTTGAAATAATCTGTCTGAAAAAAAATCGATATTACTGGACGTTTGCTCTGTTCCTTTTTTCATGTTTTCCTTCTGATCATTCTAACATGACAGACTAACCGCTTTTTACTCAAGGTGACTGAAACATAAGTTTGTCACTCTCCAGTTATTCCCACGGCGTATTAAACATCGATATCATCAACGTCCCGAAGTCGCTGAAGCTAGAAATCCAGTCACGTTTCTATCTCATTTGATGGATAATTTGAATGTCACCTCGTTAGTACAAGCCAAATTCTCTGTAATTTAAGTGTTAAATTCGCTTAAAACAAATGTTTTGTTTTAAAAACTGGCAAATGTTTACTTTGAAAAGAAGTTCTTACGACGCGCTGAAAACATGTTCACGCTCCACGGGGTCACGTGGTAGAAGCCAGAGACCAAGCGGTAGGAGTTTCTTTCATAATTTTGCTCTGAAAACATTTCACCCTAAATTGATTTTACCCTGGAGACATTTCAACCTAATTAGTTTAACCCTGGTGACATTTAAACCTGAATTAATTTAACCCTGGAGACATTTAAACCTAAATCAATGTAACCCTGGAGACATTTAAACCTAAATCAATTTAACCCTGGAGACATTTAAACCTAAATCAATGTAACCCTGGAGACATTTAAACCTAAATCAATGTAACCCTGGAGACATTTAAACCTAAATCAATTTAACCCTGGAGACATTTAAACCTAAATCAATGTAACCCTGGTGACATTTAAACATAAATCAATGTAACCCTGGAGACATTTAAACCTAAATCAATGTAACCCTGGAAACATTTAAACCTAAATCAATGTAACCCTGGAGACATTTAAACCTAAATCAATTTAACCCTGGAGACATTTAAACCTAAATCAATGTAACCCTGGAGACATTTAAACCTAAATCAATTTAACCCTGGAGACATTTAAACCTAAATCAATTTAATCCTGGAGACATTTAAACCTAAATCAATTTAACCCTGAAAAATTTTCAACCTGAATTAATTTAACCCTGATAATATTCTTTAAACCTGAAACCCTTTCAACCAGAATAATTGAACCCATGTATGATGTGTCCAGGGTGACAGTGGGGGCCCGCTACACTACTGGGACGAGTCAGAGGAGCGCTACCTGGTTGTGGGGGTGGTCAACGCTGGGATTGGCTGTGGGGTGGCGGGTAACCCGAGCATAGACTTGCGGGTGGGCGCCTTTCTGCCCTGGATCCAGGCTGTAATCGCTGGCTGACTCCAGGTCTTCACTTTGTCTTATATGTCAAACCTACGTTCTTAAAAATTTTACTCTTAAATTGGATAGCGACTTTTTCAATGTCAATTACAAGCTGTCTTATAGATCAAACCGACGTTCAGAAAATCATTACTTTTAAATTGCGTAACGAGTTGTTCAATGTCGATCACAGGCTTTCAACGATAACTTCTAATTGGATAGCAAGTTTACTATCAGAAAACGATTTTAAAAATGCGCAAACAAACCCATTTGACAGAAATAAAGGATTTTATTTTGTTTTGACCAGAGTACAGGCTGTGATCACTGTATGGCTCCGATGCTTATAGATCAAACGAACGTTTAAGAAGCTATTAATTTTAATTGGATAGCACTTTTATAATGAAGCGTACAGGCTCTCACTTATAACTTTGAATTCAATAACCATTGGTTCAATATAGAGAACAGGATTTAGTTGAAATGAAATATTTCTTTTGGCAAGTATGCCCTATCACTGGCATACTTGTGTCACAGTTGCAACCGCCGTTAGGGAGGCTTTACTAATGTCGAAATAGGAGTTTTCGTTATTTTTATTGCTGAATCTTAGGGAAACTTTACTGCTGCCGAAATAGAGGTTTCTCGTTATTTATGTTTCGGATTTTTTCTAGGCTGACTGTTGTCTTTTTTTAACGCCTAATTCTTCCATCTTAAACTTTTACCTTGTTTCATGACCCCTTTTTGATCTTGCTATTTTTGTACGCAGAATGTGTGAGCCACACTTTGTTAGCGGCATTCCCTAATTTCTTAAAACAGAACTAAATGTTAACTTCCTCTTTAGGGAGCACCTCTGTTGTGGTAAGAGAGGCCCAAAGAAATTTCTAATCTTATCTAACCTTTCTAAACGTTCTACGCTATCTAGGAATTGAACACTACAAAAAAATTGGTGGAACTCCTCATTTAGCGCTCATAAGTAGGTGTTAGTTGAACTAGAAGCTTGGTACATTTCTTAAAAAAATATGTTAAATCATGTTCAATGTAATACGTGAATCACTGTACCACTTTAGTTTTCAAATTTGTTTTTGCCAAATACAATGGGTCCTCTTTGTTTTTGTTTCATTTCCTACGTCATTTCGTTGTCATTTATTTTTTGAATAATTTTGTGTTATTGAAGTCTCTTATGTTGTCAAGGTGGTGACCTAATATTTTCAAAGTATTCATATATAAATGAATAGTATTCATATCTCTTCTCCCCTGTATTTAAACTGACATTAAACGCGGAATGCGTTGCTATTATCTTTTAGAGCATTCAGAATAGAATATTTTTTTAAGCTAGTGTTTAATATATTATTTGTTTAAATCAAGTAACACCTGCTGGTGGAAGAAATTCTTTCACTTTTTCCGCTGAACCAAAGCCTCGCTTCTCATTCCTAAGAATGAAAAACTGCGTCCAAATAAGGTGAGATAATTTGGAATGATTTATGCTTCCCTGTCCATGTTTCCAAGGTTTTACAGCTTCTTGCTCCAACAGAAGTGGTTTTATTAGAATGAATAACAGTAAGCTAAATCAATGTCGCAAGTTTTTTAAGTATTATTTCTATTCAATAATTTATATACAGTAATTTTAAATTCAGAAAATGTACATCTCTTTACCAAAATATTATAGGTAGTAAGATTTCGACTTCGCAGAAATACTATCAGAGATCACGACAGTTTCAGTGGCATCCGGCTAACGGATTCTGTCTCCGCGGTGACAGAGTGTGTGCCGCTAACTAGATGTAAACAAAATCACGTGTGCTTGTAGTCAACTGGAATATTTAAACAATTTCAATAATTTGAGTTTCTTCAACAATAATGGCATCATCTGTTATTAGTGAAGGCTGCTGGGTCATAATACAAAAAGGTGCCTATATTAGAACGTCGCAGGTCAATTTGGGAAAGTGAGTATACATCATCTAATATTAAATCAAAATTTAATTTAGTAGTTAAGTGTCAATTAACTTTTTTCTTTATTACATCCTTGAATGATATGTTGACCGCGTTATTTTTAATAATGCCATTGTATTGTCTAAATGATATAATGGTGTATTCATGAAATGTTCAATTATATTTGTGTTACCATACTTGGAAATCATGTGAAATATTATTATCTATCATAAACTTACAAGTTGTGCTTCTAATAATTACTAGTGTAATTATTGTAGATTTTGAATATTTATATATAACATTTTGGTGGTGTGAGAGTGTAAGAACAACTTATTATTTTGCATGTCTACAGAGTTTTTGCCAAGTACAGGTTTTGTGCGCAAATTTGATGGTAGCTAACTAGATCTTGATATTGTTTTAACTTAGTTGACATTATTACAGTGGAAGAGCGCTTTTGGAATGATGTGTAAAGCATGGTTATTGTAATTGACTTGCTTGTAAATCAAAAATTCTACAAATTATTCTAAGGCTTGATACGTTAGATCCATTAGGATAAGCTCAGGTCAAGCTTACATGAGGTTTTTTCTATTAGGACAAATTGCAATGGGTTAATACTTTTTTTCAGTGCTATATCAAGGTTTTATTCAGTTTTCTCAACTCATATATCCCCGAGCTTAATAACATACCTCAGGGCTTCTGCCAGAAGGTGGATGTGCCTGTCATGAGAGAAGTAATTGTTAAATTTTGTGGAGTATGGTCATTAACACTTTGACTGCTACATGACCTACAGGTACTCAATGAGGGAATTTTGGTAAATCTGAAGGATATGTCAGTTATCAATTTTCCACTTTTTGGTGCCTGAACCTAATTAATTGAATGAAAATAAACAAGTTTTCTTCTATGCACTTTTGGTCTCAAATGAGTATTTTACGATTTATTGCGGTAGGTTTAGTTTTGTCTCTGATGACAAATGCGCTTGAATAAACTGCTACTTATTAATTTTCGATTTTTTGGTGCTAGAATCATGGTAAGAACATCGAAAAAACAATTTTTTTTCTATACACTTTTTTGGTCAAATGAGTATGTAACGAGGTATAGCGGTAGGTTTGGTTTCGTCTTTGATGACGATCGCGCTGGAAGCGAGTGCGCTTTGCAGTGTTGCTGTCCGACGTGCTCCTTGAATTACTCGCCACTTCGAACACTGGAGTTGCAGTAAGTCATTTACCGCTATAACTATTGAAATACTCATTTGAGACGGAAAGTGCATAACTAGAAGAAAACTTGTTTATTTTGATCTAATTAACTATGCTTAGGCATTCAAATTTACGAAATCGATAACTGACATATTCTTCAGATTTTCCGGGATTTTTGGTAAATGTCAAGCGTTTGCCAGTAATTGATTTTCCACTTTTCGATGCCTAGAAATAGGTTATTAGAACTAAATGAACAATTTTTCTCCTATGCACTTTCCGTCTGAAAAAGGTATTTAACAAGTTATGGCGGTAGGTTTAGTTTCATCTTTGATGACAAATGCGCTTAAATAAAGAGCTACTCATCTATTTTTGAATTTTTGTTGCTTGGATCCTGGGAATAACATTGAAATAAACAACTTTTCTTCTATACACTTTTTTCGTCAAATGAGTTTTTAACGAGAGGTATAGCAGTAGGTTTGGTTTCGTCTTTGATGACGATCGCGCTGGAAGCGAGACTTCATTGCAGAGTTGCCATACCACGGGATCGATGAATTTCTTTCCGCTTCAAATACTGGAGTTGCGGTAATCAATTTACCGCTATAACTTGTAAAGTATTCATTTCCGACGGAAAGTGCATAGCAGAAAACTTGTTTATTTCAATCTAATTAACTACAAGTAGACACCGATAACTGGAAAATCGATTACTGACCAACGCTACACATTTACCCAAAATAAATAAGTTTTCTTCTATGCACTTTCTGTCAGAAATGAGTATTTTACTAGTTATTGTGGTATGCTAATTTTCATCTTTGATGACGAATGCAATCGAATGAACAGTTACTAATCGGTTTTCAAATTTTTGTTGCTCGAATCATGGTAATAACATTGAAATAAACTACTTTTCTTCCACACGCTTTTTGTGGCAAATGAGTATTTTACGAGTTAAAGCGGTAGGTTTCATTTTTTGCGCGATTGAGCCTTTACAGTACATATGAATACTTTGTAACTTATTAACTTATTGTTAGCTCATCCCGTGGAGCCTAAACCCACTCCTAGGATCTTTTAGTTAATAACACAATAAAAATTATCACCTAAAAATACAGAGTTATAGCGGTATGTTAATTTTTGTCTTAAATGGCGGAAATGCGCTCGACCATTCGAGCGCGTTGAAAGGGAGAGTCCATTGTAGTGTTGTCATACAACACACTCGACAAATTTCTTTCCACTTCAAACACTAGAGTTGCAGTAAGTCATTTACCGCTATAACTCGTAAAAAGCTCGTTTCTGACGGAAAGTGCATAGAAGAAAACTTGTTCATTTTGATATTATTGTGTTTAGGCACCAAAAACTGAAAAATCAATTACTGGCAAACGCTTCACATTTACCGGATTTTTATAATGCTCCTGGTCAACCACAAGTCCCAAATTCATTTTTTAGAAATACTTCGTGAAACCTATGTTTATCTTTAAGGTTAATTCTGATGCGAGTTGAAGATTGAACTTCAGTTTCACCTGCTGTAGCTAATGTGTTAATACAGAGCCTATCAAAGTAGGTAATATTTCCTTATTCAATAGTTGGTGGTAGTTTTATTTCACTAGTTCTTAATATGATATGAAAATTAACCTTAATTATGAATATTTAAAGGACATTAGTTGGGCTTGGCAAGACTACTATATATCTATTTAAAATGGTCAATAGCTTCAAAGAGTGTTATTTCAATTGTTTTGAATTGAAAAATTTCTCAACTAATATTTTTTTTAATTATTAATAATTTTGTCATTCTAAATTTTGTTCTTATTTAATAATTTATTGTTAAAGAAGACCTTGAGGTAACTTCTGACCTTTGAAAAAGCTAAAGTGAAAGGAGGTTTTATTTTGCGTAAAGAATATCATAATCTCTGACATCCTTATTATCTCCATTTTCTAATATATTTGTACCTGGTGCTAAATCATTCATAATAGGCTGTAATTTTAAAATTTTTAAGCTGAAATGAGTAAAACATTTCACTATATTTGCGAATTATTTGATGAAAAGTTTAAATTTTGTTCTCCATGGATTACATTCTGGAAAAAAAAAATTCCCTTCTTTACTGTAGTTCAAAATTGCTAATGTCTGAAGCCATTAAAACAATTTCATATTCATTCTTAACTTGGCATTCTTTTCACTGTCATGGCAGCAATAGATAAAAAGGTTAAACAATGAAAGAAAATACAAAGAAAACTTTATTGGGCACATGAATTTTAAGCATAGAAAACTTTCCTAAGTAGGAGCAACAACTGAAAATATCAATTGGGTTCTATCTTAGATAGTTAGCAGACACCAATGCAGTTCTTCTTTACTGTCAGTTGGTTAACAAATGAATTTGTGTGTATAGGTTAATAAAATATTGAGAGATGTGTAATTGAATGGAATAGACACTGCCTGACATCTATTTTTTTAACACTTGATAGAATGTTAGAATGTCAAATTGAATGAGTTAGGCTTGTGATTCTAGATTTACCATTTGTGTTCAGGCTTGAAAAGCAAATTAAAATTATTTTAATAATGAATGCAAGATTGGCATGTAAAATAGAAATAAAGTTATTTCAAATATGTCAATTCTGATAGAAAGTATGAAGCCTATAAATTGAAGAGGAAAGTCTAGTATCCTCACTGAAAAGAACTATTTCATCTATAGGAATTAGGACTCCTAAAGAGAAGTTAGGGTGTAAGGTCCCAAGCTGAAGATTAGATAAGCTTCCTTTTGTTATAATGGCTTAGGATTATTATTTTTGCTACAAACCATTTTTTGGTTCACTGCCATTTTCTCAGCTCTTATTATTTTATTTTTCAACTTCATCTTGTTATACAATATTTTTTGGAGCTTACGGTTTCTTCGCCATGAATATTGAGCATTGCTAGTCACTATTCTTGAGTTAGCAAATCCCCTTCAGGTAACCAATTAGTGATGAAATTCAATGCTAACATAACAAGCCAAGTTACAACATTTATTTCTCAGTGTGATGAATCCACTACTGGTGGCAGGAATTGGGATATTTTACATCTTAATTTTTCCAAAGTTGACTAATTTTTGTTTAATATTCTGATAAAATTATGCAGTAAAAGAATGACTGATAGTGCTACTTAAAACTAGCCACCTTGATGGTGCAGACCTCAAATGTAGATCTTCCATAAATGATATAAAGGCATACTCTACTGCAGCATCAATACTTGTTTTATTTAGGATCTTTGTTGTTTCTGAACCTGAATAAATTTATTAAATTACCAATAAATGCATTATTATATGAACATAAATTAAAACTTGAAGCTTGGATCACGATGTAATATCAATGTACTACTTTGTTCAAAAAATCATGATAAATGCAGATTTTTTTTCTCTGCATTTCCTGTATGCAATTTTTACATTGATAAAATCATTAAATAATGATTTTTTAAATATCTGTTTTATTCTTTGCATTGGGAAACTATCAAAACTGATTTCTGTTGCATGTAAAGCCATGAGATTTTTTTCTTTAATATTTTTAAAATTATAGTTTACCTTAAAGGTTATGTGTGATTGTTATATTTTATTTCTTATGATAATATAAATGCTTGTTTCAATTATCCTTATACCTTGGAATATTTCAAGCCATCACGGTCTGTACTCAAGATTAATACTGTTTACAGCTACTGAGAATTTATTTTCATTTCAAATTTCTGTTCAATGTTCAATTAAAACTCGTCAAGTTTTGTTTTCTGGTGTGCAGACCCTGGCTGCTGGGCAGGAAACGAGAAAGTTTCTACATATCATTGGCGAGTGCCATAGGAGAGCCTTTTGGTACTACATTTCAGATGGTCTTGGCAGATGAAAAGAAGAGAGTCTATAACCTTCAAAAGCTCAGCTTCAATGAAGTCATAAGTCATGGTCAAATAACAGGTATGTTTCTGTTTGCTATTAATTTTTTGTAATCGGTACTGATGTTGTGGATGAATGAGCTTTCTCAAGTATTTTGAAAGTGATGTGAATTCAATAGTATTGACCCTTTAATACCAGGATTTAGTGCTCGTGTACCTGTGATTAGACGCACACACGCTACCATTGGACCCACTGGCATCACGCTGTCACTGGCAGAGTGAGGAAGGAACTGCCACGTGGAAGACAACTTCAAAAAAAAATTAGAGATTGAACTTGATCTGGAATTCAATATTTTTAAAACAGAAGTGTATGGTTTTGTGGTCTGGAAAGTATCAGCCGTGGGCTTTACTCTACCTGATAGCAGTTCACTCTAAAAAGTGGATTTTTCTGTTTTTTACATATTTTGGCAAATATGTTAATGCTTGAATATTTCGTCAGACTCATTCTGCAATTGTAGATTGCTTATGTTTTAGTTGCAAATATTGAAGAAATGTATATTATTAGGCAAATCCAATTTGAATAATAGCAGTATTGTTACCTAAAAATTTCTAAAAAACTTCCTTTCTCATAAAGTGATTTATAAAAATTATAAAAATGAAAGTTTTCTCAAGTTATGAAATGCTTTCAGTGTTCATCTCTTCAGCTCAGCTTAGGGAAGTTTAAATGCAAAAATTTAACTGCCTCTTGTTCATTATTGAGGTATGCAATGGAAATCTGATTGTTAACCCCTTCCCCAACAATTTTTTTCTTAAAAACGTTTCTTTTTCAGACTAATTTTTTCATTTTGGTTCTATGTAGTAATTTTGATGCTGGTAATGAAAACAGTTTGTAATTTTTTTTTGTTCCCATTTTTGTGGTCAACTTTTTATTTTGAAAATACCTTTGTCAGCAAAAACGAGTCAAAAAGTCATGGTCTGATGTGAAGAAATAGTCATTGTCTGATGAACTGGCAGAGTTATCAGAAGTATTCAATCTTCTGAGGGAAGGTTCATATTCACTATCTTCCGTTGAACTAGACATTTGGGTTATAACACTTGAAAATGGTCCAAAAAAAATCAATAGAAATGTGGATGCAAACAACACCTATCCAACGTCAATGGCTGTCGGAGCAAGTCTAGTAACAATGTCCTAGAAATCCCACAGCTCTACCCTATCGCCTCTGCCAGGCGCACAATTTGACAAGAATACCCGTTTCACACGTAGAATGGCTTACAAAGAATTAAAATCAATGAGTGTATACGTATTTAGCTGGTTTTTGAGGGTAAAGTTTCAGACGAGTATACTCGTCAACAACTGAAAATCAAACATTATGTGAAAATGAGTATACACGTTTCTGCGGGGAAGGGGATAATTTGGATTTATAATTCTTTCCTATCTCAGAAAGTAATTGATAAATGATTTGTTGTATCCAGATCATAGTTCAAAAACATACACTGCCCTGTGAAATTTTATGACTGAAGTAAATAAAGCATCGTATTTACTTCATCAATATGAATTTATCTTCATATTGAATTTATTTAACTCATCAACTACTGAGTATGTACATATAGAGGGACATTCTACTATGACTTCTATGTATGAGAAACAAAGATCACTGTTTGAGTGACCTCAAGTAAAGCATTATGGATATGTTATTTTGCATCATCCAGTGGTATTGAATAAGGGATGTTCTTTCATGATTTTCTAGCAAGATTTTCTAGTATAGTTGTAGGGATGATCTCTGTGGCTTTTACAGGCTGTCCTGCTGGTATCGACTAGGTAAATTTTTTGGCATTATTTTTCTGAGATGACCATGGCTGCTTCATGCAGAACCTACACCAAATGTTGAAAATTTAATTCTCAATCTTGAAAAGATATTGCTTTTTATATTGTTTGACCTTATGTAATTAGTGTACCACACACAGATACAACTATCTATCACAGAGTGTTTGTCATAATCATACACACATTTTTTCTCATCAATATATTCCTTGCTGTTGCTATATGTACACACAGGAAAATTAGTTGTTTATTCCATTGAAATGTTACTCAAAATTATTATTTTGTAAAATGTTTCATTAGTGTGCTGTGTTGATAGAACATTTCTCATCAATCTGCTGAAATGATTCAATGTATTTTGTAAACATTCTGGGTTGATGCAACATTTTAGAAATGGATTGTAGAATTCATATAACATTCTAAACTTGCCTCCAGAGTTGATACTGTGTAAAAAACTGTCCTGCAAAATTCATGCTGAACATTAACTTTGCCTTCTCAGTTGGAGATTTGTAAGCCCTTCTGCATAGTAAATAATTTGTCCTAAATGAAAATAAGTGTTTGAAATTTCATCCTGAACTGCCCTTTACTGTTGGTTTATTTTCATTTATAAAAATGACTGGCACATGTAGCAGAGAATAGAACAAAACTAAGAGGATATTCTCTTTCAGAAGGAAGAAATGTCAATAGGACTGTCACATGTAGCGGAGAATGAAATAAAACTAAGTGGATTTTCTCTTTCAGAAGGAAGCAACGGAGACTTTGGGCTTGACAACAGAGACCTCTCAGATGCAGGCACCTCACAAAAGCTGACAAAAGAAGAAATCTTGGCATTGAAGGCCTCAGGAGCAAGTGGTGAAGAGGTACGCTTCAAGTACTTTTATAGTTGGTCCTTGAGTATAGTTGGTCCAATACATTTTTACACTTATAGTTGGTCTTTGAGTTCTGCAACTTAATCTTATGCAAACCTAAACTAAATTTGGTAAAAAAATGAAATTGTCCAACTAGTGTAAGAGTTCACCAAAGTTATGATTTCGTAGATGATTTTTCAACTAATAAAATTTTTCAATTAATAAAATTTTTGACCAAAACTGTGACCCTTACTTATACAGATTAATGTGAAAATTTTTCAACTGATCCGATGTTTGATTAAAGTTATGAAAACTAGCTAATTGTTCTTGGAAGTGGCTGAGGTTTCGCCAAAGATTGTCATATAATTTGAGGATTGACACTGCATTCAGAATTCTAGTTCTCAGTTGTTTGTTATTCACTGATAGATATTCCTGCATGGTTGATAAGTACTTGAGTATGTAATAAAGCAACTGTCTTCCTTTTAAATTAAATGAAGAATCTCATCTTGAAACTAATGCAAATATGAATTATTAGGTTATTTCTTCGACAGCATAATACCTGTTCAATTATAGGGTCTGGTATAACAGATGTTTTGAATTTACCTGTAAATTAAATGTTTATTTTTTAAATGTTACTCAATCGTTTCAGCTGAATAGATAAATATTCCAATCAACTATTCAAGTATTCTTTTTGTAATCTTAATTGAACAATTGACTTTACATATATATATATAGAAGTCAAAAACATATGACCTGCCACTGATAATAATGCTCATGACTCCACTTGCACTGGGTTTGGTTGACAGTCTCATCTGTCCATGCCATTCCACTGTGATCCTCTATCTAAATTGATAGAATCAAATTCTTCCTCTATCTAAATTGATAGAATCAAATTCTTCCTCTATCTAAACTGACAGAATAATATTCTCCCTTTATCTAAACTGAAAGAATAACTTCCTTCTATCTAAACTGATAAAATATAATATTCTTCCTTTATCGAAACAAAAAGAATAACATTTTACCCTGCTCAGGTGATCCAAACCATCACGGCGAACAGCTCGACGTTCAGCTCCAAGACGAAGTACAGTCAGCAGAAATACATGGGCAAAAAGGGCAAGAAACACTGCGAGCTGGTCACCCTGCACAGACCCTCAATTGACTTCATTGCTGAGGCGTTCTACTCCAATAATCCGAGGACCGTGTCGTGAGTCTTGGTATTCTGCTCCCATGGTAGTCATTAAATTTTGGGCTCAAGTGTAGGTGACGTTCAATTTGATATGTTGACTAAATATATAGTTAGATGCTGCGTTCTTTTTGTCCACTTCAGAGATTAGACTTACAGATATTACTCTCGATGTGTCGTCAGAACTGAATTTGTTTTGTTTACTTAAGTGATTAGACGTATAGATTTTACTCTCGACGTGTGGTCAGTACTGAATTCTAGAGGTTTAATGAAGATTCAAGGGAGCATAAGATTGGCAATAGGTTTAGGTCAGTTAGGTTTGTCTACCCTATGCTATGGAGACTGGAGCCCTCAGGGGGCTACTATTCAGTTATCTCAGTTATAGGTAGGCATTTGGGACTTCCATCTTTAGTGCCTTTTTTGATTCTTTCATTGTTCTTGCCTATTTTGATGTTTCTTCTTTGTCTTTCTACCCTGCTCATTCCTAACTTACTGTTTCTATGCTCGGGGTATCCTGTTTTGAAACTCACCTTGTTTTTTATAGATTCACCATTTTTTACTGTCCATACTCAATGGTCCCTTCCCATTCCTCTCTTGAGATCGTATATGGTGTTGCCAGGGAGTGTAAAACCATTTGTTTGTAACTATAAAACAGGCGACTCTGGTCAACATCTGGACTACGATATGGAACTGATATCTGTGCTATCCGGTGACTCCCACTAACGACGACCGTATGATTCTTTTGTATTTTTCTAAACTGACAGGAATGATTTCCATCACACTTTGCCATAAGAGCTGGGTGCAACGGGCAGTGTGGTGGTATAGTTTAAATGACTGACTTTTAATGGTGCGTTTATTACTGATGCCACTTGAAAACTACCAGCTATTCACTGCCTCAAGCTTCAATATCTCATGACGGCACGCTCCACTCTAGATATATTTACTGCCTGATAGGCCAAAGCTTCAGGTACACATGACAGCATGCACTCCTCTCCGGATATACTTACTGCCTGACAGGCTAAAGCTTCAATAACTCATGACTGCACGCTCCACTCTAGATAACTCATGACTGCAAGTACTACTCTCCAGATATGCTAAAGTTTCAATATCACATGATCACACGCACCATTCCAGATATACTTTCTGCCTCAGGCTTCAATATCTAACGACGGCACGCTCTATTCTCCAGGTACCTGCGTCCGGACAGCCTGTATCAGCTGCTGAGCTACAGCAACGTGTACCCGGGGTGCCGGGCTCTCACCTACGACTCTGGCACGCGCGGCCTCGTGACTGCCGCCCTCCTGCACCGAGTGGGGCCCACCGGGCGTCTCGTGCACGTCTACTCCGGCGACAAGGGCTTCAAGGGGCCTCAAGCGTGAGTCCCAATAGTTTGTTTGTGTTGGTCAATCTAGCTAACTAATGAAGTAGGTTTGTATTAAAAGGTAATGCATGCTTGTGTGAACAACGCATTTCAGTCTCATTTGACTAGTCGTTCTTGGTGGTAAGTCTGTGAAGACGAATTAGGCATCAAGGAATGTGCAGCTGCTCGCGGTGCTACTCGAGGCAATCACAGAATCGTGCTCAAGCAAATTGCAGAAGTCTTCTCTAGCAAATTTGTGATGAGTTTCTGTTATTTTCCTGATAAGTTTCTTATGATGGTCTATACCATAGTGTTGCGAAAGGTGTTTTGATTCGTCTGTAGCCAGAGTTAACGACCTTAACTCTTCAGTAGCACTTACCTTAACTCTTGAATACCTTTTGCCCTAAATAGTGCTCTGGTGTCATAACTGGGACGTTGAAAGTTGTGGCTAGGAAACTTGGGAGCTAGGAGTTATAGTTTAAAAACTGGTAGCCTGACTTAGGAGACTTTGGGAGCCAGAAGCAGCAGTGCTCACAGGAGGTGTCATTAACACGCCCCCTGCCGGTCGCAGGTCTGCCGTGAGCACGATGGACTTCGACGACGCGACGTTCTCTGCGCTGTCGCTGCTCGACGTCAACAGGCTGCACAAGGTGCCCAGGCCAGGTCGGTCTTCTGTTCTACTCCTCTATTGCTCGTCATAGCCGTGTATTTATAAGCCCTGCCTGCCGTGCGGGAAACGCGGGTTCGAGTCCCGGCGCTGGATGGCGATTTTCTCTGTTGGGTATAGGGGAAAAATTTAAAGCACAATACCCCACTTTACCCAGGTGTCTGAAATGGGTACCGGTCTTGACCGGGGGAAAGCGTCATGGCGTCCTGGTGTTAGTTATGAGACATTTGAAAATCCAATGTACAAGGTGATATGTATCAGGCTTGAAATTGGAAATAAGCATCCGTAGATGCCGTTGTTTGTTTTGTTTATTGTTTTTTTTTGTTTTAATTCTGTCTTTGCTTAATTCCTTTAGTTGATTTTTATTGTCTCCATTCTGCCTTCTGCTCCACTCCATGGATAGGTTTGTATTGTCCCAAGTCTATCTTCTGCTCGGTAACCTCAGGTATATTTGTATTGTCCTAATTCTGTCATTTTTTCAACTCTGCAAATCGATTTGTATTATTTCAATTTTTTCTTGTTGTGAAGTTTCCTCGATTTAATTTTCGAGAGTGAAGTTTTGAAGCACAAGCTATGATTTTAAATGCGTTGGCTATTAATTTTTGGCTTACTTTCGCGCGGACAAGAATCTCCATGTAAGATCTGGAGGCTCTTATTTTAACGCCTTGTGTCCATGTAATTCCGTGAGGCAAATATTTTAGGGTGTTTTTTTTTTCTGGGGATGGTAGCTCGTAGAGCTCTGTTGTATGTTGGGGTGCGAGTCATTGTTAATGGAGAATGCATTCATATCAAACTGCAAACAGCTTCTTGCAAATGAAAACAAATTCCAATTTTGCTTCGGTGTGTGTGTGTGTGTGAGTGTGTGGCTCAAAGTACATATCGGCTAAGTTTGCTAATTCTTTAAAAGTTGGTTATATGATGTGGTAACTTACCCTTTCTTGTAATAACTTTTATACCAGCATTAGCTGTTTCAAGTTAGCTCAGGTCGTAGAGTGAACATATGCTTCAATTTAGATATCGCGTGCATTAAAATTTTGCTTGCAGGCAATCGTGCATTAAAATTTTGCTTGCAGGCAATCGTGCATTACAATTTTGCTTGCAGGCAATCGTGCATTACAATTTTGCTTGCAGGCAATCGTGCATTACAATTTTGCTTGCAGGCAATCGTGCATTACAATTTTGCTTGCAGGCAATCGTGCATTACAATTTTGTTTGCAGCTAATCATGCATTACAATCGTCACTTCCATTTGCCATCGTCATCGTCCATTACAATTGCAGGCAACCACGCATTACTATTTTGTTTGCAGGTCACCCATCAGGTTCACCGGAGGAGCCCCTCGTGATAGACCCTGCCCTGCTCAAAGGTGCCCCCGACCGCCCTACACCCACACCTCAGCAAGCAGAGCCAGCATCACACAACGGGCTCGTGGAAGATACCCCGACCAACAAGCGAAAAAGAGACGAGGAGGTGCAAGAGACTCATGAAACCAACAAACCTTTATCCAGGAAAAAGTTTGTAAGTACCTGGTTTTTGCTTCTGTAACTGCCTCTTTTTGTTAGATGTATAATTTGCGTTGTTATTTGGATTGATTTATATTATAGTATTTTGCGTTCATCAGAGGAGATATGCCCGGAGTTGGGTGTGTTCTATTGCGTAACCTGTGGCACTCCCAGGGGGAAAATCTGTGAAAGCCCGAGCTGAGGGTTAGGTAGGCCTTCTTTTTGTTGAAATAAAATGTTTCTCATGTTAAGGACCACCTTTTTCAGTTCACTGCTGTCCTGTTTTTCAGCACCTACTTCTTCTTTGACTTATATCTTGTTTCATTAACTTTTTTCTCAACTTACTGTTTCTATGCCCCTTCTGCATAGATTCTTCGTTCCCTAATCTCCATACCAAATGGTGTCTTCCTCTCTTTGGAACGCTTTTTTTTTTAGCGGTTAGGGAGGCCCAAACTAACATATAATTTAATCTTTAACCATTCATCTGGCGACTTGTATCTCTGCTCGGACTGTGGGCCGCTGTAATCCACTCCTTCAGAGAGCCATCGGCTCTGTTCCTGTCTTAACCTCCTCTTTAGTAGCGACTCTGAAGAGGGTAATGTTTCATTTTCAAACGAAATTTTTTTTTTAGCAGTTCTTATGCTAAGATTGTATGACCGTAGTACAAGGCTCTGAATTGACGTTTGAATTTGTCTGGGGCTATTTTCGATACTTAGATTTTAGGTATGTTTTTGCTCGTCGTGCTCTGAAAAAAAGAACGATTTAGGTGAAGATAATGTAACTCTCACTCGTTGGGCAAGAGTTAAAGATCATTTTGGCCTCGAAGATGCAGTCGACACCATAAACAAGAATTTTTCCATCGCAGGGGAGAACCTTACCATTCATAAATTAAGTGATCCATACCTTCATTGATTTCTGCACAAAATTCTGGCAAGAGTTAGTATCGTGATTTTTTGTATACTAATCCTTTCAGGCACGGTGGTACTAAATATGAACCATGATAGAGCACACGCTTGGCAAGATTCTTCTTACAAATCGTAACCCTGAAGGATTAAATGTTTCTCACTCGGAATGGGCTAAACTATGCCATTACGCATGATCCACATGAGCATGTAGCAGCATGTGATCTTCGCCAATTCTTCCCTCAGGGGAATACGACTATTCTAATTCTATACATAGGAATCAGTGCTCCCAGTGAGAAATATAAGGAGTCCAGCTAAAGGTTTTGGTGTGTCTTTCTTCAGTTTAATTAGAATGGGTTTTTTGCTTCGTTGTAGATTATTATTTTTTTATTCAGCGCTGATGTGTTTTTCAACATACAAGTGGTTACATCTATGCCAGGGTGCATTTTGACGAGTCTTGAGCAAGGATTCTACTGATGTATTACTTGTGGAAGTGAATCGTATAAAATAGAGCAAGTGAACCTAACTGCCTAGGTGGCACATGAAGTTTCGTTCTGAATCATCACTCAGCTTTTTCGCATTGATTCACAGCCTGGAGTTATAAGGAAGCTTGCAATCACTTGCGATTATTAATACTTTGACTGAGACATGCGCCACCGGTGGTACACGGAGGTCATTTTCGTAATGCTGCTGACCGACCAGTAGTCACAAACTCAATTTACATAAATACTTAATAAAAACGGAATGATGGCCCTCTCTAGTAAATGTTTGCTATTTTCAGCATTGCTTACTTCAATTGACTACAAGTTTGAGTTGAATATTGAACTTCAGTTTTACCTGCCACAGTCAAAGTGTTAGGCCAATTCATCGCATTGATGCACAGCCTGGGGTTATATGAAACATGCGAGTACCAAGCAAATTTCAAATGCAATTTTGCCTCCCCAGTACCCTCGAGATCGGAACAGCTGCGAGCTGGTGAGCAGGGCGGTGTTGCAGGCAGGGGTGACGTCGCTGGTGGTGGCGGGCCGTGATCACCCCTCCGTCCCTACCCTCGCACTTCTTCCCTACCTCCTCCCTGGCTGCCCCTTCGTTATATTCTGCAGCGTCAAGGAGGTCTGTTTCTATATCACTACATCGAACCTATTTTCAAGTTTTTTTGAGAGTAGAATGATTATTCAGGCACGACTGTCATTTATCGTTATATTCTCAAGCGTCTAGGATGTCTGTTTCTAAATCACTACATAACTTGTTATTTTTAGTTTTTTTTTTAGAGTAGAATGATTATTCAGGTACGACAGTTCATTGATCGTTATATTCTGCAGCGGTAAGGTCAGTTTCAAAATGGCTACATAGAACTCATTTTTAAAATTATTTGTCGATCATTTAGACTATAATTTAATAGTATAATTGGCAAGAATAGTCGATTATTCAGACCCGACCGTCAATAATCAAGATATTTTGCTCGGCTGAACATGAAGCGTGCTGCTTCATTTCCAAGTGTGCTGCTTCATTTCCAAGTGTGCTGCTTCATTTTCAAGCGTGCTGCTTCATTTCCAAGTGTGGGTTGCAGCTATCGAGTCACCAGTATATTAATACGAACCTACTGCTGCTCTCGCACTTTGACGTGGGCATTTCAAGGAGTAGTAATTCTCAAGCAGAAGTATTTACGTACAATGAATGTATCAAGATAATTTTCTCTTTATTTTAATAGAAAAATTAGTTTTTTTTTGCAGTTTTGGCCTTTATGTATAAAATTTTTTTAAATATCACAGTAAAATTAATTATTATGTTTGCCCTTAAATATGGAGGAAGAAGGAAAATAATCAGCCCATGATCTAAAATGAGCCGAGTTTTACCCGACAGTGAAACTCATTTTTACAGTGGCTCCTGATCTAAAAAGTACACAAATAACTATGGCTAGTAATTCTAACGTGTTACCGTAGGATCATGATTTAATTCATATGACAAGTTACAGCTATGTTGACGCTCAAACTTTTGAAAAAGCCAGCAGACCTTTGGTAGCTCGTTTGCTGGCTATTACATCAGTGTTGAAAATTTGCTTCAAATAATTGGAGGGCAAATATGCAGTGTCCTAACCCACAAAACACAGAAATGTAAGTCACTCAAGTTAGAGGTGTGTTCATCGCAAGGTTGCCAAACTGACTTTTCCTAGCCAAGTTACTAACTAGGAACTAAGCCACTCTGCTTGAAAGACATCTACTCTGCTATGAGGTGAAATTATCACTAACTCCACTCCGCCTGTTGTGACCTCATGATTTGTGGGTTAAGACACTTCGCATATTTGCCCTCCAATTACGGACACGATTTACCAATTAATCGTTTTTAATTTCAGCCGCTGATGGAACTGTTCTTGACACTGAAGTCTGAGGGCGGAACGAACCTTCGCCTAAGCGAGACGTGGCTCAGGGAATTTCAGGTGATGAACAATCCGGTTTTGTACGTCAATGATATTATGGCTCCCTCTCAATTATTCCTCATGCTTAGACTAGAAAGAAGTATGTCTTCAATCTAAAACAGCTGCATTTAACCCTTTAACGCCCACATTTTTATACTCATGTTACCGTTATGACAACCACTATCACTAAACCGACACTGGCATTAGGTAGTCACTGTTATCAAGATGGGGAAGGAACTGCCACTCGGCAGTGCAGTTCAAAGGACACATTAGTGAACAAATTGAATAAGAAATACGATATATTATTATTATTTTTGAAAGAGGACGAAATAGTCCAGTTGGGCGGTAAAGGGTTAAACATAATTCTGATAAAACTCTTAATTATGTACTTGAGTCGAAAATATTGTTATATTCGATTGCATCTCTCAATGATACAGTGTTCAGCACTGTTCTCGGTCGTATTCTTTGTCTAACTCGAATAATTTGGAAAAAAAAATTCAATTCCCGAAGTACGGTTACGAGTTAGGAACATATAACTCAAACTTTCTAAGCTGGAAATGTTGATTGTAACATCGCTAACTCGCATTTATGCCTGCAGGTGATGCCAGAGCGGACGCACCCTCTCGTCAACATGTCCGGGGGCGGCGGATTCATTTTATCAGGTACAAAAATACGCACAGGCGCGCAGTTCTGACGCGCTTGTACCACAACGTATTACGTCATTTTAATTGAAATGAAACGTGGTATAAAATCTATACGTTGAGAAGTATTTTCGTACAAAATACACATGCTGCCAACAAATGTTTGAACTCCCTCATAATTCAAGTGGAATTTATCCCAACCATTAGTACGCACGGCGTTGAAAGAATATCAAGTGTTCCCCGAGGTCACAATTAAAGGACTTTATGTATGTTTATCGCAATTTATTTTCTATTTTAAATGTAGAATATTTTTTGTACGTATGAACATCGTGTTGGGGAATTACCAATAGCTAGCAGGCGGTCGTCTACAGGGATTGGGGGTAAATTGTATATGCTATGCACTCAGTTTGGGACAGAAAATAAATGAAAACAAACAATAACTAAGCTTGGCTTAAAGGACTACCGCAATTAGAAGAAATCTGCCACAATAATTGAGAATTATTATATTTCTTAATCCGACGCAAGGACTGTCATCACAGCCTTTTAATACACAAGGCTATTTTCAATGAACGAAATAAAAAATTTCTCAATAACGTTTGCATTCAAGACTCAAATGCAACGTTTATTATATTTTATTAACCGCTATCTTAACTGCCTGTTCGGCGTGATGTAGGCTTGCTGATCTTGTTTTTAAACGATTCACAAATAGGCATGAAAATCTAAAAGTTCTCCCTGTAAGAGACTCGGAACTACTATAACTTCACAAACAATACACGATATTTGTACAAATAGCATTTACAAGCAAAAGGATAGCGGAAATGGATTAGATTTCGACCATTTCACTCAAAACTGTTTCCTAGTACAATAGACTCGGAAATGCATGTAACTTCTTAGGAAATTCGTGAACAGAATGTTATCAATTTTGCTCTTAATGAACAGCAGCTGATAACGGTGGTTTCATATAAGGAAACCGAACAATCGAACGAGTCAAACAAATGGAGCAAAAATAGTTACGCTAATATAGTTCTATAGTTCTTTGAACTATTACAAGTTCGTTACATATACTGCGATCTAATCTTAGGGTTTCCCATTTTCGGTGACAAAAAATACATATCCTACAATCTGTTAAATATCAACGTAAGTTTTTAAGCGAACGAATACGCCTGCTGTGTTACACGCGTCATCATTCAAACACTTCATTGGGCGCCAATACGCCAGCTTCCTAAATGCAACTCGCAAATTATTCTACTCGGCGGTGAAGCACGAGGAAATCCAATCTTGTTAATGAAAAGAAAATGGACAAATTCTGAGTTTTCAAATTACTATTCAACATCAAGATAGCAGCCCTTAATTATTCTGGGTGTTTAATTCCACCCAGAAGATAAAACGTAGTACTCAACTCATCTTTTGACCTATGGTACTCTATTCCAGATAGTCGCTCCTGCTAAGCTAGTAATTACATGGAATCCGATTACTAATTATCAAGTAGGGCGATTTACGAGTAACAACTTTTGTGATAAATCAAATTTGGCAAAGAGAAGACAACCGGCGCAGTCACTGTATGTTCATACCAAGCAAATAGCCTTAAATGCATTTAAATGACATCTGAGCACCACCCTCAAAAACAATGGAAAGTGTATTACACAAAGTCTTACAATCTATCTAGTTGGAAATGAACTACTCTAACAGACACTCAACACAAATACTATACACAACAGCCATCCTTGCTTCACAAAAGCAGATAAAGATTCAGAGGGAAAAAATAGATACAGCGACGATTGTATGAGATAAGATATAGTTATGGAAGTGTTCAGCCAGCAGTTCGAAATTGTTCAATCAGTCAAAACCCTATAAGAATAGGAACAATTTTTCTGCTAAAAGAAATCCAGTATTTGAGCAGCATATTCAAACCAAATGCTAGTCGCTTTAGAACAAATGCAAATCGCAATTATGTTTAGCTACGGGGGAACAAGAATATTTATATGAATCAGCACAGCAACGCATACACATCCTTAGTAAAACAATTTCGCTTCACAATTCATCATTGTCAAAATAAATGCTACCAAATGAGACCGTCGGAATGAAACCGGTCGCAAACAGTTTTTGACTTGGACCTTCGAATCGAATCATTTCGAGCCTAGACAAAGAAGTGAAAGTACTCGCACTCACATAGTAAGACGTTTGGGGAGGAAAGTGTTCTCAGCAGAGGGAAAAATTGAAGAAAGTAAGGAGAAACAATACAAGCATTTGAAAACTTGACTACATCATCGGATACGCACGAGATTTTAATAACGCGCGTTAGACGAGCCCTACGATACGCACCATATGTTAACTCATGAGCGCAGCTGTGTGGGGAACACAACCAACGAACGACCTTTATTCCCAATGAATTGCAGCGAGCGTCACCGAAAACAAGAATTGAGAGTCAGAAAAAAAATCACTGAAGATGCACTGGGCACAGCACGGTTCACTGACTACAATTAAGAGAATAAAACTATGATCGTTGTCCAAGTCCACAAACAAGAAAATTTCGACCACAATTTTAGATACCCGAGGTTCCACTGACAGACCGGTGGCATGCTTTGCAGACACTATGAAAGCTCCGAGTGATGCGTCAAATCCTGAGCACGACCAAAGATGAAATTCAGGCGCACACGCGGTAATGGAACAGAACAGAAAGAAACTAAGATTAGGGGTTCAGACACAATCCCCATTACTACTTCGAGTGCAGATATCGATCATCACAAAGAGAAGCCCCTTTCAGAAAGAATCCCATTATTAATTTGAGTGCCTTATCAATCATCGCAGAAAGGAACCTTTTCAGGAAAAAACGATCCGTAAAATGCATGCCCGTCAAAGAATAAGTAGATCGATGCACCAGAACGCAACTCGCTCGGACATGCACATCTGGTTTACCAGGAGAAGTGAGGTGGACGTAGTACTTATAAAATATCCACTCGTATATTGCTGGTGAAGTAAGAATTTGATACATAGTCAACTACTGGAATATTTTCTGTTCTTGAGAAATTTTTAGCATTTGTAGCGTAATTCAAGAGGTCATTTCTCATTAGCGTTCAAACTACATTGAAATCGACTAGTCGTTCTATACATCGTAAATTTCATGAGAATGGAAAAATTATAATGCAAATTGCACGGTAAAATCAACTTTGTACGACCTATAAAATCATACGTCAGTACATTGATTGAGGTGTCACAATTATTGTGATCAATAAGCCCACCACCATTGAAAGCTATAGTCACAACGCAGTTCACAATCACTGATTTTGATCTTCATTGCCCATTTCGATAATCATTACTTATTTCAACTATTTTGAAACAAGTTATCAATCAACGCCTTACGACAATTATAATAAATTTCGACAATATAACCACGTTTGACCATGTTCACTTATTTAGACAATCTTCAATTTTACGGCTAATAAAGCGCATGCTTCCATGATTTTAATCTTTAACTAAAATCACACAGTTGGGAGTGTAAACTAACCCACGTCTGGAAAGGACATCCTCAAAAAACCAATACGATGTTAGCGTGCAATATGTCAATCAAAAAGGTCACCAATAACTAAGCATAAGATTTGCAAGTAGTAGATTTAGCATGGCTAAATTTCTTGAAAAGGCAATACAAGAACGACCAAAATTTTTGAACATTTAGTACCTTGAAATAAATTTGGAACAAATATTTGTCGCTGAAGTATGAAGATATACTACCATTTTGTTTGATTTTAAGAGCAATCAAAAAATACATGGTATTTATCGAACTGAAAATTTTCTTCCAAATAAAAGCCATAGACAATTTTGACGCTGTTGAATGCGCCACAAATTCAGTAGTTGAAAAGAAATACCAAACTACCTTGTTTTGCCCAAGCACGACCCAAAGATCCGTGCAAGAGCTGATGATTTACTTGAAATGAAGTATTTACATCTGCAGAATTTCAAACTATCACGTGTTTCCAGTATAATTCGAAAATGAACACAAATTTGTCTGCTAAAATTCAACCATGTGGATAAGGTTACAATAAGCTGTTCAATATACTTGGATGACCTACCTGTGAATGCGTCGTCAGTCAAGTTTGAATGACAGCAGCAATTTGAAATGATTCGAGTCACAGTGAAATGTTACGGAGATGGATTTGAAGAATGAACAGCAAAATGACCCCCAAAGAAAAGCTCATAACTTTCTGCACAACGACTATTCAGCCTTAATAAGAAAAAATCAACCAATGAAATTCGGTGATTCGTAAAGGAGGTCCAGCATTGCTCACGGTAGCAGGCATACGCAGCCCGGCTCTGCAGGTCAGGTCATCTGTAGAATTTGAGCAAGATACAAAGGAGTTACGATAGATAATTTCCAAGATAGAATTCAAGAATGCTATTCTAAAGACTGAAATCGGGAAATTTTTACTTTTATCGTAAATTTTATGAGGATAAAAATTAGCGTTCACGGCCCGCTAAAGTTGGCGGTATTCAATGATGTTCAATAAAGCGCGGGTAGATTAGTTGTGGTATAAAATTATTCACCTAATTAATCCTTCAGATGCAGATACCAAATTAATACACGTATCCCAATAGCACTCGCGATTCATTTTTAATACTTATACCCATTGAGGAAACGTTCAATGAACACCTTCTGTCGACACAGACGAAAGATTCTATGGTTGGATTTGTTCTTTGCTAATGCTTAACACAAGACGCGTAGGCATGACTTATACATACAAATTATTATTATTATTATTATTATTATTATTATTATATAAGAAAGTTTTAGCCTCCCTTAACCACGACAAAGATGTTCCAAGAGAGGAAAGAGGAAGGCACCATTTAGTATGGAGTTGAGGGAACGCGGAATCTATGCACAAAGTGCACAGAAACAGTAAGCTAGGAAAGAAGTTCATGAAACAAGAAAAAAGTTGAAGAAGAAAGTAGTAGGTGCTGAAAAACAGGACAGCAGTGAACCGAAAGAAGATGGCCCGTAACAAAACAAAAACCTATTTTATCACAACAAAAAGGAAGCCTACCTAACCTTTAGCTCAGGCCCACACATAGTCCCCCTGGGAGCGCCAATTCCCATAGATACAATAGCTGTATCCCCCTGAGGGGACTTATACATACAAAACGTCTAACAGCATAGTATTGTAAAGTGCAACTCTAAAAATAATTATGCAAAATATGTCCATGTTCATTAGATTGGACATAATTGATCAATAACAGGTTCATCAACAAATTCAACGTGAGATTATTATTTTGTTTGTGAAAAATTTCAAGATACATCAACAACTTCTTCGCCTAGAAACCTCACCTGCATACCGCCGCTGTATTACACCTTTGCCTTCTTGCTCATACCTGAAAATGAAGTGGGGAAAACTGTAAAAAAATTAATAATTCATTATGAAACACAAGACATTATATTAGGACGCGCTGAACTACGAGAGGTTGGCTTTTTTTCTTCAACGGGTTTGAATATGTTAATCAAAATGCAAAATTATGCGGAAAAAGCGCCCGTTCATACCATTCGGAAGGGTGGAGCTTGTGCCCCAGGCTAATGAACGATGAATGATCTAGAGAGATTGCAGAGCAAGATTGCCACGGTATAAGCTTTATACTTTAGAAAACGTAAGATGGTGTGCTCCTGCTACTTTTGAAAGGGTTATTTTTGCGACAGTACGAAACCAAACTACATGCATGATCATGAATTTAAGGGTGACGTTTAAACGATTTTATTACAAGCTTGTTCACGTCTTCTCAACCCCCATGAAGTGATTTCCAAGGAAGGAGGAAAAAGAAGAGCAAGAAAAGGACGCATTCAAATGGAAATAGGGGAATGGGGAATCTGCATAAGGTGGGTGTCCTCACACCCTGCGCATAAAAACAAAAAAGCTTGAAAGAAGTCAATGTATCACATCCTGAAAAAATGACGGTAGAGAACCGAAATAAGATGGTTCGTAACGCAATGAAACACCTATTCGATTTTGAACAAAAGGAAGCCTACCAATAGCTATCAGGTGAGGATCTCACATCTTCCCCTGGGGAGCGCTAATTCCACTGACAATATTTGTAACCCCCTGAGAGGAAGAGATTCACAACAGAAACAGGGTTCGTTCACCTTGAAACACGAGTGTATGAGTTACTTGAAACACGAGTGTATGAGTTACTTGAAACACGAGTGTATGAGTTACTTGAAGTAAGTGAGGTCTTGGAGAGGTATTGATACGCCAACTGCACAAAATTAGCAGTAGTAAAATCTATTCAGCTACCTTCTCACTCTCCCCGTCACAGTTTGAAAATTGCAATGTTCATGGTTTGCAAACCTACCCAAAATAAACTGAATGAGAGTTGAGAAAAATGTCGTGCCAAGCCAGTCCCTCATTCACACTCCCGCCGCCTCTCCAATATCAACAAGGTAGGTATTCAAGGCCCGAATACATCGCACTAACAATGCTATTTAATCAAAATTCGAAGCTAGCTAAGAAAAACATTTGCTCAAGTACACCATAAATACGAACCATAGGTGATGAGACGACGAATCATTATTAAAGGACGGGCAAGACAACCTAGGGTTAAACCTGTCTGAAACGTAACCCTAATTTTATCACAATCTAAGATTAAAAATAAAGAGCACTCGTAGCATTTATTCCACAAAATTACACGTAGAAATAAATGGGTCTGAAAATTACACTACAACGTAACGGTGAAATTTGCTGGTCATAATTTCAAAGCATGCGACCAACAACTACTGCTTTACTGGCTACATGTTCTACACCTGCATAAAAAATGAAAACAATTACTGCAAACAAGGGCAAAAAATGCGAGCTAAAACAAAACATAAACTACAACGCTATCAAAATAATACTCTACAGAATGGCTACAAATTACTGCACCGTAGCTAAGAGCAAACTACATAAGAAGCATTCACGCAATTCTGACTGATCCTACAAGTTAAAGTTTGCACGTCATGTACGACAGAACTGGTGAAAATGAATATTAATTTCGCGAGGCTTACGCTTGTAAAGTTCACTAAAATTAAAACGTAAAGTCAAATGTCAAGTTTGAAAACACAAGGAACAAATGTGATCACTCGAGTGAAGAAACACATGTGCAAGGAAGGTGCATTTGAAGAAAAACATGAAACATGAAAACGAAAGAACATCAAGAGAACAATTTAAACGAGGAAATGAAATCTTTGTGAGAACAAATTCAATGCACGCGTGGTTAAAAACACGGAAAGTCGAACGGAGTACCAAGAACGCGAACTTAAAAATACCAATTGAACTATAAACACCGGAAACAAGGCAGGCGAGTTAACACACTATGAACTATGCGACGCAGAGAAGCTCACGGAATCGCTCGCACGCGCTTTCTTCTAACGTTCCCAAGTCCTGAATCGATTAAACTTGGATGTTGACTCAGTTACTATAATTATTAGTATTATATACGACGTTTCACCACCGAAGACGCTGCAGATGCGTATCATAGGTGTGTTCGACGTTCTCTAGTTCATCATTTCTATACACAGGGTGGAGATGTTTACGTAATTTTTACTAAAAAGATGGTGATATTTTCCCGAGCGAATTTTCCTCAAACCTCAAAATACATTAAAAAAAAGTATGGAAGTTCGCAACCACAAAATAATATCCATCCAAAATTCTGCACTCGATTCCCTGGCACGGATACGATCGTAAGAACAAGAAGACACTTCGAGTAACAACGAAAACCTCGAGGTATTGTTTTGAAAAACACTATTTTACGCTGATGAGAAAAATTACCGACCCATGATTCGAGCACCATCGCATGATTTGTAGTGAAGGACACAAATGAAAGCCATAAAACTCTCCACTGAAGGGCTTCTGGTATACCCATGAATACGTTAGCAGCATGTTCATGCCAAATACGCCCATTAATTTCCAAGAACTCTATCCTAAGCTATTAATAAAGCGAACTGCAGCAGCCGTATACAGATATTAAAAAGGAGGGGGGCTATATCTATAAACGACATAGATGGTATCACGTCACCTTGCATTCAACACCACACCGCGTTGTGAGTCTGAAGCGAGTTTCGAACCAACACAGCTATAGAAGCTCGTTACTATAGGTTAAAATTTGAACAATTCTTCCCCCGGGTTATCGCAACTGTACTTTGAATAGCACACAATGAAAAGAAGGGTTCGGTCCCCCTATCTCTAACCCAAATGATCTTCGTTACACTATCAACTCGAGCATTAATTAGAGCGTCACTCCGTTTAGCATGCTGCGGGATCCGTTCCTCTCTCTCAATGCAAAAAAATGTTAAGGGAAATCAAACTCGTTATGAATATTTGGACCGCAACGCACCGTCTCAGAAAGAAGGTGAAATGATCTTACCTGAGGGAATTGACCTTGTCTGTGGAGAAAAAATCTTACCTGAGAAGGAATAGATCTTACGTATGGGGGGAATTAATCTTACCTGAGGGAGAATTGATCTTACCCGTGGGGGAATAAATCTTACCTGTGGGGGACCACTCCCCAGAGTTCCTCCGCTTTGGGGAAGCCCCAGAAGAGGACGAGGAAGCTGCTGCACCACTTGGGGTTTGTGAAGCCGAGTCATCCTTGGGGTGAGAGTCATCCCCACCTTCAGATGTCCCTTCCTCCCCGTCCTTAGAGGGCTCCACACCCAAGTCGGGCATGTCCGGGCCCACCTGCACACCCAACCATCAGTGACCCGTAGCCCACGGTGCATGAACCCGAGATATTTCCAGCGGACACCACAACTAATATGCACACGCGGGTGAATTCCAGGGTGAACTCTAACGCAGAACAAATTAAAATGCCCACCTGCACACCCAACCATCAGTAGCCCACGGTGCATGAACCAGAGATATTTCCAGGAGACACCCAACATTCGATCACCACGAGGACGCTAAGGCACTAATATACAAGGGCGGTTGGTGGATTTTATGGTGACCCCTAACGCAGAACAATATATAATCATTCAGAGCGCTGCAAGAGAGAGAAGCTTGTTGGTAAGGAACGGATTTGTTGCGCACAACGGTCGAGTGCAAGGCGAAGCGATCCACTTGAACACGAATGCTTTCTGTGAACTTCCTGCTACAAATATAGTGAGACTATTGATAGTAATAAGACCATTGATAGTACTAATAAGACCATTGATATTCGAAGTGAGGTGCTAAACCCACGCGGCATATCGTGGCTACCTATTGAACGCGCCAAAATCACGATGTAAATTCTACGGCTATTTTAATACAAAACGTTGACACTACGCATTGGACTTGTGTAAAAAAAAGGAATCCTCAAATGAGGCGATTGGAAATTTTTTTTATTGCCATCACGCAAAATTACGCACTCTAAAATAGTTGAACATAGGTCGTGGTTCCTCAAATTTCGAGCGAAGTGAAGACACAATGTCACTTGTTGAATTACGTGCGCGTAGCTAAATTTAGCACTTGAAAGTCGCTGTACACATAATAAAAACGCTTCGCAAAAGGTACCCATAGTGCCCAAGTCGCCAAAACTGAAAAAATGCGTAGTTTTCGGAGTAAGCGTAACCTCAATCGTCCGAAATCGCTTCCGTACGACGTAACGACCAAATAAACCCCAGAAAGAAAGAATTATACTTCATTTCAGTTCAACCCTAGTGAAGAAAAACCGAGCAAAATAACGAAAGAACATAACGAGGTGCTAAAACAAAATGTGAAGCACATCGAGCAGCTAAGAAGGCAGTCTAAATTTTGTGCACTAACCTCGTTTCTAGCACACCTAGTACCAAGAACGACCGTGTACTATGTCTCGTTTTCCGCACTAAACTTACCTATTGATGAGCCAAGCGAAAGATGACTCGAGTACTCGCTTCAACGACTGCTGCCACAGTTTTCTACAAATAAACCTAAATATATCGCATTGTATCCTTATCTGTGATTTTATATAATATCTTTCCAACAGTACTTGCCATCATTTCTGATAGCACGGACACACTAGTTTTCCATAAGCTACGGTACTCTCATACAAAAACTTTGGCTTAGTGGCCCGTGAAATTGCATTCGCATTGACCGTTCAGCGAAGGACTGAAAAGTTCTACTACGCACAGACCAAAATTATTGTCCAGTATCAAAGCCGTCACAGCTTCCAGAACCCAAATTGAGAACACAAACTGACACAAAATTCATGAGAATAGTTTTGAAAAGAACTAAAAACAAACGAGTCAGGATCAGATACAACGAGTCAGGATCAGATACGAGTCAGGATCAGATACAACGAGTCAGGATCAGATACAACGAGTCAGGATCAGATACAACGAGTCAGGATCAGATACAACGAGTCAGGATCAGATACAACGAGTCAGGATCAGATACAACGAGTCAGGATCAGATACAACGAGTCAGGATCAGATACAACGAGTCAGGATCAGATACAACGAGTCAGGATCAGATACAACGAGTCAGGATCAGATACAACGAGTCAGGATCAGATACAACGAGTCAGGATCAGATACAACGAGTCAGGATCAGATACAACGAGTCAGGATCAGATACAACGAGTCAGGATCAGATACAACGAGTCAGGATCAGATACAACGAGTCAGGATCAGATACAACGAGTCAGGATCAGATACAACGAGTCAGGATCAGATACAACGAGTCAAGATCAGATATAACGAGTCAAGATCAGATATAACGAGTCAGGATCAGATACAACGAGTCAAGATCAGATATAACGAGTCAAGATCAGATACAACGAGTCAAGATCAGATACAACGAGTCAGGATCAGATACAACGAGTCAGGATCAGATACAACGAGTCAAGATCAGATACAACGAGTCAAGATCAGATACAACGAGTCAAGATCAGATACAACGAGTCAAGATCAGATACAACGAGTCAGGATCAGATACAACGAGTCAGGATCAGATACAACGAGTCAAGATCAGATATAACGAGTCAGGATCAGATATAACGAGTCAGGATCAGATACAACGAGTCAGGATCAGATACAACGAGTCAGGATCAGATACAACGAGTCAGGATCAGATACAACGAGTCAGGATCAGATACAACGAGTCAGGATCAGATACAACGAGTCAGGATCAGATACAACGAGTCAGGATCAGATACAACGAGTCAAGATCAGATACAACGAGTCAAGATCAGATATAACGAGTCAGGATCAGATACAACGAGTCAAGATCAGATATAACGAGTCAAGATCAGATACAACGAGTCAGGATCAGATACAACGAGTCAGGATCAGATACAACGAGTCAAGATCAGATACAACGAGTCAAGATCAGATACAACGAGTCAAGATCAGATACAACGAGTCAGGATCAGATACAACGAGTCAGGATCAGATACAACGAGTCAGGATCAGATACAACGAGTCAGGATCAGATACAACGAGTCAAGATCAGATACAACGAGTCAAGATCAGATACAACGAGTCAGGATCAGATACAACGAGTCAGGATCAGATACAACGAGTCAGGATCAGATACAACGAGTCAGGATCAGATATAACGAGTCAGGATCAGATACAACGAGTCAGGATCAGATACAACGAGTCAGGATCAGATACAACGAGTCAGGATCAGATACAACGAGTCAGGATCAGATACAACGAGTCAGGATCAGATACAACGAGTCAGGATCAGATACAACGAGTCAGGATCAGATACAACGAGTCAAGATCAGATACAACGAGTCAGGATCAGATACAACGAGTCAAGATCAGATATAACGAGTCAAGATCAGATACAACGAGTCAAGATCAGATACAACGAGTCAGGATCAGATACAACGAGTCAAGATCAGATATAACGAGTCAAGATCAGATACAACGAGTCAAGATCAGATACAACGAGTCAGGATCAGATACAACGAGTCAGGATCAGATACAACGAGTCAGGATCAGATACAACGAGTCAGGATCAGATATAACGAGTCAGGATCAGATACAACGAGTCAGGATCAGATACAACGAGTCAGGATCAGATACAACGAGTCAGGATCAGATACAACGAGTCAGGATCAGATACAACGAGTCAGGATCAGATACAACGAGTCAGGATCAGATACAACGAGTCAGGATCAGATACAACGAGTCAAGATCAGATACAACGAGTCAAGATCAGATACAACGAGTCAGGATCAGATACAACGAGTCAAGATCAGATATAACGAGTCAAGATCAGATATAACGAGTCAGGATCAGATACAACGAGTCAAGATCAGATATAACGAGTCAAGATCAGATACAACGAGTCAGGATCAGATATAACGAGTCAGGATCAGATACAACGAGTCAGGATCAGATATAACGAGTCAGGATCAGATATAACGAGTCAGGATCAGATACAACGAGTCAGGATCAGATATAACGAGTCAGGATCAGATATAACGAGTCAGGATCAGATATAACGAGTCAGGATCAGATACAACGAGTCAGGATCAGATACAACGAGTCAGGATCAGATACAACGAGTCAGGATCAGATATAACGAGTCAGGATCAGATATAACGAGTCAGGATCAGATATAACGAGTCAGGATCAGATACAACGAGTCAGGATCAGATACAACGAGTCAGGATCAGATATAACGAGTCAGGATCAGATACAACGAGTCAGGATCAGATATAACGAGTCAGGATCAGATACAACGAGTCAGGATCAGATACAACGAGTCAGGATCAGATATAACGAGTCAGGATCAGATATAACGAGTCAGGATCAGATATAACGAGTCAGGATCAGATATAACGAGTCAGGATCAGATACAACGAGTCAGGATCAGATATAACGAGTCAGGATCAGATACAACGAGTCAGGATCAGATATAACGAGTCAGGATCAGATATAACGAGTCAGGATCAGATATAACGAGTCAGGATCAGATACAACGAGTCAGGATCAGATACAACGAGTCAGGATCAGATATAACGAGTCAGGATCAGATATAACGAGTCAGGATCAGATATAACGAGTCAGGATCAGATATAACGAGTCAGGATCAGATATAACGAGTCAGGATCAGATACAACGAGTCAGGATCAGATACAACGAGTCAGGATCAGATATAATGAGTCAAGAACTCAAATATCGCACGCAAAACTGAAGCAACAATGTTCTCTGCTTGAAGATAAATATGTACTTAATTCGTTACATTCATTTGCTAGAAGCTCTGCATGTAACATAGTACACTTAAAGTTTGTATTTATTATGTGACGAATTCGTCACATCGGGCGTTAAGGCACAAGGTCTCGTAAAGCAGTACAACTATGGGCTGTGAGCACTCTGTAAATTTTGGGTGCAGCGAAGATGCAAACTACGTCTACAGTGCAGGTCAGCGCTTCTACACGAGGCTAAATAGATAAAAATAGGCTAAATAGCCACGATAACCAGTCCATGAACGAGACAAAGAAGATGGCAGAACTACAACAAAAATACAACCGTGAAATTAATACTAAGTAAATATTTAACAAGTACGAGGCAATGATGCTTTGATACTACAAGAACAGAGCGATGATTCTTTGCTACAATAACTACAAGGCAATGATTCTGTGCTATAATTTCAAGGCAATTATTTTGTGCTACAATAACTACCAAGGCAATAATTCTCTGCTAAAACAACTACCAAGGCAATGACGCTAAGCTACAATAACTACCAAGGCAATAATTTTGTGCTACAATAACTATAAGTCAAGGACGCTAAGATACAATAACTACCAGGCAATAACATACGATAACCACGAACCAATGACGCTACAATTATCAACCACGATGCAATCAAATATAGGATACTCAATGAGGGCGAAGTCCCAAAGATCAAAAGGCGATGACGGCAGGACAGATACACCACAGACGACCAACGGCTCTGTTCCCACACAGAATTTCAGGAATGTAACATTTTTTCAGTGATCTTTAACCGATTATTTTCTCTTAGGTTAAAATTGCCCCCTAAACATTCATTAAAATCGAATAACTCGCCTTGTAAACGAGTTACGATAGTAATGAAGGCTCTGGCTAATTCCAATTCGATCTCATGACTACACAAATACTATCACATCAATTTTCAATCCCTGATACGGCAACCACAGCTGCTATCAGTAACTGACGTAGCAATCACAAGGCTGAAAAGGCTAGGCAATCAATGACAAAATGACCTCAAGCCTACGAAAATCAATCGCTCTAAAATTTTCTAAAATTATCACAGTAGAAAGGCAATCACCAACACGAAAACCACTGACCACAAAACAGACGCAATCACTGAAAAATTACCAACAGATAGCCAATAACAAAATTGCCACAAGGATACAGTAAATTAATCACTGATAAAGCAACAACAGACAGACAATAACACGATAGCCAGAAGGTTCAACAACCATGATAGCTCTATGAAGGGACATCTAAATCTAAAATCAATAAACTGTACACTTCTGATGCAGCCAAAAAAAATAAACTTTACTATTGATTACTAACCATATAGCAAGCTACCTCTATTCACTGGTTATTTAAAAAATCAACCACCAAAATGCAAATGATCATCGATCATTGAAAAAAAAGCTGCTATCAGTTTTTGATCCCTAAAATAACTAACCACAAGGGTGAAATCATGGATTATAGATAGAGAAATAAAAAACCATAATCAATCGTTAACAATCATCTACAGATAGATAAAACATTCACTAAATAAACAATAATGAGTCATCATGACAAAACTGATTAGTTAGATTAGTCGTTAGTTTTAGCCCCCCTACCCGCAGCACCAAATGCGATCCAAAGAGAGGAAGGAAGAAGGCACCATTTAATACGGAGTAAAGGGAACGCGGAATCTATGCAAGAAGGGCATAGAAAAAGCAAGATGAAAAAGAAGTTCATGAAAGAAAATCACAGTTGAAGAAAGTAGTAGGTGCTGAAAAAAGGACAGTACTGAACCGAAAAAGATGGTCCGTAACAAAACAAAAACATATTCTATTTTAACAAAAAGAAAGCCTACCTTACCTTTAGCTCGGGCCCTCACATTGTCCCCCTGGGAGCGCTAATTCCCATAGATACAATAGTTGTACCCCCCTGAGGGGTCATGACAAAACAATCACAAAGCAACAATCAATCACTGATGATCATCAGAGATAAAACAATCACACTGAAACAACCAATCATCGACTGGAAAGCAATCCCCCAGCTAAAGTAGATACCCAATACGTAATGTGGCAAATCTATTGGCCGCAATCAGCACACTTTCCACCACCCAACATTTGAATGCAATCAACACTGCAACAAGCAAGACGAATCATGATATAGGGTACGACAGTGATGTCGTGGAGCTGTGATTTAATTCCCAAGATAATTATTACCTCAAATTATTTTATGACCTAGACAACATGATATCAACAACATAACAAAGATTTTTTAACCCGACTACGTCATAATGAATTAAAAAAACGCTGGACTGCAAAGACCAAATGCCTTTGTCTTCTAACAAGCAAAGGAATTTCTGAGCCCAGTCATGGACTTTTTGCATAACTGCCAGAGTAAGTAGTAGTAGTATTAGGTATTAGGTATTACATGGCAGGTATGGAAAGAGTTTTCAAGTGCACCGGTCTTGGTATGGATACAAAAATATATTTGTACATACTCCTTGGAGTATAGTCATTCCCATTGTTAGCAAGGTGAGCACTTACGACTATAGAGAAAAAGCGACAAATATTATTGTCGCTTGTCACCTTTATGATTATAGGAGTGAATTAGAATTGTCACTCTAATATCTATACGAGTGAAGTGTGGTAAAGGTGCTACAGAATGAAAGCGTCGGGGTGCGACGGAGATGAAGCGTCAGAAAGCATAGTCAAATTTTGAGTAATGACGTCAGAAGGCAACGCAGATGAGTTAAGTGACAGGCGAAGAATGTACGAATCAATGAAAAGAAGCACTGCTTAAAGAGTCGCTCTAATAGAAGTTGTCAAGTGACTAATTCTTGCTGGCAAGAAAGTATGCAAAAGTTGTGCTGCAGCTATGACTTGAACCCTTTTGAGAAGTAAGCAATTCTAGGGAAGATACCCTCCCACACTGTCATACGGCATGAGTTAACTACTGCATTTGCTTTCATTCATCTCAAACATTTGCACACTATTTTCATAATGGTTCACAATTCTCGCAATATAATTTTTAAATTGTTTTCCACTCACAAACACCAATTTCTCATTTTTTCCATTCACAAACACCAATTTCTTATTTTTTCCACTCGCGAACACCAATTTCTCATTTTTTCAACTCATAAACACCAGTTTCTCATTTTTTCCACCCACAAACACCAATTTCTCATTTTTTCCACTCACAAACACCAATTTCTCATTTTTTCCACCTACAAACCCCAATTTCTCATTTCTTCCACTCACAAACACCAATTTCTCATTTTTTCCACTCACAAACCCCAATTTCTCATTTTTTCCACTCACAAACCCCAATTTCTCATTTTTTCCACCTACAAACCCCAATTTCTCATTTCTTCCACTCACAAACTCCAATTTCTCATTTTTTCCACTCACAAACCCCAATTTCTCATTTTTTCCACCCACAAACCCCAATTTCTCATTTTTTCTACTCACAAACCCCAATTTCTCATTTTTTCCACTCACAAACTCCAATTTCTTATTTTTTTCCACTCACAAACCCCAATTTCTCATTTTTTCCACCCACAAACCCCAATTTCTCATTTTTTCCACTCACAAACCCCAATTTCTCATTTTTTCCACTCACAAACCCCAATTTCTAATTTTTTCCACTCACAAACCCCAATTTCTCATTTTTTCCACTCGCACACCAATTTCTGATTTGTTCCATTCCCACATACCAATTTCTAATTTTCCCATTCCCACACTCCAATCAAACAAACAGCAATATCGTCAAGACCTGAAGACAATCGCATTTCATTACACAAGAAGAGCATCTCCCAACAAAGCCAAGATACAGCGACCTCACACCAGCAGATGACACTCAAGCTTACCCACAAACTCAAAAAGTGAGGAGCAACACAAAACAAAGACCACAAACACGACATCTCTAGCAACAGCAGCAGCAACAGCGAGGCCTTTGAACACAAAACAAACGCGACATCTCTAGCAGCAATAGTGAGCTCTGTGGCTAAGTAGTTAGCCACAGACATAGTTCGTACTACTCCCCAGACAAATTACTATCGTACGAGCAAATGGCAAATTGTACGTGCCACGAAGGCAAATGACTACAACAAAACAAGATCTACTCATGCACTGTGCGTGTGTGTGTGCGGCAGCATACCTCCAGCATGTCACCGTCTATCATCGGCATCGAATGGCCGCCCATCTAAAAACGTGAAACAAAACAAAAATAAATGAAAACATGCACGTCGAAAGTTCAGAGTCAATCTTCAATAAAATGAGACATCATAGTGCAAACACAGCTGATGAGAGTGCAGGAGGATAAAATCCAATACATATTAAATACAAAACAATGCACTATCGGATGAAATAAAAAGGTACACAGTATATTAAATAAAGACTTTAAGAAACTTAACATATAACGGTACCACTTATCTTAAAACGAAATGAAATTTTCATAAATAAAACCGATGTTTAAAATGCTAACAAGTAATTTAAGGCTCCCTAACAGCAATAAAGATTATATTAAGATGTTAGTTCGAGTCTCCCCAACCGCAACTAAGGCGCTCCAAAGCGAGGAAGAAGGATGAAACCTTTTAGGATGGACGGAGAATCTGTTCAAGAGGTGCATAGAAACAGTAAGCTTAGAAACAAGAAAAGAAAGTTGAAGAAGAAAGAAGAAGCTACTGATAGAAAGGACAGCAGTGAACAGAAACAAAAAATGGCCTGTAACAAAACAAAAAACATAATCCATTACACTAAAAGGCTTACCTAACGTATAGCTAGAAACCTCACATATTCCTCCTGGGAGCACTAATTCTCGAAGATACAACCTTATATCACCATAAGGGGATCTGGGCACAATAACCGTGTTCCCAAGAGAGGAAGAGAAAGGCAGCATTCATAGTGGAATTATTGACAAAGAATCTACAACCAAGGAAGCAATGCACAAGGGGAGACCCTGCATCTTGCGTATAGAAACAGTGAGATTGAATAAAGTTTATGAAACAGAATAAAATTTAAAGCTATCAGAGCTGAGAAAAAAGGTAGATAAACCATAACAAGACAAATCGAACTCTTTATCCATGTCAACGAAAGAAAAGCCTACCTAATTTTCGGCTCAGATACTTCCATTTTCCCTTTGGAATCGCTAATTCTCGTAGATACAATAGTTGTACACCCTAATTCCCGTAGATACAATAGTTGTACACCCTAATTCCCGTAGATACAATAGTTGTACACCCTAATTCCCGTAGATACAATAATTGTAACACCCAAATTGTCGTAGATACAATAGTTGTCCAAAAAAGATAAACAAAATAAGAAATAAAAAGAAAGGCGAAAGTATTACACATCAACGAACCCAATATCGAAATGGTTTAGGTGCGTGTGGAATCATAGCCGGGCAGGAATATGAACGCGAACATATGCGACAATTTTGTGGGAAGAACCAGAATAAAGTCTCTCCAGTGTCACTTTCTGTTGAGCTGTGCGAGAAAAAAATGTCGGGGAAAACGCGCAAGATCAAACAGCAGCTCAAGATTGCATCGCTACCAAGCAATAACGAAATTTATTTGCAACGTAAACTTGAACATTATTTTTACACGCACTGGGATCCGTAAAAAGATAATTTAAACCCCATGGAATGCAAGTGAAATTTGGATATATTAACGCTAGCAGAATGCAAGGTGTGAGTCATCATCTAACAAAGCATACACTCAGGAAAGGAACCACCAGTAAATTTCTGTCACTCGAGAAAAAAATAAACAATACAAAGAGTCCACAAAAATGTACAGATTAGATTATTAGTTAGTTTAAGCCTCCCTATCCGCAACAAAGGCGATCCAAAGAGAGGAAAGAAGAAGGCACCATTTAGTATGGAGTTAAGGGAACGTGGAATCTATGCAGAAAGGGCACAGAAACAGTAAGATGAGAAAAAAGTTCATAAAACAAGATTAAAGTTGAAGAAGAAAGTAGTGGGTGCTGAAAAACAGGACAGCAGTGAACCGAAAAAAGATGGTCCGTAACAAAATAAAAACCTATTCTATTTTAACAAAAATAAAGCCTACCTAACTTTTAGCTCAGGCCCTTACATAGGCCCCCTGGGAGCGCTAATTCCCATAGATACAATAATTGTATCCCCCTGACGGGCCACAAAAATGTACACGCTGATGTTCAATTTTAATAATGCGCATCTATGATACTGTAGGATACTTGAACTCAGATCTATTTATTCAACTTTCATTCCTTTTAAGTTTAGCTTAATGAAAGAATAAAAAACACAGAGCCTTGAATTCTAAATCAGTGAATGGATACATTTTTTTGTGGACGCTCTGTACGGAAAATTAAAGAAAAGCAAACGGCAAAAACCCTTAAAAAGTTGGTGCGGAGCCCATTGAGTGTTGTGCAAAGGAAAGCAAAATGCTCGAAATGAAGAAATAATTTTCATGACATTTTGAAAGGGTATCCAAAAATTAAACAAATAAGAATTAATAGAACCAAACTCGTTTCAAGAATTCAGAAGTTAGTACAATAAGCGCACGTTCATGCAATAGCTAAACAGAAAAAGCGCAATTTTGATTTGCATGAACAAAAGTAATGGGTTCAAAGAAGCAATTCTAGATCGATTTTCAACAGTTCCCTCCCATGAGAAACTTCCATAGCTTTTCTTAGGTTAAACAGCTGTTCTAAACATCCACAATTTAGCCATTAATCCTGCATTATTCTCCGCGATGTGCGCAGCTGATAGTCGCACAAATGGCCTCCAATATTTGGAAACCATTCTGCCGATTGATTGATTATAAAAAAGTTTTAACCTCCCTTTACGACAACAAAGATGTTCAAAGAGCGGAAGGATGAAGGCACCATTTAGTATGGAGTAAAGGGAACGCGGTATTTACGCACAAGGTGCACAAAAACAGAAAGCTAAGAAAGAAGTCCATGAAACAAGACAAAAGTCGAAGAAGAAAATATTAGGGGCTGAAATACAGGACAGCAGGAAACCGAAAAAGATGGTCCGTAACAAAACAAAAACCTTTCCTATTTCGACAGAAAAAGGCCTACATAACCTCGGACGGGCCCTCACATAATCTCCCTGGGATCGCTAATTCCCATAGATATAATGGTTGTATACCCCTGAGGGGTCTGCCGAGTAAGGTACCCGCTTTATAGGAACGTACAAGCAAGTATGCCAATGACAGGCACACTGCAGGCCTCCAATCACGTGTTGGTGTTTTTGTCCCTGTAGATTACAGATACGAATGCCTTTTCTAATTGCTTTCATTTTGAATGAATTCTCTCATTTTAGAACGAAATTTCCAAGCACCAAAATTGCGTTTCGCATGTAATTAACCATCCTACGAACACGGAAAGACTCAAAAAGCTGCTAAAATTTGATACAAGATACGACCAAATTTGCAGCAGCTGAAGCCAACATTCTCGGCCTTTTGGCTAAGGTCAAAGTGGAAACAAAGTATAGCAGGAGCAACATGAATGACGATAGCGACGCGCGCGCACCCGCCCTCGGAGGCTGCCGGGCTCCCGCACGGCGTTCCCCAATCCTTCAACTCCAGGACCGCTCCTTGTATCCTACCTACGCGCAAGCTGCCGAGCGCAGTGGTTCTTTATTGAAAGTGTGCCGCAAAAATAAGCGAATCTTAAAGAATTAAATATTGAAACTGGCCAACTGAAGGTTTTGATTTAAAAGAAACTAACGGCTATTGCGCGCGAGTGCACTGTTGAATGCTACGCCTAGTACAGAAACATATGCAGAAAAAAGCTAATAGGAAAGCACATTAAGTATTGCTGGATTTTTCAAGTTTCGCAATTGAAATTCCAGTAAACACTGCCTTGACCATAGACCACTGCCTTGTCACCATAGGGCTGTGGTGTTAACTTCAGTTCGTTTGATGCTAGACAACGCACGTAACTTCGACTTGACAAACGTGTGCTAACATTTTATCACGATGTATTAACTCTGAGCGTTGTTGAACAGCAACAGCAGCCATGTTAATTGTTTCCCCTACTTCCTGCACTTATATCCAAATTTCATGCCTAGAATGGCTTACTGTGAGAACGAAAATTCAAAGCATAAAAATCACAGTAAAATTAACCTCGAGAATCGCTGGCACAAGTTCTGAAATTCGCCGCGAACAAAAGAGTTATTTGATTTGCCTAAGTTAAATAAATGAGCAACTTAAATGATATATTTAATTACCTTGTGTATGAAAGCCAAGGTGATGCTCAAGAGAATGATACAAGCTGCATTAGCACTTTGACCGCAAAGTGCGCAACCGGTGGTACACGGAGGGGATTTTCATAATGCTGCTGTCCGACCTATAGTCGCACACTCAATTTTCATAAATACTTAATTCGAGCTAAATGAAGACACGATCCAGTTAATGTTTGCCATTTTCAACATTACTTACTACAGTCAACTTTAAATTCAAATTGAGTATTCAACTTCAGTTTTTATCAATTGCGGTCGAAGTGTTAATGAGTTCTAGGTCAGTGATGCGGGCGTATCAAACTAAAATTGTTCAAATAACCCATTTGCTCACGTTGGAAGTAACTCACTCAGAAAACTAACGCAAACGAATTTCATCCCTTCCAGTCCACCTGACACTTTTAGACACTTGCACACAATCGAACACATCACGCATAGCTCAGTCCCTCAAACCCACCCAAGCACTAATAAAAATTCAACCAACACCCCACCACCAAACGCCTTTCAACCAGAGACGCTACACAACACCATAAATTCTACTAACAACCAACATTAGGTAAGATGCTAGTTTAAGCCTTCCTAACCACTAAAAGAACAGCGTTACAAGGGGGGAAGAAGGAAGGCACCATTTAGTATGGAGATAAGGGAATGCAGAATCTATGCAAAAGGGACATAGAAACAGTAAGTTGAAAAATAAGTTTATGAAACCAGATAAAAGTTGAAGAAGAAAGTAGTAAGTGCAAAAAAAACAGGACAAAAGTGAATAGAAAAAAGGTGGTCCTTAACTTAAAAAAAAAAATTTTTAATAAAACAAAAGAAGAAGAAGTAGCTCGGGCTCTCACCCATTTCCACACGGGAGTGCTAATTCCCATAGATACAACAGTTGTATCTCCCTTCCCTAAGGGGTAATTCCCATAGATACAATAGTTGTATCTCCCTAAGGGGTAATTCCCATAGATATAACAGTTGTATCTCCCTTCCCTAAGGGGTAATTCCCATAGATACAATAGTTGTATCTCCATAAGGGGTAATTCCCATAGATACAATAGTTGTATCTCCCTAAGTGGTAATTCTCATAGATGCACTAGTTGAACATCCCTGAAGGGCCCAACAAACAACACCAAACGACTGAAGTGAACAACAGACGCTACGGAACACGCTTAATTCTGACAACACCCCACCAACAAGCTCTGTAGAACAAATTCTGCGAACACTCATCACCAACCACTCAATACAATAAATTCCGCCAATACCCATCACGAAACGTTACACAGCACCAACACCCACCACCAGACGCTGCAGAACACGCCCTGGTCAGCAAGACCTCACCTCAGCAGCGTCTCCTACATCAGCACCGGCGCCCTCGGGCTGCTTCTCGCCGAGTTTGACGAGGCTCTCGACGACGCTCATGGTCTCGAGGCTGCCAGGGTCCCCTGCAGCACCCTCGCCACCCTCCTCGCCCGCCCCCGCCGGCAGCGTCTCCGCCTGCTGCAACTCGCTGGAGCTTACCAGCTCGTCCTGCGACCGCTCGCTGGTCGACGCCTCCGTGGTGGTCACCACTCCTGCTCCGCCGCCGTCGGTAGCGTCACCCTCGCCCTGGTGGTGTGGTCGGGGTTAGTTTTAAATAATGGTAAAATTGATGATTATGTTATGTCACCATAGGGCTGTGGTGAGTGTTAACTTGAACAATAACGTTACAATTGATGATTATGTGATGTCACCCTGGGAGTGTGATGAGGGTTACGACATGGAAATTGATGGTTATGTGACATCACTGTGTTTTAATTTAAACATTAAATAACGCTAAAATTTATAATTATGTGACGAGAGACCCAGTGCATCAGACTACCCACTCGTGAAAAAAATAATTCATCTAGCAATAAGACAGCATTCAAGATAAAATGAGTCTCTTGATGCCTAACAATGAATAACACTTAGCTCAACTTCGAACTGAAATTAACAAACTTAGAAATAAAGTGACAAATTTTAATACGTATTCTCACCTAGAGCCCATCAACACAGCTCACACCACAGAATCACCAACACAGCCCACACCACAGAATCACAAACACAGCCCACACCACAGAATCACAAACACAGCCCACACCACAGAATCACAAACACAGCCCACACCACAGAATCACAAACACAGCCCACACCACAGAATCACTAACAGCCCACGCCACAGAATCACAAACACAGCCCACACCACAGAATCACCAACACAGCCCACACCCCTCACCTAAGTACCATTCACCCCTCACCTGGAACCCATTAAACAGCAGCCCACACCCCCCACCTGTGAGCCATTGACAGCAGCCTGCAGGTCTCCCTGCACCATCTCGGCAGGTACAAAGCTGATGTTCTCGCCCTCCTGCACGACCACGTAGGTCTGGCCGGACCCGGTCACCACGCACTGGCCTCCCATCATCTGGAGCGTGTCACCCCCCGACCCGTCCGCCTGCAGCAGCGCCTGGCCTGACGCCAGCGCTGCCTGCAGCTCCTCTATTGTGCTCGAGTCCACTTCGCTCCCGTCCTGCTCACAGAGAGACAGAAATTAGACGAGCGCTTGTGGAGCAGCCCCTAATGCCTAGAGCAAACCTGTTTACTTTATCATGTGATAATTTTAGCCATTCTTGATAAAAAAAAAAGCTCAACTGGAAGCCTGAGGTAAGCCCATTTACTACCTTTGGTCATAACTTTAGCCGGCCGACCTATGTAGAAGGTATACTTGGATGCCTAAAATCAATGAATCAGAAGAATGACAGAATGAATCAGAAACCAATCACAAGCGCGTTTAAAAATTGAACACGCTCTATGGTCAAATTCAAGTTACAGACTTTCAAAGCACAAGTCCCAGCTCCCATAACATTTTTATTGTTTGAATGCTAGAATGGGGATTCATATAATCAAGTCAGTTTAAGCACCAAGTTCAAAAAATTTATCAGTGTCAGTAAAGTAGCAACAAGCACCAACGTTGCTGATTTTCATTACCAAGTGTCTTGCTTCACAATGCAAGGTAATGTTTCAAGTATCTCGAAAAGATGATCATTTGAGACCAACAATATCACAAAAAGCTTGCTAAACACAGGCGAGTTCAAGCAACACAGAAATTTCCTATATTCATGCCATAATGGACGGCTCATATCCCAGTGAAAGGCCAACATCCCAATGAAAGGCCAAAATCCCAATGAAAGGCCAAAATCCCAATGAAAGGCCAAAATCCCAATGAAAGGCCAAAATCCCAATGAAAGGCCAAAATCCCAATGAAAGGCCAAAATCCCAATGAAAGGCCAAAATCCCAATGAAAGGTCAAAATCCCAATGAAAGGCCAAAATCCCAATGAAAGGCCAAAATCCCAATGAAAGGCCAAAATCCCAATGAAAGGCCAAAATCCCAATGAAAGGCCAAAATCCCAATGAAAGGTCAAAATCCCAATGAAAGGCCAAAATCCCAATGAAAGGGTACCCATATCTTCGACAATAACAACATACACACTAAAGGCTAAGACTTCATTTAATACAACCGATCTTTACTTACAGCTGCTGAGAGTTGCGATGCCTGTTGCTGTTGGATGTGTTGTTCCTGCTGTTGAAGCTGCTGCTGCTGCTGTTGTTGTTGAAGTGCCTGTTGCTGCTGTTGTTGTTGCTGCTGCTGCTGCTGCTGTTGTTGCTGCTGTTGCTGTTGTTGCTGCTGCTGAACTTGCTGCTGCTTGACTTGATCAGCTGGTGTAGTTATGGTTATGTGAGTAAATAATGCAGAAATATGAAGTTAAAATGCTCCAAATACAATGAAAAAGATGAATTTTTTTTGCTAACCTCACCAGTTAGTGATGAAATAGGATGGTAAAATGAAAGCATAAGGAACTCTTCAGCAAATGCTAAAACATCCTACAACACCAGAGGTGAGCAACAGTAATGCCCAGCTGGAGGAAGACTAAGTCGATCTCACGAGTCATGAACAACGATTTCTACAAGTAAAAATACTCAATATTCTACAGCAGGGGTGCACGCACCCATGGGACTGCGAGATTATATTATGAGAGACATTTCAGGGGTACGAGAAAAAGCCAGGTAAATAATTGGATATTGGCTATATGTTGGCATTTTTATTTCAGCGGTGCGAAGTTCAAATGAAATTTCTTTAACGGTGCAGACAAAAAAAAAAAAAGGTTGGGAACCTCTGCTTTTGAGCAATTAATCGACATACTTGGCTGTAGAGTTTTCATTAATATGAAAGGTAAATACGTTACGATAACATTCTTGCTATACGATTTCATTTGAAATTAGAAAGAAAATTAGAATGTTTGTCCACGGTAAAAGAAGTCACACGTCTGCAGGTCTCTGACGACAAAACTCACACACCAGACTCGCTACAGCAAAGATAACCTATTTATGCTAATACGGTGGGGCTTAGAATTGAATTTATACAGCTGTATATCTATTATGTCCAGCCTTGTTTCCATCACTGTGTCTTAACTTCAAGCAGTCTTCAGTGCATGCTTTTATTCTCCAATGACACGACACATATACAAAAAACACTACTGACAAAGAACAAAACCACATTTGATCAGGTGAAGTGCGCCGTAGGTCAAGGCAAAATTATCATGTTGACTATGAAATTGGTAGTATCATTGAACTGACCTGCTGCAGGGCTAATGTCACATGCTGCAGTGAACTTAACAGCCAGTTACTGCACATAAATTGTGGCAATGTATACTGCGGCTAACAAATATGACAATTTCAGTAACTCATTAATACTTACATACATACATATACCGGGCTTATCCTCCCTATGGGAGGGTAGCCGACAGCAGGCCACAATCACCACACTTAGTCACTAGGAGGCGAGAGAGGCAGCACTGGCCGCACCTGAACTGCCAGGATCAGCAGCAGCCCAGCACAACCACCTTCCACAGTCAGGCCCGACAGCCACAGCTGGTTTACCCCGACCGCTTCATTGAGTGCAGCCCCTCCCCCCGCACATGACAGGTCAACCCCATCACACGCGGGCAGCTTCCAGTAACGCGTCAAAAATAAAATTACCTCCTTATACACTGCCCCCACTCACCTCTGTGCGCAGCCATCCCTCTCGCCACGTCCACAGTCAGACCCCTCTCATACAAAGCACGTCGCACCCCATCCATCCAACTCATCCGTGGTCTACCTCGCGCTCGAAGACCACTCACTTCCGACATATATATCTTTTTCACCAGCCGCTCAGCATTCATTCTTTCTACATGCCCAAACCATCCAAGCACTCTTTCATCCACTCGCCTGCTCAACTTTTTGATAACACCCGTCTGCCCCCTAACCAACTCATTCCTGATCCTATCTCTTCTAGTTACTCCATACATGCTCCTCAAACACTTCATCTCAAACACATCCAACTTCCTCCTCTCAGCTGCTCTCAACCCCCAGGACTCTGCTCCATACAACAAAACTGGCACAATCAAACTTTCATACAGTCCCCTCTTAGCATTCATACTCAAACTCCTGCATTCAAAAACTTTCCTCATTGCACCCAATGTCTTACAACCTTCACTCACTCGATGCTTCACTTCTACTTCCATACTATCCTTAACAGTCACATCCGACCCGAGGTACCTAAAATGCTCTACCTCCTCTAAAACTTCCCCATTCAACCTCACATCCAAAGTTCCAAACACTCCACCTCTTGAACATCTCATCACCTTACTTTTATTTACATTTACCCTCAATTTCCGCCTTTCGCACACTCTACCAAACTCTGCAACCAGTCTCCTCAGTTTTTCCTCTGAATCAGCCACAAGCGCTGTATCATCTGCAAACAACAGCTGACACACTTCCCAATACATACCATTTCGTCCCACCAACTGCGCACCTTTTCCCAACACTCTGGCATTCACTTCTCTCACCACACCATCCATAAACAAATTAAACAACCACGGCGACATCACACATCCCTGTCTCACACCTGTCACAACTGGGAACCATTCACTCACCTCATTCCCTACTCTCACACATGCTCTGCTATCAATGTAGAAACTCTTGATCGCATTCAACAGTCTCCCACCCACTCCAAACAAACTTACCACTTGCCATAGAGCCTCGCGATCCACTCTGTCATACGCCTTCTCCAGATCCATAAATGCCCAATATACATCCTTTCCTTTTAATAAGTATTTTTCATTCACCTGCCTCACAGCAAACATTTGATCCACACAACCTCTACCACACCTAAAACCACACTGTTCTTCAGCAAGCACACGATCCGTCAACACTCTCACTCTTCCAATTAACACTCTTCCATACAGCTTCCCAACGACACTCAGTAGACTTATCCCTAGAATTACTGCACTCATACCTGTCACCTTTCCCCTTGTACAACGGAACTACGCACGCGCTACTCCAATCAACCGGCACTTTACTAGCCTCGAAACACACATTTAATAAACGCACCAACCATTCTATAACCACATTTCCTCCTTTCTTTAGACATTCAACCGTGCAGCCATCCAAACCTGAAGCTTTCCCATTTTTCATTTCATCCAACGCACATCTCACCTCTGCACTTCTTATTCGACTTCTATTCACTTCACCAAACACAGGCATTCTAACATCACTTCCAACAGCTACTACTCTCGCAATCCTATCATCCCTCACGTTCAGCAGTTCCTCAAAATACTCCGCCCATCTCTTTCTCACATCACAACTCTCCACTAGCAGCCTACCATTTGCATCCTTCACTCTTGCCTCCTTCTCCACCTGACCCTTCCTAATTCTCTTCACTTCCTTCCAGAAAACCTTCCTTCTCTCCATGAAATCCCCTCCCAACTTCCTCCCCCATTCTTCATCCGCCGCCCTCTTCGCTCTCCTTACCATTCTTTGTACCTCTTTCTTCTTCTCCTTATACTCTTCAAAATTTTGCTGGTTGCCTCGTTGCAGCCACCTTTCGAACGCCCCCCGCTTTCTTTTCACAGCCGCTCCTACTTCTCCGTTCCACCATTCACTCCCCTTTCTAATCCCCCCTCCAACCTTCCTTACCCCCACACACTTCCCTTGCACATTTTTCCACCGCGTCTTTAAACAACTTCCATTCCCCTTCACCCTCCCATACTCCACTTTCATCTTCTCCTGATACTCACACTCACGCTCAGAATCATGTAACTTGCTTACATTTAATACCTCCCTTCCACTCCTCCTTTTTACACCTCCCCACATTCCATTAACTCTCAGCTTTCCTTCCACCAAATAATGATCCGAAATCCCATTCATCTCACCACGGAACACATGCACATCGAGCAAACGACCCATCACTCCCCTGCTAACCAAAATATAATCCATCAATGCTCTCTCCTCTATCACACCTCCATTCGTCCTCACATATGTATACTTGTTTATACTTTTTTTCTGAAACAAACTATTCCCAACCACTAACTCACTCTCCACACATAACCCCACCAAGAAATCCCCACTCTCATTCACCCCAGCTACTCCGTACTTACCAACAACACCATCCACCACCTCATCACCCACTCTTGCATTCAGGTCCCCCATTACCACAACTCTACAATCACTCCCCACTCTAGCCACACACTCGGACAATTTCTCCCAAAACTCCTCTCTCTCTTCCCCACTCCTCTCCGATCCCGGTCCGTACGCGCTCACAAACACCCATGCCTCTTCCCCCCATTTCACTCGCACCCACATTATTCTTGATCACACCTCACCCCATTCAACTACTTTCTCTCTGATTCTTACACTCAATAATATAGCCACACCCTCTCTCGCATGTCCCCCACGTACTCCAGACACTCTCCCTCCCACACTCCCAAACATCAACTCACCACTACCCTTCAATTTCGTCTCACTCAAGGCCAATACATCCATCTTCCGGTTTAACATCATTCTTCTGATCTCCTCCTTCTTACTCTCAGTTGCTCTACTTCCATACCCCCTTACATTCAAAGATCCTAGTACTAGGGTTTGAGTGGTCTTTCGAACTCTCTCACCCCCTTCATTGGCCTGCTGCCTCTCGGGAAAATCATTACAGAGAAGGGGATCCCCAGTCCCCTCGCTCCGTCCACTATAGTCGCCTCTTACGACACGCAGCGGACCACGGTGGGAGAATTCTAACCCCCCCCCCCCCACAAGGGGAAAAATGACAAATGCAGCTACTTATCCATGAAAATCCTGAAACCGTACATCAAGACTTCAAAACCTGCTTTCATAGAGTAATGATGAATAATAAGCCAACTCTTTCAGTTAGCAAGAAATAACAACTCTCTTTGATATTCAAAATTCTCATTGTTCTCAACCATAGGATCCTGCTGACGTATCCCAACACGAGTACCAGGCATTCGCTCACGTACGATCGGGTCAGCAGTCACAGAGATTCAAAACCTTGGTCATAGCTTATTTTTGGAACTTCTGTCCCAGCAAACAACTTGCTGCAAGAAGTAGGATACTGCAAGCCCTAATTTGGACTCACACACACCTGGTTTTCTGACGACCTGCTGTGGTTGTTTCTTTACTTTGTCAAGCACACACACTCGGTTTTCTGATGACCTGCTGTGGTTGTTTCTTTGTCTTATCAAGCACACACACCTGGTTTTCTTACGACCTGCTCTGGTGGTTTCTTAACCTTATCTATTGCACACACCTGGTTTTCTGACGACCTTCTCTGGTGCCTTCTTTACCTTATAAATTGCACACACCTGGTTTTCTGACGACCTGCTGCGGCTGTTTCTTTGCCTTATCGAGCATGAAGGCATACTTCTTTGTCTCAGCAGCTGATTGCGTCTTCATGCCTCCCACGGCAGCCTGCTGTTGCTGTTGTTGCTGCTGCTTCTGAGACTGCACTGTGGTGCTGTACTGGGCATTGGCTGCACAAGTGGGATTAAGCATTAAGATAAATAGTTATGCTTCTACTGAGCTGGTGAACACGTTTTGAGTTTAGTATAAAATCAGACTTAAAAAACATTACTTTAAAAACAATTACCAAGCCCTGTAATCTTAACAGGTGGTATTACAGGCTGCGTTTCAATGCAACCTATACAAGATAGTGAAACATCTAAGAAGTAACATATATTTTTGCTTACACAGACCACGAGGTTTATCCCCCAATGAGCAATGCCAGAAATTCATCTCAGTTTCACAGTAAAGGACCAAACTCATCGCACACATCCTTCTAATGTCACTTTTAAATCAATCACCTGACAAGCATGACAAGAAATAGATCGCTATTTTACATCACAAGACACATCAATAACTACTAACATAACTCACATGATCATTTTCACAATTTAGCCTCTTTATTTCAACACATTCATTAGCAGCATGGCTTGGATCATCACATTCAGGGCTATCTGGGATCATACATCAAAATACCTGAAGGAGGCAGCTGATAATAGTTGTCTGCATCCCTTTGAGCGGAGATGCTGTCTGTTCCCAATGGAAGTTACTTTCATAAAATCATATGTGCAATTGACCGAGAATTCAATTGAAGAATTTAAATACATACTAAGGAGTACCCGATTGTGTATCACAACGCCCAAAAGTAACACAAGACATGGGTACTCTCCTAACATCCATAACAGGCATCTTGTTCTTTTTCAAGTGCAGTAAAATTTTAAAGTTTCAATTTACAGAACGAACATCAAAACAGGAATTCAAAACATTATTATAAAAGTAGGTAAGCATTACAAATATAATAGACACCTCAACAAGCACTCACATCTCCGCACACAAAGAATACAAAAAGCATGAGTAATAACAGCACTCACATCTTGCCACACAAGGAATTTAAATTTGCCACATCTTAGCACCCAAAAAATAAAATAAGCACGAGCAGGAAGAGCACTCACATTTGGTTTCTTCTGCAGTGGTGAGGCCCGCCTCCTCGCACTGGGCAGCAATGTCAAGGATGCCACGCACCTGCACACATACACACACACACACCAACATTGTTATACGTCCTCTGCTGCCCTTGTCGAGCCTCAGGCTTGCTTCAAGCTTCTCATACATGAAAATGAGATCTATTGTGAATAAGACCACCCTTGCACACCTTGTACTGTAGTAAAAGTGCACTTTGCAGCTGTACCATGATGAAGATGAACTAGTGTACTTGAACCAATACTACAATGAATGTGCACTAGTGCATTTTACAATCTACATAATACCAGTATTGGACATTCCTTAGTCATCACAAAACCAAGCATTGAGGAAATAGAAGCACTCGACAATTAGAGCCTAGAAGTGAACGCTGAGAGTGAGCTTCTCAGTCCTGCACTAATGCACAATATTACCAAGAATTTATAGGAAGTCTTTGCCGGAGAACTTAGAGCTGAAAATCGTACAGAAGTACTCCAGCTCAACTCTTAATCCAAATGCCAACATATAGAACAAATTATGAGTTCAATCTGGTTACTCTGGAGATCAAGAACTCTACAACCTAATGTTAGTGTTTTTTCAGAGAGCACCCCAACTAATTCAAGAAAACTAGTACACAAAATTTCATTTGAGATAATACAGTCAGATTTGGAAATTTCTCAAAAAAAGTTCACACTAAAATAAAATTAAAGGGGTTGGATAGCTTGGTAACGATAGTCATGCTGAAATATAAGACTTTAGTTACCAATACCCCTTAGCCCCAAAAGGCAACCTCAAAAGAGCAAAGATAAGGGACTATTAAGCTAGGCTGTAGAAAATAGGTAATCTGGGAAATCATTAAGCATGGACTGTAGAAAATACTGAGCATGTTCCTAAACAGAACACACTGCACATAGAAACAGCAAGTTATGATGCAAGGGATAAAAAAAGACAAGCAAAGAAGGCATGACAATTGAAAAAAAGCAAAGTGGTCACAATGGATAGAAGTCCAAACAGCCTCTCTAAACCTGAGGGAAAACAGAGGCTCAAGAATACCCTACTATTTTCAATTAGTTCAGCTTTAAAATATTTCATAACACTTGCTATAATATATACAACAGTAGTACTGTCATGCATGTAGTAAGACAATCAGAAACTGAAATAAAACCATACAAATGCTCAATACTTTCCCTTAATACTCAAAAACGCAATTAGTTTCTTTGTAGTTAAGCTTAGAACAATTCAGTCACCACACCCGTGCTTGTAAAGAGTCATTTACCTGCAGGGAAAATGCTCTAAATTTTAGTTTCCATAATTATATTACTATCCATTACATGCAGCTTTACCAACTGAAATAACGGAGCAGGATGGCCAATAGTGAACTTTTTATATTTAGAAAAACAAGAAAACTATGAAACACGAGTTTAAAGCAATTTGTTCTCATCTCTCTTCATCTTTCTTTCTTTCTCTCTTTATCCATCTCTATTCATCTTTATCTATCCTCATCTCCATATCATGTAAACAATACACTTATGACTCCACTAATCCTCATCCTCAAGCATTCAAAGAGCAGTAACATTTAAAATTTATAAAATCAACACTCCCCCACCAAAGTAACCAGTAATGCCAAGACTCGCAAGCCATTAACCTCTCACTTTATAGCTCATCACATCAAGTACTCAATAGATGCAACAGGCTTTTGAACAAATAGACTGAAGGTAATGCCACCAAGAAGTAGTTATTTCATAACAATAAATAACTACCTGCAAGGCACGTCCCAGCTTGAGGAAGGCTGCAAGATGATCTTGCTCCACCATTACTTTTCCTGTGCAGGGTTTCATATAATAAGTAAATAAGTATTTCACAGTAAATACATAGTAAAGAAGTAATTAACAGTAAACACATAGTAAAGAAGTAATTCACAGTTATTGCTATTCATGCCAGAAGTGCTGCAGTGGAAATTTAACCATAATAAATGGCAAGATGATGTCATATTTTAAAATTTATAGAAAACTTTAACTTCTGATTTAAAAGAATGCATCTTCTTGATCTGGTAGCCAGTAGCTGACACTAATTACAAATAGCTTGATGAGAAGTGGGCTGGTGACAGTTTATAGTTTGATGACTTAGTTTAAAAACGCAACATTGTCTCTTAGATGAAAAATATACATTAGTTCCCCTTTTAGCTTGTTTTAAATTCATTTCCTTAAAGCAATATGGAAGAATGCAATGGCTTCATAACATTAACTCATAAATTAATTGACTCGCATGAATAAAATTTTGAGAAAATATTTTGAACTTCTAAGGTTCTAGCACTGATGCAACTGTTCCAGTACAGGGAGCCTATCAACTCACCATTGTACATGAAGTCAATAACAGCCCGAAGACTGTTGTACGAGTACCCGTTGAACTTGATGAGATGGCTCCGGGCAGGATTTCCTTTCAAAAGACCCTATAAAGAGGAGAATCAGAAAGGCTAATGGAAATAAAGTTGATTAATTGATTGACTTGGTTGAAATGAAATTTAAAAACAATTCGGAGTCCAACCTAAGTGTAGCTTCCTCCCTCGACAAAGTAATATCCTTTAATATGAAGTTCCCTCAAAGGTAAACTGTAAACTAACAAATTAGTAATGCACAAAACATATTCCTCTCAACATGTAGTTGTAGTAGGTACACATGAGTACCATTAGGTAAATTGCATCTATCTACCAGTATGAATGAACAGTATTTAAATTTTTGGTTAATGTTAAGGAGACGCAACTAATTGATTTGTGAAATTTTGTGGCGTATATCATGTAATTACCTAGAAATAAACAACTTTTCATCCAAGCACTTTTAGGGGCAAATGAGTATTTAACGAATTATAGAGGTAAATGACTTACCGCAACTTTAGTATTTGAAGCATGAAGCAATTCATTGAGCGCATCAGACGGCAACACTGCAATGGACGTTCCCTTTTGACGCTTTTGAATGCTCTAGCGCGTTCCCGCCATTTAAGACGAAAGTTAACATACCGCTATAATTCGTTATTTTTGGGTGATAATCTCGCTCGATTGTGTTATTAACTAAAAGATCCTAGAAGTGGGTTCCAGCTCCGCAAGCTCTGCGGGGTGAGCTAATAATAAATTACAAAGTATTTAAACGTACTCTAACAGCTCAATCGTGCAAAAAATAAAACCTACCGCTCTAACTCGTAAAATACTCATTCGTCGCAAAAAGTGTATAGAAGAAAAGTAGTTCATTTTGATGTTATTACCATGTTTCAAGCAGCAAAAATTCGAAAATCAATTAGTAGCTGTTTATTCGAGCGCATTCGTCATCCAAGACGAAAATTAACATACCGCTATAACTCGTCAAATACCCATTTGCCCCAAAAAGTGCAGAGAAGAAAAATTGCTCATTTTGATATAATTACCATGACACAGGAAACAAAATTTTGAAAATCGGTTAGTTGCATCTCCTTAACATTAACCAAATTTTTAACAACCTTTATTATGTTCTAAATTACTTGAAGCATATTAGGCAAAAAATCATTGTGTAATTATATTTTTCCACCTATTACGCAAAATATAAATGCATTGATCAGTAAAACTGGTTTCTAACCTTAGCTACTTACAACTTATCTGACCAACTGTACACACTGCACAAGCAATGTCAATATTTTAAATAAACTAGAAATATATTTTCTGAATACATACAAAGAAACAAGATTATACCTCGAGATACGGAGAACAGGCAGAAATGACCGCCTTGTGGGCCTTGACTTGCCGCCCCTCACACTCGAGCCCAACGTCAACAAAACGGCCATCATCGTAGAGCTGCCTCAGGTACTCCAACAGGACTGTCGAGTGATCACACCACTGAATCTCTACAGGAGGCATTGCTGAAACGTACAAGAAACAATGTTAGCATACTTTCAAAATGTTTACAAGAGATGCAATACAGCGTTTAATGAATCTCTACAGGAGGCATTGCTGAAATGTATAAGAAACAACGTTGGCATACTTTCAAGATATTCATAGGGGATGCATTCCTCTTTTTAATCTACTTTGTGAATTTATTATAGTTTTTATAAATGTTCTTGAGAAAATTATATATTTAACAAAACCATGAATAATTCTTGAATGATGTCACTAGGCAATTTAAAATTTTCATTCTCAAATAGAATCCACATCATAATATTGTACTAATATTTACAACAGCTTCAATGTTTGTGTTTTTCCAATTACCTGTAGGAATGTCTGTACATTCAATTACTGTAATATTACATACAATAAGGAGACAAATACCTTTTTCATTGTATAACTTTTGCAGAATATAGAAAGGTTTATGTTCATACTGGTAGAGTGCATGCATTTAACCAAGTAGTTTAAAAAACCTCTCTCTTGAAACCTTTTTAACATTTCAACAATTTATGGAAGTAATTTCACAATTCTATCTATTTCTTAGCACAACTTAGATATCCAAATAAATTGTGAAACATTCAAAAATGACGTTCTATTCCCATTTAGTTGATACTCTTGTCATATATTAGTACATTAATCTTATAACTCGATTGTTTTCCTCTTTGGCAAAATATTACAGTAATTTATCTTAATGAACATTGTCACCATCTCATTTTGGAGTTACTTCTCATTTCATTTCAGCAAGCAGTAAAATAATAAGACCACATCAAATTTAGCACACAATTGTTTACTCTAATATAAAACTGATATTTAGTATGCAAGAAAAAAATCTGCAAAATTGCCCATTTTTTAGCTATATAGAGAATCTTCCAGTGAATCTAACAATGTCATTGGCTTGTGTATGTGTCCATTGGTTTCAACTTGAGTCAAAAAAGTTTGAAAATGATAAAAAAAATTTCAAACAATTGCAGAAAAACAGCTATCCTAAAAACTTGTAGTTTTTGTCTTTTGAAGTAGAACTCCTCCCACAGTTTTGAAGGTACGGGAATGGCAAATATTGCAGATTAGATTAGATTATAAGTTAGTTTAAGCCTCCCTAACCGCTACAAAAATAGAGCGTATTGAAGAGAGGAAGGAGGAAGGCACCATTTAGTAGGGAGATAAGAAAATGAGAAATCTATGCTGAAGGGGCATAGAAACAGTAAGATGAGAAAGAAGTTCATGAAATAAGATAAAAGTTGAAGAAGAAAGTCAGAGGTGCTGAAAAACAGGACAGCAGTGAACCGAAAAAAGGTGGCCCTTAACATAACAAAAAAAACTTTTATTTCAACAAAAAGAAGGCCTACCTAACTCTCAGCTCGGGCCCACACATTTTTTCCCTGGGAGCGCTAATTCTCACAGATACAATAGTTGTATCCCTCTGAGGGGTGGCAAATATTGCAATCAATAGGGCTTGAAAGAAGATAAAAATTGGGAGATTTATTTTTTTTTAAATTCTATTCAAGTTGAAAATTATACAAGATGTAAGACAAATAAATAGGTTTTCATATTTCTAAAATTCAACAAGTAAAAATAAAATAAAACTTTGCCAAAATTTAGATAACATATTTGGCTATCTAGAAAACATCGTGCTGGTTGTATAACTTCAAAATTGTAAGGAAGCTATTTTCTGAAGTATCATTTTTCATATTTTTTCCAAATCCATTATCTAGTAAAATTACAATAGAAAAACACATGAGTTTGAGAAAAATTGTAGCATAATTTTACACCAATGGCAAAAATTTCAGAAAAAAATCTATCGGAAAATGTCGGACTATTTTTTCATATGGACGGATCTCTTAAGTTGAAGGAACTTAGCACCTCCACCAGATCTGATAGAGAAATACTGCATTTACAATTTAAGAAGAAAATGAAGCAGTTGGTAATTATAAATCTGCTCATCAAAATAAACCGGCAATATTGAGTTTAAGGGAAGCATTTCCGGGGGCTTTTGGGGGCATCTGAGTCCAAAGGTCGATTCTCCCGATTTTTGTTTTTATTGCTTTAAATGAGTTAGAGACATGTCCCCGAATGTCTGTAAAAATATCAGGAACCTACCCCAGAGCTAACATCCCTCCCGGGGGGGGGGAGGGCATCCCTCTTACGGACCTTTTTTTTCATTTTTGAACCTAAAGCAATGAAATTTGGTTTACTGATAGGAAATGCAATTTTGAATCATTTATCATCAATGACAAAATGCGATTTTCTTGAAAAGAAAACGGGAAACCATAGAAAACGATATTTTTGGGGGGGGGGGTTTTCTAAATGCTTCTCCTCCTAGTTTTTGAGCTACAGTAATGATTTTGGTATCATTGAATGCAGAATAACGTGGACAAAAAAAAAGATCTGAAATTTTCAATTTTTTTTCATTTCATTTTTTTATATATTTCATCATTCATATTCCTCATCCCCATCCGAATATTTTTTTTATTATTGAATTTAGAGCAATGAAATTTGGTATACTGATAGGAAATACAATTTAGAATCATTTATCATTCATGACAAAATGCGATTTTCTTGAAAAGAAAATGGGAAATCATAGAAAACGACATTTGGGGGGGGGGGGTTTCTAAATGCTTTTTCTCTGATAGTTTTTGAGCTACAGTAATGATTTTGGTATCATTGGATGCAGAATAACGTGGACATTCCATAAACTTGAATGCTTTTCTTCAAATTTCCAATATAAAAATTTAAAAAATTAAAAAGAAAAAAAAAATCAAAATATTCAAGAAAATTCAAATTTATGATGTCATAACTTTGAAACAAGAATGAATTTTGAAAAACTTCTCAATACATTGTAAAGACCTTGTTTTTCTGCATCCAATGATACCAAAATCATCACTGTAGCTCAAAAAATGTAGGAGGAGAAGCATTTTGTTTCTTAAAAATGGGTTTTATAAAAAAAGTAACTTATCAAGACGTTTGTCGTTATAACTCCGAAGTTTACAAAGCTAGAGCAATGCGGTTTGTTGCATTTGAAAGTGAAATGTGTGTTCTACCTATAATACGGATGGATTTTCCAAATTGTTTCTGTAAAGCTTTCCATAGACTTTTACCCTAAAATTATAACTTTTGCATTGAGACTCTGACAAAAAAATTCATATAAATTCGGAATGAAATTAATCAAAAATTCCATCCGTATTATGGATAGAGCGCACGTTTGACTTTCAAATGCAACAAACCGCATTGCTCTAGCTTTGTAAATTTCGAAGATGTAATGAATAATATATGTTGAGAATCTCTTAAGAATAATCAATTTTCGAATTAAAAATGAGAATTTAGGGAAAATCTTAACCAGGTGTAATAAATTCGAGTTTTTGATCATGTGTAACAAATTTACGTGTAACAAATTTTGTACTTTAAAAAGAAAAAAATACGTGAGTGGGCTTTGCTTTATGTGTTGTAAAAACATTGTAGGGTGCGCATTCAGCAGTACAGAGAGTGATCGAGTCCACACGTTCGTTGAAAGAATGTTTTGGTAAGGCCATTCTGAAAAGCATCGGGCAGTTTTGTATTTATTTTACCACGAAGGAATGTGTGAGGGAACTTGGTTACAAGATCTCTTACAGGGCAGAGAAACCTTTCCACAAAAGTGTTTGTAGACAGGGCGATCTTAAAATAACATGAGGAGAAGAGGCCAGCGAAACTTGAGAGGGTTCGGCTGAACCACATGGAGAGAAATTTATTGGAAGCACTTGTAAGCGTTGGGGCTGAGGACGCTGGACAGAAGAGGGTGACAGATTTATGACACACCATGGTAGGCTTAGGAGGTCCGTTAGAGAGCGAGCGATATATTATCGAAAAGCAAACAACCTCAGAAGAAGGCGGAGATTACGGCGCGCTTGGCAAAACATTTCAACAGCAAATAAGAAAAGGACAGCCTCAGGGAAAACCAATGGGAACGTTAGAGGGAAGTCTAGGAGGACGCTCAAGAAGCCCGTGAGAACACGATTGGTCTCACAAAGAAAAGGGGAGTACAGCTTTTGAACGGAGGGACAGAGCTGATGAGAGGCGATCAGTCTAACGCGGTGCATCATCATAGAAAGAAGTACGTGCAACCAAGTGTCATACTGGAAAAGCATTTTGAAAAATATAAGTGAAAATATTGAATATATTGAACGTATAGAGGAAGTTGAATAAGTTGTTTTGAGCCCGTAAATTAAAATGAAATTAAAAAAATGTCACGTCTATTTTCCAGAAATGAAAACATCGTAACCAAACTGTGCAGTATATGAAGTAATAATTTGAACGACAGTTGGGCGGGTAAGGAGTATTTCGGATCATAAGATATACAGTTCCTTTTGAAAAGAAGTTTTGAAATAAAAGTCATGAAAAATAATGTTACATTAACGTAAAAATTTAAAATAATTTTGAGCACAATTTTTTGGCAATTAAAAGAAGTAACGAGCTGATAAATCATTTGCAGGCAGGGCGGTGGTCGCAGATGTCTAACGTGATTGGAGGTTACGCGCTAGAAGTCAGAAGTGGAGATTTGGAAGGTGGTCGTCATAAATTTTTTTGAACTGAGAATCACTTGTGGAGACTGAACTGGATTCGTGCCTTTTAGGAGGAACGTGTGAACGAACGTTATGACCACATCTGTACTGCTGAACGCCACAATAATTGAGGGGTATTCTGTCATATTCATGTGTGGGAAAGTGAGGGAAGGGCTGGCTGGCCAGATTTACTGGGATATCAATTGTGTGTAATTCAGTAGGGTAGGCTTTGAGGCAGGTTGTAAAATTGAACTGGGTTCTAATGACATGTTCATGGATTGTGAGTCAATGTTATCGTATTGTATCAATTCTGCCGTAATTATAAATTCATGTTGAATTCATATGGCGTATATAAATATCCGTCAATGCAAAGGCAGCTCATCGATACAGGTGCGCACAGAATCGCGCGGATGTAAGTCGTGTATCAACTAACCGGTGAGTACCTTTATTTTTAGTATATGTACTGTAATTGCCGATATTATTCATTAATTTGTGTTGTATATGCATTCTTTGGAGGTGTGCCATTCCTCAACTCCGAGAGCCGGATCTTCCTGTTAATGAAATGTTAACAAGGAGGTGAAGGGACCATTTCTCGTGACATATATGTATATATATAATTTCATTTTTTTAAAATAAAAAATTTTCTATGGCCTTATGAAAAATTTTTGTTCAAGATAAGTTGTTACAAATGTAGAGATCTAGTAATCTGCAAATTTTCATAGACGTACGTCCAATAGAACAAAAGTTGACCATTTTGTCAAAATGCTTCCCTTAATGTGGACAATTTTAATAATTTTGTTGTCATAGATAGGTAACATGATAGATTTTAAGACATTTTACATGAATGACATTATGCTTGCAAATGCTTAGTTTTTGAGTTACTTAACTATAAAGTTATAAGAACGGCGCTCGTGAAATAAGTTTCCCACACAAAAGCAGAGCGTGTTCCAACAATGCTGCAACTGAGCAGAGCACAAGAAAGTTATTGTTTTTGCAATTTATGGCGTAATTTATTATTAGCTGATCCCACTTCTAGGACGTTTCAGTTAATAACACAATAAAGGTTATCACCCAAAAATATTAGCAGGACTGGGGTAGTGAATACTGAAATTGATATAAAATTGACATCAGTTTCTATATGGCAGCCACCGTAGAATATTAGCAAAACCAAAGGAGTAAATACCGTAGATTTAATATATTTTTAAAATGTAATATTTCAGGGTTATAACCTTTATTGTTATTAACTAAAACATCCTAGAAGTGGGTCCAGGCTCCACAGGGTTGGCTAATAACAAATTACTAAGTACCCAAACGTACTGTAACAGCTCCAACTCAAGCGTGCAACTGACTGGAACATGAAACTTTCCACGTCGAATAACTAAAAAAAAAACGCATCAGCAAGCAAAATGTCATTCATGTATGGTAATTTCTAAATGTGTTCTTTTAGCCATTCTTTAGAAAGTAATTTTTAATTTCTGTGAATGGCTTTAACTCCATATTGACCCATTTTATTTTTTGATTTATCAGCAAATAATTCACTCCAATTTGTCATTTACATTTTTTACAGCATTGGCAAACAAGTATAATAAAGCAGTCTGATATTCATCATTGCTGTATATTTCAACATGAGACCTAAAATATAGCTGGAAATTTCAAAAATAAATGTAAACAGAAGAGCATGCAAAATATATATGACATTGGAAAGGATTTGGGTCAATATTGAATATAATGTTAACAAATTTCATAATTTCGTAGGTATAGATGAGTAATATAGTCGATTTTAAGACGTTTTACACGAATGACAATGTGCCCGGAAATGCTTAGTTTTCGAGTTATTTAAGTTTGAAGTTATACGAACGGCGCTCCTGAATGGCTCTTTTAACGCAAAAACAGTCATTGTTTTAGCAATGAAAATGGAAGCTAACCCCTATTAAAAACGTAAAGAGGTTGGGTCGTTAGGGGTAGCAACAATTCTTTAAGTGATAATGATAAATAAAGCTTTCTAGTGACGTTTGTTTACATCGACTCGAAGATGGCTGCCGCCATGTTCAGCCAGTTGGCGCCATGGCGGCAGCCACCTTGGCGTCGATGTAAACAAACGTCACTCGAAACCTTTATTTATAATTTTCACTAGAAGAACTGTGCCTACCCCTCACGACCCAACCTCTTTACGTTTGTAATAGGGGGTTAGCTTCCGTTATTAATTAAATTACGCTAGTCCCACGTGCTTCCATGGCGCGCACAAGCCAGCTTCAAAGTTGAATAATTCTAAAATAACGCATCGCCGGGCAGAATTTCATTCTTGTAAAACATCTTATAATCGACTATATTACCCATCTATACCTACGAAATTATGAAATTCGTTGACAACCTTATATTCAATATTGACCAGGATTTGAAACTAAGGTAACTCTGAAGGATATGTCAGTTATCGATTTTGTTAATTTCAGTGCCTAAGCATAGTTAATTAGATCAAAATAAACAAGTTTTCTTCTATGCACTTTCCGTCTCAAATGAGTATTTTGTTAGTTATAGCGGTAAATAACTTACCGCAACTCCAGTGTTCGAAGCGGCAAATAATTCAAGGAGCACATCGGACAGCAATACTGCAATGCACTCTCGCTTCCAGCGCGATCGTCATCAAAGACGAAACCAAACCTACTACTATACTTCGTTAAATACTCATTTGACGAAAAAGTGTATGGAAGAAAAGTTGTTTATTTCGATTTTATTACCATGATTCCAGCAACAACAATTTGATGAGTAGCTATTTATTCGAGCGCATTCGTCATCAGAGACGAAACTAAACTTACCGCTATAAATCGTAAAATACTCATTTGAGACAGAAAGTGCATAAAAGAAAACTTGTTTATTTTGATTAAATTCATTAGGTTCAGGCATCAAAAAATAACAAATCGATAACCGACATATCCTTCAGATTTACTGAAACTAATGAGCAAATCTTATTTCCTTATTGATTAAGTAGCTATTTATTCGAGCGCATTCGTCATCAGAGACGAAACTAAACTTACCGCTATAAATCATAAAATACTCATTTGAGACAGAAAGTGCATAAAAGAAAACTTGTTTATTTTAATTAAATTCATTAGGTTCAGGCATCAAAAAATAACAAATCGATAACCAACATATCCTTCAGATTTACTGAAACTAATGAGCAAATCTTATTTCCTTATTGATTAAGGTGGGCAGATAAACGCAAGAAAGTACAGAAAAATTCATTGTTCAATCATGAACTGAGTTGGCACATCCAATCCCTGCAAGTTAGAAGTTAAAAAAAAATTGCAATTGGATAAAATAAAATAATTGCGATTGCATGACACGATACAATTTTTGGTCAATGTGAAGTTTAATGCAATCACGGAAAATAATAATGCCGATCCCAGGAATCACTAAAGGAACACATTTCAGAACTTTTTACAAGAATGACATTCTGCTCGCTGATGCGTTATTTTCGAATAATTGAACTTTGAAGTTGGCCTTGGCGCCAAAGGAAGCGAGCGCGTGAAACGGAATTTAATTAATAACGGAAGCTATTACAAACGTAAAGAGGTTGGGTCGTGAGGGGGAGGCACAGTTCTTCTAGTGAAAATTATAAATAAAGCTTCTAACCCACCCATTAGGGTGACGACCGCAATCTTGTTGACATCGGGTCCAAAATGGCGGCGCCCATGGTGGTCGCCATGTTAGACCCGATGTAAACAAGATTGCGGTCGTCACCCTAATGGGTGGGTTAGAAGCTTTATTTATAATTTTCACTAGAAGAACTGTGCCTCCCCCTCACGACCCAACCTCTTTACGTTTGTAAAAATTACAGACCAATTGCACTGGGTGACACCGTATGTAAGATCTTTTGTGGTATTTTGAATGAGAGAATGAAAAATTTAGTTGAGGAATTAGGAGTCCTGGGAGAAGAACAGAATGGTTTTAGGCAAGATAGACGGGGGGAGGATAATCTGTTTGTAGTGAGTGAAATAATTGAGCGAATGAAGAAGGATAACAAGAAGGTATATTTAGCATTCCTGGATATTGAAAAGGCGTATGACAGAGTGGATCGGGTTAGGCTGTTTGAAATTTTGAGAAAAGTTGGTTTTAGCAGAAAAATAGTGAACATTGTACAGAGTCTGTATGAGAACACAAGTGCTATCTACAGGTTAGGAAATTTGGAAACAGGGCAAGTGAGGAGTGTTAGAGGAGTGAGACAGGGCTGTACTCTGTCCCCCCTGTTGTTTGGATTGTACACAGAAGAATTAGCAGTTCGACTGAGAGGGAGTGGTTTAGGACTGAAAGTTGGTAATGAGAGACTGAGCTGTTTGTTGTATGCTGATGATGTGGTTGTGGTTAGTGAATGTGGTCATGAACTACAAAGGATGCTTGACATTGTGAATGGATATAGTACAGATTTCAAGATGAACTTTGGTGCCGATAAAAGTAAGGTCATGGTTATAAATAGTGATGAGACTGATAGAGACAGACTGTGGAATATTGGAGAAATCAGAATAGGTAGAACAAAAGAATACAAATATCTAGGTTGTATGATGAGTGAAGATGGATGTACTAGAACTAAAGGTGAGAAAGTGGCTAAAGCAATGCAGTGGAGTGGACGGTTAGGTAGTGTGGCCAGATACAGAGCAAACAAGTACGAATGTGTGAGAGGAATGTGGAAGTATGTTGCTGGACCTAGTGTCATGTATGGTATGAGTGCTCTTGCTTGGAATGGAAGTGATCTTGAAAAGCTGGATGTGATACAAAATAAGGTAGGACGTGTAGCATTGGGTGCTCCGAAATGGACAGCTATAGAGGCCATTAGAGGTGACCTAGGGTGGAGCCTATTTTCAGAAAGAATGATGAAAGCTGTGCTGAATTATAAGGTGAGAATTGAAAGAATGCAGAATAGCAGGTGGGTAAGGCGAATCTTTGAATGGAATCTGAGTGTAAGCTATTGGGAGAAAGTATGTTGGGGGCATGCAAGGAAACTCAGTATGCAAAAGATTATTCATGTTAGAATTGGGAGACCTGTGGATGACTGGAGTTTAATAAATGTAGGAGGTGTAGGGCCTGAGTGGGACTGCAAGAGGTGGAAGAAAGAGATTGAGAGACAAACAAAAGAGTATGGATTGAATAAGTGGAAGCTTAGCATGATGCGGAAGCCTACACTTAACTGGTATATGAAAAAGAAAGCACCTAAGTTTGAGCTGTTCTATGATGGTAGTTTTGGAAGTCAACTCTTGTTTGCTGTGAGATGTAAGTCATTGAGTGTGAACAGACGTACATGGAGATGGAATGAGAATAATAACAGATTATGTCAGCAGTGTAATAGTGGAGTAGAGGAAACAATTGAGCATTTTGTGCTGGAATGTAGTAAGTATGAGCAAGAGAGAGAGAGTTTTATGAATGTGGTGTCTGAGCAGTATGGAGAGAATGAGTGGAATGCCAGATGTGCTGAAGATGATTGCGGTATGAGCTGTCTTGCTGGATTGGATCAGGAGTGTAATGCGAGTATCACTGAGGCTATGAAAGTGTTTCTTGTGCGTGCCTGGAGTAAGAGACAGTGACTGGAATGAGCCAGTCTGGTAGAATGGGCTGTAATGACCCAATATGCCTGGGGATGGTGTTTTGACACACTGGCTATCCCAGTGACGCTTGTGACAAGGATTGGTAGATCCTGAGTAGTTTAGTGGACAAGTCTGGTACCAGACGCTGAACTCTTTGTGTGATAACTGTGGAGGGAATTGTAGGCCGTTACAAAGGCCCCGACGCTGTCGGCCCTCAATTTCAAGTTCAAGTGTAAAAGGGGGGTTAGCTTCCGTTTTTACCGTAATTACGCTCGCTTCCTTTGGCGCGGGAAGGCCAACTTCAAAGTTCAATAATTCGAAAATAAAGCATCAGCGAGCAGAATGTCGTTCCTGTAAAACGTTCTTAAATAAGTTCCTTTAGTGATTGTTTGGAATATAATTATTAATTTCTGTGATTGCATTAAACTTCACATTGACCCAATTTTTGAATAATTAAGAAATTTAGAAGTCGTTGTGCAACAGGGGTTGCATAAACATGAGGAATGTCTAGTTATGACTTTGTTGGATGCAGCATAAAATAAGAAACGTTGATAAACGTTAAAAATTAAACTAGAAATATTTTATCTTTAGTAGAAAAATACCAGGCATATGGTAATTAGCTGCAGCCTACAAGAATGACACGATCGTTTAAATCAAATAGCTTTTACTTTGACATGGTTACGTTCAATGTGCTGCCAGTCGTACTATCTCCTTGCTGGAAACCTTCACAATCAACAATTTTCCAAGCCAAAATAGTAGGCGAATATCTTACACATATATTTTACCAAAAAATTGAATATCAACCAATTATTTACACAACATTACCTGCAAATTTTAATAAATCCAACGATTAACCTGGCTCACACTCAGCGTTACACGACTTGAACTTGAACTTGAACTTGAAATTGAGGGCCGACAGCGTCGGGGCCTTTGTAACGGCCTACAATTCCCTCCACAGTTATCACACAAAGAGTTCAGCACCTGGTACCAGACTTGTCCACTAAACTACTCAGGATTTACCAATCCTTGTCACAAGCTGCCATTGGATGGCGTCACTGGGATAGCCAGTGCATCAAAACACCATCCCCAGGCATATTGGGTCATTACTGACCATTCTACCTGACTGGCTCATTCCAGTCACTGTCTCTTACTCCAGGCACGCACAAGAAACAATTTCATAGCTTCAATGATACTCAAATTGCACTCCTGATCCAATCCAGCAAGACAGCTCATACCGCAATCATCTTCAGCACATCTGGCATACCACTCATTCTCTCCATACTGCTCAAGCACCACATTCATAAAACTTTCTCTCTCTTGCTCATACTTACTACATTCCAGCACAAAATGCTCAATTGTTTCCTCCACTCCACTAATACACTGCCGACATAATCTGTTATTATTCTCATTCCACCTCCATGTACGTCTGTTCACACTCAATGACTTACATCTCACAGCAAACAAGAGTTGACTTCCAAAACTACCATCATAGAACATCTCAAACTTAGGTGCTTCTTTTTTCATATACCAGTCAAGTGTAGGCTTCCGCACCATGCTAAGCCTCCACTTATTCAATCCATACTCTTTTGTTTTCCTCTCAATCTCTTTCTTCACCTCTTGCAGTCCCACTCAGGCCCTACACCTCCAGGATTTATTAAACTCCAGTCATCCACAGGTCTCCCAATTCTAACATGAATAATCTTTTGCATACTAAGCTTCCTTGCATGCCCCCAACACACTTTCTCCCAATAGCTTACACTCAGATTCCATTCAAAAATTCGCTTTACCCATCTGCTATTCTGCATTCTTTCAATTCTCACCTTATAATTCAGCACTGCCTTCATCATTCTTTCTGAAAATAAACTGACTCTATCACGCATTTGGGTCTCTACTACACCAACACAATCCAATTTTCCATTCTCAAATTCTACTACGAGGTCATCTAACTTTCCTGCATTCCATCCACGCACATTTATACTTCCAAACCTTACAACACAATTGGACAATTCCAGACGTTCCTCACTTTTGGTCTGACGGATTTTCATTCATCCAGTTCCAGCTTCCATTATGACATGAGTAGCCCTGATCCACCGGATATATTTCTTGGAGAGTTTCATCTCACCTTCTTTCGTAAGATGGACTCCATCTCCAAGAAAACACCCATCCTGGATCACGCTATCCATGTCAAGGAAGCTGGAACCCAGCTCACGCTTTCTCACACTCTCAGCTCTCATACTCATAATCCTTTCATGCAACTCTCTATTCACCTCCTTTCGCACCCTTTCATACTCCTCATCACACGCAGGCCTTCTTAGGAGGCTAGTCACCGCCACTCTAACATTCTTCTTCCGTGCCCTATCAACAACTTTCATAATTGCATTCACCGTACGTTCTCTCCCACATTCAAGCAACCCATTGCCACCTCCTTGCAGTACAACCATTCCTTCATCCATTCCATCTATCACTCTCTCAGCATGCCTACAAATCTCCTCCACTCCTTTCCCTCTCATGCTCATACATCCACTACTGTCACTCATACATACAAACCTATCAACATTCTTCACCATGCTATCTCCACATATTCTAATCATAGGTCTTACTCTCCCTTTCATGCTACTCTTTCGCTCACTTCTTTCACTCAGATCATTCTTTCCATTCATCCTCCTTTCATTTGCTTCCACTACAGGCTCCTGCACCTCATGTGGCACCACAACAGGTGGCTCATTCACTCTCTTTCCATTTTTACCTCTTTCATCATGCTCATTCATCCTTCTACTCTCATCTGTCACATTTGCACCATCATTTGCTTCATTCACACTCCTTGCACCATCATTTGCATTATCATCCACTTCATTTGCACTCCTTGCACCACCATTTACCTCTTCATTCACTGCATTTGCACCATTCTCATTCTTTCCTTCGTTCAGCTTCCTTTCATCCTTCAAGTCAGCCTCTAAAGCAACCATCAAGTGACAGAGTGTCAGAGTGAACTTGAACTTGAACTTGAAATTGAGGGCCGACAGCGTCGGGGCCTTTGTAACGGCCTACAATTCCCTCCACAGTTATCACACAAAGAGTTCAGCGCCTGGTACCAGACTTGTCCACTAAACTACTCAGGATTTACCAATCCTTGTCACAAGCTGCCATTGGATGGCGTCACTGGGATAGCCAGTGCGTCAAAACACCATCCCCAGGCATATTGGGTCATTACTGACCATTCTACCTGACTGGCTCATTCCAGTCACTGTCTCTTACTCCAGGCACGCACAAGAAACAATTTCATAGCTTCAATGATACTCAAATTGCACTCCTGATCCAATCCAGCAAGACAGCTCATACCGCAATCATCTTCAGCACATCTGGCATACCACTCATTCTCTCCATACTGCTCAAGCACCACATTCATAAAACTTTCTCTCTCTTGCTCATACTTACTACATTCCAGCACAAAATGCTCAATTGTTTCCTCCACTCCACTAATACACTGCCGACATAATCTGTTATTATTCTCATTCCACCTCCATGTACGTCTGTTCACACTCAATGACTTACATCTCACAGCAAACAGGAGTTGACTTCCAAAACTACCATCATAGAACATCTCAAACTTAGGTGCTTCTTTTTTCATATACCAGTCAAGTGTAGGCTTCCGCACCATGCTAAGCCTCCACTTATTCAATCCATACTCTTTTGTTTTCCTCTCAATCTCTTTCTTCCACCTCTTGCAGTCCCACTCAGGCCCTACACCTCCAGGATTTATTAAACTCCAGTCATCCACAGGTCTCCCAATTCTAACATGAATAATCTTTTGCATACTAAGCTTCCTTGCATGCCCCCAACACACTTTCTCCCAATAGCTTACACTCAGATTCCATTCAAAAATTCGCTTTACCCATCTGCTATTCTGCATTCTTTCAATTCTCACCTTATAATTCAGCACCGCCTTCATCATTCTTTCTGAAAATAGGCTCCACCCAAGGTCACCTCTAATGGCTTCTGTAGCTGTCCATTTTGGAGCACCCAATGCTAACCGTCCTACCTTATTTTGTATTACATCCAGCTTTTCAAGATCACTTCCATTCCAGGCAAGAGCACTCATACCATACATGACACTAGGTACAGCAACATACTTCCACATTCCTCTCACACATTCATACTTGTTTGCTCTGTATCTGGCCACGCTACTTAATCGTCCACTCCACTGCATAGCTTTTGCCACTTTCTCACCCTTAGTTCTAGTGCATCCATCTTCACTTATCATACAACCTAGATATTTGTATTCTTTTGTTCTACCTATTCTGATTTCTCCAATATTCCACAGTCTGTTAGCGGCAGACGTTAGCGGCACAATTGCTGAAGCATAACAAACGTTGCCAAATCGAAAACTTGAGAAATCTTCCCACCAATTTACACAAGCCTTAATTTTTGCAGAAAATTTGGAAAAAATGCACATATTTTTCATATAACATAACAATTCAAGATTAATATTACTTGAAAATACAGTTATATTCCCTAAATTTATATATAAACAAAATTTACTCTCAAAAGAGTTGTCACCTTTGAATGGCAACATTCAAGACAGCGTTAGGTTTTTCTGATTTTTCTCTCGATTAAACAATCTATTAGGTTATTATTATAAATTTCCCATAGCTTTATTCAAATTGATAGTACTTTATTATATTTTCGTAGTTGTTCATTTCTACTTAAAATATATTTAGCTTGGAAAATTATTTCAAATTTGTCGTTGACTTAATGCTTCAGTTCTTGTAAAAACCGCTAAAAACTAAAGGTAAACGTATATGAAAATTTTCTCTTAGTTCAGTTTTGATACTTAGAAAGCATGTTTAACAAAGCTATTGATTATTATGGTGGATTTCTATATCCATATTCAGATTTTATTTTTATTAGGTTTTGGTATTTGTATTATGATCCATAATCACAAAGTTCGGAACTAGTAATAGCTTTTTTTGTTCTATTACAGAAAAATTTATACCAAATCCATGTCTTGTGCAAAAATTTTCAAATTAAAAATATAAAATTGCTTCTGCACCATAATTCAATAATTATTTCATTCATAACCAGTTACACAGTTTTCAAGACATAATACTAAAATAGCTGAAATATTGATCATTTATTCATCAATATTAAAATATTGATCGAAAACGCTGGAATATTGTCAAAATGTTTATTGTGAAAAGCTAAGACATTGAGTGGCCCCGTAAATAAATGAGCCTTTAAATAGGCGTTGAATCTCGTCTTTAGGGCGACATCAAAATTGAATCTACAGACACATGATCTATGTTACGGTAAGCATCTTCACACTGTGAAGATGAACACATCCTCACACTGTGAACAAGAATTTCGAGTTCAGTTTTCCATAGCTTTCGAACAATGGTCTTCAAAATCATTTGCGAAGTCTATATTCGTCCTCAGCATTTCAGTTACTCCTGTTTCTCACTAACTAAGATTTTTGTCATTCTTCGTAACTCCTAGAATGTAATATTCCTTCGTACATTCGTCACATATCTTGCATGCAACATTGTAAATGCACGTGGTAAATTATTTCGTCACATTATAGTCTGTGGGTAAATGTTTTACAGCGCCTTTATCAAAGCGATGTTCATGATTTCATGAAATGCTGTTCGCTTTAAATTCTCTTCCAAATATCAGGCATCTTCATTACAAAGCTTTACTCATCAGTTCCATTCTTGGACAGATAAGGGCAACGGCTAGCTAATTGGAGGGCAAATGTAGAGTGCCTCAACCCACAAAGCAGAGGTCAAAACTGGCAGAGTGGATAAAGTGATAATTTCACCTCATAGCGGCGTGGATATCTTTCAGGCAGAGTGGCCTAGTTCCTAGTTAGTAACTTGGCTAGGAAAAGCCAGTTAGGCAACATTACGATGAACACCCCACCTCTAACTTGAGTGCCCTAAAATTCTGTTTTGTGAGTTAAGACTCTGCATATTTGCCCTCCAATTTAACTCAACTTTTTTGAAACTTGAAACTATCTGAATAATGTTTATTCAGAGACATTGGTAACTCCCTGTAATTCTTCATGGTTACAAAAGGTTTTCAGTTCTAATTTTCGAGCGCACAAGCACAAATCATGAAGCTAAATGCTTCCAGGCCCCAGATAACTTATAAGTGCAGCCAATTAACAAACATATCAGGAATATGGTGCTTGATAAAATAATTGGGAACGAGACAATTTACTCCTGGGTTTTTGGCGGTCTCGGCAATTTTGCTCTCATTAAAGATAGTCGGAATTACTCTACAATGTTTCTTTGGATAATATAAAAACTTTTCGTAAAGAATAGTTACAGAAAAGGCAAGTACTTGCATAGGATTTAGTGTAAGGCTCCTTTAACAATGCGAAGGGGTTTTCACACAAGATAGAGAAGGGATCATTTAGTGTGGAATCAGAAACGTGGAATCTACGCATAAGATGTGCTCCCACACAAGATAGAAACAGTAAGCTGGGGAGGAAGAGCAAAAAAAAGACATCGTAAAGGGTAAGAAACTAAAAAAAACAAAGTGAGCACGAAATATAAAAGTTCAGAAGGCCTATCAATAGCTGAGGGAACCAAACAGTATCTCTCCTGGGAGTACTAATCCCCTTAGCATAGGATAGACTAACTTAACTAAACCTATTGCTCATCTCATGTCCACAAGGGGCAAAAATTGCATATTATCGAGCATGATAAAAAAAATTCGATATCGGTATTATTGAACGAGCACGAGCAATTCCAACATCATCGCAACACTTTGTCTCACACGCTGAAATAAAACACGTATTGTCCTTAAAATTACCCGGCCATCAAAATCCACCACGAGATAAAGTTGCAACTTTTATGAGCCTCTCTCAGCGTCGGGGTATAAGGCATCCGAACTAGTATTCATGTAATTACACGATGATTGTTATTAATGTAATTCTTACGTCCATGTTATCATATCGTTATCCTTATTATTGTTATTCTAATTCTTACCTACTCGCGCTATTTCATGAGTCGACCAAACATGTTGCTACATCAAAAATAATCAACTAAATAGACCTATCGAAATTGATGGTCTATCAGAATTGTTTGAGCATCAAGTGGCCAACATGTCCGACAGTGAACATAAGCTACGAAGACAGCAAGGTAACTTGACCATCCGGGAGTTTAGAAACACACATGTAAGTTTTTTGTAGGTTATTATTAGTCCAATAAATTAAAAATAAACATCAATCCTCCAATTTCACCCAAAAAAATTTTTTTCAAAAGTCTATACGCCCAGAGCAAAACAAAACAACGGTAAAAGAACACAAGATCTAAATAAACAAAAGACTAAACGAGAAATGAGTTGAAACAATGCTAAAGTGAAAAAAGTTCTTTTCTTTAGGTGTATTGGCACCCAGAGGCAGTTTTTTTTTCTGGTATACTTCAGTGACCTTGACTCATGACCATTCACAGGCGCTCGAGCTCAATAATTAACCAAGCTAACTTTGGTCACGAACAGAACGGCAAAACCTCGTCTCGTTCCAAGCTCAGACATCGGCGAGCTGCTCGCAATAGAGGCAGGGTCTTCACAACCCACGCCAGCGCGAGCCCCACACAGGGACCCGACTTCAAAAGTTATAGAATAATCCACACGAAAACTGTAAAACTAATCAGCTAACTGCATCCAACCACCAGCAAAAGGATATGATCCTCCAGCGGTGGCGAGATGGACGTAAAGGAGCAGGCAAGTTGCAGTCTCCACGACAGGCGAAACGTGTTGGCAACACTCCCTCGGTAGGGAACGTATGGCAACACTCGGCTCGCAAGAAGCGGGTTCTCTGCAACCTCCTGCTTAGTCGGCGGTGCCCGGCAAACGAACATTTCTTGTGAAGTTCCATAAACGATACAAAATTCGAAATCAGAAAGGGGACGATAGTAAAACACTGTGGCGCACTAAACGCAGATAAAACAATACAGTTAAACAGAACACCGAGAGTCAAACCTAAAATTAAGAAATCCGTATTCTTGACCTTGTTCTTTCGCATTTTATTTACGAAATTTAAAATTTCATGTGAACCCTGACAACCATTACTCAAATTACCCTCACTAAGCTCACTACGAGAACATCTAGTATCGCTAAAACAGTCAACACTCGCCTCACAATCGCGATTAACTTCGTGAGGCTCCATCGACAGTCCGATCCCCTCATCCACTTCTTTAGGTTCACCATTGTCACACTGCTCTGCTGCCTCAGCTAAATTTTCTTCTACTTCTCTGACAACAAGTCCTTCTGCCGTGCCCGCTTCCAAAAGCACCTCAGGGTCTTGGACACCGAAAGGCAAAGGTCTGCACCGACGTCTCCGCCGACGTGGTTTGCACGGCCTCTTTTTTACGACGACGCGTCTTCTTCGGCCGAATTGTTTCCTCCTTATTCGCTCCCTCATGAGCACGTCCAGCAAGTAGCTCTGTTTGGGTTTCACAGTCACTGGTTTTTGGTGCTTTTTGTTGCGATTGTGCGCTTGGACATCGCAGGATTGGAATTTATTCTCCGCAGAAACGTCAGTGAAATCGTTGACTTGGGGAGATGCCATGGTTTCATCCGCTTGAGCAGCCCACGTAATAGACGAACTGACATCGGGGGAGGCGTGACTTGCGCAAAGGGCGGCAGGGGCAGCGCTTCCAGGGGAAATTGATTCTTGGGTGTCATGGCCGAGGGAAGTCGGTAGCAAATAAATACAAACCTCGGCACGGTTGAAAGAGATATCCACGGCAGAAGAAACCTTTGTTGTTGAAATCAATTGGTAAGTTTTAGTTGTTGAAGGGCTTTGTTCAATGTCATCGTTCATGGAGTCAAAACTCCCCCTAATGTAATCCAAAATTTCCTCAACGTCAACTTTTAAAACGCTCAAGTCCCGACCCAAAATGTGTCTACCAGAACTCTTCCGGACACCGGAAAAGTCCACGAAAACTTGGTAACGACGACGCAAACTCCAAGTTAAGAACAAGTAAAATTTTTGAACACCACTAATGGATGTAGATGATAAGAAGCAGAGCAGCAGTGTGACGATAGTGACGGTTGAGGGGGTCGAGGCTGCCGGAGGTACGAGTCCCTAACTGGGAGTGCGGTTGTACAGAGCGTAAGTCAAGTCATAGCCCGGGAGCTGACACACTTGCAGGTCTGACACCTTGAAGTCAGAGTAGAGTGGCACCTGACACTTGTCCTCCTCGCCGAGCCGGGCACCGACCTCCTGCAATAAAGACGAGTCATATTTGAGCTGAACGATTCAACAAGACAGAAGAATTAAATTACTTGACTAATTTCGGTATGCCCTTTGATTAACGTCTCGTAAGCTCCAACAACTCTTAGTCTGGATTGCAATCTCCACCTAAAAAGATAACTTTTCATCTTTGCTAAAACATCAAAGTACTCGTAGATATGTAAGACTAACACCTTCGTAGCATGAGCACTGTATATAAAATATTAATTCGCCATCACACCTCCTTCAAGTCAATGAACGTACAACCCAAGCATAAAATAGGCATCACTGAACGTACCGAGTTACTGAAGAAAGTCACCACGAACTGCTTGGGTCCGAATGTCTTGATGACGCGCAAGATGAGTTCCTTGTACGACTTGTGCGGGATGTTCGTCTCGAACGACACGTACGAGAACTGCGGCTCAGGGGTGATGTGGATGGTCATGTACCCGCCCTGTGGTGCACACATCGAAATTAGATAACAATACATGACGTTATGTTTCAAGTATCGGACATGCAGCAAGACCGAAAATTTCTACATTCAACGTACCAAATTTCAATTATTCGAGTTTGGTTTGTAAAGTCACCAAGCGAAAGATAAATTATAACGTCACGTGACATAACATCTAAAAAGCGCTAATGATAATTTTACGACAACTCTGCGTACTACAGAGACCGCGACGATGTTTAGAGCTCAATATTGCTTTGAATAATTATACTCCAACTAAAATAGATGAGCATAGAACAAACTATTGCACAAGGAGCAGTTTGAAATTTGGGGAACAGGATGTCCATACGGAATTAAGAGAACAGGGAATCTATGCGGAATTAATGGAACAGGGAATCAATGCAGAACTAAGGGAACAGGGAATGTATGCGGAATTAAGGGAACAGGGAGTCTATGCGGAACTAAGGGAACAGGGAGTCTATGCACAGTATGTGTTCCCACACACAGGACAAAGCAACAGAAGAAGCCACCCACCGCCACGCTGCGCAGGACCCCGTTCATGGAGTAGCCGCAAGGCTCGAAGAGGTAGTCGTCGATCATCACACCCGGGATCAGCTTGTCTATGCCGGACCTCTGCAACGCGTACAGTAGGTACAACTTGTAGCCATGTAGGTAGTGATGTGCTTTATTGAGTTGAGTCAGAGGTAAGGTACAACACAAGTTAAAAAAAATAATCGACGCTTAACCGTATAGTATCTGAACATCTCTGCAACGCGTACAGGAAGTATAACTTGTAGCCATGTAGGTAGTGATGCTTTTTATATTGAGTCAAATCAAAGTTAAGGTGAGACAAGTTAAAAGGAAGTGACCGGTTCTTATCCGAACAGCGTATGAATGCCTCTGCAGCGCGTACAACTTGTAAGTATGTAGGTCGTGATGTGTTTCATTAAGTCAAGTCAGACAAGTTAAAAGGAAGTAACCGATGCTTAACTGAACAGCGTATGGACGCAACTACTGTCTCTAATAGTCTAATTCATTTAACGTATCAATAAGGTAGCACTGATACTAGTAACATTAATGACATTCTGAAACCCAAAACTTAATATTTCCTTGTATTTGCTTGCAAGCAGTATTTAAAATAGTATATAATAGAAAAACGCCACAAATATTAGTGATGGACCCTTCAACCTTATCGATAGCGGACGGAAACGAGTCAGACTCTGTGCTAGAATTACTTGAACTGCCTTCATGTCTAGGTCTTTTTCTTGTCCCGTGCACGTTCTAACTTATGTTCACACTCTTAGTAGATTCTGATAATAATAATAATAATGTTCAACTCGTTCCATGACAACTTCTGTCAAAGACTATTCAGTCGTGACTTATTAGTCTAATTCTAAGATACCTGCAAATCAACAGCTCGTGACAGTAACTAAAGAGTAACCTTATCGTCACTCATGTTAACGACACACTAAAATATTTTTCAATATACAAGATGCACTACATGATCTTCAACAACCAACTCGATCTGAAGACATCAAATTCAGACCAAAAGACACCGTTTTCATATTCCCTAACAAATTTGAAAAACCGGACATGTGCTACAAAACCATGACTTGACCCAATATTCTGAGGAACTTTATAGCGAAGCGACATAAAAATATGACATCTGATAAAAAATTTTGCTTGATTTCCACAACTAAATTTTCAGAAGTCCCTAACTCAATTTTCATGAATACCTAATGAAAGCTTAAGGAAGACACGATCGTTATATCCAAAAAAAATCTCTGAAATTAACTCTATATGTTGACCCGATCAATTTAACATTCGTTATTTTCAAAATTAATCTCTAAAATTAACTCAAATTCCAGTTGAATATTGAACTTTAGCTGAACCCGCCACACTGGAGGTGTGGTGTTAAAATGTTATTGTTATCACGTTATGTTATAGTTAAATGTTATTGTTAGCACGAGGTGTTAAAACCGAATTTACCCTGGTCGCCTCGGAAGCAGTGCCGCAGTTCACTTGGAAGAAATGAGCCATTTTGTCATGGTCGAGGTCCGTCATGAGCACCTCGAGGGTCTGGTCAGACTCCATCTGTTTCTTGACTCTGTTGTTGCGGAGCGCTAACGAGCAGGCGGCCGCGTCGCTCAGGGAGGCCGTGTACAGGTACCAGCAGTCCGCCCTGTTCAGGCTCCCCATGCAGTACGCCCGACCGTCTGTTGGGGCGAAATTTATGGAAAATTGACGGGGAGTCTAGAAATAGTCTAGCAGTCCGCCCACGCAGTAAGCGCGACCGCCTGTTGAGGTAAAATTTACGGAGTATTGAAATAGTTCATATATGCGCTCTACTGGCTCAAATTAGATTTGATGTTAGTATGAGCCTCCCTAACCGAAATAGATTAGATGTTCGTTTAAGCCTCTCTAACCGCAACAAAGACGTTCTAAAGAGAGGAAGACAACATTTAAAATGGAGTTAAGGGAACGCAGAATCTAAGCACAAAGAGTACAGAAACAGTAGGTTGAAAAAAAGGATGAAGAAGCAAGATGAAAGTTGGAGAAAAAAGTAGCAGGTGCTGAAAAAAGGATAGCAGTGAACCGAAAAAAGATGGTCCGTAAAAAGTAAAAAACCTATTTTACTTCAACAAAAGGAATACCTGCCTAACCTTTAGCTCAGGACTTCATATATATATTCTCTGAGGCCATGTCATACGGTAACGAGCAAGGGTCTAAAAGATCATTCACAGAATTTATGGTAAAGAAGACCACAAAAGCTCATTTCTGCTCAGTCGTGTTATAAAGGTCGGTGAGGCAAAAGAGTTCTAGAAGGGCATTAGAGCTTGCTCTTCCTCTTCCTGCACCATCGTATTTCTAAATAGTTTCAAAAATAGTTAAAAAAGAAAAAATTACTCAGTCTGAATTAGCACCGGATGTAGGGAAAGTACAGTTGTCTGTGCAGCAACAAGTAAGTCGGTTCAATACCCATAAAAAGCTCCATTACTAATATATTTGGCTTAAATTTTCTTCCAAGCAGAACGAGGAACGTTAGTGCTCATTCTTCAACTACCTACTGAAGATTGTACAACGCATTCGAGATAGATTCGTGTTAACGCATTCAAGATAGATTCGTGTTAACGCATTCAAGATAGATTCGTGTTAACGCATTCAAGATAGATTCGTGTTAACGCATTCAAGATAGATTCGTGTTAACGCATTCAAGATAGATTCGTGTTAACGCATTCGTAAGAGATTTTTTTCGTGATGTAAATTCCTAGAATTTTGAATCAATGTCTCCGACGCTGTGAATAGCGACCTGTATATACTTTTCCATATAGAATTGTCAATCCCATACATGTTTAAAATAAGTATAAACCTTCCACCTCATACTATCCAACTGAAACTTATTCCGTCAATTTCCCATTGAGCGTCAGTTGACATAGATTTAGATTAGATAATAAGTAAGTTAAAGTAACCGCATAAAATGTATTCTCAAAATAGGAAAGATGGGATCATCATTTAGCATGGAATTAAGGGAACAGGGAATTCGCACACTAGAGTGTTCAAAATTCCTTCTCTTGCGCATAGAAACAGCAAGACTGAAAAAAAAGTTTATGAAACATGATGGAAATTGATAGAGAAATTAGTAGGTACTTGAAAAATAAGGCAACATGAAACCGAAAAACAAGATCGTCCGTAAAAACAAACTATTCTAGTCTTGACAAACTTTTCTATTTAAAAAAACATTCCTAACCTACAGGTAGGGGCACTTAAAAAGACGACCGGCACGAACAGGTCGAGAAACAGAAATACAACATACGCCAGACCAACATAGACCCCGTTTCTCATGCTCGCTATCAGACCCTCAACACTTTATCACTCCCGAGACACGCAGACTTTACATTACTTCCGTTACCATGTCAACAAAATGCTAACAACTCCGACAACACCTATGACTGGTATGAATATTCCCCTACCGCACTGACTTGGTATAGTAATTGGAGCTTTAACACGTAGACCGCAATGCATTGAACTGAAGTTCATTATTCAAGTCAAACCCAAAGTCAAAAGCGGATAGCAATTTTATTCATTATTCAAGTCAAACCCAAAGTCAAAAGCGGATAGCAATTTTATTAACATCAAACATTCACTGGGTCCATTAAACCCATTCATGAAAGAATTCTAACAATTTTTTGAAATTAATCGTATTAATATACCCTCTTCGGTATCTTAATAATACCCGGTTCGGTATTTATGAAATTAAACAACAACTTTTGACGTTAAATGGATGTTGAATTTCAAACTTGGGTTTTAACCCATCGCAGTTCAAGTGTTAAAACATCGGATTCGATTAAAAAATTCCTCGATAGGCCAAACAGATAATGAATAAGCGCGGCTGTGAGGTTGAAGGCGTCAGTAAACAGACGAAAACAAATATCATGCAGTATCTGAGCTACGGTTACATTACAAAATTTACCCACTTGATAGAATAAATTATTTTCTACCTATATCCTTGCTAGTTCTTGCTATGTCTCCACCAGTCTTTAACTAGTCACACCACCAGGACTCACTAGTCCCCACCTAGCACCAACCTACTAGTTCCTACAACCAGGACTCACTAGTCTACCTAGCCACAACCTGCTAGTCCCTACAACCAGGACTCACTAGTCTACTTAGCCACAACCTACTAGAGCCTACAACCAGGACTCACTAGTCTACCTAGCCACAACCTACTAGTGCCTACGACCAGGACTCACTAGTCTACCTAGCCACAACCTACTAGTCCCTACAACCAGGACTCACTAGGGAAGAGAGCATCCAAGATGGCGGCCTCCTCCTTGAAGGTGCGGTGAGGCGTCACCTGCAGCTCGGGGCGCTTGAAGTTCTTGCGTGAGTAGTACAGGTCCTGGCGTAGTTAAAATATACTGTAATTAATAGCGATAATATAATATAGTATACTATTTTGAAAATAATATCGTTTGAAAATAATAAAATAATTATTTAAAATTAAAAGTCTTAGTAACTTAGTTTTTATTATCAAAATACTATTTCAAAACTTATTTTTTTAATAACAGAATAATTATTTAAAATTAATTAGTCTTTTTTGTAACTTTGCCTTATCAGGAAAACTATTTTGACATTTTTTTTCAAAATAGTAAAATAATTATTTCAAAATTTTTGAATAACCGGTGGAGGATCCTGTCTAATTCAACAAACTGACGATTTACAGCAGAATTTGCTAGTCAGCGCTATTTTATTCATTTATTTTTTGAAAATTTAAAGCCCTGAAGTTACAACGATGCTACTATGTACAGTGGGCATAAGAAAAGCATACTTGGAACTTTAAAAAAATGAATTTCTCATGCAATTGAGTTTAGCATTTAGAAGAAGAAAAGTTTAGCTTCAAAAGAAACCTATTCGTTAAAATGGACTTAAACTTAAAATTTCTCAGAATTTTATCTTTTCACGCGGAAAACTGAATTATCCATGTCAGTTCAAAATGTGTTTGCAATTGTCAAGCACCCTCTACAAAGATTACATTAAATGTTAGTTTAAGCGAGCCTCCTCATCGCTACGAAAGCGTTCCAAAGAGAGGAAGGCACCATTTACCATGCAGGCGAGGAAACGCGGAATCTATGCACAAGGTGCATGGAAACAGTGAGTTGAGAAAGAAGTTCATGAAACAATATAAAAATTGAAGAAGAAAGTAGTAAGTGTTGAAAAACAGAACAGCAGTGAACCGAAAAAAGTTTGGTCTAGCTAGAAACAAAAAACATTTGTTTCAACAAAAAAGAGGCCTACCTAACTCTAAGCTCGGGACCTCACATATTTACTAATTCCCATAGATTCATAATTGTATCCCCCTGAGGAGCCAGTACGCAAATAAAAGAGCACAAAAATAACAATAAAACAATTACAGCGGCAGGGTTTTGTTGGGGGTAGAAATATTGCGTGCACAAATTTGGAGAAGATGCAGGCCAAGTGCAGCAGCGTGAGTTTATTTGACGTACACACAAGTGTACCCAGACAGGCAAAATGTGCTCAGGGCAGATATGATCTCTAGTTTTGTGTCTGGCCTGCGACTTGAATCAATAGGTCATCGAGCGAGCCTTGAGAGAGCAGGTGCTGATACCCTGACCGCTACTGTGTGAAGCCTGCGATTGATTGATCGATTGATTATGTTTTAAGTTGGTGTGAAGCCCTGCGATTGATCAATAACTTAGTTTCTGCCTTCTTCGCCACAAAAAAATGTTCAATGAGATGTAGTATCAAAGCACCATTTAGTACGGAGATATGGGAACGCAAAATCTATGCACAATATGTGTTCTCGCACAAGATCCTCTGCGCATAGAAACTATAAATCAAGAAAGAAGAATATGAAACAAGATAAAAGTTGGAGAGGAGAGTAGTAGGTGCTGAAAAAAGGATAGTAGGGTATCAAAAAAGATGGTCCGTAACAGAACAGAACATCTAATCTATTTCAACAAAAGGAAGGCCAACCTAACTCTCAGCTCGGGACCTCACATTTTCCTATGGGAGCGCTAATTCGCATAGGTGCAATAGTTGTGCCCTCCTGAGGGAATCTGCGCAACGGACAACCAAATACACCAACTCTGTGAACTGCTTTCATCTTCTAATTTCAGTAGAAGATGAGAAGCAAATTAAGAAATTACCCGTAATAATGTCAGAACAAGCGAAGTAAACGGAAAGAGATGAGGGAGGAGTACACTGTTTTCTGTGAACATTCAGTCAAAATCTGAGAATTTATCATCATACTCAGTCAAAAACTGGAAATTTATCGTACTCAGTCAATACTGAAAGGAGAAGATTTTGACGCAAACAAGTAACCGTACTGACCTGGACGGCGTCAGTAAGACAAGTACTAGCAAGTAATAACAATAAACAAATAGTAACATTATTATTACATAAGAAAGTTTTAGCCTCCCTTAACCACGACAAAGATGTTCCAAGAGAGGAAAGAGGAAGGCACCATTTAGTATGGAGTTGAGGATACGCGGAATCTATGCACTAGGTGCACAGAAACAGTAAGCTAGGAAAGAAGTTCATGAAACAAGAAAAAAGTTGAAGAAGAGAGTAGTAGGTGCAGAAAAACAGGACAGCAGTGAACCGAAAAAAGATGGTTCGTAACAAAACAAAACCTATTCTATTTCAACAAAAAAGAAAGCCTACCTAACCTTTAGCTCAGGCACTCACACAGTCCCCCTGGGAGCGCTAATTCCCATAGATACAATACTTGTATCCCCCTGAGGGGGTAGTAGTAGTAGTAGTAGTATTAGCATTGATTTGCTAGCGCTTCAGTAATTCGTACTATATCGCGCCGTAGATCTCACAGTTTAAAATACAGGATTCACATCGTTACACAAAAGCACACTATATAAATGTTGTTCAAAGTTTGTCACAATAACCATCATGGAAACACAACAGCAGCCATCATAAAGACCGCTTCAATTGCCACCCACATCATTGTCATTTTATAAGAGTCCTAGTTGATCTTTGAAGAGATCATCTACAGAGCGACGCACAATCCGCGAAACACAGGACAGCCAAAAACCCCGTAGGGGATTTCAGCTGCCCACCCATTTATGACCGGGCGCCTTACCCACGCTGAAATCCCCAGAGGCATCTACGCAGCGCACCCGGCCATATTGTAGTTTAGTCATCCACATCTCAGACGTGAAAAGTTCCTTGATTACGCTGTCCCTTTCCTGGCTAAATTTGAGACATCAAGTTGCACTTCTCTAGAAACATTTTAAGCGCCGTCACACTGAAAGCTGAACGCTCGATTTCCTTGAGCATTCCGGTCATTACATCCTCATCAGGACCTCGCAGTCTCGGGAAGCACACACTCCTGGCAGCAGCATACCGGGGGCACTCAACAAGAAAGTGTTTGACAGTCAGAGGAACGTGGCACCGCTCACATCGAGGCTGCGGCTGTCGCTCCATCAAGTACCCGTGCGTCAAACGAGTATGGCCAATACGAAGGCGGCAGAGTATCACCTCCATCCGACGAGGGCGACGACTAGACGATGTCCACTCACGTACGGTGGGTTTTATAATTCTTAATTTATTGTTAATTGTTCTATCCCACTCCTGTTGCCACAAGCTTCTCACTGCAGCCTTTATCCGTGGGTAGTAGTCTCGGAAAGGGACCATCGAGTTCAGCGTCTCCTCGTTTGTCTCCGCAGCCCGTTTAGCCTCATGGTCAGCTCGCTCATTGCCCGATACTCCCACATGTCCGGGCACCCAGCACAGCATGACACTCTTGCGTCTACTTGCAAAGTTAATTAGCATCACGACAATTTCAGCAATGAGCGGGTGCGTACTATTATACATCTGCATGGCATCAATTACACTTTTTGAGTCAACGAAAATAGTGAAGGGCCCACATGGATACTCCTCAATCAGCTTCAGCGCCTCCATCACACCGTACAATTCTGCTGTGAAAATTGATGACTCTGGGAGCAGCTTCCTTGCACTGACCCTTTCCCCAGACACAGCAGCACATCCTACAGCATCTCCCGTTTTAGATCCATCAGTGTAGAACTTTACAGACTTAGCGTGCTTTTCCATTACATGGTCCATAAAAATTCCCTTCAGGATGTAGTCTGGCACGGATTCCTTCTTGGGCATCCGGCATCCGGGGCAAAAACTATCTATAGGGACGCGCCACGTCGCAGTATTTTCTAAGAGTACTGGAAGTATTTGCATGGGTCTCAATTGCATAGCAGCTGTAATCACAGGGTAGTCCACAGACGAAGGTATGAAATAAGGAAAAGGCAGGTGTCGTCCAAGGGGCGCGTGCACACTAACCCATGCAGGAGACAACGGGACTTGTTCCAGCCTGGCTAGGTACTGCAAGGTTAGTTGCACACGTCGAAGCCACAGAGGAGGCTCTCCGCTCTCCACGCACAGGCTGTAAGAGGGTGAGGATCGAAAAGCACCAGTGCTTAGCCTGATAGCTGCATGGTGCACTGGGTTCAGTTTAGCCAGAGTCGATTCTTTTGCATATTGATATACTATGCAGCCGTAGTCTATTTTACTCCTGATAAGAGTTCTATATAGTCGCAACAGCGTCATTCGGTCTGCTCCCCACGCTACTCCGGATAAACACTTAAGGAGATTCATTCTCCGAGCACACTCAACCTTGAGGGCTGCCAAGTGAGGTTTCCAGGTGAGCTTATCATCCACAGTCATCCCCAAAAACTTGACGCTGTGCGCAAAAGCCACCCGTCCCTCCCCCAGCACCAGTCGAGGGGGATCACATCGGCCACGTCCCTGGAAATGAAGGCCTACAGTCTTCTCAGTAGAAAAGGTGAAGCCATGTTCAAGAGCCCAGTTGTTCACTTTGTTGATGGCTTTCTGCATTCTGCGAGTCACTGCAGGCAATAATGCAGCTGAGGAGTACAGCATAAAATCGTCCACATACAGAGAGGCTAAAATGCCAGGGGGGAGGACCGAAGTAATGCCGTTCAAGGCGACATTAAACAGCGAGCAACTCATGACGCTGCCTTGAGGCAGGCCTTCACGCTGAAGCTGCAGGGGGAAGTGAGGGGGACAAATAGTAACAAGTAATAGCAAGAAGTAACAAGTAATAACAATTAATAAGTAATAACAAGTAACAAGTGATGGGAAATGATAGAAAGTAATACCACTGACCTGAACGGCGTCGTGGCCGGAGCACTGGAAGGCGAAGGAGACGAGCAGGGGGAGGCAGGCGAGGGGCGTGGTCGTGCCGCACGTCTTCAGGATGAACCGCCGCGGTGACACGAACATGCTCGACTCGCTGCACGATCACGGGTTGCATTAGGTCTTTGTTTGAGACTCCCTAACTGCTAAAATAAGCGTTCATAAGAGAGGAAGGCACCATTTAGTATGGGGATAAGATTAGAGGTTTAAGCCTCCCTAACCGCTAAAAAAAAATGCATCTCAAAATGAGGAAAGAAAGCACCATTTAGTATGGAGTTATGGTATTACAATACATACGATTAATTTTAAAAGACTTAAAACTTTCAGCAAGACGAAATTAAGCACGACTCATCGATGGATCGTATCGCAGGCAGCGTGTTGAGCGTCAACACTTCGTTTAGAATGAAATAGAGCATAAATAATAATGTTTGGGCAGTTAAGATAATAGGACTTCAGCGTTAACACTTTGGTTATCGAGAAATCGAACACAAATAATAGCATTTGACGAGATAGACAACAGGCCTTTAACGTTGGCACTTCGCATCTAATGAAATATAGAGCGTAAATACTAATATTTGGTCACCTATATAGGACTTGAGTGTTAACACTTCAGGAATTGTAAAATTGAGCGCAAATACAAACATTTGGACAGATAGATAAGCGCTTTGATACATAACATTGGAGCTTTTATAAATACTAGGGTAGAACACGTATTACATTTCGGCCGTGTGACGACTGAGCTTGAGAGCACACAACTAGGCAGCCGAGCACTTATGTACGAGAGAGAGCAAATTGAGAATTTATCCCAAATAATTTCATGTGAAGCGAAAAAACGGTAAGAGCGGAGGGGGATGTACATTTTTCATCTATTTGTTCAACATATCAAAAATGAGTGAAAATATCGTTACTTCGTAATCTGAATTTCGAATATGGTAAATTGAACTTTACAACATCAATTAAGAAAATGAGTTTGCTAACAGGAAAGTTGAAGTCAATGCTCTGTAAAATCAAAGCATTGAAACAGAGTTCACGAAATTATCAAGAAAATTCCGATGCCAAAGAGATACCAAAAGAGATAGCTCTAATCAAATATCTTTGGAAAAAGGGAACCCCCGCGCATTGAATGATTATAGTGACGATGTGTGGAAATAATCTCAGTCAGACATGATTTTAGAGATTGGCTTTCGAAAGAAAATGATACGTCAATATCTTATTCACACTTAAACAGATTACAATGGACAATTATGGTGGAACTAGTACATAGAACAAGTTCCTATCACTCGGTGTAAATTTCCCAAATATTGTAATTGGATTTCTTAGCACAGTTATTTCGGAATCAGAATATTCTAATATCGTTATTTCGGAACCGGAATTTCCTAATAACGTTATTTCGAAATAAGAATTTCCTAACATCGTTATTTCGGAATCGGAATTTCCAAGTATCGTTATTTAGTAATCGGAATTTCCTAACATCGTTATTTCCGAATCGGAATTTCCAAGTATCGTTATTTAGTAATCGGAATTTCCTTATATAGTTATTTTGTAATGTCAATTTCCAATTTCAAATGACACAATAGTTAACAAAAAAGACCTTCCTTAACTATTACAAAAACGAATCGCATTCAAAAAAAAACCTAACTATCTATCAACTCGAGACTACATAATCCCCCTGGGAGCGGTAATAACTATAGATACAATAGTTGCATTCTCCTGAGGGGGGCCATCGCCAGAAATTGCAAGTTTTCGCACGCGGACAAAATGGTTATGCTTAACTCGTTGCTTGCTATGCGACCCATCGATGGGTCATTTGAAAAATGTGAACAATAATTTAAATTAATTTAATGAACCCGATGAATGTTTGGTATATATATAAAATTGTGTACAAGTTTTCGCTTCAAATCTGAGTTGAATATTGAACTTCAGTTTAACCCATCGCGGTAAACGTGTTAAAAATTGTAAAAGACGCCAGGAACTTTTTGAACTTGAGACCAGAAATAATGGAAAATATTCCCTCATTATGTAGTAAGAAAGAGAAAAAAATGTTATTCTGAAAAAAATCCACCTGTAAATGGGCCTTTCATTCAACAAGCTGATTGCTCCGAGAAAACTAACAGGGATACCTCAAATAGACATGAATTATTCAAGGACTACTGTTCAGTAATCCCATAAATCGTTCAGCGCACACGCGAACATTTACGACGAACTGACGAACACACCCATGTATTGCACCACAGCGCGCAAGCTGTACAAAAATTACCTCAACCACCACCAAGAGCTTCAAACTGTCGGCATGGAATTAGAATAACTTCATTTCCAGTGCTTTAATTAATAATCGTAACCATCCAAATAACCGGGCTGCTAAATAAAGAATTAAGTTGCGTCATCACAGATCCATTTCAATACCTGGACATGTTCTTCGAATTTCCAACAACAGTCTGGATTGCGCCAGTTTGGATGACGCGGGGCGTGACGGCGCGTTTCGTCAAGTCAACGTTGCCAGAACGACGGGCGTCTCCACGCGCCGAGGCGTATCCTGGCTACCAAGTTTCCTGGGCGCACTCGTAAACGGAAAGATAATTTTCTTTCAAAGATAAACTTCAGCAGTAGTTCTTGTTTAGTATTTTCAGTATTTCTTCTTCAGTAGTAGTTCTTGTTTTTTTTTTAGTTCTCGTTTCAGTAGTTTTTACATTCGTCCATCATAGCCAATATGCGCGTGAAAACTGGACTATGCGAGTGAAAACTGCTGGCACATCTTTTTTTTAGCAATTAATTTTTCACTAACGGTCTCGGACTTCAAATCTTGGTTGCTTCTTCCTCTGATTAAATTATACGTTTAGTTTGAGCCTCCCTAACAACAACAAAGGTGTTCAAATCGCGAAGGATGAGGGTACCATTAAGAATGGAATTAAAAGAATGTTGAATCTATACACAAGGTGAGCTTACACACGAAACACCGTGTGTATAAAAACAATAAAATGAAAAGGATGGCTATGAAACAACAAAGGCTAAAAGAGAATGACAGACGGGCTAAAAACAGAGCAGCAGTAAACATAAAAACATGTGTCTAAAAAAAATAAAATCAGTGCAATTTCAACAAAAAGAAAGCCTACTCAAGTGTCAGCTCGGAGCCTCCCATTCACCCCTTGGCGTACAAATTCCCACGGATACAATACTTATATCCACTGAAGGGCAATAATATTCTAAATTAATGCTTTAATTGTGGTAAAATACGGCTGCAGCGTTCGACAACCTATTAGGCAAAAAAAAATAGGAAATTCTCAATATATTTTGTAATGGTTTCCAAATGGATACCTAACACAGAACAGATTCTCAAATTTTAAGAAGACATATTTCACCCTCACAATTTCTTCAAACCTAATAACGTTAAACTGAGAAATTAACTATAAAAATAGAACTAAAGAAAATTTAAAAAATAAAAATAAGGAAACAAAACTAAATGATCATAACCAACGGTACACTAAGTCAATAACAAACCAGTTAATTTGAATTTTCGCTTTTTGCTAGACTTAGCAAAAACCGGCAAACGCTATTTTGTATTTTTCATAAGTCAATTCGTTCCGTGGCGAGCAAGGACGTTCCTCGTATCCACCAAATTCGTCTTTCCCAAAGAACGACAAGCAAACTCTTTCCAAACAACATAAAAACAGCAACAAAGTTTAAAAGTAGATTCAGATCCCGACTGAGTTGCCAACAAGTTCAGCATCAACAAATAGTATAAAAAAACAAAAATAAAATCCGTCTGAAAATGAAACGTTTCCTCTAAAATGAAATAAACATTCCCAGAGTGGAAATAACGAGGAGCGTATCAGTGCTACACAGCAGATGCGTCAAAAATTCAACCCGTCTGAAAACAAAACATTCCCTCCAAAATAAGAAAAAAGTCCCAGAGGCAGGAGGTTGAAATTAAGGGAAGCGTATCAGTGCTACACAAGAGATGCGTCACAAGTCCTATCAGGAGGAGGGAAAAGTGCCGGGCAAATAAGGCAAGCACAGGTAATTAGCATTTTTCTGATCCATTTAAAATTGTCGATGAAAAGCTTTTCCTCTGAAAAGTGCACTAATATGAAGCTCGAGGTATAGAGTAAAGTACTTCCACTAACAAAGTGAAATATCTGGTAAAAAGTGATGGTTGAATTACACAAAAAAGACAAGTAGTAATTCAGTATTTTATTTTTTTTATAATTGGGTTTGTACTATTTTCTACTGCACTATATACTCTCACAACTTTACTGCACTATATACTCTCATTACAATAAAGGGTTAAAAGCAAATGAAGACGCTTCAGCAGCTCGTCATGAGTTGGGCCGTTCACAATTTGGAAGGTTATGAATGACAAGTGAAGGAAATTAAGGACAAATGAAGACGCTTCAGCTCGTCATCCGTAACAATTTGGGAGGCATCAAGAAGCTACGCGTGACAACCAAGGGAAATTAAGGACAAATGAAGACGCATCAACTCATCACGCGATAGGCCGTTCACAATTTGTGAGGCAGCAGAAGTTATGAATGGAAGAACAAGGCAGGGAGCTGCGGTCACTGGGCGGTGCAGTGCGGCAGGCCGGCATTGATCCGCGTGGGGGTCTACAGGGGGGCGAGTACCCCCCGTCAAGGGCAAGGGGAGGGACTTGACCCAGAGAAAGGTGTTTCTTGTATGTCATGTCATCCGTGAATGCACTTTATTTTGAGGAGGACTGTGTTGTTCTGACGTGACATGTCATGAAGAACCAAAACAAATATCCTTTGTGGTTAACACATGGGCGATGAACGCGCTTATTGAACAAGTATAACAGCAAAAATTAATAGAGTACAAAGGTTATTATCTTTGTAGTACAAATATTTTTAATAGTTATACTTATATAATGAGCACGTTAACGTGCTTATTCGGTTGTGCATATTTAATGAGCATAACTATCAGTTAATATACTCAATGCAATAGATATAGGCTAGGTTGTTGAAGAATTTTAGTCTAGAACACATTTTAACCGGGGCACACATAGTGGGATTGCACATTTAACACACATAGCACAATCGTATACAGGAATTGTGTTTTCCGGGGCAAATCATCAGTAATTTAGGAATTCATTCAGCCAACACACGCTGACGCCGTCCCATTAACTGTCTTCACACCGAGGTGTTCAACATGACTGAACTACAACATGCCTCAGCAGCCTCGCTGCAGGGACTACAACATGCCTCAGCAGCCTCGCTGCAGGGACTACAACATGCCTCAGCAGCCTCGCTGCAGGGACTACAACATGCCTCAGCAGCCTCGCTGCAGGGACTACAACATGCCTCAGCAGCCTCGCTGCAGGGACATGAGAAGGGCACGAGTGCACCTGCTGTAGAGACAAGTGCGCCTGCTGTAGGGACAAGTGCACCTGCTGTAGGGACAAGTGCACCTGCTGTAGAGACAAGTGCACCTGCTGTAGGGACAGTGCACCTGCTGTAGAGACAAGTGCACCTGCTGTAGAGACAAGTGCACCTGCTGTAGGGACAAGTGCACCTGCTGTAGGGACAAGTGCACCTGCTGTAGGGACAAGTGCACCTGCTGTAGGGACAAGTGCACCTGCTGTAGAGACAAGTGCACCTGCTGTAGGGACAAGTGCACCTGCTGTAGAGACAAGTGCACCTGCTGTAGGGACAAGTGCACCTGCTGTAGAGACAAGTGCACCTGCTGTAGGGACAAGTGCACCTGCTGTAGGGACAAGTGCACCTGCTGTAGGGACAAGTGCACCTGCTGTAGAGACAAGTGCACCTGCTGTAGAGACAAGTGCACCTGCTGTAGGGACAAGTGCACCTGCTGTAGAGACAAGTGTGCCTGCTGTAGGGACAAGTGCACCTGCTGTAGGGACAAGTGCATCTGCTGTAGGGACAAGTGCATCTGCTGTAGGGACAAGTGCACCTGCTGTAGGGACAAGTGCACCTGCTGTAGGGACAAGTGCACCTGCTGTAGGGACAAGTGCACCTGCTGTAGGGACAAGTGCACCTGCTGTAGGGACAAGTGCACCTGCTGTAGGGACAAGTGCACCTGCTGTAGGGACAAGTGCACCTGCTGTAGGGACAAGTGCACCTGCTGTAGGGACAAGTGCACCTGCTGTAGGGACAAGTGCGCCTGCTGTAGGGACAAGTGCACCTGCTGTAGGGACAAGTGCACCTGCTGTAGGGACAAGTGCGCCTGCTGTAGGGACAAGTGCCCCAGCAGCTGCAGCACCAGCAGCGGGCGCAGCGCCAGCTGCTGCACGCAACTGCGCTGTTGCGTCTCCGACTCCGCTGCAGCAGCGCGTGCATGTTCTTATTTCATAATTTAGAGGCTATGATATTTATTTGATAATCTTTATAATAAAATAATTTATATTTGTTTCAAAATCTTTACATAAAATAACTTATTTTATAATCTTTGAAATGAATTTTTTATACACTATAATTTATTCGAGCTCGATAAATCCTCATCAACAAAACCATTTTAGCGTGGGGAACATGCCGGTTATAACACGACCAAACAACTCGATATACGCTAAACGACAACATTTTAGTTAGGGGACATCCCTTTAAAATAAGCCTAGCAAATAGCTCCGGACATGTCAGTACGCAAGCCTCCACATCTGACGTGTGAGTTGTACGATACAAATTCCCGCTAAATCATCACTTTGTCTACATTTGATCTCGCGATCAATTTCCCAAAAAATCAGTAGTTTTTAGTAATATAATATCCTTTCAATTTACTCATTTTTATTTTTTGAAAAAATAGGTTCATTTAGGTACTACATTTTTTTTTGTTTTTTGAAGTACATACTGAAATGGCGAAGTACGATTCACGAATAAAATAGAAATATTCTTTCTTCCACGAATACTCTCACCAAGATTAACGTATATAGGTTCGCAATCAACATCAACTGCGTCCGAAATATACAAGATAACAAGTGTCTTTCATTTATTTTTTGTTCACTTAACACAAATTCCTCTCATATTCGCCGCTTCTTTTTCCGCCAGAACACAAAATTTTCCCATATCCTTTTTCCACGAACATCAAATTTTGCAACATTCACCGCATCTTTTAACCAAAAACACAAAATTTTCCCAGATTTCCCACATTCTTTTCTCAAGAACATAATTTCCACAACATTCTGCGTCATTTCCGGAAGCTGCGCTGCTCATTCTTTCTGCCGATTGTTCTGACCGACGTCAGTGCTTCCTGATTTGCTGATTAGACATCAGGAATTTCCTCCACACCCACATGCTTGTGATTAAGTAGATCAAACGCCAATATCAACAGTGCTAATTTAACATGTTCACTACCATGGGTTGAACTAAAGTTTAGATTAGATTAGATTAGATTATCAGTTAGTTTAAGCCTCCCTATCCTCAACAAATGAGATCCAAAGAGAGGAAGGAAGAAGGCACCATTCAGTATGGAGTTAAGGGACCGCGGAATCTACGCAAAAAGGGCATAGAAACAGTTGTGAAAGAAGTGTATGAAACAAGACCAAAATTGAAAAAGAAAGTAGTAGGTGCTGAAGAACAGGACAGCAGTGAACCGAAAAAAGGTGGTCCTTAACATAACAAAAACATTTTATTTCAACAAAAAAAGGCCTACCTCTCAGCTCGAGCCCTCACATTGTCCCCTCGGGAGCGCTAATTCCCATAGATACAATAGTTGTTAACCCGAGGGGGTTAATTTAACTAAAGTTCAAAATTCAACTCATATTTAGAGTCAAAAGTTGTTAGCAATTCTATGAATACCAAACATTAACCTAAACCTCGCATGTTATGTCGACATGTAAATTTTTGAAAGATTGTTAAAGTTTTTCAAACAACCCATGGATGTGTGGTTTGGCTAAGTGTTAAGCTTTCAAAGTAAATTATGAGTTAGTTAAAACTTCCCTAGCCACAATAAGGGGTTTCCAAAGAAAACAAAGAGGAAGGTCCTATTTAGTTCGAAATTAAGGGAATTGAGAATCTACGTATGAGGTAAATTTCAGCACTTTAAAAGTATTCATAAAACCCGATGAAAGTTGAAGAGAGTAATTGATACTGAACTCAAGAAAATGGTGTATAACACTGCGAAAAATATCCTATTTCAACAGTAAGAAAGCCTACCTAACCATTTCGGGACCTCACACCTTCCCCTGCGGAAAGGAAGTCTATGAAATAAGATAAATATTGAAAAATGCAATAGCTGCTGAAAAAATCGGTGTACCGAAAAATAGCTATGTAACAAAGTAAAATGCCTATTCTATTTCAACAGAACGCCTTCTTAAAATTTCTGAGAGGTGCCTTACATCTTTCCCTTGGGAGCGCGAACTCCCCTGGATACGATAGTTGTATCCACCTCAGGAGGGTTTGAGCCGTCATCCCAATACAGCAACACGTCTCCTACATAACAAAACGCATCCCATAACCTCCAGGCGCCCAAACCCAGTTATATTATAGATTTTACGTTAGTCTAAGCTTCCCGAACGGCAATAAAAATGTTCCAAAGAGAGGAAGACACTATTTAGTATAGATAAAGGAAACGAGGAATCCATGCACAGGGTGCATAGCAATAGCGAGTTGGGAAATAAGATTATGAAACAAAATAAAAGTTCGAGGAGAAAGTAGTAGGCACTGAAAAACATGACAGTATTGTACTGAAAAAAAAAACATGATCCTTGACGTAACCAAAACATTTTATTTCAACAAAAACGAAGGCCTACCTAGCTATCAGCTCGGGACCCGACACATTCCCTGTGGGAGTGCTAATTCCCACAGACACACAAACCCAGTGGATGTCACCACATTTCAGTCTCCCCCCCCCCCCCCCTTGCACCACACCCAACACAAGTGCGGTGTTGTGGTGGTTGTGACACGATGCTACCGCAAAACAACCACCACTAAGCTCTTGTTACGACAACACGCATCTCGCGTTGTTGTCTAACGCAATCTTCGCTTCGTTGTGCGACTGAAGAAGCAAACATGACTTGTATTGAGCCCAACTCTTTTTTTTCTGCTTGGTCGTCATTGCGAAAGAGGCATAATAACGCTCAGCGTTGATACCACAGCACGAATACAAATGTCAACAAGATGGTTATACGGTGAACAGCATGTTGAAAGTAGAAGCTTAATTGTGTCGTCCACAACAGTAGAAGAAAACAAACACTTTTCCAGTTTGTACATTCTGGACGACCATGATAGCTATTAGCCAATCTCTCGACTGGCACCGGGACATGATGCCAAAATGCTTCCAATACATAGCATCTCCTCCTGTACATGGCACCTCCTTTCGCAACATCACCCCTCTTTTGGCACTCATCAACACAACACATTACGCTCTTCTGTATATAGCAACCAACATCAGTGCATGGCACCATCCTCCTGTACATGGTCTCCTCTTGTACACGGCACCCTCTAGTGCATGACGCTCTTCTCCTGTACATGGCACCATCCTCCTGTACACGGCATCCCCAGTTCATGCCACCTCCCGTACACGGCACTTACCCAGTCTAACTTTTCGTCGCCTGTATGCATGTTTTTCGCTACCCAAGTAATTAAATCGCTTGGGCGGCGAAAAACATGCGTGATCAGGCGGAAAGGTTAGACTGGGTAGCCACACACGTGCACCAGCCGCGCCTCACCTGAGCACGTAAGCGTCCATGTCCTCAGAGGAAGTGCACGAGATGATCTCGCACTTCACCACCTCCATCAGCTGCTGCAGCTGCGGCCTGACCGGATAAGGATGAAGGGTCACGCAACCATCAACGACTGGCTGTCACAGTGTGAAGTAAGATTATATATATTATTCACTACCAAGACTGCCGTCAGTATAAACTATAAAGTAAGATTATTTTGATTATATATCACTACTCACTACCTAAGTCCGTCGTCAGTATAAAGTTAGATCGGCATAAATAACTAATTAATTTTAGGCGACTGATTTACGAGGTTACGCGGAACAGCTGCGGGCACAGACTGCCTGTCATCAGTATAAAGAAAGATTATGATTATCAACTAGTAAAAATTACTATGCAAAAAGCCCCCTCCCTCACACACGCCCACATCGTATAAAAAAAACGATGTGAAGAAATGAATGAAACGAAATGAAGGTTAAACAACGTAATGGGTGCTCAAAAAAGGACAAAAGAGAACCGAAAAACTAGTCTGCAAGCAAATAAAAAAACCTTTGCTATTTTAACAACAGGATACCCGTCTTCCAAACCTTTAGCTCGAGGCTTAACATTTCTCCCGTGAGAGCATATTTTCATGCATACAAAAGTTGTATTTCCTAAGAACTTTGTGACGGGAGGTTACGCCCGGTGAAGAAACGATTTTTTTTAAATTGATTTTACTTTAACTCCGAGAGATATTATATCTCATCAGTTTCATCAATACCGATGCCGTCTGGGCACCGTCTATATAGAAATCGGGATATGTGCTGATTTTCTGTTTTAATATGCATCTTATAGAGAATTTTCTTGCGCTTCCATTGGTACCTTCCGTTTACGTCTACTCCGAATAGTGCGTGCACCAGAGGGGGGGAAAGCGATGGGGGTGGCGTGACCTTGAACCCTACCCCCCTCATTATTGGGGTCAATTGAGCGTGTTTCTCTGCGGGAATGACAATATAGTTCGTTCATGGGCTACTCAAAGTGCTTCCATTATACAAACGAAACATTTTAATATTTTTTTTATAATTTTTGACAATTTCAGAATTTAGTTGTTCTGCCGTATCTATGATACCGCAGCTTTCATTCATAGCTCGATGACAGCTGCAGTATCATAGCTACGGCTATGGCGAGCACACCAATTCAAAGGGCTTCAAAAGAGCTACAAAACAGAGGAGTTGCCATAAAAAAAAAACGTATTTTGGTTGGAAAAAAATGAAAAAATGTAAAAAGCGGTTGTTTTGAAGAATTACACGCATTGTCTTTTGTTGTATATTTTTTCCCAGAGTTAAAGAGCTACAGCAGTGTAAATTATATCAATCGAAAGGGCTTAAAAAGAGCTACAAACGCTCAAGAGTTCATTGTAGAACATCTTGTAGTTCAAAAGATAAAAAGAAAAACAATTTTTTTTTGTGAAAAACACGTTTTTCTGGAAACATGATAATTGGTTTCTCAAATGTATCTTCTTCGACAGTTTTAGAGCTACAAGAATGGTTTATATACCATTCGATAGGGCTTAGCAAGGAGTATCGTTAAGCAATGGCATTTTTGGATAAATTCATTATTTTGAAAATTACACGACATAAAGAAAAAAAAATGAATAAAAAATCAATTTTTTTTATTTTCAATTCCCAAAATCCACAAAAAGGAGTTATCAAAATTCCCTATTGCTTATGGTTATATAGACATATAAGCAATCTAAAAACGAAGTACTGGTTCTGTAACTTCAAAATTGTAGAAGAAGATAGATTTTAAAAAAACCCCTATTTTTTCATATTTTTCGAAAAAAAATTAAAAACAAAGTGCAGATACAAAAATTTCGCCGAAATAACAATTGATCTTTGCATCATTTCACACCTACTATGAAAATGTCATAGAAATCCATCCATAAATAACGGACTTTTTTTTTACCCAGACGGTCTCCTTTTAACTAAACCTTCGTTAAAAACATTGAGTTAAGAAAAAAGTTTATGAAACAAGATCAACGCTGTAGAAGAAGTAGTAGGCGCTAAAAAACATGACATCAGCGAATCGAAAAAAGATAGGTTGTATAAAAAATATAAAAAAGAAAGGCCTACCCATCCTTTAGCCTGGCACCTCGTATATTCCCCCAGGGAAAGGGGGATATATCATTTATATATATCATCCTCGTATATCATCCATAGATACTCCTAAGGGGTATCATGAGAGTAATCTTAGGAGGCTGTAATCCTTTGAATTTCCATCACATTTATTTAGGTTGTTATTTATTTTATTTGCCGCATTCGTTATCCCATTTATTTAGGTTATTCAAGATCTGCCGTACCTTTCATTCCATTTATTCATGTTATTTAAGACCAGCATTACCGCGCATTAGAGAACTCAAGTCTCAAACCGCCTAATGAGCCAGTAGTGCATGAACACCCAGCACCTACGGGGCTAGCAGCTCTCCGTCAGTCACTTGTATGCGTCTCATTATTATTATTATTATTATTATTATTATTATTATTATTATTATTATTATTATTATTATTATTATACAAGAAAGTTTTAGCCTCCCTTAACCACGACAAAGATGTTCCAAGAGAGGAAAAAGGAAGGCACCATTTAGTATGGAGTCGAGGGAACGTGGAATCTATGCACAAGGTGCACAGAAACAGTAAGCTAGGAAAGAAGTTCATGAAACAAGAAAAAAGTTGAAGAAGAAAGTCGTAGGTGCTGAAAAACAGGACAGCAGTGAACCGAAAAAAGATGGTCCGTAACAAAACAAAATCCCATTTTATTACAACAAAAAGGAAGCCTACCTAACCTTTAGCTCGGGCCCACACATGGTTCCCCTTGTATGCGTCTCACCAGCACGTGATAGTCTAACTGAAGTGGCAATGCTCCTCTAATGACATTATGACGTTATACAGCATTAGTGCCCCAGATCATTAAACTTTTGCCACATTGTTACATTTTATACTCTCGCAACATTACTGCACTTTATACTCTCACAACAATGTTCCAAAGAGAGGAAGACACTATTTAGTATAGATAAAGGAAACGAGGAATCCATGCACAGGGTGCATAGCAATAGCGAGTTGAGAAATAAGATTATGAAACAAAATAAAAGTTCGAGGAGAAAGTATAATCCTGTTGTACACAACATTATATGTTGTGAGACATGCAAGTGACGGCGCTTTGTGATGTTGATCTGGGGCACGAAATTTATATATATATATATATATATATATATATATATATATATATATGCAATACTCGAATAAAATATGACCTACCCCAACTCACAGCTCGGGACCTTACATTTCTCCCCTAGGGGCCGTAATTACCATATGCATGATACTTGTATTCCCTTGAGGACTACGTTCCGTCAATGGACCATTGAACTCGACCTCAATTCTACACCGCAAGGGTTAAGTGTGTTCACAGATAAACAATCCACAAATGGCACTGGCACATCTGCATTACTGATCGATCGATTTCTCGCAAATCTCAAAATTGTGACATCGGTTTTTTCTATCATAACATCAATATAAACCTGACCCATTATACAATCATCATAAACCTGACCCATTATATATGATCATCATAAATCTGACCCGTCAAAAAATCATCATAAACCTGACCCGTCATAAAATCATCCTAAATCTGACCCATCGTAAAATCACAATAAACCTGACTCATCGTAAAATCACAATAAACCTGACTCATCGTGAAATCATCATAAACCTGGCCCATCTTAACATTATCATAAATCTGGTCAATCACACAATCATAAACTAGTCCCATCATAAAATCAACCTAAGCCTGACCTATCATGAAATTTTCATAAACCTAGCTTATCATGAAAGCCTCTTAAACCTGACCCATATGGTACAGAGGTAGCCATGGGACTCGAGATCAGCCCATACAAGAGAGAGAGACTCAACGTACGGACATTTTTTAGGCGGCTGGCCGCCGTATCTCGGTCATGCATCCTTGTTAGGCAGGGTTCATGTGCTCGAGAATGTGGCGCCGGTAGCCCGATATCTAGCAAGTCATTCAAGTATATAGAACCTCTTTAAACTTTTTCCCGACATGAGAAACCACGAGATTTCCACTCGGCCAGATACAAAGTTGCCAGATGTCAGCAGCGTGAGACGGATGAGGTTGAGCACCCTATAGGGTATCCTGTCAACCGCATGGCAACAGACGCGACTGTCTGGCTGCCGCCGCCATGTGGACCTTCGCTGTCAGGCTGATAACGGCCGGTACAGGGGCTAGGCGCCGGAGACAAGCAAACCGTCTACTCTCCAAATCACACTGTTTTACAGCTTTATGCCTGAGACAAGACTCGGTAGACGGTCATGTATCCATATCGGAATAACACTTTCATAGCGGCTAGGACAAGAAAACTGTTACCTTTTCGTGTGAAAATCACACTATTTTACAGCAGCTAGGCACCTTAGGCAAGACTAGGCAAACGGTCACCTCTTCAAACGGTATATATATTTCTTTGCAGCAGCTAAGCACCTCAGGCAAGATAAATGTTCTTACATTCAGATGATAATCAAACTTATACAGAGCTAGGCCGGCACTTGAAACAAGACCAGGCAAACGTTCATTCATCATTTATATGGTAGTGATATTATTTTGCATCCCAACTTCAGTAAACTTCAAAAATTATTGAACTTACGAGCAAACATGAGGGATATTCAACATCAATTATCAACAGTGTAGACTTGTTTACCACTCCGACTGCCTGCGTTGAGGTAAAGGAATGTCAACACTTGAATTTTTCAACCATTACGAACTTCAGTGATGGAAAATATTTAAAACGTTTGTTATTGAAGCTAAATATATGACTAAGAGATGACGGTCTTGAAGTACTAGCCATGTCTATACGAAATTGGTGAGTCCCTGCCTTTTTGTGGCTGAGATATTATACCTTACTTTCTTGTCAAACCACGTTAGCGTTTCTTTAAGCAATGGATAGTGGAACATTTACTTTTTTTCGAACGAAATGTACTGAATGGTTATAAACAGTATATTTTAAACTAATACCTGTACTCTAAACAAAATTCTAAACGCTACAAAAATTTCTGTCGTGAACTGCTAGGATCTGTACAGGATACATGGTATTTCCCGTATCTATCTTTCTGTCTAGGCTCTAGAAGGTAACTGCCTCAAACTTGTTCAGCACACAACAGCTCTAACTAGTGGACCTTTAGGGAAGCCTTGCTTACCACTTCGCCGAAGTGCAGTGAACTAACTATACGCGGATGGTTACAAGTCACCGAGACTTGTGATCGTTTTCTACATGATCACCTTCATACGAGCAACAACATAAATAATTTTCCCCTAACTTATTCTCAATAAGTAGCATTAAAATTAAAAACTATTTGTTTCATTTGATACTAAAGAAACAAACACGTAAAACAATTCCTTGAAGCAAGTTTTGCCCACCCCATAGCACTCGCCAAGAAACAAGTTGGACAAGGTACAGCCTGATTGGCTAATTTTCTATGGTTCTCCGCTTACCGGCGCGCCGACCAACCAGAGAGCTGCGAGCTGTATCCCTGCTACGGTCGGCCGCGGCGAAGAGACTTCAGATAAATAGGCTTCCTATCCTATCGTTTTTTCTCTGTTTATTATCTAGTGGAGACTTTTTGGACAGCCTGACTTGATTCTATTTCACGCTCTTACATTTTCAGCAGATTATGTGATGTTCGGATGTCCATGAGTCTAAATTAAGCCTCACTCGTACCAAAATTTTACCCTGTTAACGAACATATCCATCGTAATTTATATGCTTTTAATTGATAATAAAATAATGACTTTCATCAACACTGACAGTGCATGACACAACCCGACCACTGAAAATGTTTTTTTTCTTACTACATGTGGTGAAAATACCGTCTCCCTACATATAAACATATCTAGCACAAGGAAAACTCTTAAAAGAAAACCAATAACAGAAAACTATTCAAGCAACATAAAGACATACAAATGTAAAAATTATATCTGCTTAGAATAAATTCGGGTTTATATGTTGGTGAAATACAATGAACATTAAAAAATGCCAGCAATTTGATCTTGACATGAAACAGCCTCTCTACAAATCCTACATTCTTTTTTCTTTCCTTGATAGAAAGAGACCGAATCCGACTACAGACAGAAAATGCATCAGTTTTCATTTACAATAATCTGCAAGTTAAAATGACACAGAATTCCATACCAACTAATTATTTTCAGTCCTGCCATTTAAACCCCAAGTTTGCGTAGCGTTTCAAATAAGTCCAGGGGCTCAAAAGTTTCCACATTGAAATACAACACAAACTTCAACCAATTTCAAACAGTGTTTTAGACCTTTAAAGGATCGGTATCTGTGATACCATGTGGCCGGCCGGCAGACGAAACCTTTTAAAATCCCAAACCTGACGGGAAAAAAGTAGTCCACACACCACAAATCATGGCCAGTAGGCCTATCTCATTAGCGCAAAGGCCGTCCGTCCACCTGCTTACCCTAATGCAAAGAAAAAAGTCAAAAGAAATCAATAGGAGAAAAATATTCAATCAGCAGCATTCCAGTCTGTAAGTTATGCCCAAGAACATTTCCACACATGCGTTCCCAAACGCTGTTTAATTTACATTCTAGTACGAAAAATTTACTAATAATGGTTGGATATTACGATTAAACGAAATCAATTACAAAATGATACAAGAAAGACCGACTTTGGAGATATTAAATAAATAGTAAATGACCCTCAAGTCCCATCACATTTCAAGGTCATATTTTTTTCCGAACTCCATAAAAATTCATTGTCAATTTCGTTCTACGAAACGAACAAACAATTTTTTCTTTTTAGCATGACGAAGTACTTTCCTCAAAAGAACGGTGTGTGCGCATGGAAGTCAACCAACGGGAGTACACAGACGTCGCTTACACAGTCTGATGCAAGTCACGCAAAGCGGCAATACAATATTGAAGTTGTGCAGTCATTTTTTCTCTATTTAGCATGACGGAAGTACTTTCCTTAAAAGAAAGATGCGTGCGGAGGGAGCTCGACTAACGTGAGTACACAGTCCGATACGAGTCACGCAAACCGTCAATAGAATATTGAAGTTGTACAGGTCATAGAGGATAGACTCGTCAAGCGAACGCACAGAAAGTTTGTTCTTTAGAAACCCGTGGCATTTCGTGCAACTAATCAGTGTATCGTAGCTACCGTCAATACGCACCGCAGGGTTTCGTGCGAAGTATCAGCGTATCCCAACTACCATCTACACACCACAGGCACTACTGCTACCCCTGCCGCTAGACAGTATCTCTAACACAAATGATTTCACAGATATATGAGAATGAGATCGAAGACGAATCTTCATCCAAAGAACCAAATGAGTAACGAATGTCACGAGCGTGAAGCAAGGTACTGTACTCAGTACTCAGTAATCAGCTCAGAATTAATGCTACAGTTTTTTTAGGTGAAATAAATCAGTAGAAAAGTTCACGCATACACGTTTCAAATCGAAACAGATCCAGTGCAGGTAATAAATCTAAAAAATATATACAAAAGAAAATCAATACACAAAGAAAGCTAAAAAGAATGAGAGTGACTCATAGAAAGAACCGGTCTAACCAGAGGTTTCGTGCCATACCACGTAGAGTCTTGCTGTGCCCAAGACCATTTATTCCGTACCCCTATTCACTTTCGTAGGGGACAATTTTTAAAACATGAAGATACATAAACCTCTATTCCATATTTACCTCGAAATTTTGCGCAAATCACAGTTTGAAGTTTTCCCATCCTTCCGTACAAACCAAACTTCCAATAGTTTTTCAACACCTTCGAAGAAATTGTTTTCAGTATTCACCATTGCGGCTAGGCTTTGGGACATGACACACACACACCACCTCTCTATGCTAGGTTTCGGCCACTACTGTTCTGACGGCCGTTGGCCATTTCTTTAAGTACTTTGCCGGCTCAGCAAAGGTTGCCAAACGCACGACGACAAACGTTTCTAACGTTCAAACCAATTTTACAAATTAGAACTAATTTGAGTCCGTATTTTTAGTGACATTGAATTTTATTTTATGCTCCATACATGAGCATAAATCTTTGAAGTTCATATTGTCAGCCAAATGGAATCCGTTCTATCCACATTAATGATGAACAACTGGTTTTCTTCCTGTTATTTCGATTTCGACTTCGACAAACATTTGATTGCGTTTACATCTTGCAAAATTCATGTTACTCTCGAAACTCCACTGTGTGGGTATAGGAAGAGTTGCACGTTAATTACACGTGACTAATCGCATAAACCATATGTCGGTTTTTAAGGATAAAATTTCCACGGAATCCACATATGCATTGGAAATCCATACTTCCTGAAAATGTTTTGAATATATCTTTCTGAATCTAAATTTTTTTATATTTACAACACAGAATCGTGACATGCCGTGAAACTAAGCAACTCAAAACTAATATGTGTTTTTACCTGAAAAAGAACCTATGAAAACAGCGAGAAATGTGACATACGAAGTACACTCAAATAATTCATTCAAATGTTTGACAATACATAAGCTGTTTGACTTCTATAGGTTTATTTTTTAAACCAATATGTTGAACTTCTGTTTCCCCTTTCTGGATATTCATTTTCTATCTTTTTTTCCTAATGCGTGTAATTTCATCTTTCCGTCTGCTGCACGCAGCGCTGAGTCAGACCAACCAAATTCCGCTGACATATTCGATACTCAAAATAGCTACAAAAAAAAAACAATATCAGTAAAGCGCAAAACAGCCTCTACTTACCACTGGGTTGAACACTTTCCACGAAGAGAAAATTGGCATTTATTTCCCTTCATGAATTTCACGAAATTTAAAAAACTCTCAAGCCTAAGTGGAGTTTGAATGTGTACGCATTTTTACCAGTTTGAACTTCATTTGCTCCACACTAACAATTTTCATCTCTAGACTACAGTTCTATCAAAAATATTTTTTAATCTTTTCACAGAAGCGCATCTAAGTCGTCGAGTACATAGGCCCAAGCGCAGGATAAAAAAATAGCTAATGTAAAATGATAAAAAGTATCGCACGGCTCGTAAGCCGCTTGACAGCGCTCTATCCAAGCAACACATGGACCAAATATTTCTAATTTCAAGATGATTTTGTTCAAAAATTTTGTGTGTAAAAATAAAAACAGAATCTCTTTGGCCTTTCTCCTCGGAAGTACCGATAGATAAGGTAAGATACTGTCCTAATGTCATACTGCAACATCATGGGAAGTACCTGCAGAGAGAATGCTGGCCTAATGCAATAATACAACATTTTGGGAAATACTGGCAGAGAGGATATTGTCCTTGTGAAATAAAGCAACATAAAGGAGAAAAGTGTATCTCTAAAAGTGTATACAGTACACGCGAAGGTGTCTCTGTTACAAAAATGACTAGCTATCACTGGAAAATGGTATCGGTGCCTGGTGACAACGCGTAGTTGTTAAGACACGACATGTTGAGGCTTTGGCCCATTTCACACTGCATGAGCTAGCAAAGCAGCATCTAGCAAGCTCGCATGAGCTGTCTAGCAGATGGCCTGCGAGACTGGTAGGTAAAAATAGCACTATCACGAGCCGTTGCCTTCACACTGAACGCGCACGTTTTATCCAGCATCCAGCATGCGAGGTGAAAATGCTATTCCTACCTACCAGTCTCGCAGACCGTCTGCTAGATGGCTCATGCGAGCTTGCTAGGTGCTGCTTTGCTAGCTCAGTGTGAAATGGGCCTTACACGTGAGGGTTAGTAGAGGGAGTGGGGTTGTTGGCTCTTGGTGTTGAAACTGAGAATTAATCTGATAATTAAGAAACGTAATGCGCGTAGCAACGCTAGGAAATACTAGGAGCATCCGTATTATAATAATTTGCTCAATTTATACATTTTATATTATTTATATTTATTATGAATATATTATATATTAAATAAAATATTTTCAATTTATGTGTATTGTATATTATTATATATTAGATGTTAGTTTGAGCCTCCCAAACCGCAGCAAAGGCGTTCAAAAGAAAGGAAGAAAGAAGGCACCATTTAGTATGGTGTGAAAGGAAAGCAGAAATTGCACATAAAGGGCATAGAAGCACCAAAGTTGAGAAAAAATTTCATGAACAAAATAGTTAATGTAGAAGAAAGTAGTAGATGCTGAAAAATAAGACAGCATCGAACCGAGAAAAGATGGTTTGTAACAAAACAATAAAAATATTCGATGTCAACGAAAGTAAGGCCAGCCTAACGATTATCTGGGGACCTCGCATATTTTCTCTGGGACCTTTAATTCCCGTACATACAATAGCTGTATTTTCATATGGGAATTTATATGTTTTATCCACACAAATTTCTAAATAGATGCATAAAGTGGGAATCATAATTACACTGTCGGTCGTGATACGCTCTCTAATATCTCAGTGACTCGTAATCATTTTCTTTACGTAACTAAACAAAAAAAAACAGTTTTCCATGACGGGAAATATGCGAAAATCTCTCCTTAAGATTTCAAAACCCGAAGTTGATTTCTACAGCAGAAAGTTATCTCAGAAATGCCAGAATATCTCGCACCCTGATTATGGACATCGTACGAGTCAAGGTTAGTTTGTCAACTTAGGGCTTTATTATCTTTAAATCGAGGGATATTCTACAAATATTTTACATGCATAAATAAAATTTGATAGGGGAAAGGTTACCCAATTTGACCACTTCGACTGCAACGTGAACCACCGGTGGTACACGGAGGGAGTTTTCACAATGCTGCTCACCGACCAGTAGTCACAAACTCAATTTTCTTAAATACTAAATCAAAACTGAAAGAAAGCACGATCAAGTTGATGTTTTTTTTGCCGGTGCTAACTGCAATTGACTTTAAATTTGAGTTGAATATTAAGCTTCAGTTTTACCGGCCGCTATGAAAGTATTCATTCAAAGTCCAAAGTTATGAGCAACATATACAGATATTTTAAAACTAGCATAAGTATCCTCATCATCATCAATCATTAATACACGGTCTAACTTTTTCGCCGGAGCATGCATGTTTCTCGTCGCCCGAGCGATTTAATTACATGGGCGGCGAAAAACATGCATGCAGGCGGCGAAAAACTTAGACTGGGTACTGAAGCTCTCTGTGTCATCCTAGGGTCTCAGAATGTGAATCGTCATTTATTGGTGTTTTTGACAATTTGATAATAATATTATTGTTGTAGGGTGTTGGCGATGCAAAATAATCTAAGCTATAAATCGCACTCTTATTACCAAAATTTGACTGAAAACAAATAAGAATAAAAAAAATAAATAACAAATAATAAATAAATAAACGGTTTATTCATGTCTTATAACAAAACCGACAAAGCTAAGTTCGGATCTTTTCCAGATAAGCCCCGCCACTAATGCAACACATAAGTTCACCCACTTGTAACTTTCGAAATAATGCACCTATTGACTTCAAATTACTCTCAAGCGAGAGATTGTTTTAACCTTTTCGTTTGAGAGTAATTTGAAGTCGATAGGTGTATTGTTTTGAAAGTTACACGTGGGTGAACTTATGTGCTGCACAAGTGGCGGAAATTATCTGGAAAAGATCCCTAATTTCCTAAAGCACGGCCACAATTAATGAAATAAATCACAATCGTCGGTAAATGATGCATGAAGCACAAATTCAGGTTTCTTTTGCCATTATAAAGAAAGCATCTGACGAAAAAATTCCTCTGAAATTTTTTCTAAATATACTTGCGTACCATTTTAGTGCAGAGGATGGAAAAAAATTCCTCTAAATACTGTTGCATGAATACACGGCCAAACCCCCTCCCCCCCCCCCCCCCCCCTCCCCTTCTACCCCCATCCCCTTCCACCCCATCCCCCTTGACCGCCAACTCCATTACCAGATAATGGGGAAACCGGCACAAAAAAAAACAACCACGTCAAAAACCGTAACTAATGTAACCGTAGAATAGTATTGCAGCGTTTTGGCAAAATCAACATTAAGAGTCCTTAGCTGCTGAATTAACAGAAAGAAAGAAACACCGTTTATTAAAAAAAATTGATACATGAGATGCATTACAACATAGTGGATTTAAAATTTCTCAATATGAAACGTCCAAAATTGTTAGACAAACCATACGCATGTCGCAGCGAAGGATGTATGAGTGACCCAACCTGTTATAGGAATTGGGCCTTTGTACTTGCCACAGTTTCTTCCATTAGCATTTATCTAGTACTTTCTGCCCACTGCTTATCACCCTTGATAAGACAATAAAAAAGTCCTTGTGATACCACCCAGGTTCACGGCCGTTCCAAGTTATCTCTCATAGAGCAATCATTGATCGGTCTATCATATCAGAGTGCATTCGTTCGCACATATCCGGGTAATTATCTACAATGGGACCAGATATTTCAGCTCCGAAGAGTAATGTCTTGGAGATAAAGAGATCTCCAGCTTCCTGCCTCTGGCCCCACATTAACGCAACGGTAGGAGTTATTCTGGAGCTCATCCAAAGGAGAGAAAATATTTTTAATAAAGCTGATTTTAGTAAAATTCAGTTACGGTTGCCAGATGAGCTGCTGCTGCGGTTGCCAGATGTGGTGCTGCTGCGGTTGCCAGATGTGGTGCTGCTGCGGTTGCCAGATGTGGTGCTGCTGCGGTTGCCAGATGTGGTGCTGCTGCGGTTGCCAGATGTGGTGCTGCTGCGGTTGCCAGATGAGCTGCTGCTGCGGTTGCCAGATGTGGTGCTGCTGCGGTTGCCAGATGAGCTGCAGCTACAGTTGCCAGATATACTGCAGTTAAGGTTGCAAGTACGAATTCTTTCGAAAGTATCCCTTCTTTAGGGTGTTCGTAAAGCCATACCACACATCTCATTTAAAACATGCCATTCATTCACGTACCATTTGAGCTCACTAAGATTTTACTAACGCCGTACTACCGGTACAGGACAGCAAAATTTGCCATTATGTGACATCTTTCGCTCACGCTTTGCGATTTGACAACCGCGACGCGGAATGTTTCCTGTGAACAAGAGACAGAGACGCTCAGAACTAAGTTAAGGAATCCAACTGCAGCAAAAAATCCTTTTTTACTCTGTTGACGCGCAATTGTTAATTATTTTATTTCTATCATGCTATATACTAGAATACGACACCATGTACTGCTAAAAAAAACTTGAATTTTCAATGAGCAATTGTTTTCCATTTTAGCGCCAGCACGATACGTTAAAGAATATGAAACCCTGTATTGCTAAAAAAAAGTTTTTTGTTTAATATGTCATTGTTTCTCAGTTCATCGCCAGCACGCTACGCTGAAGGACGTTTCCTCATGTGCAAATACTAAACGTGGTGGCTTTCTGAATACGTTGATTCTGTAACTAGCGTTTCTCATTCAAAAGCACTCAAGTTTCAACGCGCACTGAACGAACTAACGAACCATTCCCGTCTCCACTCCGGAAGTTTTTTTTTACAAATTTTTGATTACTTCGTAGGAAAAATCTGTTCGGTTCCCTTAATGCTGAAGAACACAGGAGCGTTCCACAACTCACCCCCGTTATCATGGCAGGCAATACGTTAGAATTTAATCATCAGTTTCCAATAGGCGAAGTTCTTAGGGAATTTTGAGTACCAATCGAACTTTGCAAATTCAAGGTTGTTCTTAATTTGGAATTAAATTTGGCGCGCTACCAAAAATGAGAAATATCTTAGCAAAAAGGGTTAGAAACAACTTGAGCTTTCGTTAATTTATTATGCATAAAAACATCAGCGATTCAAAATTCCAACAACTAATTGAAAACAAGACTTGAAGAAACTGAAAGTGTGCAACAACAAGAAACGGTCACAAAAGAGCTAGGAACTAACAAGAAACTTGGCCTCTGTAATTCCAACATTAATTATTGGTATCGTAAAAGCAGAACAATTAGAGACCGTAGTCTGAACGAACAAAAATGACGCTCGTACAACCTTCGCAAGGACGATGGTTAAGAAAAGATGCACTAGTGTTTAAAATTAGGAGAGGGTGTCATCACTAAACTATTATTCTGTGTGAAATAACAGCAAACCTCACATATAAAAACTGATTTTTACAACTTATGAAAAACAGATAATATCAAGGTTACATTTTTTAAACTCTACAAAAGTGGTTAAATAAATATCACTTTTTAAAACGTTCAAAAGTGGTTAAATCAATATTACTTCTTAAACTTTACAAAAGTGGTTAAATAAGAATTACTTATTAAATCGTTCATAAAGTAATTAAATCAAGATTACTTTTAGAAACCCTACAAATAGCGATTAAATCAAGATTACTTTTAGAAACCCTACAAATAGCGATTAAATCAAGATTACTTTTAGAAACCCTACAAATAGCGATTAAATCAAGATTACTTTTAGAAACCCTAAAAATAGCGATTAAATCAAGATTACTTTGGCTACCAAAAAAAAGCAGATCTCCTCACATCTGTCACATAACATAACATCACTTAACGAGGCCTAGAAGAGGCTCACTGAGATGTAATAACAGGGTAGGAAGAGTACCAAACGTGGTAAGTACTGCACATGGGGTATAAATAGTACCAGAAATAACAATAATAAACAACATAGAAATGGCATAAATAGAATAAAATGTCGGTTTAACACTAGTATGGAGGGAGGGGGAACACCACCAAAAATAGTTGACACTGCACAAGGGGTAGAAATAGTATCCGAAATAATAACAGTAAATAGTCTAGCATAAATAGCATAAAACGTCAGTATAACAGTATTATCGGAGTAGGAACAGCACCAAAAATAGTGGCTACTGCACATGGAGAATACAAACATTATAAAAAGAGCCTACTGTGGAAACATAGAACCCAGATTAGAGTGCAAAGATTCAACAACCAAGCACCGAGTAGATATTTACTTACACTAACTGTATACGAGTGCGCATATAGGTGTGTATCTAATACTAATATGTACATAGTACACAACTAATGCAAGCATACGAGCCAGATATAAAATTAGAATTCTAATGCTAGCAGACAGGCAAGATATAAAAATAGAATTCTCTCAATAGAATAAGAACAACTTGAAAAACATTCACAGACACGTTTAGAATAAATAATAAATACGCGACAGCATCGAATCCTGTAAATTTCATGCTTTTATTTCAAGTAAAAAAGAGTCCCTTTCTAGCAACAGCAGGCATGCCTTAACCATCACCGTATTTCTAATATCCAATATACAAGTAACAGCATTTATTTTATCGCATTTTTAAGTGCAGGCAAGCCCACTCAAGTACACCTGTTCAAACAAGCCCACTCAAATACACCTGCTCAAACAAGCCCACTCAAGTATACCTGTTCAGACAAGCCCACTCAAGTACACCTGTTCAGACAAGCCCACTCAAGTACACCTGTTCAGACAAGCCCACTCAAGTACACCTGTTCAGACAAGCCCACTCAAGTACACCTGTTCAGACAAGCCCACTCAAGTACACCTGTTCAGACAAGCCCACTCAAGTACACCTGTTCAGACAAGCCCACTCAAGTACACCTGTTCAGACAAGCCCACTCAAGTACACCTGTTCAGACAAGCCCACTCAAGTACACCTGTTCAGACAAGCCCACTCAAGTATACCTGTTCAGACAAGCCCACTCAAGTATACCTGTTCAGACAAGCCCACTCAAGTACACCTGTCCAGACAAGCCCACTCAAGTACACCTGTTCAGACAAGCCCACTCAAGTACACCTGTTTAGACAAGCCCACTCCAGTACACCTGTTCAAACAAGCCCACTCAAATGCACCTGTTCAGACAAGCCCACTCAGATATACCAGCGCAAGCAAGATCTACCCATTGACTGTGTGCACCCCTTGTAGTAGCTGTAACATAGGTTTGCTAGCGCTTCAGTTATTCAAACTATATCGCACCGAAGGTCACATAATTTAATCAGCATCAGGCTTTCCGATTTACCACGTAAGATGAACATCAACATTATATGAACATCAAAAATTATATGATCATAATTATAATTATAACTCAAGATTATAATTGTCTCCCCATTGTAATTGCACCCCATCAGATACACCACTAAGGCCCGTCTCACATCCTCAGCCAAATGTCCCAATCCCTCCACTGACATACGAAGCTGAGGTCTTCCAGCTCAAGAAAAAGGAATTATATTCATCAGGAAAAACAGGTTATATCCTCCGAAACGGTCATATTTACAGAAATATACAGTTACTCATTAATCCATTACAGCATGATTGACTCTTTCAATTTCAAGTCGCATACAGGATCTCAATGTAAGAAAAACTCAAAATGAAATAATGTAATTGTTTCTCCAACACAAATGCGCTGCAAAATGAAACCTGCATTACAGATTCTCGTCGCAAGTCCACCTAGTATTGCCGTAGCTAGCAAAACCATAAACTCCATAAAGTTTTGCGAGCAATGAACACAATCGAGTGTTCAAAGTGTAAATTTATTCAAAGCATAAAACTAATGGAAGCTCTATTATTTCCTTTCATTCATGTTCCGAGTTCTTTTTACTCTATACGAGTCACGCTCGCTCAACTACCCCCTTTCACAAACACACACACACACACATACAAACACATGCAGCAGCATCTTTGGAAAACCAAATCTTATTTCCATACTCACAAGAATTCCGAGAACATTCGTGAACTCAACACAAATTGGCGAATCAATATTTGCTAATTAGCCAACAGAGAATACATCAAGTTTGAAAGCCAAGGCGACTTCTTTCAAGAACACCAGACTGTTACCCCACGACGGCACCTCAGCAAACGTCTCGCACCGCGCACTTGAGAGCATCATTAACATAGGTCAATGATACATCACCAGGCTGTCCAACCACGCCCTCTGGTACTAGCCACACTTAATGACCTTGCGCTTCTATCTGTGCAGGCGTCAAGTGATCTAAGCTTATACCCACGACATAGCCATAGTGAAGTTCAAATTCATGACATAGCTCTGCACTTGATTAACCCTTTAACGCCCCAGAGGACACCAGTGTCCTCTTTCAAAATTCCCCTTCAATATATTTTATTTCTTATTCAATTAGTTCCCTAATGTGTTCTTTGAAGTTCTCTGCCGAGTGGCAGTTCTTATCCCATCCTGATATCGGTGACTGCCAGATGCCAGCGCCAGTTTAGTGACGGTGGTTGTGTTAACGGTAATATGAGTACAAAAATTCGGACGTTAAAGGGTTAAGATCCATTCAAGTAAAGACACTCTCTATTAATTAAGACCTTCTTGAGTTACTACTTTGCTCCTAATTAAGACCCACTCAAGTCATAACCCTGCTCTTGATTAGAAATCACTCACGTCATGACTTCCTTTTGATTAAGGCCTATTCAAGTCATGCCCTGCCCTTGATTAAAACCACAGCCCTGCTCTTTGACCAAGACCCCCTAAAGTCATTGCCCTTTGACCAGCCCCTCAAGCCACAGCCCTGCCCTTTGATCAAGACCCCTTTAAGTCACAACCCTACGCTTTGATAATAAGACCCTCCTCAAGCCACAGCCCTGTCCTTTGACCAAGACCCCCTCAAGTCATGGCCCTTTGCCCAAGACCTCCTTAGGTCATGGCCCTGCCCTTGGTTTCGATTGGCAGGAGGAGGGCAGCGCCAGCGGCGAGCACGGCCACGACGCCGTAGATGGCCGTGGCGAAGTGGACTGAGGAGCGCACGAGCACCTGCGCCACGAGGGGGGTGAGCATGGCCCCCAGACGCGCCAGACCTGAACACGTGCCCACACCCACCGACCGCAGCGAAGTCGGGTACACCTGCGGTCAGGTAACTTGGAGTCAGCACGCGGGAAGTTATGGTCACGTGATAATGTAATTAGAAATGGTAAGTTAACTTGAGTTGAGCACGCTTCACATGGGCAGTTATGGACAGGTGACAACGTTATTTGAAACAGCCAGTGAGCAAGCGGAAAGTTATGGTCATGGCGATAATGTTATTTGAAACGGCCAGTCAACTTGGAGTGAGCATGCTTTACATAGGAAATTATGGTCAGGTGATAATGTAATTTGAAAGGCTCTAGTGTAATAACATGTGGCATACTAAAGGTAAGGTAACATCTCAATGGGAATGTCTAGAAAATTAAAATGCAGCTCATGTCGCTGACAGGAGCATCACAAAGAACTCGGTACATGAGAGTTACCGAGTACCTCAAAAACAGAGCTGCACATCAGTACACCAACACGAGAATAACCTTACCGTGTTTACAAGATGAAATATCAACTGCTAAATTACAACATAAGATCTCAGATGGCCTAGAGGTGTTGTTGGGTCGAGCTCGTTTACAAGATAAAATATCAGCTGCTAAATAGAACACAAGACCAACATGAGAAGACTCGTAGGGTCAGGAGTGTTTAGAAGATAAAATATCATGTAAAATATCAGCTGCTAAAATAGAACACAAGACCAACACAAGAGGACACGTTGGGTCAGTAGGGTCCCCTCACCTCAGGAGTGTAGACGTAGGCCGCTTGGAACACGCCCGAGATGATGCCGCGCGCCACGAACAGGATGAAAGTCAGCCACCCGCGTCTGTAGGAGTGAATGAACCAATGAAATTTGAATCTTTTTCTAAACACTTTAACTTTGACAAGACTAGTACAAAGCTCAACTCGTACGAATAAAAAGTGGCAACATTTATTCGGCTACCACAACGCCTTATTCAAGTTATGAGTGATTGGCACTAATTTTTATAATCATAATTTGATGTCGTATAACTCGATGATCGACTGAACAATGATATTATGTACTCTCATTCAGTAGCACTGACACAGGAAAAGAGGACTACGACAGGAATAGAAGACTATGACAGGAGTAGAAGACTATGACAGGAATAGAGGACTATAACTCTATAAGTTGAAAAGGAAGGCGAGAAATATGACACTGCAAGAGACGAGCTGAAGAGGAAGACCAACAAAGCCACCCACCCAGAGGTGCAGAAGAACAGGAACACAATGGCGCCCACGAAGATGAGGAACTCCAAAGCCATGGTCTTTTTGCGGCCCAGACGCTCGATGATGAAGATGGTCAATAGAATGCCTGAAAAAACATGCACAATATAACACACGCAGAAATGGATACAGATGGACGTACAAAGACACAAAAGCAGGCATTTACGTAAAAAAACTCATAAAAATAAGTAGGGAAAATAAATAAAAATAAATAGTGGAGATGATAACAAATGAAGTCGCTATTCCTTCGCCCTTTCAACTCCACCCATACTCATTTTAGGAAAAAATCAATTTCTATGAGAGCTTTTGCAATGAAGAACTCTCCTTCAGCCACTTTCTTGCGTGTCTCAGCTCAGGACCTAACATTTTTCCCACCTGAGAGTGCCAATTTCTATAGATACTCCGAATTAGTTAATGCCTCCCACATTACAAGGGAACTCGGCGAGTGTAGTCGCTAGTGCACTTAATAAAACGAGTTAGTTGAAGATCCCATATATTCCACGTTAACAAAAGCACGTCACCAGGGAACTCTGCGACTGTGGTCTCTAGTATAAGAAGTAATAGTAGCATCATATTCTCGCGCTACGCTCGCCCCACGCATTCCTAAGTTAAGTTAAAGCTCACACGTATTCCTAAGTTCGCCTAAGCACATTCCTAGCTTAACTTTACATGTGGCGATTTTCGCCTGGCTTTTTAATCTCAAGCTTAGATGCATCAATGCTGGAGTTTTTTAGCTTATTCGTAAGTTAGCAAGAGCACGCTACCGGGGAACTCAGCGAGCGTGGTCCAGAGGAGGTCGGTGTAGTCGGCGTGCGTGAGGGGCCTGCAGGCAGCGGTGCAGGCGGCGGGGTCCCCGCTGCCCTCCCCGCCCCCGCACAGGTCACCGCTCGCCTCCAGTAGCTCCGTCGTCAGCAGCACCACACCGTAGTAGCAGAACGTGCACGAGCACCTGCGCAGCAATGAAACGTCTTTGTAGCGTCTTCGCAAGTCAAACCTTCTACAGTGGTACCTCGAGATACGAGTTTAATTCGTTCCAGAACCGAGCTCGTAAGTCAATCAGCTCGTATCTCAAACGAATTTCTCCCATTTAAAATAACTGAATTCGATTTAATCCGTTTCAGACGTATGAAAAATTCCCAAACCATTGTAAATTATGAATAAAGATATGTTTTTAAATAACAGATAAACATGCATAATTAACAAATACATAACAAAATATGAACTAAAGAGTTATTTAGCATAATTGTCTTACCTTGGAGACAGACCAGTGCGGCTAAGGTTATGGTTACAGTGGATCCGAATTCGGACGAAATATTGTTTGTCCAAACTCGTCCGAAAAGATGCTGCCAGTGTAACCACTTCCTATGTATTCCATTATTTTCATTGTTCGGACGAATTCGGATCCATTGTAACCATAGCCTAACGAAGGTGAACGGCAAGGAGGGAGGGGGAAGTGATGCAGGTACTCTAGACAGGTACGTAAACGGCATTTTAGAAATTAAAACAATTTTCGTAACTTTGAAACTAAAACTACACTTTCCTTATTTTAAATGAAGCAATAAACGTAAAACAATACACTAAACTTTAAACTTAAACTAAGCTTAACATTTATGTAAATTTAGTTATGTATCACTTGTTTTTACCTTCTTGGCTGCACTTTCTGTGCTTTCACTCGCAGCTTCTTTCAAAATAAATGTATCTATCTAAAGAACGTTGCTTTTGCCTGCCTGTCAAAATGTTCCAAAAATGTGACTAACAAGTGTCATTAAAGCGCGCCAACTAGTGGGACGCTCCGGCAACACGGCTCATATCTCGGATTTTGGCTCGTCTCTTGAACGAAAATATGGCCCGAGCTCGGGCTCGTATCTCAAAAAACTCGTATGTTAGTTAAGCTGCTCGTATCTCGAGGCACCAATGTATATAGTAATAACAATGTTATAATAAATATGATGATAATAGCCTGGGCAGTCAGCACGCTCTTTGCAGCAATGTTCTTAGGAAGGTATGAAAGAGGTATTTTAAGAAGGTGTAAGAGAGGTCTTTTAGAAGGGATGAAATGAGGTATTTTGCAAGGGATGATAAGAGGTCTTTAAGAAGGGATGATAAGAGGTATTTTGGAAGAGATGGAATGACGTGTTAAATAAGAGATAAAAACAGGCCGTCAAGATAAGATGAGGTCTTACAGAGGCATTAGAATAGGTTTTAACATAGGGATAAAAAGAGGTCTCTCAAAAAAGGATAGTAAGAGATCTTTGATGCAAAGGCCACTTCTGGTGGAGCAAGTTACCACCTCACACACACCTGGGTTAGGTGGTAAATTATGCCAACTTCCTTTTCTCAACAGGAAGAAACGTATGGCTCGCACTGTAGGGTCTCGAATTGAAGATAATTCAACTAAACAGCTAGGCCACGGTGTTTTTGTGACTCATGCGTAGAGTTCATACGTGGCTAGGCTCCACATGAGCAACAGCCTATGGCTATGAACCAGATCATAAACAAGTCATCAAAGGCTGAACCAATGGCTATGAACCAGCCATCATATCATGAACCAATGGCTATGAGCCAGCCATCATATCATGAACCAATAGCTACGAACCAGCTATCATATCATGAACCAATGGCTATGGACCAGTCATCAGATCATGGATTAATAATTAAAAAACCACCAGATGAATCAGATCATGAACCAGCTCAAAACCCACAGGCTATGAACCAGACCATGAACCAGCGCCGCACCCACCATATGAACCAGAGGAGGAGAGTGGTGCGCCGGAGCTGGGGAAGAAGTAAGTCCCTCACGCGGCCCCTGCTCAGCTGCGTCATGTCGTCCACGATGAGCCGCCCCAGCAGCATCGGCTGGCCTGTCACACACACACACACCAAATATTCAGGTCAAATGTGCTCAAAATATTCCCTTGGAAAACAAAACGTGAGCAAATACTCACAACCGAACGTAAGCCAAAACTCAGCTGCACAAGGCCAACTGAAAAGCTCCATGATAGCTCTGAAACTCACCAAATATTTGACGAAAACTGGCATCAAACTCAAGTCGAAAAAATAAAAAAATAAAACCTAAAAATTGGCACCAAACGAAAGGCAAAAAATAAAACACACATCAGATTCTCACAAGCAATGTTGCTAGGAAGAAGGAAGTTAATAAATCCTTCAGAGCACAACACCTTCAAGAATTTTGAAGTCACTACGTACACTCTAGTTACAGGCAACTCTACACCACGTAACTTTATCTAATACAACACATTAGAGGCCAAAATTAGAGTATTGTTGAATGAACTGAAGAAGAAGACGCAACAGCGTGAACTTTTTCAGCTAATGCTTATTGTGGTATGGTGGCCATTCGATCTTATTTTGACTAATGCTGATCATGGTATGCTGACCACTGGTTCCTACTTAGAATACAGAGTGACCCAAATTAGACATCCCTCACAAGTAACTAGCCCATCCATGCCACCAACCCACCGTTCTGCTGAGCGATGCTCTGCAACGTCGCCAGAGCCTTGTCTGAGTTGCCAGAGGAGGCATCGTAACGAGCGCTCTCGGGCAGCCACTGCACAGCACACACTGAGTTAGCACAGCACAGGCTGAGCTAAGCACAGCACAGGCTGAGTTAAGCACAGCGCACACTGAGTTAAGCACAGCACAGGCTGAGCTAAGCAGGTGTCCCACTAAGTTGAGCATAATTATTTCATTACTCCCATGAGTACTCCTTAAGGTAGTACAAACTCCAGTCAGGTCAACAATGAAGAGAGGGGAGCTCATTCATACGATACATAGATAAAGAACTCAATCATTTTCATCGTTTCTATAATTGGAAGGAGTGTATCAGTGATACGGCACATAGATAATGAACTCAATTATTTTCATGGTTTTTATAATTGGAAGGAGTGTATCAGTGATACGACACATAGATAATGAACTCAATCATTTTCATGGTATCTATAATTGGAAAGAAGTGTATCAGTGATACGATACATAGATAAAGAACTCAATTATTTTTATGGTTTCTATAATTGGAAAGAAGTATATCACTGATACAATACCTAGATAATGAACTCAATTATATTCTTGTTTTCTATAGTTGGAAAGGAGTGTATCAGTGCTACGATAAATAGATCAGCAAAGCAAGAGAGGGTTCAGAATTTTAAGGCCTACCCTGTATGAATGCCCTACTCGTAAGTGGTGTGCTTGAACAGGACAACTGCGAAGATACCCTAAAGAAAAGAGGACTCATCCTAGATACGGGGGAAATGGCAATCATGAAATAAGGATTCCATACAAAGGATACAAATGCCTTGCACACATTAGTGCACTTGAAGAGGTCTACAAGAGTGGGCTTAATAAGCGAATAACCCCGCGCAACGAGCAGGAAGGTAACCTCAATACATGAGGAAACAACAAGAGGGGGTTTCCCAGGAAAGAGGATGGGCACCTGCCAGGCGAGCACGAAGAGGAGAGAAGGCAGGGCACTGAGGCCCAGCAGGCCGGCCCAGCCATACCTGGGCATCACCACCATTGCCAGGCCCACCTCCATGCACGCGCCCAGCGCCCAGAAGCACTGCAAAGCAAAGTAAGTAAATTAAATGTGTTCTTGTTACGTTTAGTAAATTATAATGCATTTTCGAATTCCAAAAGCGTAGCAATGTTTACAAAATACAGTATTACGAAAAAACTAAAAATCACACAACTTATTATAGAATGCATAGTGTAGGTGAAACAATAAACACATACTTACACAATATCACTGACGTCTTCAACACTCGAGATCTGCTAGATATTCAAAACTATTTTCAAGACAGAACTATTTCAGTACTCACGTCCAGTGTACTGAAATAGTTCTGTATGAATATGAATCGTGACTACCGAAACGGTGTACTCACGTCGAGCAGCACGACACACTTGCCCCTGTGTTTGGCTGGCAAGAACTCGGCGTAGAGCGTCACGCTGAGGCCACAAGCACGCAGGGATGCACAAAATCAAAGTTACACGCAAAATAGCGGGATTTTTTAACACGTTCACCGCGATCGATTGAATTGAAGTTCAATGGTCAGCTCAAATTTAACGTCAATTGTAGTAAGAAATTTTGAAAATAGCAAGCATGAACTGGATCATGCCATCATTTAGCTTTAGTTAAGTATTTATGGAAAAGCAAGTTTGTGACTACTGGTCAGTCAGCAGTATTATGAAAATGGCCTCCGTGTACCACCGGTGGCTCACATCACGACCAACGTGTTGACGCAACAAATGAGGAAAGCATGAACTGGCAACTCAACAACAAGGCAACATAAATAAAAGCAAGACGGTTTTAAGGCCATACATGAACATGGAAACACAACACTCTTATGAAAAATACAGGTAAATGCAAACAACGCAATTTTAAAGCAAAAAATAACAGTAAAAAAAATGACGATAGCAATAACATTAATTTAACGCACACGGATGGCAACTTTAAAGCAAGAAATAAATGCAAAAAAGATCACAATTAAAAGCGAAAATAAAAAAATATATAACAGTGAGCATATATGGATCTTCGACACATATGCACAGCATGTATGCATTCAAAAATAGCACAAACACAATAAAATAGCCTTCTTCATAAAATCAAGACAAAAAATTCAAAATTTCCAAAGGCGGTTAAAAAAATCCCACTCCCATGGCATGCAATAAAGAAGCATAGAAATAATAAATTTAAGTGTTAAATTTAATATAATAGGATCATGCATGTGCACAAGGACAATGACAAATAAACTGTGTACTACAGTGGAAATAAAACTCCATTTTCCAAAGTTGAGGGACTCTAGATGGATTTATAGTTGAAGTTCATATCAACAGCAAATGAGAGACAGATTAAATTAACCTGCCAATTGAATTCCTAAAATGCTCCCAAGGGTCTAGCCTTAAAATGGGTATGAGAGTAACACTAGTCGAGGTTTAACTGCTCAACTTTGTAGCATCACTGCTTAACTTCTTTAATGTCACTGCTTCGTGGGTGCAGTGTCTTGCTACACTGATCCACTATATCAGCTACAATGATGCGGTATCACAGCTACAATGATGCGGTATCACAGCTACAATGATGCGGTATCACAGCTACAATGATGCGGTATCACAGCTCAAATGATGCGGTATCACAGCCACAATGATGCAGTATCACAGCAACAATGATGCAGTATCACAGCCACAATGATGCAGTATCACAGCCACAATGATGCAGTATCAGAGCTACAATGATGCGGTATCAAAGCTACAATGATGCGGTATCAAAGCTACAATGATGCGGTATCAAAGCTACAATGATGCGGTATCACAGCTACAATGATGCGGTATCACAGCTACAATGATGCGGTATCACAGCTACAATGATGCGGTATCACAGCTACAATGATGTGGTATCACAGCTACAATGATGCGGTATCACAGCTACAATGATGCGGTATCAAAGCTACAATGATGCGGTATCACAGCTACAATGATGCGGTATCACAGCTACAATGATGCGGTATCAAAGCTACAATGATGCGGTATCACAGCTACAATGATGCGGTATCACAGCTAAAATGATGCGGTATCACAGCTACAATAATGCGGTATCAAAGCTACAATGATGCGATATCACAGCTACAATGATGCGATATCACAGCTACAATGATGCGGTATCACAGCTACAATGATGCGATATCACAGTTACAATGATGCGGTATCACAGCTACAATGATACGGTATCACAACACTGATACAATACCACTGCTACACCGATGCGGCATCACTACTCCTCTGATGCAGCATCACTACTACACTGAGGCGGTTTCACAACTACACTGAGACTATCACTGCTACGCTGTTGTGATAAAAGCAAGTCAAAGTACTGAGCAAGATTACACTGTTGGTAGTTGGGTTTCTACGTCAATTTTTTTCTCAAGGCTAGCCTTCATAAAAATAGATGAGATCTTACTCCTATACTTCTATTTTAAAAAGACTAAATTTGATAATTTTACTGGCAAGTCAGTAAACACTGCTGATGGACCAGCGTGATGGTCAGAAGGGGACCAGACGAGCAAATAATGATGGGAAGGAAGGAAGGCAAAAGGAGATGGAGATAAAGAGAAAAAGCAAACTTAACTTAGATTTAGATCAGAGAGGATGGCAAATTAGGACGAGGAAGGAGCCAGACGAGGTTGGATAATGGAAAGATGCTTTCACCATTGAAGCAATGTAGAGTTGCTTCCACCTTTAAGGCAATATGAGAAAGCTTTATAAGTTGTACATTTGAAGTTTTTTCATGCTATCTCTGAAGCGTGGCAGCAAGCAATGCAGTAATACCTTCACGGCTGTAAACTCGGTATTTAATTATGCAAACTCTGAATGCCATCATAACCAAAGGAGACCAACACCACTCAAAACATTCGAGTAAGAGATGTAAATTTCCTACTCTCAGCAATCAGCAAATGGAACCAGAAAAATGGAATGCAATCGACTTGAGTACGGAAGCCTCAGCTCAAGATCAGCTAACGAAGGAGATTTAGAGAAGGAAAAAATTTAAAGATTCTATACTATGGCAGGAAAGCACGTGATAGCAGAAATGAAGATATTGTGGGCACCCAAATAGACAAGTGAAACAGTAGAAGACAGTATATCTACCTACACAGCTATACTAATAGACAGATGGCAAAGCTGACAGACAGTAACAGTAAAGCAAACAGACGGCAAAGCTGATGAAGCCCTTGGTAAGGACAGTGTTTGACTTAGGGTTGAGGATCACTCACGACTGAGGCACACAGCCGATGGCAAAGCCGACAAGAGCCCTCAGGAGCAGGAGCCAGCCAAAGGTGGGGGTGAAGGCAGAGAGGAGGCCCCAGTACGCCAGTAGCACGCTGGCCAGGCCCAAGGACCTGCGGCGCCCGTACTTGTCCGACAGCGTGCCCCAGAACGACGAGCTCAGCATCATGCCTGAAGTAAATGATTGATTATAAACCCAAATCACAGATTAAATTAGATGTTAGTTTCAGCCTCCCTAACCGCTAAGAAAAAGTGTTCCAAAGAGAGGAAGGAACCATTTAGTAGGGAGATAAGGGAATGTGGGTTCTACAGAGAAGAAGCATAGAAACAAAACCCATGCCACAACAAAGATGTTCAAAGAGAGGTAGGATGAAGGCACCATTTAGCATGGAGTTAAGGGAACGTGGAATCTATGCACAAGGTGTGCTCCCCCATAGGATCCCGTGCGCATAGAAACAGTAGCTGAGAAAGATGTTTTTTAACAAGAAAGTAGTAGATGCTGAAAAACAGGACAGCAGGGAACTGAAAAAAGATGGTTCTTAACAAAACAAACAAATGTGATTTCAACAAAAAAAAGGCCTATTTAGCTCAGGACCACATATTTTTTTCCCCTTGCCTAAGGGGAAAACTGTGTGATGCAGTGTTTCTCAAGCACCTCACACTGCAAGATCAGCATAGGCACAGTGCGACACACTGTGCTGATCTTGCAGTGTGTGCAAATACTGCACTGAGCAACAGAGTATATTCCCTGAGTGCAAATCACACTCAATAGTCTACGTCTGCCATATCCCTGAACAGATATATCCCATGAACACAAATCCATCCCAATATATTCCCTGAGTGCAGTCACACCCTACAGTCCAACTCTGCAAAATGCCTGAACAGACATGATTTCACAGAAGACAAGCTTGCCCTACCCAGGAAAACAGCTGTTGTGAAGGCTGCCTGCTGCCACTCGGAGAGGTGCCAGGAGCAGCGCAGGGCAGGCCCCAGGATGGCCAGGATCATCATCTCCATGCTGTCTGCCATCCAGCACAGCCCCGTGATGAGGGACAGCTTAGCCTGTGTGTTGCATGCAGTGTTACCTCAATGCTCCTGTTGATATCTCTATTGCCTTGATAAATACCATTTACTCCCTTGATCAATATCCTTTACTCCCTTGATCAATATCCTCTACCCCCTTGATCAATACCCTTTACCCCCTTGATCAATACCGTTTACTTTACCCCCTTGATCAATATCCTTTACTTTACCCCCTTGATCAATATCCTTTACTCCCTTGATCAATATCCTTTACCCCCTTGATCAATATCCTTTACTCCCTTGATCAATATCCTTTACTCCCTTGATCAATATCCTTTACTCCCTTGATCAATATCCTTTACTCCCTTGATCAATATCCTCTACCCCCTTGATCAATACCCTTTACCCCCTTGATCAATACCGTTTACTTTACCCCCTTGATCAATATCCTTTACTCCCTTGATCAATATCCTTTACCCCCTTGATCAATATCCTTTACTCCCTTGATCAATATCCTTTACTCCCTTGATCAATATCCTTTACTCCCTTGATCAATATCCTTTACTCCCTTGATCAATATCCTTTACCCCGTTGATCATTATCCTTTACTCCCTTGATCAATATCCTTTACTCCCTTGATCAATATCCTTTACTCCTTTGATCAATATCCTTTACTCCCTTGATCAATATCCTTTACTCCTTTGATCAATATCCTTTACTCCCTTGATCAATATCCTTTACTCCTTTGATCAATATCCTTTACTCCCTTGATCAACATCCTTTACTCCCTTGATCAATATCCTTTACTCTCTCAATCTTTATATCCTTATTCAATAATGCAGTTGAAATCTACTCTGGCTGTTAAAACTGAACATTCCTGTTGTCCATTTATATGTTGGCTTTATAGGACAGTGATCTATTCTATGGATGACTCTGTCACCATCAAATATGTAAATTCTTTTTAGAATTTTATTCCCTACACTCCAAAAAAATTAAAAGAATCAAGTTATCCAAATTTACTAAGGATTTACCTGCCAATCTCATCACACTATCTCCAGGTGCTCCTAAATTTTAAAGAAAGCAATAAACAAAAAAATATTAAGCTCAAGCTTTTCCCTTTAAATGAAGAGAGCAAGTAACATGAGCAAAGTTACTTATATTTATTACTAAGAGGAGAAGAGGTTTCTCTATAATTTTGCTTCAAAGGTAAAAAAAATTTAGAACATAAGATAATTTTGAGAGACTTTCACAAAATTTGAACATAATGAAAAATTCCATTGGAAACAACTATGGTCTCAAGATTTTTCCTGCTGGATAATTCAAAGCTAACAAAGTTTACACGCATCACACAAAATTTTAAAGGCATCAAATACTTCCCAACTATTCCCCCTATTTTAAAATTATGAATAGACATGAGAAATTATGAATAGACATGCTAAATAACACACAATTGTATTCATAACCCACAGATATGATTTACCTGGAACTTGCCAAAGCCAAGCGCATTGACTGCCTGGTCTACTGTGAATGTATCTGAAAATAAAAACGCAGATTAAAATGAATACAACCGAATCCTTCAAAAATATTGCATTGAGGCCATTAAGATCTAATTAAAGAAGCCGAGGCAAACTGCAGGCACAACAAGTTTCAATTTACTTAAGATTTTCTGAAAATGGGCTAGTCTCATTTTGGGCTTCAGAGTTGAAATTTCTTTCTCTTTTTTTTAACTGAACAGCATTTTTCTAACCAGTAAATTAGGGATCTTCACCAGTCATTGCTGAACTATATCATTCTATATGCATCAAATAATTTAGAAATTAGTAAATACTTTCATGAAATGAATACAATCAATATTGAATTACAATTAGTATGCCATATTTCTTTATTTTTATGCTAAACCTTGACAGGCTATTTATTTGCATTAGGTGGAATTCATATCACTAAATTAAGTTTAAGTTTATACAGAAGTAATCTAATATTCAAACTATCATAACATTCCTTCATAACTTGCAAATTACACATCATGGTTCTGTAAAGGCCCGGCTACACTATGCGTTTTTTACTGCGCGAATCTCAGGCATTTTTTAACTACTGCATGCCTGAGCGGCTACACTACAGTACGCGGAGCAGCGGGGTCAGTTGCATGCTGCCGCTCGGAGAGTTCGGATGTCGATGAACGTGCGCTCCGATTAGTAGCTATCGCATGTGCGATAGGGAAGAAAAAAGAACAAGTGACTCACGCTACCTGTCAATTTCCATCATGTATAAGTAATTTACAGTCAATCAAAGACATAACTACCCAACTATGTTTCATTCTAATTTCGGGTTAAGCTATCTATTTAACAAGAAACAGGGTTGATTTACTCGAAATAAATGCTATATATTTCAAAAATATATACACGGTTTTCATTTTTGATTTTGGTTTTATTCACTCGGGCACAAATGCAATGGGAAGAATTATTTAACTTGTATATTTTCTATATACGAATAAATAATACACATGACTTACCTGAGCAACTACTTGACTATGCAAATTTGATGTTGACTGCCGTCTCTCTGCCCCATCATTAAGAAATGACAACATATAGCAAGATTGGGTCAGTCGCTGTACCTCCTCTGTACCTGCTTCGATTTTTTTTAAATGCTGAACATTTTGTTCAGCCTAAAAATACTGTGTCTTCAATGTGTGAATTTTATTTTTACTAGTTCAAAATGACAGAGTTGCACCACAACAAAAAGTTACATGTCCTCTGTTTAGCAAGCATAAAACTAAGTGCTTTGAAATGTCAATTGAGCCTGAAAAAACTAAAAACAATATCAATTGAGCTTGAAAACATTTCTTTCCGTGGTGGCCTCTTTTGGTGGAATTTTATTCTGAAATGTCTTTTATCTCTTCCGAGCTTTTCAAGGAAATCACAATTTCGAAAACGATAACTCAAGTTCTAAAATCTGGGGCTTTATACTAAGTGGTAGCCAGGTTACTGGTCAAACGAATTTAAAACATTTTTTCGCATTATCAATTAGAAATATCAAAGCAAAATGATGAATTTCAACCTTCAAAGAAAATTTCCATTTGTAAAGCTGATTGCGTATTCTGGATACCATAATCCAAATGAAAGGGAATTTAATCGCCACAGAAAAATAATGCAGTAGAATAATTTCTTGTATTTCTTAAGCTTTATCCTTGTTGCTATCAAAGCTATCGATTAGAAGAGGGAGTCACACAGACGGATGGACGCGGCTACTTTTATAATAGTGGTTATATCAACTGTCGATGCCTTCTCAGTGTCTAGAGATGTTAACATAGTTTTGTAAGCAAATTCTTATAACTTTATATCTTACATGTTGAATTTTTGACGTTTCACGGGCATTCCTTTACTTTAAATTGGTCTCTGAGCTGGAGCACCAGCTCGCGTGCCCAATCACTCGTTGTAGAAAGCGCAAGCAATAAACAGAAGTACAATATAACACTCCATGATAAAGTACAACTGCAAAATGGGAGAGCTGTCGGGCGATGACCCTGAAATGATGTGTAGTTCACTCCTAACTACGCGCCACAGATGCTTGCTGCACAAGAAGACGCGTCAAAAACCGCTCACCGTCGAAGTTCATGCAGCACTCGTGCATCCGACATGCATGCGTCAAATTAGGGCGAGTCGCGCGTGAGTTGCACGAAGAAACGCATAGTGTAGCCGGGCCTTAATGGGATGTAAGAAAAACTAAATAATGAAAGTATTTACATTTATTATATTAAACATTTACTTTAATTATGAAAAATAATACCCAAATTTGTTATTAGAATACCTGATAGAACTGCGACACTTTTATCTTTACACTTTACTTTAATAATTAAAAATGATTTATGACTACAAAAGCTAACCATCAGGAACAACTCCAGCAACTGCAGCCGAGAGCTCGATCTGAAGGCCAGGATCGTACGAAGCTGGCAAAGACTCCAGCGATACAGGAGGGCTGCCAACTCTTCCTTCACTTCCAGCACTGCTCGGGTGTCGGAAGCGGCCACTGCCCTGGCTTGATGTTGCTCCGTACCTCACATGGCTGTTCTCTATACCACTTCTTTCCTGTGAATTGCTAGCTTCTGTGTTGTCTTTGCTAGCCATCACAAACTCTACAGTATGGCAGTTAGAGAGGGAACCTGGATTGAATGCAAAAGATGAACTACAGTAAAGATGAAATAAAAATTTAGGACTACATTTATTGCCAGGCTATGAATAAAGCTATATACTTATGAACTTTGGAAAATACAACAAACTTGAGAGCTGTAATGAAATAAAGTAAATTTCATGCAAAAAAAACTAAGTTATTTGCATATTTTGAATAAATTAGCAAAATATCTAGGAAATAAAGGAAGAACAGGAGCCACTCAACTTGAAAATTAAAATTTTTGATAGACTTTTGATAGACAAAAAGTTGTCAAGCCCATAATGAACTGCATAGGCTTTTTGAGAGAGCTCTTTTATTATAACACAAAAATGAGTCCCTACCATTTTGCTCTATCAAAAAATTTCCAAGCACTACCTGATTGTAAAAGTAGTACATCTTCAATACAATAAAAAATGTTCTAAAAAAGTGCATTAGTGGAGATTTTATCTAATATTTAGAAACGGGACTTTGTTCAATATAAGATGAAAAATATATAGATATGCAAATTACAATAAAAACTTGAATATTTTGCATATAATAAATAAAGAAAAATCTATTATCTGCCTATATATTATTTATCTAAAAAAGCATCAATGTTTTGAAAAAAATTAGCAAGACATATTCTGGTAAGCTTCTAAGGAGCATAGCAAAATATCATAACAGCTGATGCTAAATCATAATAACAGCTGATGCTGAAGCATAAAAGCTGATGCTGAAGCATAATAACAAATAATGCTACAGCATAATACAGCTGATACTAAAGTATAACAACAGCTTGAAGCTGCTTGATACCAAAGCATAACAGCTGAAGCTGAAGCATAGTAACAGCTGATGCTGAAGCATAGTAACAGCTGATGCTAAGCATAACAGCTGATGCTTGAGCAGTTTAACAGCTGATGCTGAAGCATAACAGCTGATTGTATAGTCTCATATCACATTGATGATTGCTAGTTTCTTCATGAAGGGAAGTTGGATTCACAGTGGCAACCACAGATCCAATGATTCACCATTAAAAGCAAATTTAAATAGAGACTCAATTTAGATTCAATAATAAAAAGCTTAGCATAAAAGGTAAATCTGAAGGATATGTCAGTTATCGCTTTTCCACTTTTTGATGCCTGAACCTAATTAATTGAATCAAAATAAACAAGTTTTCTTCTATGCATTTTCCGTCTCAAATGAGTATTTTACGATTTATAGCGGTAGGTTTAGTTTCGTCTTTGATGACGAATGCGCTCGAGTAAACAGGAACTCTTTGATTTTCGAATTTTTGTTGCTTGAAACATGGTGATAACATCGAAATAAACAACTTTTCTTCTATACACTTTTTTCGTCAAATGATTATTTAACAAGGTATAGCGGTAGGTTTGGTTCCGTCTTTGATGACGATCGCGCAGGAACAGAGTGCGTATTGCAGTGTTGCTGTCCAACGTGCTCCTTGAATTACTTTCCGCTTCAAACACTGGAGTTGCGGTAATCCATTTACCGCTATAACTAATAAAATACTCATTTGAGACAGAAAGTGCATAGAAGAAAACTTGTTTATTTTGATCTAATTAACTATGCTTAGGCATCAAAATTTACAAAATTGATAACTGACATATCCTTCAGATTTAACGGATAAAAAAACATTCATTTTTAATATCCTCAGAGAGAAAACTTACAAATAAAAACGGCAACGAATCATATTGGGATATAGCATCAAGTAACTACACTTGTTTTTCCCCAGCTCAAGGTATGTTCTCCATAGATACAGTTAGCTGTCGATAACTTTTTCTTCTTTCTCTACTTAGGCTGAGTCAAGCCCTGCTGACAGACAGAGGCCATTAACCTCTGTGTTTACCTTTTTTATTTTATTGTTAACCCCTATAATACTAAAGCAATTATGTTTACACTACATGTAGCGAGATACAATGGCACTTGTCAACTGGCGATCAAGCAAAAACCCTTTTAGTTTTCTCGATGACAGCGCGGATCAAGCCCCAACTGAACTTGAACTTGAACGCCGACAGTGTCGGGGCCTTTGTAACGGCCTACAATTCCCTCCACAACTTTCACACAAAGAGTTCAGCGCCTGGTACCAGACTTGTCTACTAAACTTCTCAGGATCTACGATCCTTGTCACAAGCCTCCATTGGAAGGCATCACCGGGTCAGCCAGTGTGTCAAAACACCATCCCCCGGCACATTGGGTCATTACAGCCCATTCTACCAGACTGGCTCATTCCAGTCACTGTCTCTTACTCCAGGCACGCACAAGAAACACTTTCATAGCCTCAGTGATACTTGCATGACACTCCTGATCCAATCCAGCAAGACAGCTCATACCGCAATCATCTTCAGCACATCTGGCAATCCATTCATTCTCTCCATACTGCTCAGACACCACATTCATAAAACTCTCTCTCTCTCTTGCTCATACTACACTACATTCCAGCACAAAATGCTCAATTGTTTCCTCTACTCCACTATTACACTGCTGACATAATCTGTTATTATTCTCATTCCATCTCCATGTACGTCTGTTCACACTCAATGACTTACATCTCACAGCAAACAAGAGTTGACTTCCAAAACTACCATCATAGAACAGCTCAAACTTAGGTGCTTTCTTTTTCATATACCAGTTAAGTGTAGGCTTCCGCATCATGCTAAGCTTCCACTTATTCAATCCATACTCTTTTGTTTGTCTCTCAATCTCTTTCTTCCACCTCTTGCAGTCCCACTCAGGCCCTACACCTCCAACATTTATTAAACTCCAGTCATCCACAGGTCTCCCAATTCTAACCTGAATAATCTTTTGCATACTGAGTTTCCTTGCATGCCCCCAACATACTTTCTCCCAATAGCTTACACTCAGATTCCATTCAAAGATTCGCCTTACCCACCTGCTATTCTGTATTCTTTCAATTCTCACCTTATAATTCAGAACAGCTTTCATCATTCTTTCTGAAAATAGGCTCCACCCTAGGTCACCTCTAATGGCTTCTATAGCTGTCCATTTCGGAGCACCCAATGCTACACGTCCTACCTTATTTTGTATCACATCCAGCTTTTCAAGATCACTTCCATTCCAAGCAAGAGCACTCATACCATACATGACACTAGGTACAGCAACATACTTCCACATTCCTCTCACACATTCGTACTGTCCGACCAAAACAACAACTACAGTGCCTTGCCTACTGAACTTACCTAACACAAACTCCAAATCCGTAAATAGAAGTATCAGCATCGTCTGATTGTGCGAAAAAAAAGCATAAGGAGCTTTAGTAAATTATCATAATCGTGTTTTGAGTAGGTCAAAACTAATTTTTTTATTCTGTCAATAATGGTAGAATTTAGCTTTGGGGAATGTTATGCATGAGAAATGCTTTGTTCCAGGAAAATAAAAAATTGGTTGATTGCCCAAGGGTTGATTGGAAGTGATGCTTTATTTCAATCAAGCTTGATACATTTCATATTGTAAATTGGATTTTAAAGTTCCTTACAACTAACACCTGGATGGAATGACAGTTACAAAGCATCCGTAGATGCCTTCATTATTATTATTATTATTATTACCACGGTCAAGCCGGTACCCATTTCCGACCAATGGGTACTTGGGTAGAGTGGGGAATTGCGCCCGAGTTCTTCCTTATCCCAAAAAAAAAAAAAAATACCGGGTGGCACAGAGAGATTGAAACTACCAACAGCTTCTCGTGAAGGGCGCGTTCTTGACCACTCCTGGCACTCCGCCACGGAGACTAGGTACTACCGACTTCGAGGAATTTATCGAGTTCGATGAAATAAAATCGCATGAATGAAATTTTCAGTTTGATGAAATGAAATCGCATGAATGAAATAAACGAGTTCAATGAAATGAAATCGCTTCCTGCTTATTATCTACTCAATTCTTATTACCGGTAAATTTTGCATTTTTGTTTTCAATTCATTATATAACTTGCAAAAGTCGTAAAAATACCTTAGCTAATGAATTATAGAGGCACAGTTAGATAAGAAAACTGCACGACCCTTTTCAAGTAGATATTTGTTGCTCGAAAATAGTAACTGAATAAACTATCATTCTTACTATTGGTTGAAGTCAGCTATAATGTATATGCTTATACATCGTCACATTAATTGATTAACCGTAAAAAAATTGTGTTTTATTTGAAAAAAATTCATAAACTTTTGTTTCAATCAGTACTCTACTTCAGTTGTCCCTTCGGAGTGAACTGTTGTGATAACTTGTTACCTCGCAGAAGTAGCGACGCCCCCTCCCCCCGAAATGTTGAGCTGGGGGCCAGTTTCAGTCGCTGTTTTAAGTAAAGAAATAAAAAGAATGCTCATAATTACATAATTAAATTAATGTCTGCACCCTTCCCCCCCCCCCCCCCCCTTCCCTCCTTCCCAAAATTATTTGTCCTAAGTTTTACTTGCTACCTAAGAACTTAAATTACCTGCTACCTGAGTTTTACTTACCACCTAAGAACTTAGGTTACCTGCTACCTAAGGGTAACTTGCAACCTAAGTACGTAGATTACCTGCTACCTAAGTTTTACTTACCCCCTAAGAACTTAGATTACCTGCTACCTAAGTGTAACTTGCTTCCTAAGTACGTAGATAACCTGCTACCTAAGTGTAACTCGCTTCCTAAGTACGTAAATTGCCTGCTACCTATTTTTTACTTGCTACCTAAGTTTTGCTTGCTACCTAAGAACTTAGATTGCCTGCTACCTAAGTGTTATCATGCCTGTAATGTAAAAATTAGCAGTATTAACCACCCCAAAGTACGAACATGGAGGCCTTGCTTCTGCATTCACACGAGTTACTTCTACTGCTTCTGTGTAATAGAAGCCGAATTTAATAAGCCACGTTCTGAACAAATAAATGTTGGTTATGGAAGAAAGCGTAGATGCAAGATTAATTTCCGATACTAGATATCTTGTAGTGAATCTTTAGTCAAAACATATGTACTAGTTAGAAGAGAATAGAACATCGAAAATTAGATAAACAAATTTATGCTACGACATCTGCTTGTTACTTTTCCCCTTTACTATTCCAAAGGCCGAAAAAAAATAAAAAAAGAAATGTGTACCTAAAAGTTTGATACGTGAAATGCAAGTAATCAACTTTGTTTAAAAACTCATTACACTGGACCTTACAGATAAATAGCTCACGGATACATTTTAATGTGTAGAAAAAAACCTATCAATAGTGTCGCGCTAACCACCTAAGCGCCAACTTCCAGATAAACCTGGCATTGACATAGTCTCTTCTGCATTAAGTTAAATGATAATATGACAAGCAAAGACAATAAATAAGGATTGCTCACCTGAACTTCGAAGAAAAGTTGTCCAGGGAACACTTCCTCAATGATAGCCGGCTCTCCGGGCTCTCAGATGCCCGAAAGCAGGACCGGTTTAGAAGTCGTAACGCACAAGGCACGTGCTGTCGACTCCATAGGTGGTTGTCTTCTGACGTGTCAGCCGGCGAAGGCCTCGACGTCACGTGCGCTCCGAATCCGTTGTTGTGACTTCGGATGCAGCTCGCAAAGATAAACGAACATATTAAGGATGTTCGACATACGCATTTGTTGCCAGGAAGGGGAAGCAATCCATTATTGCCTGCTTGTCATATTTAATTAATTTAATTCTTTTAGGTCAATTAAGATTGATTTTGACCCAGTCCCTTATACTACAAGATATTAATTAACTTGCATGGGACATACAAGAGGAGCAGGCTGGAGTTGCGACACAATCCCGGCAAAAGAAAAAACGGAGTTTTCATTTGAAAATTCCGTGAAATACACAAAGACATGCAATGTCCTTCCAGCTCAATACTGTAAAGGACCAAGTAATAATAGCTGCGCATAACACACAATTGAAAGGGTTTACAAATGCCCTTTCTTAATAAGATACGTTAATTTACTACGTTGCTGACGCGCCGCTTGCCTAAGAGGGCGGTCAGCAGGAGTAACTACCGGTTCTTCGGACAAGACCGAAGAATCCGTATCAAAAGAATTTGAAGAATTAAGCTGCTGAACTCTAGGGTGTTCAGAGGTAGAACTACCCCTTTGAGTTTCAAACCTCGCGGGAGGCTCGGAACGAGGGTATGATTCCGCGTCCGAACCACTCCCGTCTGCGCTATCTCCCACCTCCTCTGGAGTAGGATCGGTCACAACTAACTCCAGTGGGTACAGTAACGAGATTTTGATGGCGCTTTCAGTATTATCAGCCCTTATAATTCTTACAACACGGACTTTGCCGTCGCGACCAGGAAGCAAAGCACTGATGCGAGCCAAGGCCCAAAATGGTCTGGGTTTTATCGGGTGTTTTACAAGTACCACTTGACCCACAGATAATAATTTATTTTGCAAAGGTAAAGATTTCAGAGGATATGGACCTCGCAAAGAAACAAGATACTGAGAATACCAAAGCTCCCGGAACTTAGCGACCATGACATCGCGTCTCTCCAAAAGAGTAAGCAAATGTTCGCGATGCTCAACATCGTCAGTCTCCAAGTCCGTAAGCTCATCGGACAGAATAAGAGAATTAGATGTAGGATAAAGCTGAAGAAATTGAAGGGGCATTATAGGTAGAATCGAGTCCCCCATCTCAGTGTATGAGAGGGGACGCCGATTAAGATTAAGAGAAATGTCAGAAATGACCGTAATAAAGGAAGAATAAGAATAAGTGCTACGTCCAAAAAGTTTATATATGCAATCCTTTATGGACTTGAACAAGCGTTCCCATATCGCGCCAAATTGAGGACTGTAGATAGGGATAGTTTTGAATTTAATATTAAAAGGTCGAAACCGCTCTTCATACAAAGAGGAAGTTAACACTTCCGATAGAAGATCGGGAGCGGCGGTGAAAGTTCTAGCATTGTCAGAATAAACAGTGTTAGGAATGCCCTTTTCGTTTGTAAATCTAATGAAGGCAAAGCAAAATTCCTCCAAAGTCATAGATGGAAGAACTTCAATGTGAATAGCCCTAGTCTGAAAACACGTAAATAACAGTAAGTAGACCTTTTGCTTGTGACCAAAAGGGTCTAATACCCAAAAGTGGGCAGAGAAATCCATGCCAGTTGTGGCAAATGGCCTCACGAAATTAGTACGCGAGTCAGGTAAAGCAGGAGGATCGGGATAGGAAAAAGCTTTGGCGTTTAGCTTCTTGCATACAATGCATTTAGCCAAGACGCCGCGAACTGTGCGCTTGCAGCGTGGCACGACATAACCGTCTAACTTAAGTTTCTGAACGGTGATGTCGAGCCCCTGATGGTTAAGAAGTTTGTGAGTGTGCGAAATCAGTAAATGAGTCAAATGTGAAGAACTAGACAGCAAGATGGGGTTGCGAGTGTTATAGTCTAATTCCTCAGCATTCGCAATACGACTATTCGAACGAATGATACCGTGCGAATCGAGAAAAAGGTTTAAAGTTCTAACTAACAGCGGCGGCCGAGGACTTTTGTTTTTCAAGGCCTCGAGCTCGCCTGCAAAGTGTATACTTTGCATAGAAGAAATAAGGAACAGGAAAGCTCGCAATTTTGCATTGCCCAAATCTGCATGTCGAAAAATAGCGACAGCTTCAAACACCTTCTCAACCGTACCTAGTAACTTAGGATAGGAGGAGAAGCGTTCAATCTCCAAAATAGGAGCTTTACACGGAGGGACAACATTAACATTAATACATGCAGAGGATATAAATTGATGGGGAATGCATCCCAAGTGGCCCTTGGACCACTGGTCCTTACCTTCGCGAATCCAGTCAGGACCTGTTAACCATACATTTTTACTCTCGAGAAACTTTGATGCTTTTATGCCTCGAGTTAACATATCTGCCATATTGTACATGGTGGGAACGTATTCATAGTGAAAAGAAGCTTTAGTTGTACCTTCCAACGTTAGTCGCATGCTGTCTATATCCTTAATTCTATTACTGACAAAAATATTCTTTCGGGGAGGCTTACCACTCAATAACCAAGCCAGGGTAACCTGGGAATCGGTAAGAAAAGTTACACTTGAGACCGTGTAGGGAAAATTGACGTCACTCATCAGAGAAACAAGACACTGGTACGCAAGATACACAGCCAGAAGTTCTAGAGAAGGAAGAGTTCGTTGCCTAGGAGGTGAAACTTTAACCTTAGAGAAAAGAAGTGAGCTGCGCTCTTTTTGGACACCGTACATACAGGTTCCAAAAGCTCTTTCACTAGCATCACAGAAAATTACGAGGTCAACTTTCTCAGTTTCAACAAGATTCATCCTAGGGAACTCAAATTCATGCAATTGAGAAAATTCCTGACAAAAATTACGCCATTCTTTACAGATATCATCTGGAACGTCTTGATCCCAGCCTAGTCTCAACGGTGTTAATTTACGTAAGATGAGTTTTCCTCTAACAGAGAAAGGTAACAGAATTCCTAGCGGATCATACAACGAAGCAATGTCTGACAGCATACTTCTACGAGTTTTACAGGAAGGATTTAAGCTTTTTACAGATATGGAAAGAGAATCAGAAGAAGAGTTAAAGTTGTAACCCAACACTCTGGAGTGCTCACTGGAGCTACAAAGAGAAGGGTCAATCTGAGACAGAAGATTAGAGTTATTAGACTGCCATTGACGCAGTGGAAAGCCGCTTTCTTTGAAAGCTTTGTTTGCGCGTTGAAAAGTGTCAAGCGCAAGCTCGGGACTATTAGTTGTGAATATAAGGTTATCAACGTACAGTTTGTTAGACATGATGTCTCTAACCACCAAATCACTAATAGTTTTAGCATGTAGTTTGAGAAGAAAATTGAGAATGTAAGGGGAAGCGACAAAACCGAATAACAAGGTTGTGTACCTAAAATATTTATATTCCCCATTTTGAAAGAGAACAAAACTAAACTGATTTCGGTCAAAATTTTTGGCTAACTTCACTTGAAGGAAAGCCTTGAAAATATCTGATAGCACAACAACAGAATTAGAGCGAAAATACACCAACAAGCCAAGCAAATCATTCATGAGGTTAGGACCTACGTATGAGGCCTCATTTAGACTAGGCAATTTACCTCGCTTGAGCGAGCAATTAAACACTGGGCGTATCTTGGAAGTGGTAACGTGTTCTCTCACGACAGGCCTATGTGGTATCCACTTATGCTCACACACATTTAAATTCTCGAGAGAGAGAGGCTCAATTATACCTAGCTCGAGTTGTTCCTGAAAGACATCGTTATATTGCTTCTCTATCCCTTTACGAGAGTTAGAAGCAGCAACTTTCTGCGCGAGATAGCGCGCCAACCCGAAACTATGTGGCACTTTCGCTAGTATATTACGATTCCAAGGTATGTGAACATAATAGCGGCCTTCGTCATAAACTACGCTACTCTTAAAGTCTTTTAACTCTTTATCATTCTCCACTTCCTTAGCAGGCACCCCTATTAATTCTAAGTCTAGAAGTCTATCAAGACCGGCCTGCACATCACACTCAGTTCCATCCAAGGCAGAAGAACAAACTTTAGGAGGCTCAAAAAATGCCTCCAACATACCATGATAACGCTTAGTTTTAAGTTTACTCTTTTTTGTTTGCTTTTTTTGGTTATTCGCAATAGTCAAGGAAGAAGAAACTTTATGCAGAGCAGAAGAAGAGGAAGAAACGTCAGGCGAAACAACAGAAGGAAAAGAACTCTTAGGCGAAACAACAGAACAAGGCGAGCCACCGTCTTGCTTTTTAGCGGCCGAAGCCACAATAGGAAAAGAGGATTTATAACATTTTAGATCCCCGAAGGGTAAAAAACCGTTAGCTATACGCATAACTTTATAGCCAGCGACGTTTTGCAATTCAAGCACTCGAAAAGCTTGAAGAGCATCAACCCCCAGAATGCCGTTGATTTGAATATTGTCATCAACGACTTCAGGAAAGGAAGTAGACAGAGGAAGCTTAGTCTTAAGGAGCTCGAGTTTAGATTTCAAACCCTTCATCCCCATCTGTAGGTGCAAATTTTGCATTGCAAAAATATCAAGCTCATGCTTCTCACAGTCAGGAAGCACGAGCTCGACGTTAATGTGCTTGCCCCGCAACGGGACAGAGGCACCAACCGTGTTTACAGTAATTTGCTGCAAATCATCGTTAGAACTATTAGAACTAACGGTATTCAGGTCAATCAACGTTTGTTGACTTCCTGAGTCAATGACGAAATTTACACGTTTAGAAATATTATTAACTTTAGTAGAAAGAGCGATTACAGGGCACATTCGAAAACGTGCCTTTAACCGTCAAGAAGATGAGGCGGCAAGAGAAGAAAAACTTACAAACTTAGGGCATAACGGGCTAACGTGGGTATTAGCCTTACATAACGAACAATGAAAGGGCAAGCCTCTGCTTTTTGCAGGGCAAGACTTAGCTACGTGGTTGTGACTAAGACATACGGAACACAATTGCAACTCGCCTACTTGCTTCACGCGTTTTTCGTGAGTATCAAATTTACGGCAAGAAAAGGACGTGTGACCGGTCTGCTTACAAAACCGGCACACTTTCACGTTAGGAAGGTTAGAAGATACAGGAGAAGATTTAAACTTAGTTTCAGCTCGAGTCTTCTCCTCCACCCTATCATTGCGAAGGGAGAGACATTTCTTAGGTTTGGATTTAGTTTCCAACAGAGACAGCACATGATGCGCGTTCTCAAACATTTCTAAAGAGAAGAAACTAGCTTTACAGTAACGAAGAAGTTCTAACAAAAAAAAGTCAGGCAGTTTGGTTTTAATTATAGCAGAAAACAAGAGATTGCCTGATTTCTCGTTACGAAAATCTACTCCAAGCTTAGAGAGCTCAAGTAGACGAAACTTAACTTTAGAAAGAAAAGTCCCTATTTCTGCAAAGCTAAAGACACTGGGAGAATTTATTAATTCGTCCAGTGCAAGAGAAACTAGTTTGTCTGCGTTCAAAAATTCCCGCTTGAGCAAAGCCCAAGCAGCTTGGAAACAATTCTCATTAGGAAGTCCCTCAACCAGACTAAGGGCTCTTCCCTGCAATTGATTTTTTAAGAATATAAACTTTTGCTCCTCGCTCATATTAGGATAGGCTTGAAGAGCATTAAGAAAAGATTCCTGAAAATGGAGAAAAGAAAAAGGACAGTGTTCATTATCACTGAACTTTCTTAAAGTTAACTGAGGAGCTCGGAAAATGTTTAATGGTACATCCACAACAGAAACCTTACTAGCCTCAGAAGGAGGCGCGGTATCATTAGAGTTTGATACCTGTTCCGAAAAAACTGAATTTTTTAATTCAGCTATTAATTCAACAATAAGTACTTCATATTCAGCTCGTCTAACTAACTCCTCAGAAATTTCCTCAAGGTCAGAAGGTAGAATAGAGGAGAGATGGCGAAAGTCCTTTAGAAGGCTACTCAACTGAGGAATAGCCTCCCTTAGGAAAGAAGGTGCACAGCCAGGAGCTAGCACCTTCTTTCGCAAGGCGGTAATACTACATTTTACTCCCCGCATTTTCATGCTAAGGGCTGAGGCGTTAAACGTTTCAGTCATGTTACGTTTGCAAAAAAAGTAATAAGTAAATAGTTAATAGGCTTATTAGAAAAAAGTTCAGCTAATAAAGGTCTACACTTTTTTTAAGTGGACAAATTCGGTTACATCCCTATATTATATAGATAGAAAAAATAAAAAAAGACACAGAATACACAAAAAGGTTCTTCCCCACCAATTAAAGTTTGATCACATTATAAATGGTTACACAATTAAATTTTTCGCAAAAATACTATTTTTAAATTTTCGCTTCAATATATTTAATTTATTACTTACATACTAATACACAAAAGTGCAATCAGAAAATTCTAATTGTGCAAGGTAAACAAGAGACTAGCTTCCAAAAGCACAGGGAGCCAGTAATACGAACAATAGTACCTTGCACAAAAAACGACACAAAAAAATGCACCTTAAGCTAAATGAGAAGAGAACCACCCCGGCCTCAAGCCCGGAAAGCTCGGCAATCAACAAGATTTTCCTAATTACGGAAAATTTATTACATTTATTTTAAGTTTTTTTTTTATGAAAAACAGTTATTTAAACTGGAGAAAGAAGAAACAAAAAGATATAGTCACCAGGATTATTCCTGAAGCAACTCCAGCCTTACTTAGCAGCTGACGAACGAATTGCGCACATCAGAACTGCGAACTTTCAAATGAAATGAAGAATTTTATAATTTAAGAAATTCTTCGTATAAATGAATTTTGAGTTGAAAGAACAAAGATTTGAAGATTAGATCACTTTCTTCGAAGTATTCGAAGATTAAATCACTTTCCTCATAAAGTTGCGAAGATTACAATTACGTTAAACTTGACTTCGAAAAAAGTAACTTTCGAAGGAAACAAATATTAAGATTTATATAAATAGAACTTTTCTTCGAAAAAAAGAACTATGTCGCGCTAACCACCTAAGCGCCAACTTCCAGATAAACCTGGCATTGACATAGTCTCTTCTGCATTAAGTTAAATGATAATATGACAAGCAAAGACAATAAATAAGGATTGCTCACCTGAACTTCGAAGAAAAGTTGTCCAGGGAACACTTCCTCAATGATAGCCGGCTCTCCGGGCTCTCAGATGCCCGAAAGCAGGACCGGTTTAGAAGTCGTAACGCACAAGGCACGTGCTGTCGACTCCATAGGTGGTTGTCTTCTGACGTGTCAGCCGGCGAAGGCCTCGACGTCACGTGCGCTCCGAATCCGTTGTTGTGACTTCGGATGCAGCTCGCAAAGATAAACGAACATATTAAGGATGTTCGACATACGCATTTGTTGCCAGGAAGGGGAAGCAATCCATTATTGCCTGCTTGTCATATTTAATTAATTTAATTCTTTTAGGTCAATTAAGATTGATTTTGACCCAGTCCCTTATACTACAAGATATTAATTAACTTGCATGGGACATACAAGAGGAGCAGGCTGGAGTTGCGACAATAGTTGAACAACAGCGACAGGGGGAGTGATGGGGTGAGGGAACAGTACTACCTGTTGTTTAGGGGGGGGGGGGGGGACAATAATGCCTGTTCCGGTGTGGGGGAGGGGGGGTTGACGGGGACAATACAGCCTGTTCCCACGGCGGTGAGGGTGCAGGGGGTGGGGAGGAGGTGTTTGGGGGGGGGGGGGGGGGAAGGAAGCACGGGAAAATTTTTAATTGTCACCGAGTCAGTGGGTAATGAAGCATTGAACTTGGGCTGTATTGCAAAGAAAGATGTACTCATCCAGATAACAATGAAGTTATTTGCGATGAGAGTAAACTTTGTATGATCGTGATATTTATTATACCATGATTATATTGAGGTTAGGATAATTATACATGGAAGAAAATGTCCTTGGAATGTAATTAAAACAAGTAAAAATTTGAAATAAAATGACCTTGTTACGTATTCTGACTTAGCCTCAATGTATGATAAAACTAACAAAAGTCGTAAAAAAGATCTTAGCTAATAAACCAAAGCGAAACATTAATTATTGCTTAATAAATTATATGTGACTAGAATGAAGTAATGCGTAATGCACTGACGGGGAAGCACAGAGCTCTGTCGAAGTTTCATACTATGTCACTAAAATAAAACTAAACGCAATTGAAATAATTTAAAAAAAAACAGGCCAACACAAACTTACACACAAGAAACCACTAAAATGAAACGACCATCAAACTAATTTTAAAAAACAAATCACGCAAACATTAACACTATGCCATTTAAATAAAACTGAGCGCAATAACAATAACTACATAGCACTAAAATGAAACTGAGCGCAATAACAATAACTACATAGCACTAAAATGAAACTGAGCGCAATAACAATAACTACATAGCACTAAAATGAAACTGAGCGCAATAACAATAACTACATAGCACTTAAATGAAACTGAGCGCAATAACAATAACTACATAGCACTAAAATGAAACTGAGCGCAATAACAATAACTACATAGCACTAAAATGAAACTGAGCGCAATAACAATAACTACATAGCACTAAAATGAAACTGAGCGCAATAACAATAACTACATAGCACTAAAATGAAACTGAGCGCAATAACAATAACTACATAGCACTAAAATGAAACTGAGCGCAATAACAACAACTACATAGCACTAAAATGAAACTGAGCGCAATAACAATAACTACATAGCACTAAAATGAAACTGAGCGCAATAACAATAACTACATAGCACTAAAATGAAACTGAGCGCAATAACAATAACTACATAGCACTAAAATGAAACTGAGCGCAATAACAATAACTACATAGCACTAAAATGAAACTGAGCGCAATAACAATAACTACATAGCACTAAAATGAAACTGAGCGCAATAACAACAACTACATAGCACTAAAATGAAACTGAGCGCAATAACAACAACTACATAGCACTAAAATGAAACTGAGCGCAATAAAAATAATCACAAATATTGCTTAATTTTAAATAAACACCATAAATAATTACAAATAAAGAAGTAACCCGAACTTTCTCACAGAGGCCCGGGACAGTCGGTCCCGGCTTTCTCACGGGATACAGCGTCCGGGCCCTGCAGGTCCCGGTCCATCTGCTTCTTCCTCTGTGGTGCTGGCAGGCGTCTGGTGCTGGCAGGCGTCTGGTGCTGGCAGGCGTCAGGTGCTGGCAGGCGTCTGGTGCTGGCAGGCGTCTGGTGCTGGCAGGCGTCTGGTGCTGGCAGGCGTCTGGTGCTGGCAGGCGTCAGGTGCTGGCAGGCGTCTGGTGCTGGCAGGCGTCTGGTGCTGGCAGGCGTCTGGTGCTGGCAGGCGTCTGGTGCTGGCAGGCGTCAGGTGCTGGCAGGCGTCAGGTGCTGGCAGGCGTCAGGTGCTGGCAGGCGTCAGGTGCTGGCAGGCGTCAGGTGCTGGCAGGCGTCAGGTGCTGGCAGGCGTCAGGTGCTGGCAGGCGTCAGGTGCTGGCAGGCGTCTGGTGCTGGCAGGCGTCAGGTGCTGGCAGGCGTCTGGTGCTGGCAGGCGTCTGGTGCTGGCAGGCGTCAGGTGCTGGCAGGCGTCAGGTGCTGGCAGACGTCTGGTGCTGGCAGGCGTCAGGTGCTGGCAGGCGTCAGGTGCTGGCAGGCATCAGGTGCTGGCAGGCACCAGGTGCTGGCAGGCATCAGGTGCTGGCAGGCATCAGGTGCTGGCAGGCGTCAGGTGCTGGCAGGCATCAGGTGCTGGCAGGCGTCAGGTGCTGGCAGGCATCAGGTGCTGGCAGGCGTCAGGTGCTGGCAGGCGTCAGGTGCTGGCAGGCATCAGGTGCTGGCAGGCGTCAGGTGCTGGCAGGCGTCAGGTGCTGGCAGGCATCAGGTGCTGGCAGGCGTCTGGTGCTGGCAGGCATCAGGTGCTGGCAGACGTCAGGTGCTGGCAGGCGTCTGGTGCTGGCAGGCGTCAGGTGCTGGCAGGCATCAGGTGCTGGCAGGCATCAGGTGCTGGCAGGCACCAGGTGCTGGCAGGCATCAGGTGCTGGCAGGCATCAGGTGCTGGCAGGCGTCAGGTGCTGGCAGGCGTCAGGTGCTGGCAGGCATCAGGTGCTGGCAGGCGTCAGGTGCTGGCAGGCGTCAGGTGCTGGCAGGCATCAGGTGCTGGCAGGCTTCTGGTGCTGGCAGGCGTCAGGTGCTGGAAGGCGTCAGGTGCTGGCAGGCATCAGGTGCTGGCAGGCATCAGTTGCTGGTAGGCATCAGGTGCTAGCAGACATCTGGTGCTAGCAGGCATCATGTGCTGGCAGGCGTCAGGTGCTGGCAGGCGTCAGGTGCTGGCAGGCATCAGGTGCTGGCAGGCGTCTGGTGCTGGCAGGCGTCAGGTGCTGGCAGGCGTCAGGTGCTGGCAGGCGTCTGGTGCTGGCAGGCATCAGGTGCTGGCAGGCGTCAGGTGCTGGCAGGCGTCAGGTGCTGGCAGGCATCAGGTGCTGGCAGGCGTCAGGTGCTGGCAGACGTCAGGTGCTGGCAGGCGTCTGGTGCTGGCAGGCGTCAGGTGCTGGCAGGATTTCGAGTAATTTTTTGTATGAAAAGCCCAAACTTGAGAATTTCTAAAGGAAAAGCAGCATGCCGCGTAGTCACGTCTGTAGAAAACATTTCGCGCCCGACTATACCGCTTCGATGACCTAAGTTTTCTGGAAGCACTCACTGGGAGGTGAAACTTTTGTATGTATGGGAGTTGGCCCTCCTAGGGGGAAGATGTGTGTCCCTGAGATCGTTGTTAGATAGGCCTTCTTTTTTTTAAATAATATAGGTTTTATATTTAGAAGCTTGAAACGGAGAAAGCAGTTAGTATTGAAATCATATTCATTAGAACTTCGGATGCAAAGTCTTATAATAAAATGTCTGGGAAGAATCAATTCATTCTGTAAAAGGTTTTGCGTTTTAGAGAATGAATATATTCTTTCTAGATATTCTATAATAAAACTTTGTGTGTAAAGTCCTAATAAATATGATTTAAATATTAACTGCTTTATTCGTTTTCAAGTTGTATAGGTTACATGTTTGTAACGAATTTTTTTCGGTTCACAGCAGTCTTGTTTTTCAGCACCTGATAATTTCTTCTTTAGCTTTTATCTGATTTCATGAACTTATTTCCAAATGCACTGTTTTTATGTGCAGGGTGAGCATACCTTGTGCATAGATTCCCCGTTCCTTAGCTCTATACTGAATGGCTCCTATCTTCTCTCTCTCTTTGGAGCACCTTTATTGTGGTTAGGGAGACCTAAAATAACATATATTCCGAATTTATAAACGAGGAAGACTGCTCGTAGGTTAAGCATTATTTAATACTAGTGTGCACGGCCCGCCAAAAATGCCGGGATTCAATATCTTTCTTGTGAAAACTTTCCAGATGTGGATGACTAACAAAAATATCCATCCTAACAGTACCCGTGATCAAATTTGTTGTTGTACTTGCGCACTGGTGAAACTCGTATCACAGATGCGTTCATTATGGCTATCTTTATGAGCATGACAGAGAAATGGAAGAAGCGGATAACAAACATATAAGCCATGGGTATTGTTAGGTAAGTTGCAGGACCCGTGGAAATTCCTCAGACCCGTGGAAATTCCTATGTGGACCCGTGTAAAAATTCTGTCATATTACCTAACCTATGCTAACCTATCCCATCCTAATCTAACCAAACCTATCCTAAACGAACACATCCTGGTACAAATCAGGCATATCAATGCATGTAAAGGCCATCTTTTGGTACGGGTGTCCCTACTGAGGAATTCGGTATCCATGATACCGCAAACTCAGACATCCTATGTTTCTTAAGAAGCGGGCACCAAACAAATACATAAGTAAACAAACAACGGGTATTATTAGGTTAGATTGCACATAGTCAAGTCTATAAAACGTTTCGGAGTCCTGCTCCATCTTCAGTAAGTACAGTCTGAAAAAACGTAAAGAGACAAAAGTTCATCAGGCATGGTAGAAAAGAAAATTCGTAACAAAACACTATTATTGAAAAAAACATATATTCTAATATCATCTTCTGGAAACACCGCCCCAATTGATCATACGGATGGATTGGGGGAGAATCTTTAAACGCTGTAGTAGAATGGATACACGAGTGCTCGATTGAGGCTAGACTGGGGAAGAATATTTTAATGCTGGGGCAGAATGGATAAGAACAACGTCCGTGCTGTGCTCGATTAACACAAACGAAGATGCCTCAAAATGAACATGAGTTCTGTACACCGTCTGGTAACTCTATAACATCTCACTCGTACTCTCCATCACACAATTCACAGTTTGGTGCAGCAAATAGCACCACTCTGTAGGCAATGGCTCTACGTGCGCTGCGCTAAGTGCATGCGCTAATGGAGCTGAACTTTAGTAAGGTTCTTTGCGTACTGTTAATGTAGCTCTCGAGCACTAGTTGAGTAGTAAAGGGCCTTAACTACTGCCATTTTGTCGTCGTTACGCTGGGGCTGCTAACAGCTTACTGTTCTCGATCTCCCCCTTCGCGTGCTAATAAAAGTGCGGTTTGTAATAGAAGTAATATATTTTTTTATCAATAACTGTTGATTAGCAAAATAATATATTTTTTGACTACTGTTGATGAAATGATGTTCATCATGAAATAATATTTTTTATCAATTACTGTTGATAAAATGGGGCTTATGTTTAATTATTTACTATGGAAATATTTGAAAAGCTAGACTTTCCCGCGTGTGTAATTTGAGTTTTCGTGATTATGTGTAGTTGCTTTACAGTTTTTGGGTCACCATAGAAAAAAAATTATAGATTCGCAGCTCACTGTTCCCTCGCCTCTCCCGAGTTAGTATTAATTAAATAGGGTCCATTTTTGATTATGCATTAGGAAATATCTTAAAAGCTAGATTTTCTTTATGTAATTTTTCTTTCAACACACAAAATTTCAATAATTTCGATGAAAAATGAGCGTGACATGCCATTTCTATTTAGTTATGCAGCATATCTGTATGGTCTTGTTGTTATAACGGTTCTTATAAATGAGAAGTAAAAATTAATTTCTTTGCTGAAATCGTCTTACGAAGGAAGTGGGACAGAGAATGAGAATGAAATATGAAAGAAAGTGTTGTGTGAAAGACAGTGAGCAATGAAAGAAAGTATGTGATGAAAGGAAGATCAGTCTTGAGAATAGGTTCTCGAAAATAGGACACGAGTTTTACTCGTATAGGACTTTGAAACACAAGGTTAATTCAAGTAAGTTATGAAGCTTCTTCGAAGTTATTTGCCTAAATTACTTCAACTTTGTGTATTTATAACACTTTGACCGCAACGTGGGCCACCGGTGGCCACGGAGGGGATTTTCATGATGCTGCTGACCGACCAGTAGTCACAAACTCAATTACCATAAACACTTAATTAAAGCTAAATGAAGGCACGATCCAGTTAATGTTTGCTATTTTTAATATTGCCCTCTACAATTGACTTTAAATTTGAGTTGAATATTGAACTTCAGTTTAACCCATTGCGGTCAAACCGTTGAATTGCCTGAAAATTTAATCAAGTTGCAATAAAATCGAATTAATTTGTTTTAGAATTGAATCATTTGCCTAAAAATTGAATTAAGTTGCTTCAAAATTGAATCATTTGGCTAAAAATTGAATTAAGTTGCTTTAAAATTAAATCATTTGCCTAAAAATTGAATAAAGTTGCTTTAAAATTAAATCATTTGCCTAAAAATTGAATTAAATTGCTTCAAAATTGAATCATTTGCCTAAAAATTGAATTAAGTTGCATTAAAATTAAATCATTTGCCTAAAAATTGAATTAAGTTGCTTTAAAATTAAATCATTTGCCTAACAATTGAATTAAGTTGCTTCAAAATTGAATCAAATTGCCTTGAAATTTGACGTAAGTTCTTTCTTTCAAAATATTAGACTCTAGGCGCAATAAAATCATAAAATATATGATATAAATTTATTTGAAATTTATGGCTTGAGTCGTCTGAAAATCTGAATTTTGAGTTGCTCGAAAAATCGATTGCTCAACATACAGCGTAGATTATTTTAAAAATAATTTTCAGTAGCATTAAGTTCATTTAAACCTAAGTCACGTCAGTATCTACGAGGAGTTTTAAATGAAAGTATTCATAAAAACACTTCAGCAAAGGCTTGCTCCTCCCGTCTGGATTCGGCGTACACAGACGGCGCACACGGACGTACACGGAGTGCGTATAAGGACGTACACTGACGGTGTATACGGACGTACACGGACAATGAGCCAACAAATTGTGCTATAAAAAAGTCCTCGAGAAAACTTTTTTCTAGAAAAGCGTCAGCTGAGAATTAAAAAAGAAATTCGCTGTAGGAACGAACAGCATAAAAGTAGCTTTCCCTTGATACGCTTGTCACATCACGACTGGAAGTGTGGGTACAAATGAAGACATTTAAGGAGAAAATCCTCATCCTATTTGTCGGTTTACTCTGTGTGGTTACTCACTACCGCTAACGCAGGACACCATGTGGTTGATGCCACAGGAAACCGAGCCGGTGGCGGTTGGGAGGTTCGGTTGCGCGGTTGTTTGCCATCTGCGCTTTTGTAGCAGACGACGACGACGCTTTTGTAGCAGACGACAACGGTGGCTGCCAGGTGTCCGGACGGAAGTCTATTCGACTCCGAGCTTTTAAAGGCCTTACAATTAATGAGAACGTGGGAGGAGTGAGAATCGATAACATAGATCAAAAAAGTGGGCTTTTGTTGGAAAAATTCTTGTAAAATGATGAACTATTGGACTCTCAGCTTTTAAAGGCCTTACAATTAAAGAGATGTGGGAGGAGTGAGAATCTCAAACAGAGATAAAAAATGTGAGGCTTTTGTGCTAGGGAAACTTCCCGTAGAATGGTCAATCGAAATGAACTATAAAAGTACTCGTAAAAATAACAGTACTTTAGTTAACGAAGACTTGTTATACGGCGGAAAGATGAGCGTGTAACGTTCATATGAGAAGGCGTTTAGGAAGGCATTTGAGAAAGAATGCCGAAAATAAACAAAAGACTTTTAATTCATTACACATACGAAGAAATGCGACCCTCAATCACACAAAATAGAGGAGACATTAAAATTGTGATCCACCTTGTGCGGATTACAAGGTAGAATTTCGTTGGGGATGCCCTACGGTAAGAATAAACCAGAGAGTTCAAAACAGGAAAAGAATAAGCCGGAAAAAAGAAGCCACCTTAAAACTATTAATCAGAGCGACGTTTAACTGGAAGTTACGAAAGTATTTTTCACACAGTAATTTAAATTCACGTGAAAATTTCTCAGAAGGCGCTCCAAAATACGGGAATGAGCAGTATATATGGTCATTTTTGTTTTCTTCAATAGCTTCTGACGTGTATTGCTATGAGAGAATTTTCTTAATTTACGAATTAAAGACACAAATAAAATCGAAAAGAGATTGCACTGGTCAACATATCCAATTTTCCAGCCACAAAGAAGGTTATAAACTCCAAATGCACACCATACAAGACTATTGCCTCTACCCGATGCTCTAACACAGGGGCCTCCAAACTTTTCAATGTATTTACCACAATCATGCGGACCGAAGAGATAAAAAATAAAAAACAATTTAATTCAGCGATGCCAGTCGTACGATAATTATTTTTTCAAGGCCACCACACAGGTATTTGTTTGGCGGGCCGGATAAAATTGTGTTGCGGGCCGGATGTGGCCCGCGGGCCATAGTTTGGAAACCCTTGCCCTAAGAGATAGGATCTGAATGCAAATAGCACATTGTCAGACTCGCTTCCTGCACCTGCGTAAGTTAACGATCGTAAAAGTAACACCTCTCAAGCAAGGGCGCATTGGCTGGAAAAACGCGCGATGTGCTCATTTACGACTGGTCAGTTTGAGGACGTGACTGGCTACGCTCCGAGTATCACTTACAGGCACGTTGAGATATCTACTCGCTTGGGAAATGCGTTTATTCCTGTCAATCAATTCCCAGCTTACGAAATTTTCGTTTTAACACGTTAACTGCGATGGGTTAAACTGAAGTTAAATATTCAATTCGAATTTTAATTCAATTGTAGTAATCTACTTTGAAAATAGCAAACATAAACTGGATCTGGCTTTTATTTAGCTTTCATTAAGTATTTATAACCAATGAGTTAGTGACTGCAGGTGGGTCAGCAGCACTTTGAAAACCACCTAAGGGACCACCGGTGGGTCCCTTCGCAGGGAACGTGTTAAGAACTGATCGAGAACTCTATAAGCTCATACCATTCTTCCCATGTGAATTTGATTTAAGAATTTCCATAGCCTTGGTGTTTAATACTTTTAAACCTAACACATGGCAATTTAGCCATTCCTAACAATTTAAATTAAAGTAATTGTTATTTGTGTTGCCTTGCGGGCTGTCGCCCTAGGAACCTTGAACCCGCACGTATGATTAACGTGAGAAAAGATAAAAAGAAATAAACTGGTGATTTCCTGTGAAGTTGAGTCCTGAAATGTGCAAAATTTGATTTTAATATGTCTTGAAATAAATATTCTTATTTGGTAAACATGCAAAGGTATTGTAATAGCCGTGTCTGTGGCTGACACAGCTATCTCTAAGGTCGATATAACTATGTCAATTGTTGACGAAGTCAATGGATTGGTTGACATAACTATGTCTGGAGTTGACATGACTATGTCGTTGGTTAACATAGCCACGCCAATGGTTGACATAATTATGTCAATGGTTGAAATAATAGTTTCACTGGCTGACATAGCAATATGTCAATGGTCGACATAGTTTTCATACCCCCCACAACACCTGCCCAATGAGGGCTCAATGCAACCAATGATCTTATACATATTCTTGTTTATTTTTTATTAACTTGTGCTTCTCCCTAAATCCTGCGTCGACAACCATCATGTGTATTACGATAACCATGTATGAATAGCAATTAAGGAGCTAAATCATATGTTCCAACACTTAACATGGGTGTTACGATAACCATGTATAAATAGCAATTAAGGGTTTCTATGTTAATGTATTTGAATGCATTTTTCGCTTTCATTTTCAAAACTTGTGCGTACTAATGAAAGTGTTTTTCAAATGAGCGTCGCGAGGATTGTGCTCTCTTAGTTCAAAATCAGATTAGGCAAGGAAAGGAACTCAATTTTGTTGTACTTTTCTATGAAGCATTTTGTTTCAACATTCTACACGGGTATTACGATACCAATGTGTTATAATCATTTAAGGATCTTAATGTTAAGGTGTTTTAAAAACCAATGTATCGACATTTCATATTTGTACTTTATTGGAAATAAAATGTTTTTCTTTTTCTTTTCTTTCTTTCTACACCGCACCACCGCTCTCGCAAGACACTTCTACTTCTCACACCACACCGCGAACGCATCTGATGTGATGCAGTTTGTGTCAGGTCAAAAGTAATAAGTTATTGATTATTAGATTATCAACCATTGAAATGGCTGTTGAAATACATATGTGGAATAACATTTCGATCATTTGAATATCAACCATTGAAATGGCTGTTGAAATACATATGTGGAATAACATTTCGATCATTTGATTATCAACCATTGAAATGGCTGTTGAAATACATATGTGGAATAACATTTCGATCATTTGAATATCAACCATTGAAATAGCTGTTGAAATACATATGTGGAATAACATTTCGATCATTTGAATATCAACCATTGAAATGGCTGTTGAAATACATATGTGGAATAACATTTCGATCATTTGATTATCAACCATTGAAATGGCTGTTGAAATACATATGTATGTATGTGTACCGTGTATTGGTCGAAATGTAAGGACATTTTAAATATCAATGTCACACTCCCATGGATCCATTTTGTCAGAGGTTAACTGTAAACTTATTTTTGAAAGGTCTTGGCCCTGAAAATGAAATTCATCCAATGACATCACTAACTCCTCACACAGCTTCTGTTCACCTCGTGAGGTTTGTCCGTCAATCGAGGGCACTTAAATTAAAAATTTGATAAATCTTATGCGTTGTAACACATTTCAGTCATTAAATTTTTTTGGATATAAACAGTTTTTCTTTTTTATTTCCTTCACTGTCTTGAGGCCGACAGAAATTACTTACGAAGAATTGCGCTCTATGAACAATCCTAGGATAGTTCAAGCGTTACTCCCATAGTAATTCAAAATAATTCCAAGGCAATCCCGCTATTTATGGGTTTTGGGAATAATTACGGGATTTAATATAAAGGATCAGCCACCTTGACTTGTGCACACACTTTGGCTGGGTGTAGACACACCTTATGTGTGTGTGCGTAAATTATACGTACATTGTGTGTGCATACAAGCCAATCCTGGGAGTGCACACACATACCTTGTGTATGCTTAAATTACACATACCATATGCGTGGGCATACAAGACAAGCCTAGGTGTGTGTATGTGAACATATGCGTACTCTGGGTGCACATGTGTGCACGTACACGATGTGTGCATTCCTGTACCCATAGCTCAGGGTATGCGTGTGCGCGCGCATCTCACGACAGCTGGGCGGGCATAGCGTATATTTTTTTATCCTTCACTTTCTTCCTTTCTTCCTACATCCTTCCATTGAATGCTCACGGGTGAGGGGGGAGTGAGGGATGGGGGGTGGGGGTGGGGAGGGGTACTCGATAGTTGTAGTCACCCTCACGCTGACGCGGTGTTGCCATCTCGCTCAAAATGTCTGGAGATCTTTTTCCAAAATCTAGGATACCGATTACAAAGATTTCGCAATTCTTCTGAAGTTTTTTCTGACTTCTATGGAAACTCAGAAAAGTTTGTGAATTTATATACGAATCGCCAGGTGAATATTTTCTGCGTGATTGAAGTTTTTAAAGAAGATGCACTCTTCAATTTAGGATTTGGTCCCCGTACAGTTCACAGTTCATCTTCAGACTCAGTAGCTGCGGAGGCGGTGAGAAGGAAGGGTGTGTGACGCTTGTGGCTTGAATGCGGTTGCCCGCGGCAGGCTGTGGCTTACCTTTGACAATTTCTTATCATTGCTGATCGCGAGGAACTGTGATAAATCAACACCTGCATGCTATTGAACCTTTTTATTACAAACGGTAGCAATCCAGAAACCGATTCTTGTGATTTTTAGAGGAAATTTGTTTTGAGCGCTTCCGTGGATCATTACTTGCAAAGCGACAGCGTTGCAGTCTCCGACATATCGAGGAGCTTGCTGCGATATATATTGCAGGTGGGTGGTGCTATGCATTCGTAGTTCTGTTGTGTCTTAGATGTTGCGTGGTCCTAATGTTTGATTTTAGCTTCAGCTCAGATACTAGAACGCATTCCTGATGACCTTGGAGATGCCATCCCACATGTTGGAATGACGAGGAATGGTGGGATTCTTAAAACCTCACAAAGCTGAAATTAATGTCAAATGCCATCTATTACTCTCAAAATTATTAAAAATTTTAAGGTTTAGCGACGGAAAATAACGTTATAGGTTATTTGCCGTTGTAAGTTGTATAAAGTTATTAAGTTAAAGGAAATATTACGAAAGAAATTCAGGTTTAGCGACGAAAAGTATTTAGTGTAGTAAGTGAAGCATCTTTTGTGCAATTCTGAAAAAGTTTTAACAAAATATCAGGCTTAGCAACAAAAAATAACTAGTACTAGAATTTTCTCAAAAAATAATTAGTGATAGAATTTTCTGAAAAATAACTAGTGCTAGAATTTTCTGAAAAATAACTAGTGCTAGAATTTTCTCATTTTCATACAAGGCTGGATCGCTACAGACTTTGATGGAGTGCCAGATGAACCTTGCTCTCGAAAGCTACTTCCTGCTGCCAGTACTGAGAGACGTACTGTGTCTGTCTCTAAATATAGTAGCGGGACTTTAAAGAAGCGAGATTAAAGTAATGAAATTTTTTTTTTGAGTAGTTGAAAAAAAAATGAAATGAAAATGAAACTAAAGTGACGTACGTACTGCGTCTGAATAAAATCGATTATGAGGCCATCAAGGTAGCATGATCTTATATAAGCGAGATGCTACTAAACTGAAAATGTTGCGAAATAAACTAGACTAACAAAAACAGAATTATTTTATTTTAAAAAACAATAAAATGTGCAAATATTGTACAATTATGGGATCTGCTTGAAATTGAATTTTCAAATGGAATCTATTGATTTAAATTGATTTTTTCTGGGAAAGGCTTAAGTGGGATTTACGAGGAAGAAGATGTTCACCATAGATCCTCTTTCGAAAATAGCCTTAGTATATTGTCTCTATTGTTACAATTTTCCCTAATCTCTTTTTTAAATTCACTGCCATTTTTTTTTAATTAGCTGTTTCTTCCTCATTTTGATGGAGAGAACCTGATGCCAGTGTCAGTCGAATGACGGTGGTTGTGATGGTGGTAATATGAGTACAATAATAATGACGCTAAAGGGTTGAAGCTTCCACCAAAAGAATATATGTAAATAAATAAGAATAAATAATTTTATAAATTATTATTAAATGAATAAATTATTTTGCGAGCGCATACGTTCTTTTTCAGCATTTTCACACATTATATCTGCAGGTGCCGAATCAGTCGGTGTTTCCACTTTAGTGTAGTGTCCTTTTAAAGTAATTTCATGATTAGGGTGGGATACTGGGATTAAGAGTTAAATTAAGGAAAATCATCAGTATTTACGAAACTATTTTTTTTGTACGACATTTACATGATTAAAAATTTTTCCTTCTTTTACTCCAAAATGTATGAGACATAATTCGTGACAAATTTCTTAATTTTATTTTCATCCAACTCACGTAGGACTATTCTATTTTCACCGCAGTCGTATACCGGTTAGTTCAGGGTCAAACTTAACTTCACCTAAAACTCCAGGTTGAATCTGAACTTAACTTAGAACTCCAAGTTGGAATTTAACTTGAAATTTCAGATTAAAACAACTTAAAATTACAGGTTGATACTTAACCTTAACTCAGAACTCCAGATTGAAATTTAACTGAACTTAAAACTCCATATTTATATTTAACTGAACTTAAAACTCCAGATTTATACTTAACTGAACTTAAAACTCCAAATTTAAATTTAACTGAACTTAAAACTCCAAATTTAAATTTAACTGAACTTAGAACTCCAGATTGAAATTTAGCTGAACTTAAAACTCCAGATTTAAATTTAACTGAACTTAAAACTCCAGGTTGAAACTTGACGTGACTTAGAACTCCAGGTTGAAACTTAACGTAACTTAGAACTCCAGATTAAAACTTAACTTACAACTCCACGTTGAAACTTAACTTACAACTCCAGGTTGAAACTAAACCAAACTTAGAAATCCAGGTAAACACTTAACTTCAGGACAAGGTTTCTTTGCGTTATATTCACGTTCAGCAACCCTCACTAGACAGCGTCGCGCTTCTCCGTTGAAAATGCACAAGCACTCGTTGAGGCAGAAAACAAGTCTCGTTAGCGCTAATTGAAACATTTTACCAGACGAATAACTTTGTTCATTTCTTTTCCAGCAGTTACAAATTTCTCGTAATGAATTTAACAAGTCATTTTCGTAATTTTTCATGTTATCAGTTTATCAATTTTTCGTAATGAATTTAATAAGTCATTTTCGTGATTGATCATGTTATCAGTTTATCAATTTATCGTAATGAATTTAATAAGTCATTTTCGTAATTGATCATGTTATCAGTTTATCAATTTCTCGTAATGAATTTAATAAGTCATTTTCGTAATTGATCATGTTATCAGTTTATCAATTTCTCGTAATGAATTTAATAAGTCATTTTCATAATTTGTCCCTCATAATTAGACGAAAATCATAATTGAGGGCAAACGTTGGACCGTTTTTCCTGGCGGTGCATTCGTCTTGCGTCGATGTCAACATGCGAAAAGATAATTTCTTATTCAATTTTCTTTTTAATAGAAAAAATGAGAGTATTTTTCCATTTTCTGACAATTGTTTCGATGGAGAAAACTGTGAGTAGTTTCCAATTTTCTGTGGGTAGTTTTTAGTTTTCTGTATAGAAATGCGCTTATAATATTCCTGAAAAGTGGCACGTAACATGTCTTAATTTTCATACAGTAATTTTGATGGTAGAGCTTGTGTCTTCATTGCGTAGAATATATAGAGAGGAGAAAGTCGTTCTTTTTTTACTGAGGATAGCTAAGTAAACCAACCCGTGCGTACTCATACACGCTGGGTCACAGTGTGATCTTGTAGTGCCCTGCTACTTAGAGTAGCATCAATCTTTTCCTTTCTCTGATGTGTGAAAATGAGGCACAACGAGGTTCATTTCGTTTGCGTATTTGAAAGGTTTTTCTGCTGCCATAATAATCTTGTATTCGCTCATCAGCCCTTTTTAAATTATATTTTATCCTCCAGTAATTCACGCACTCCATATATGTGTAGGCAAATTTCTCCTTCTTCTTTCTTGTTTGTCACTGTAATGTTTTAATGATTTATGGAGCCTCCATTTGTGTTGAGGATTTTTGGAGCATCCATTTGTGTTGAGGATTTTTGGAGCATCCATTTGTGTTGAGGGTTTTTGGAGAATCTATTTGTGTTGATGATTTTTGGAGCATCCATTTGTGTTGATGATTTTTGGAGCATCTATTTGTGTTGATGATTTTTGGAGCATCCATTTGTGTTGATGATTTATGGAGCATCCATTTGTGTTGATGATTTTTGGAGCATCCATTTGTGTTGATGATTTATGGAGCATCCATTTGTGTTGAGGATTTTTGGAGCATCCATTTGTGTTGATGATTTTTGGAGCATCCATTTGTGTTGATGATTTATGGAGCATCCATTTGTGTTGATGATTTTTGGAGCATCCATTTGTGTTGATGATTTATGGAGCATCCATTTGTGTTGAGGATTTTTGGAGCATCCATTTGTGTTGATGATTTTTGGAGCATCCATTTGTGTTGAGGATTTTTGGAGCATCCATTTGTGTTGATGATTTTTGGAGCATCCATTTGTGTTGATGATTTTTGGAGCATCCATTTGTGTTGATGATTTATGGAGCATCCATTTGTGTTGATGATCTTTGGTGCATCCATTTGTGTTGATGATTTTTGGAGCATCCATTTGTGTTGATGATTTATGGAGCATCCATTTGTGTTGATGATTTTTGGAGCATCCATTTGTGTTGATGATTTTTGGAGCATCCATTTGTGTTGATGATTTTTGGAGCATCCATTTGTGTTGATGATTTTTGGAGCATCCATTTGTGTTGATGATTTTTGGAGCATCCATTTGTGTTGAGGATTTTTGGAGCATCCATTTGTGTTGATGATTTTTGGAGCATCCATTTGTGTTGATGATTTTTGGAGCATCCATTTGTGTTGATGATTTATGGAGCATCCATTTGTGTTGATGATTTTTGGAGCATCCATTTGTGTTGATGATTTTTGGAGCATCCATTTGTGTTGATGATTTATGGAGCATCCATTTGTGTTGATGATTTTTGGAGCATCCATTTGTGTTGATGATTTTTGGAGCATCCATTTGTGTTGATGATTTTTGGAGCATCCATTTGTGTTGATGATTTTTGGAGCATCCATTTGTGTTGATGATTTTTGGAGCATCCATTTGTATTGATGATTTTTGGAGCATCCATTTGTGTTGATGATTTTTGGAGTATCCATTTGTGTTGATGATTTTTGGAACATCCATTTGTGTTGATGATTTTTGGAGCATCCATTTGTGTTGATGATTTTTGGTGTGTTGATTTTTGGAGTATCTAATTGTGTTGACGATTTTTCAGAGCATGTTTTGATAATTTTTACTGATGAAACTCTGCTACGGTGACGGTTTCAGAGCAGCGTTCACAAAACTGATAAACGAAGCAACAAAATTACACTCTATGAATAAATATGCTTATCTACCAATAAATGTTTCGTAAACATGACAATGAAAAAGATTACATATATACAAAAGCCAATTCGACTAGGAGTAAAGCGGTGAAATGCTTTATAAAATTGACGATGACAAAGGAATAAATATGCGATATCAAAAGCAAATTTAACAGGGGAAATGAAGTCATTAGAATAATCGCGGTCGTACGTGGCTGTAACTGCAGAGATTACGGAGGAATCGGGTCAAAGAACAGGAGAGAGAGGAATGCAAGGCGTGGGAAATAGTGAAAGGGATACTGAAGTGCGCAGGTCTCGACATCGTACGAAAACGCGTTCACACAATTGTTTCAACCGAAATGTTCGGGGCCGGCACTTATGAAGAAATAGTAAATGGTGGAATTATTGTAGTAAATGGTGGAATTATTGTAGTAAATGATGGAATTATTGTAGTAAATGATGGAATCATTGTAGTAAATGGTGGAGTTATGGTATCATGGTAAATGATGCAATTATAGGGCTACGAAAAGCCGAACCCTTGGGTTATTATTGTCACGATTTTAATGGCATATATATTAAAAAGTGAAATCCAATTTATAATAATTCACTGTTGTTGGTTGGTACATCTCTCTGTGACGCTCTTAAGGGGGGGATATGCTAAATTACCGTGTCTGGGGTACGACCTGATGACATGATTTATTATGGGATTTATTGAACATGACTTGTTGTGTGCTTTATCGAACATGACTTATTGTGTGCTTTATCGAACATGACTTATTGTGTGCTTTATCGAACATTCATAGATAACAAAACACATTAGTGCCAGACAGTCAAAGAGTGAGTACATTTTTCGGAGCACCCTGTACTGTTGGCCGTCGTGAATTACGTGCATATTTACAACGCGCAAATAACTTTTTTGTCCGTAACCATAAAAATTTTCAGCAGAAAAATTGTAGCGCGTACGTACTTGGTCAAGGTATCTGTGCAACAGGTTTCACTGTTTCATGGTTATGAATAGGTGTATATGTAGTATTTTACTCATGGGTATGGGCATACCATTTTACTCACGAGTATGAACACAGTATTTCACTCACGGATTTGAACATAGTATTTTACTCACGAGTATGAATATAGTATTTTACTCATGGGTATGAACATAGTATTTTACCCATGGGTATGAACATAGTATTTTACCCATGGGTATGAACATAGTATTCATTTTTGGGATGTTATGAGGACACATATTTTTTTATTGCAAAATTTGCGAAGCGCGTGCGGTGATGCTAGGGCTGTGACCGCATTCTAAAATCAAATATTCACAGCCCTGATAATCACCCAAATACGCATGCATGTGATTTGTAATAAATCACATACATGTGATTAAATACAATGTGTAAAAACATGTGTAAATCACAAGCACACGCATGTATGTATGTGATTATTAGAGTTCTGCCAATATGATTAGAGCATATTGTCACAGCCCTAGTCATCACACACAGCCCTAGTCATTCCTAGTCATCACACACAGCCGTAGTCATCACATACAGCCCTAGTCATCACACACAGCCCTAGTCATCACACACAGCCGTAGTCATCACATACAGCCCTAGTCATCACACACAGCCCTAGTCATCACACACAGCCGTAGTCATCACATACAGCCCTAGTCATCACACACAGCCCTAGTCATCACACACTGTCAGTTGGACAAGTCCTCCATGTATATACACCAACCTCATCGCAGTATACACTCGCCATACGGAACGTTCACCAATGTCGTCTCGTCATTATCGATCATATGTGTGCTCAATTAAAACTATATTTACTATTTTGTTATTTCAAGAGCTGTTTCTGCGCGCTGTACGTATTCTTTGTATATATTTTTTATGAAATGAAAGAGTGCGTTTTCACAGCTTACTTGTTAATCGTATTATGTATTTTGCATATTTGTGTTTTTTATCACATAGGAAAGAGCGTTTTCGCAGCTTACGCGTTACATCACGATCGCGCGTTGCTGCTCTGTCTCTGCGTACAAAATTCGAGAGTCACAAACGAATTTTTTTATTTGTGCATGCCCTGCTTCACGATGATCCCTATTACCTATAATGAAATTATTACCTTTTATGGGATTGTTACTTATTATCAAGTCATGATTCATTATCTAATTATTGCCTACTATGAAATTAATATTTTCATGAAGTTACTACTTGGTATCAAAATATTACTCATCGTAGAATTATGACCTATTGTGAAATTATTACGTATTATCAAATTATTATTATCAAATTATTACTTATAATAAAATTATCACCTTTTAAGGATCTATTGTTCATTATCAAATGATCTGTTATCAAATTATTACCTACTAAAAAAACATTACCTATTAAGATACCTACTACCTATTAAGAAACGATTGCAGATATTTCCAAAGCAGATCAGCTAACGCACAAGAAGACACTTACTCATCGTATTTGCGCTAAGTTAGCCGTATATGACACTTGAGTCCCTCTATTTGCCAGACCATCTCCCCAGCACGGCAGTGGTTTATGCTCACAATACATCAATTGCAGATCGTTGTATAGTCACTCGGCCGAAGGTCGTGGCGCACGTACTTGGCCATTCAATAATAAGGAATAAAAGGAAAAATAATAAGGAATTGTCGACACACAAATCCTGATGCACCAAATCTGATCTCGCTGCAGCTGCAGCGGCAACGCCCTCCCTCTTCGCCTGATCTTCACGCCTTTTATGAAGCTTGTGGTAGATGCGTGTACGCAGTGCCTCGGATTCTTGCTATGTGTAAAGCTCGCGTTAGATGCGTGTGTGTGCGGTACTTGTGCGTATAATGATCATCTTAAATGCGTGTATGCGATACCTGTGTATGTTGCTCTGAATAAAAGCTCATTTAGGTTGGGTATACACGATACATGTGCACATTACTCTCAATGTATGCTCAGGTTAGATGCGTACGTAAGATGCCTGTCGATATCACTCCGAACAAAAAATGTTATATACATGTACACTAAACACGATATCTATGCATTTTATTTTGAATAAGTGCTCATGTTAGACACGTGTACAGGGTACATGTACAGAATACTCTGAATTCATACTTATAACACATACAGGTCCAAGACGCTTCCGCACATTACGAGTATGAGAAAATGAATTCAAGACAAGAGACATGCATGTCACGTCTGGTTATGATTTAAAAAGTATTGAAACGCAGGTTTTTATTACTTGAAATACATTTGATTATTTGGCGATATTTTTTCTAAAATAATCAGCTTGCTGACGCAGTTACAGCCAATAATTCATTACTGTACGTGCATTCAGAAAGCATCTGCAGATCTATAAATGTAATGTTCCATCCAATTTTGCTACAAGGGCTTCCCTTTACCTTCCCTGTCATTCTCTCGTCTTCTCATTCAATCGCTCCTAAGCGTACAGTTCATGACGCGCTTTTCTTTATTTCTTTATTTTCTCAATACTTTATTTCCTTAATAATTTATTTCCTCACTTCTTTATTTCCTTACTTCTTTATTTCCTTACTTCTTTATTTCCTTACTTCTTTATTTCCTTACTTCTTTATTTCCTTACTTCTTTATTTCGTTACTTCTTTATTTCCTTCTTTATTTCGTTACTTCTTTATTTCCTTAATTCTTTATTTCCTTACTTCTTTATTTCCTTCTTTATTTCGTTACTTCTTTATTTCCTTAATTCTTTATTTCCTTACTTCTTTATTTCCTCACTTCTTTGTTTCCTTACTTCTTTATTTCCTTCTTTATTTCGTTACTTCTTTATTTCCTTAATTCTTTATTTCCTTACTTCTTTATTTCCTTCTTTATTTCGTTACTTCTTTGTTTCCTTAATTCTTTATTTCCTTACTTCTTTATTTCCTCACTTCTTTGTTTCCTTACTTCTTTATTTCCTTCTTTATTTCCTTACTTCTTTATTTCCTTCTTTATTTCGTTACTTCTTTATTTCCTTAATTCTTTATTTCCTTACTTCTTTATTTCCTCACTTCTTTATTTCCTTACTTCTTTATTTCCTTACTTCTTTATTTCCTTACTTCTTTATTTCCTTACTTCTTTATTTCCTTACTTCTTTATTTCCTTACTTCTTTATTTCCTTCTTTATTTCGTTACTTCTTTATTTCCTTAATTCTTTATTTCCTTACTTCTTTATTTCCTCACTTCTTTGTTTCCTTCTTTATTTCGTTACTTCTTTATTTCCTTAATTCTTTATTTCCTTACTTCTTTATTTCGTTACTTCTTTATTTCCTTCTTTATTTCGTTACTTCTTTATTTCCTTAATTCTTTATTTCCTTACTTCTTTATTTCCTCACTTCTTTATTTCCTTACTTCTTTATTTCCTTACTTCTTTATTTCCTTACTTCTTTATTTCCTTACTTCTTTATTTCCTTACTTCTTTATTTCCTTACTTCTTTATTTCCTTCTTTATTTCGTTACTTCTTTATTTCCTTAATTCTTTATTTCCTTACTTCTTTATTTCCTCACTTCTTTGTTTCCTTCTTTATTTCGTTACTTCTTTATTTCCTTAATTCTTTATTTCCTTACTTCTTTATTTCGTTACTTCTTTATTTCCTTCTTTATTTCGTTACTTCTTTATTTCCTTAATTCTTTATTTCCTTACTTCTTTATTTCCTTACTTCTTTATTTCCTTCTTTATTTCGTTACTTCTTTATTTCCTTAATTCTTTATTTCCTTACTTCTTTATTTCCTTCATTATTTCGTTACTTCTTTATTTCCTTAATTCTTTGTTTCCTTACTTCTTTATTTCCTTAATTCTTTATTTCCTTACTTCTTTATTTCCTTCTTTATTTCGTTACTTCTTTGTTTCCTTAATTCTTTATTTCCTTAATTCTTTATTTCCTTAATTCTTTATTTCCTTACTTCTTTATTTCCTTAATTCTTTATTTCCTTAATTCTTTATTTCCTTAATTCTTTGTTTCCTTACTTCTTTATTTCCTTAATTCTTTATTTCCTTACTTCTTTATTTCCTTCTTTATTTCGTTACTTCTTTATTTCCTTACTTCTTTATTTCCTTAATTCTTTATTTCCTTAATTCTTTGTTTCCTTAATTCTTTGTTTCCTTAATTCTTTGTTTCCTTAATTCTTTATTTCCTTAATTCTTTGTTTCCTTAATTCTTTATTTCCTTAATTCTTTATTTCCTTAATTCTTTATTTCCTTACTTCTTTATTTCCTTAATTCTTTATTTCCTTAATTCTTTATTTCCTTAATTCTTTATTTCCTTAATTCTTTGTTTCCTTACTTCTTTATTTCCTTAATTCTTTATTTCCTTACTTCTTTATTTCCTTCTTTATTTCGTTACTTCTTTATTTCCTTAATTCTTTGTTTCCTTACTTCTTTATTTCCTTAATTCTTTATTTCCTTACTTCTTTATTTCCTTCTTTATTTCGTTACTTCTTTATTTCCTTACTTCTTTATTTCCTTACTTCTTTATTTCCTTCTTTATTTCGTTACTTCTTTATTTCCTTAATTCTTTATTTCCTTACTTCTTTATTTCCTTCATTATTTCGTTACTTCTTTATTTCCTTAATTCTTTGTTTCCTTACTTCTTTATTTCCTTAATTCTTTATTTCCTTCTTTATTTCGTTACTTCTTTATTTCCTTAATTCTTTATTTCCTTACTTCTTTATTTCGTTACTTCTTTATTTCCTTCTTTATTTCGTTACTTCTTTATTTCCTTAATTCTTTATTTCCTTACTTCTTTATTTCCTTACTTCTTTATTTCCTTCTTTATTTCGTTACTTCTTTATTTCCTTAATTCTTTATTTCCTTACTTCTTTATTTCCTTCATTATTTCGTTACTTCTTTATTTCCTTAATTCTTTGTTTCCTTACTTCTTTATTTCCTTAATTCTTTATTTCCTTACTTCTTTATTTCCTTCTTTATTTCGTTACTTCTTTGTTTCCTTAATTCTTTATTTCCTTAATTCTTTATTTCCTTAATTCTTTATTTCCTTACTTCTTTATTTCCTTAATTCTTTATTTCCTTAATTCTTTATTTCCTTAATTCTTTGTTTCCTTACTTCTTTATTTCCTTAATTCTTTATTTCCTTACTTCTTTATTTCCTTCTTTATTTCGTTACTTCTTTATTTCCTTACTTCTTTATTTCCTTAATTCTTTATTTCCTTAATTCTTTGTTTCCTTAATTCTTTGTTTCCTTAATTCTTTGTTTCCTTAATTCTTTATTTCCTTAATTCTTTGTTTCCTTAATTCTTTATTTCCTTAATTCTTTATTTCCTTAATTCTTTATTTCCTTACTTCTTTATTTCCTTAATTCTTTATTTCCTTAATTCTTTATTTCCTTAATTCTTTATTTCCTTAATTCTTTGTTTCCTTACTTCTTTATTTCCTTAATTCTTTATTTCCTTACTTCTTTATTTCCTTCTTTATTTCGTTACTTCTTTATTTCCTTAATTCTTTGTTTCCTTACTTCTTTATTTCCTTAATTCTTTATTTCCTTACTTCTTTATTTCCTTCTTTATTTCGTTACTTCTTTATTTCCTTACTTCTTTATTTCCTTACTTCTTTATTTCCTTCTTTATTTCGTTACTTCTTTATTTCCTTAATTCTTTATTTCCTTACTTCTTTATTTCCTTCATTATTTCGTTACTTCTTTATTTCCTTAATTCTTTGTTTCCTTACTTCTTTATTTCCTTAATTCTTTATTTCCTTCTTTATTTCGTTACTTCTTTATTTCCTTAATTCTTTATTTCCTTACTTCTTTATTTCCTTCATTATTTCGTACTTCTTTATTTCCTTAATTCTTTGTTTCCTTACTTCTTTATTTCCTTCTTTGTTTCCTTACTTCTTTATTTCCTTAATTCTTTATTTCCTTACTTCTTTATTTCCTTCTTTATTTCGTACTTCTTTATTTCCTTAATTCTTTGTTTCCTTACTTCTTTATTTCCTTACTTCTTTATTTCCTTCTTTATTTCGTTACTTCTTTATTTCCTTAATTCTTTGTTTCCTTACTTCTTTATTTCCTTAATTCTTTATTTCCTTACTTCTTTATTTCCTTCTTTATTTCGTTACTTCTTTATTTCCTTAATTCTTTATTTCCTTACTTCTTTATTTCCTTCTTTATTTCGTTACTTCTTTATTTCCTTAATTCTTTATTTCCTTACTTCTTTATTTCCTTAATTCTTTATTTCCTTACTTCTTTATTTCCTTACTTCTTTGTTTCCTTCTTTATTTCCTTACTTCTTTATTTCCTTAATTCTTTATTTCGTTACTTCTTTATTTCCTTAATTCTTTATTTCCTTACTTCTTTATTTCCTCACTTCTTTGTTTCCTTACTTCTTTATTTCCTTCTTTATTTCGTTACTTCTTTATTTCCTTCTTTATTTCGTTACTTCTTTATTTCCTTACTTCTTTATTTCCTCACTTCTTTGTTTCCTTACTTCTTTATTTCCTTCTTTATTTCGTTACTTCTTTATTTCCTTAATTCTTTATTTCCTTACTTCTTTGTTTCCTTCTTTATTTCGTTACTTCTTTATTTCCTTAATTCTTTATTTCCTTACTTCTTTATTTCCTTCTTTATTTCCTTACTTCTTTATTTCCTCACTTCTTTGTTTCCTTACTTCTTTATTTCCTTCTTTATTTCGTTACTTCTTTATTTCCTTAATTCTTTATTTCCTTACTTCTTTGTTTCCTTCTTTATTTCGTTACTTCTTTATTTCCTTAATTCTTTATTTCCTTACTTCTTCATTTCCTCACTTCTTTATTTCCTTACTTCTTTATTTCCTTACTTCTTTATTTCCTTACTTCTTTATTTCCTTACTTCTTTATTTCCTTCTTTATTTCGTTACTTCTTTGTTTCCTTCTTTATTTCCTTACTTCTTTGTTTCCTTCTTTATTTCGTTACTTCTTTATTTCCTTAATTCTTTATTTCCTTAGTTCTTTATTTCCTTACTTCTTTATTTCCTTCTTTATTTCGTTACTTCTTTATTTCCTTCTTTATTTCGTTACTTCTTTATTTCCTTAATTCTTTATTTCCTTAGTTCTTTATTTCCTTACTTCTTTATTTCCTTCTTTATTTCGTTACTTCTTTGTTTCCTTCTTTATTTCCTTACTTCTTTGTTTCCTTCTTTATTTCCTTACTTCTTTATTTCCTTCTTTATTTCCTTACTTCTTTATTTCCTTCTTTATTTCGTTACTTCTTTATTTCCTTAATTCTTTATTTCCTTACTTCTTTATTTCCTTACTTCTTTATTTCCTTCTTTATTTCGTTACTTCTTTGTTTCCTTCTTTATTTCCTTACTTCTTTGTTTCCTTCTTTATTTCCTTACTTCTTTATTTCCTTCTTTATTTCGTTACTTCTTTATTTCCTTAATTCTTTATTTCCTTATTTCTTCATTTCCTCACTTCTTTGTTTCCTTACTTCTTTATTTCCTTACTTCTTTATTTCCTTACTTCTTTATTTCCTTACTTCTTTATTTCCTTACTTCTTTATTTCCTTACTTCTTTATTTCCTTCTTTATTTCGTTACTTCTTTATTTCCTTAATTCTTTATTTCCTTACTTCTTTATTTCCTCACTTCTTTATTTCCTTACTTCTTTATTTCCTTACTTCTTTATTTCCTTACTTCTTTATTTCCTTACTTCTTTATTTCCTTACTTCTTTATTTCCTTACTTCTTTATTTCCTTCTTTATTTCGTTACTTCTTTATTTCCTTAATTCTTTATTTCCTTACTTCTTTATTTCCTCACTTCTTTGTTTCCTTCTTTATTTCCTTACTTCTTTATTTCCTTCTTTATTTCGTTACTTCTTTATTTCCTCACTTCTTTGTTTCCTTCTTTATTTCCTTACTTCTTTATTTCCTTCTTTATTTCCTCACTTCTTTATTTCCTCACTTCTTTATTTCCTTACTTCTTTATTTCCTTACTTCTTTATTTCCTTACTTCTTTATTTCCTTACTTCTTTATTTCCTTACTTCTTTATTTCCTTCTTTATTTCGTTACTTCTTTATTTCCTTAATTCTTTATTTCCTTACTTCTTTATTTCCTTCTTTATTTCGTTACTTCTTTATTTCCTTAATTCTTTGTTTCCTTACTTCTTTATTTCCTTAATTCTTTATTTCCTTACTTCTTTATTTCCTTCTTTATTTCGTTACTTCTTTATTTCCTTAATTCTTTGTTTCCTTACTTCTTTATTTCCTTCTTTATTTCGTTACTTCTTTATTTCCTTAATTCTTTGTTTCCTTACTTCTTTATTTCCTTACTTCTTTATTTCCTTAATTCTTTGTTTCCTTACTTCTTTATTTCCTTCTTTATTTCGTTACTTCTTTATTTCCTTAATTCTTTGTTTCCTTACTTCTTTATTTCCTTCTTTATTTCGTTACTTCTTTATTTCCTTACTTCTTTATTTCCTTCTTTATTTCGTTACTTCTTTATTTCCTTAATTCTTTGTTTCCTTACTTCTTTATTTCCTTAATTCTTTATTTCCTTACTTCTTTATTTCCTTCTTTATTTCGTTACTTCTTTATTTCCTTACTTCTTTATTTCCTTCTTTATTTCGTTACTTCTTTATTTCCTTAATTCTTTGTTTCCTTACTTCTTTATTTCCTTAATTCTTTATTTCCTTACTTCTTTATTTCCTTCTTTATTTCGTTACTTCTTTATTTCCTTAATTCTTTATTTCCTTACTTCTTTATTTCCTTCTTTATTTCGTTACTTCTTTATTTCCTTAATTCTTTATTTCCTTACTTCTTTATTTCCTCACTTCTTTGTTTCCTTACTTCTTTATTTCCTTACTTCTTTATTTCCTTCTTTATTTCGTTACTTCTTTATTTCCTTAATTCTTTATTTCCTTACTTCTTTATTTCCTTACTTCTTTATTTCCTTCTTTATTTCGTTACTTCTTTATTTCCTTCTTTATTTCGTTACTTCTTTATTTCCTTAATTCTTTATTTCCTTACTTCTTTATTTCCTTCTTTATTTCGTTACTTCTTTATTTCCTTAATTCTTTATTTCCTTACTTCTTTATTACCTCACTTCTTTGTTTCCTTCTTTATTTCGTTACTTCTTTATTTCCTTAATTCTCTAATTCCTTACTTCTTCATTTCCTCACTTCTTTATTTCCTTACTTCTTTATTTCCTTACTTCTTTATTTCCTTCTTTATTTCGTTACTTCTTTATTCCCTTACTTCTTTATTTCCTTCTTTATTTCGTTACTTCTTTATTTCCTTACTTCTTCATTTCCTCACTTCTTTATTTCCTTACTTCTTTATTTCCTTCTTTATTTCGTTACTTCTTTGTTTCCTTAATTCTTTATTTCCTTCTTTATTTCGTTACTTCTTTATTTCCTTCTTTATTTCGTTACTTCTTTATTTCCTTAATTCTTTATTTCCTTACTTCTTTATTTCCTTACTTCTTTATTTCCTTACTTCTTTATTTCCTTCTTTATTTCGTTACTTCTTTGTTTCCTTAATTCTTTATTTCCTTCTTTATTTCCTTACTTCTTTATTACCTCACTTCTTTGTTTCCTTCTTTATTTCGTTACTTCTTTATTTCCTTAATTCTCTAATTCCTTACTTCTTCATTTCCTCACTTCTTTATTTCCTTACTTCTTTATTTCCTTACTTCTTTATTTCCTTCTTTATTTCGTTACTTCTTTATTCCCTTACTTCTTTATTTCCTTCTTTATTTCGTTACTTCTTTATTTCCTTACTTCTTCATTTCCTCACTTCTTTATTTCCTTACTTCTTTATTTCCTTCTTTATTTCGTTACTTCTTTGTTTCCTTAATTCTTTATTTCCTTCTTTATTTCGTTACTTCTTTATTTCCTTCTTTATTTCGTTACTTCTTTATTTCCTTAATTCTTTATTTCCTTACTTCTTTATTTCCTTACTTCTTTATTTCCTTACTTCTTTATTTCCTTCTTTATTTCGTTACTTCTTTGTTTCCTTAATTCTTTATTTCCTTCTTTATTTCGTTACTTCTTTATTTCCTTCTTTATTTCGTTACTTCTTTATTTCCTTAATTCTTTATTTCCTTACTTCTTTATTTCCTTCTTTATTTCGTTACTTCTTTATTTCCTTACTTCTTCATTTCCTCACTTCTTTATTTCCTTACTTCTTTATTTCCTTCTTTATTTCGTTACTTCTTTGTTTCCTTAATTCTTTATTTCCTTCTTTATTTCGTTACTTCTTTATTTCCTTCTTTATTTCGTTACTTCTTTATTTCCTTAATTCTTTATTTCCTTACTTCTTCATTTCCTCACTTCTTTATTTCCTTACTTCTTTATTTCCTTCTTTATTTCGTTACTTCTTTGTTTCCTTCTTTATTTCCTTACTTCTTTATTTCCTTAATTCTTTATTTCGTTACTTCTTTGTTTCCTTCTTTATTTCCTTACTTCTTCATTTCCTCACTTCTTTATTTCGTTACTTCTTTGTTTCCTTCTTTATTTCCTTACTTCTTTATTTCCTTAATTCTTTATTTCCTTACTTCTTCATTTCCTCACTTCTTTATTTTCTTACTTCTTTATTTCCTTCTTTATTTCGTTACTTCTTTGTTTCCTTCTTTATTTCCTTACTTCTTTATTTCCTTAATTCTTTATTTCGTTACTTCTTTGTTTCCTTCTTTATTTCCTTACTTCTTTATTTCCTTAATTCTTTATTTCGTTACTTCTTTGTTTCCTTCTTTATTTCCTTACTTCTTCATTTCCTCACTTCTTTATTTCGTTACTTCTTTGTCTCCTCGGTGATCTTTGGTGGCATTGTGCGGGCCGCGGTTCTGCTCCACAGCGCACCGATCCTCACGGCCTCATGCACTGCTGCTCGGGGCCGCATTCACGGCTGGGACTTGGGACTGAGAGAAGGTTGGGACATGGAACTTGGGGGTTGGGTTGGGACTTGGGAGTTGGGTTGGGACTTGGGAGTTGGGTTGGGACTTAGGAGTCGGGTTGGGACTTGGGGCTGAAAGAAGGTTGGGACTGGGACTTGGAGCTAAATGGAGGCTGGGACTTGGGGCTGAATTGAAGCCGAGTTGAGGCTGGGTCTTTGGGTTTAGTTGAAACTTAGACTCTGGGCTAATTTGAGACTGGGAATTTAGGCTGAATTAGAACAGGCACTGCGAGCTGACAGACGAGAGCCGCAACACCGCAGACGGAAGCTCAGTTCTATGACCAATAACACTCGTGCCAATATACTTTTTGCGTGAATTTTTCACACATTTGCGGACAAAAACTGAAGAAGGAAATGTTTTTACCGCCGCTGCCTCGCTTTTGTACTTGCGGAGACATTTTCTGGCATGCAAGGCTGGCCATTTGCACTGGCTAAATGTTCATATTTTGCCTTTCTTATCTTATTCACTGCATTTCTTATCATATTCACTGCATTTCTTGTCATATTCACTGCATTTCTTATCATATCCACTGCATTTCTTATCATATTCACTGCATTTCTTATCATATTCACGGCATTTCTTATCATATCCACTGCATTTCTTATCATATTCACTGCATTTCGTATCTTATTCACGGCATTACGCGTCAGTGGCCGTTATCACACGGTCACCAGATTTTTTCTGAAGTTTCTGGCAAGATTTTGTTTAAAAAAAAATTAGAAATTTTGAGAGTTGCCAGATTTTGGCGGGAATTTTCTCGACAGATTTTCTTGAAAAACAAAATTTGAAAATTTTGCCCAAAATTACCACATTTTCATTGAGTGATGTGACAATAAATTTGGTATTAAAAAACATGAAATTCGAAATTTTGACCACGAATGCTAATATAACAGTCTTGGCTAAACTAATTTTTGTCATAACCTGACAGCGTCAGAAAATGCTGACTTCCATCTTCAAGAGTACAACCAAATTTGGCACGAGTCCCTATGTCACACATTTAAGCAATGCGCTGCTTTTGGCACAGGGCAGGAAGTAGCTCATGAGGCTTAGTTACAGCAGTAGCCGCTCTGCCCCCTCCTCTTGTTGCAACCCCCACCCGTCCCTCCCTTTCGTAGCTCCCTCCCTCTATCGTAAATGTTTGGTGCTTTCCTTAGCATGCTTTCACCTCGCTATTCTGGCCGTTTAGAACCGCCGTACGGTCGGGAATTGCTGACCCAAAATCTCAACTCTCTGACCGCAATTGGTTGAACTGAAGTTCAGTATTCAACTCAAATTTAAAGTCAATTGTAGTAAGTATTTTTGAAAATAGCAAAACTTAACTGGATCGTGCCTTCATTTAGGTTTAATGAGACATTTATGAAAATTAAGTTTGTGACTACTGATCGGTCAGCAGCATTATGAAAATCCCCTCCGTGGCCACCGGTGGCGCACGATGCGGTCAAAGAGTTGAGAGTGGCTTCTTTCTTGCTTCTGTCATGGTTTGGGCTGCAAGTTTTTCTGGAATCTAGTTTTCAGCTTATGCCCCGTGAACCTGCCTTACCTAAGGTCTTTTCTCGGCCCTGGCGATTTTCTCTGTTGGGTATAGGAGAAAAATTCCAAGCACAATACCCCACTCTACCCAGGTGTCTGAAATGGGTACCGGTCTCGACCGGGGGAAAGCGTCATGGCGTCCTGGCGTTAGTTATAAGGCATTTGAAAATCAAATGTACAAGGTGATATGTATCAGGCTTGAATTGAAAATAAAGCATCCGTAGATGCCTTCATTATTTATTTATTTATTTATTTCCTTTCCCTCAATTGCTGTGCTTCCATGACTTTCTCAACACTTTGACTGCGACTACTAAATATTAAGTTCAATTCCAAACTCAAATTTAAAGTCAATTTTAGTAAACTATTTTGAAAATACCAAACATGAACTGGGTCGCGTCTTAATTTAGCTTTGATTAAGTATTTATGAAAATGGAATTTGCCACTACTGGTCGGTCAGCAGCATTATGAAAATTACCTCCGTGTACCACCGGTAGCGCACGTCGCAGTCAAAGTGTTAACGCAACAGCAAATATTAGGGAACATTTCACGACAGCTGATGCTTCAAGCAAGCACTGACCCAGTATTTTTTTGTTAAATGAAGTGTTTTGTTGTTAGATTGTTTTTCACATCAGGCATGTTAGGAATCTTTGGCGCGCTGGCCCACTTCCTTTAGTTAGATGAAATGTGATAGAAGAAGCATCAAGAGTTTCAGGAATCAGTACCGTCTGCAGAACACTGAGGGCAATATTTTACATCTAGATCCTTCATGATATCACTTTCTGCTGGCGGTTGCAGTTTTCCAGTCTGAATTTTTTCCCTCGGGCATCTTTATTCCCCCCCCCCCCCCCATCCCCTGCCTCCCCCAGGGGTGCATGAGCCGTGTTTGACCGGCCACCAAAACTGTAGATGCGGAGTGTTAAACTATGGAGAATTGATAGTGTTCCAACTGAGTTGACATGCTGGTGTTGCTGATGTGCTGGTGTTGCAATAATTAAACCAAAATATACTTTGTCGCAATCGTTTGTTTAATCTTTGACTTAGCATTTATTTTATTTTATGCCCTATTCTATATTTCTCCTCCATGTTGCGGTCCCAGTACAATTTTGAACACCCATTTCATGTTTATGTTCGGTAGTTTTTCAAGCATACGCCGTATTTCCATTTAACATTTTGATTGTATATTTATATTACGTACTTCTACTTCGTAAATCTACATCATGCTGCCCGGGCGAGCAGAGGCCGACTTTTTCACATAGGCTGTGTGGAAAAGTTTCAACCATCTTTCTTTCCCAAGGGAAGAGTAGACACCGAGTCTGGGGAGTGTTGTAGAGGCGGATCTACTCCAATGTTTTATACGTTAACTCTACCGCTTCGATATTGCCTCGATTTAGATGATCTAGTTCATGTATCTTCCTATCCATCGAGCAGTTTTCACCACTGGAGTGATTTATGCCTCCTACATCACTTGCTCCTCAATTTCGATTTGAACAGCTTTCTCTTCGTGTCTCCTTCTTGCATTAAGGGCTACGTTTGCGTGCCTTCATTTCAGCCGCCCTATATACCTATCTTGGAGAAACCTGCCGAAATATAAAGAGAAAAATTCTCCGATCAAATTTATAATTAAGTTGCACATCGTTGCATATACATGTCTAAACATAAAGAGAAAAAATCGCCGATCAAACCTGCCAAAATTTAAAGGGAAAAATTCGCTAATCGAATTTAATATTAGATTGCTTATGCTTGCCGACATATAAAGAGAAAAATTCGCTGATCATCGCCAATTTAATATCGATTTCAAAAGAAAAATGAGGTGCCTCAACCGCGTGAGAAGCCACGGCGTGGAAGGGGGCGGAGTTTCTGTGGGTCGCGGTTGCGCGCCGCACGTCGCTGTGAAGCACCGACTTCCTGCTGGTGGCGCTGATGCCGCCTGCTGCATCGATGTGATGAATTGCTGTCTGGGCTGACAAATCCTTGCATGAATATGATGAGCATCCAATGTAATAAATAGCTGCGCCAGTGCTGATAAATTCTTGAATGTGATGAGCGTCTTATGTAATGAATACGAGTCTGCGCCAGTGCTGATAAATTCTTGAATGTGATAAGCGTACTATTTAATAAATAGTTACGTCAGAGCTGATAAATTCCCAAATGTGATGAGCGTCCTATGTAATAAATACGATTAGCTGCGCCAATGCTGACAAATTATTACATGAATGTGACTTAAATTACTTGCCTTGCGGGTACCGTCTGATAACTTGTATTGTGTGAACGTCCCTCAGAAATTATCATAAGCGGGAAGACTGTATGGAAAACTTCACCACCTTTTTGCAAAAATACCAAACAAAAATTGATAAAACTGGTGATGTTTTCAGAAATTTGTGAACATGAGAGCTGATCTCCATATGCACATAACATATAGAACTTTCCACTTACACCAAATAAAATTCCAGGTAACTTCATACGAAAAATCGAATTTCACTCGTATAAAACTTTCATTTGCGGCACTGCATCACGATAGCCAGGGGCCCACATCTTTGCAGCCGAAGCTGAGAGCAGCTGAAGCTCAGAGCAGCTGAAGCTCAGAGCAGCTAAAGCTCAGAGCTGGTGAAGCTGAGAGCAGCTGGAGCTGGGAGAAGCTGAAGCTGAAGCTAAAGTTCGTTTAGGACAACAAAAGTTCACAAATGAGGTGCAGGAAGGCAACACCACGCCGCTCAGCTCACAGGGCGCCAGGCTGGTGGTGGCCAACAGGGATGTGCTCTCGGGCACAGTTGACGGGTCCCATCTCCGTCGTTGACGGCAGACCACTGGTCGTGTTGATGGGCTAATTACTGATAATAAGTTTTAGCCTCCTTTACCTGCCTAGATAGTATACAGTTGATTATACGAGTTTGTAAGTTTTAACCTCCGTTACCTGACTAGGTACTATTGACTATAAGTAAGTTTTAGTTAAGTTAAGTTTAGTAAGTAAGTTAAGTTTACCTGACTAGATACAATTAATTATAAGTGAGCTTTAGCCTCCCTTACCTGACTAGATACGATTGATTATAAGTGAGTTTAGCCTCCCATACCTGACTAGATACGATTGACTATAAGTGAGTTTAGCCTCCCTTACCTGACTAGATACGATTGATTATAAGTGAGTTTAGCCTCCCTTACCTGACTAGATACGATTGACTATAAGTGAGTTTAGAATCCCATACCTGACTAGATACGATTGACTATAAGTGAGTTTAGCCTCCCTTACCTGACTAGATACGATTGACTATAAGTGAGTTTAGCCTCCCATACCTGACTAGATACGATTGACTATAAGTGAGTTTAGCCTCCCATACCTGACTAGATACGATTGACTATAAGTGAGTTTAGCCTCCCTTACCTGACTAGATACGATTGATTATAAGTGAGTTTAGCCTCCCTTACCTGACTAGATACGATTGATTATAAGTGAGTTTAGCCTCCCTTACCTGACTAGATACGATTGACTATAAGTGAGTTTAGCCTCCCTTACCTGACTAGATAGGATTGATTATAAGTGAGTTTAGCCTCCCTTACCTGACTATATACGATTGATTATAAGTGAGCTTTAGCCTCCCTTACCTGACTAGATACGATTGATTATAAGTGAGTTTAGCCTCCCTTACCTGACTAGATACGATTGATTATAAGTGAGCTTTAGCCTCCCTTACCTGACTAGATACGATTGACTATAAGTTTTAGCCTCCCTTACCTGACTAGATACGATCGATTATAAGTGAGTTTAGCCTCCCTTACCTGACTAGATACGATTGACTATAAGTTTTAGCATCCCTTACCTGACTAGATACGATTGATTATGAGTGAGTTTAGCCTCCCTTACCTGACTAGATCCGATTGATTATAAGTGAGTTTAGCCTCCCTTACCTGACTAGACACGATTGACTATAAGTTTTAGCCTCCCTTACCTGACTAGATACGATTGATTATAAGGGAGTTTAGCCTCCCTTACCTGACTAGATACGATTGATTATAAGTGAGTTTAGCCTCCCTTACCTGACTAGATACGATTAACTATAAGTTTTAGCCTCCCTTACCTGACTAGATACGATTGATTATAAGTGAGTTTAGCCTCCCTTACCTGACTAGATACGATTGACTATAAGTGAGTTTAGCCTCCCCTACCTGACTAGATACGATTGATTATAAGTGAGTTTAGCCTCCCTTACCTGACTAGATACGATTGATTATAAGTGAGTTTAGCCTCCCTTACCTGACTAGATACGATTAACTATAAGTTTTAGCCTCCCTTACCTGACTAGATACGATTGATTATAAGTGAGTTTAGCCTCCCATACCTGACTAGATACGATTGATTATAAGTGAGTTTAGCCTCCCTTACCTGACTAGATACGATTGATTATAAGTGAGTTTAGCCTCCCATACCTGACTAGATACGATTGACTATAAGTGAGTTTAGCCTCCCTTACCTGACTAGATACGATTGATTATAAGTGAGTTTAGCCTCCCTTACCTGACTAGATACGATTGACTATAAGTGAGTTTAGCCTCCCATACCTGACTAGATACGATTGACTATAAGTGAGTTTAGCCTCCCTTACCTGACTAGATACGATTGACTATAAGTGAGTTTAGCCTCCCATACCTGACTAGATACGATTGACTATAAGTGAGTTTAGCCTCCCATACCTGACTAGATACGATTGACTATAAGTGAGTTTAGCCTCCCTTACCTGACTAGATACGATTGATTATAAGTGAGTTTAGCCTCCCTTACCTGACTAGATACGATTGATTATAAGTGAGTTTAGCCTCCCTTACCTGACTAGATACGATTGACTATAAGTGAGTTTAGCCTCCCTTACCTGACTAGATACGATTGATTATAAGTGAGTTTAGCCTCCCTTACCTGACTATATACGATTGATTATAAGTGAGCTTTAGCCTCCCTTACCTGACTAGATACGATTGATTATAAGTGAGTTTAGCCTCCCTTACCTGACTAGATACGATTGATTATAAGTGAGCTTTAGCCTCCCTTACCTGACTAGATACGATTGACTATAAGTTTTAGCCTCCCTTACCTGACTAGATCCGATCGATTATAAGTGAGTTTAGCCTCCCTTACCTGACTAGATACGATTGACTATAAGTTTTAGCATCCCTTACCTGACTAGATACGATTGATTATAAGTGAGTTTAGCCTCCCTTACCTGACTAGATCCGATTGATTATAAGTGAGTTTAGCCTCCCTTACCTGACTAGACACGATTGACTATAAGTTTTAGCCTCCCTTACCTGACTAGATACGATTGATTATAAGGGAGTTTAGCCTCCCTTACCTGAATAGATACGATTGATTATAAGTGAGTTTAGCCTCCCTTACCTGACTAGATACGATTAACTATAAGTTTTAGCCTCCCTTACCTGACTAGATACGATTGATTATAAGTGAGTTTAGCCTCCCTTACCTGACTAGATACGATTGACTATAAGTGAGTTTAGCCTCCCCTACCTGACTAGATACGATTGATTATAAGTGAGTTTAGCCTCCCTTACCTGACTAGATACGATTGATTATAAGTGAGTTTAGCCTCCCTTACCTGACTAGATACGATTGATTATAAGTGAGTTTAGCCTCCCTTACCTGACTAGATACGATTAACTATAAGTTTTAGCCTCCCTTACCTGACTAGATACGATTGATTATAAGTGAGTTTAGCCTCCTTTACCTGACTAGATACGATTAACTATAAGTTTTAGCCTCCCTTACCTGACTAGATCCGATTGATTATAAGTGAGTTTAGCCTCCCTTACCTGACTAGATACGATTGACTATAAGTGAGTTTAGCCTTCCCTACCTGACTAGATACGATTGATTATAAGTGAGTTTAGCCTCCCTTACCTGACTAGATACGATTGATTATAAGTGAATTTAGCCTCCCTTACCTGACTAGATACGATTAACTATAAGTTTTAGCCTCCCTTACCTGACTAGATACGATTGATTATAAGTGAGTTTAGCCTCCCTTACCTGACTAGATACGATTGACTATAAGTGAGTTTAGCCTCCCCTACCTGACTAGATACGATTGATTATAAGTGAGTTTAGCCTCCCTTACCTGACTAGATACGATTGATTATAAGTGAGTTTAGCCTCCCTTACCTGACTAGATACGATTAACTATAAGTTTTAGCCTCCCTTACCTGACTAGATACGATTGATTATAAGTGAGTTTAGCCTCCCTCACCTGACTAGATACGATTAATTATAAGTAAGTTTTATCCTCCATTGCCAGATTAAAGACGATTAAAGTGTTAATGGACGAGTTATGATTGTATTCTAACCTGAAGTTTAGGGAATTAGACTGTCCTTGGATAGGATTATTTTGAATTGCGACCGGCTCATTTGTGATGACTTCAACTGCAGCTTGGAAGGAAGATAAACTTATCGCGCCAATCTGCTTACCAGGAAGGGTAAAAAATTGATTTTTAATGTTCAGTGAGTGGTTAGATAATTAACATGAATGCCTTTTTTGCTCTAAATTTTATTTTCCATCTGAAAACACATGCAGAGGGTGTGGGTATGTGGGTGTGGGGGAAAATGGGGGAAGGAAATCCTTGTTGGAGACGATTCAGCGATTCAGTCTCACTGAGTGGAAAGCGATGCAGAAACTGCGTTCATAATGAACAAGGGTTGAAAACAACTCTAGAGACAAATTAGAAACTAAGAACAAGCAAAACTACAAAAAAAGAGTAAATCAGATAAAACAAGGCACAATGGAGCAAAAAAACTAAAAAATAACCGTAAATGACGCAAAACTAACCTTAGATGGTAGTAAATTAGACAAAAGGAGATACAATACAACAACAAATGAAAAAATCGAGAATGATGCAAATTTAACTTTTGAAGAAGCAAATGAACACATGACCCAGACACTAGCAGCTCCCAATGTCCAAATCTATTGGAAAAAGTTACTTGAGGATTTTGACGAGAAAGAAAAGATGGGGGGGCTGGGGAGAAGATGGGGGGGCTGGGGAGAAGATGGGGAGGCTGGGGAGGAGGTGGGGAGGCTAGAAAGGAGGTGAGGAGACTGAGAAGGTTAGGAGACTGGGGAGGAGGTGGCGAGCCTGGGGAGGTGGGGAGGCTGGGAAGGAGGAGGGGAGGCTGGGGAGGAGGAGGGGAGGCTGGAGAGGAGATGGGGAGGCTGGAGGAGGGATGGGAAGGTTGGGGAGGAGGTAATGGGGTTGCGAGCTGACGTGACCCCGAGCAAGGAGACGCAAGACGCGTTGCCCCGCTTTGCGTCACGCTAACGGAGCGGCGGCCGCCGTAGCGTAATTGCAGACAAAACTTCTCCGCTAAATTAGGCCGCCACTTCTGGAGTAGGGAGTGGATGCGCGTGCCAATTTTTTTTTTTGGCTAACCTGAAGTGTTCTCTTGGGTAATCAGATGCTTTATTTTTGAGGTAGATTTCTTTTATGGTGTTCTTTTGCAAGATCAAATGCTTTATTTCTAAGAATAGCTACATTAAAGTTTTATTCGTTTTTGAAAAAAAACATGTGATTTTGCACTGTGTTTTGAGTAAGTGTGTGAGATTGCGTTAAGGACCACAACAGATCATCAAATCCCCAGCAATATCAAGTATGAAAGTCAAAGCACCCATTCAAATTCAAATTAACCCCACAAAGTCCACTTCTGATCTATTAAGTCCAAAAACTCCTGCATCAAGTATTGATCGACTTCATCAAGTCCGCATTCACTTGGAGTCAAGTAGGAGCACAATCAAGTCCACATTCATAAAAAAACAAAATAATATCAAGTCCATATTTGCATTGAGTTAAAATAACTGTCTCATCAAGCCTACATTTGCGTAAAGTTAAATAACTGCTCCATCAAGTTAACACTCGCATGGAATCAAATAACAGCTACAAAGAAAGTAGCTAAAGTTCTACAAAGTAGAACTAAAAGATTTAATATGTGCAGAAATGTTATCGGGAGGCTTCCTGATTTTAAGTAAGAAAGAGAGAACCAAAAACGCCGTATAAAACATTTACTCGAATTAAAAACTGCAAGCAGAAAAAAAGCCAATTTTAAACAACCAACTAAGTTCTTTTCCATTGTCAATAGTTAACAGGTAGTTTTTAAGGTTAATTGTTTATTTGTTTGTTTGTTTGCTTTTGCAATTCATGAACTTTCTAATTCATTTCATGTTTTTCAGGTTAATTTGTTTTTGCTGAAGATGAGCGAATGCTCGAAACGTTCAATTTTATTGTTTTGCTTGCAGTTTTTAATTCGAGTAAATGTTTCATGTATTATTGTTTTATTGTTTTGGCTCTCTATTTTTTACTTAAAAGATTTAAGAAGCGTCTTCACTGTCAAATCCCCATCTATGGTGACTGTATATAGTTCGTCCTCCATATGTTCTCGAAATCAGAGGGTTCCCTCCAACTATTCTCTTTTTCTCAAAATCAGAGTCTCCTCATACGACCTTCCTTTTCCCCAAACCAGAGAGTCCGCATCGACTACCATCCTTTTCCCCAAATCAGTGAGCCCCTTCTAACTACCATCCTTTTCCCCAAATCAGTGAGCCCCTTCTAACTACCATCCTTTTCCCCAAATCAGTGAGCCCCTTCTAACTACCATCCTTTTCCCCAAATCAGTGAGCCCCTTCTAACTACGATCCTTTTCCCCAAATCAGTGAGCCCCTTCTAACTACCATCCTGTTCCCCAAATCAGTGAGCCCCTTCTAACTACCATCCTTTTCCCCAAATCAGTGAGCCCCTTCTAACTACCATCCTTTTCCCCAAATCAGTGAGCCCTTTCTAACTACCATCCTTTTCCCCAAATCAAAAAGTCCACTTTTACTACCTTCCAATAAGCAAGGTTGAAAGGATTGCTGCAATTCATTACACTTTCACCTCAACATATTCGTGTTACGTCCATGTCAATCTCCATAACCCCAATCACAATCTCCATAACGCCAATCACAATCTCCATAACGCCAATCACAATCTCCATAACGCCAATCACAATCTCCATAACGCCAATCACAATCTCCATAACGCCAATCACAATCTCATAACGCCAGTCACCATCTCCGTACTGTAACTGTTCAGTAGCAGTACTGCTATAAGCTGATCGTCTCGATAAATGATGAGTTATAATTTCGACAGTACTAAATATTTTATGGTAGTGAGCAATGTGCAATCTTATATACATCACGGTAGAGGAAACAAGGTAGGTTCAAACCGGTGTTTTTTTCGTTGACGGCATGGTTTTGCTGACGTCACGGCAAAGAACCAATAGCAGCGCTCATATTGCATCTGGTGGCACTGTTATCCCCCAAATCTGCCTCCACTACTGGCCTAACGACATGGCGTTTTGGTGACGCCATAAAGTTTGTTTGAGATAAAGCCTTTCTATTGGCTAGCCGAACAAGAAGAGGTGTATTTTCTTCCATAGAAATGACCCTACCTTGTTTCCACTATCGTGGTGTACATACCTGCATTACCTAGAGAGTGTTTGGCGAGACGGCGTATCACGGGTTTTTGGAAAGGGTTTAGATTTTTTGGCAAGTTGCGAGGTCGTAGCGGTGCACCTGGCTGCGTAAGTTCTGCTACGTCTACTTGGCTACTCTAAGTCCTGTCGCGAGTAGCGGTTCCAATCCAACGCCAACGTAGCGTTTGATTACGCTACGTGTCGTAGCATGTAACGTTGCTAAGTCGACTTATGTGAACTTGCATTAGCTACGATGACGTACAATCCAATACAGTTTAGCTCTTTATTACGCTAGGTGATGTAGAGCGTTAGGTAGGTTTAACTTTAGTGGGAAAAATACATGCTGCGAAACTCTGCAGAACCCGACTGTAGATGTGATGCGTCATTGAAAGTATTAACGTACACAGTGATTGTATTTCTCTTAATAAAAGGGTTGAGAACTCCATGGTAAATGGTAATGGCATAATCCCGGCACCGGGACCACTGTTCGCCTGACGCCGGGACCACTGCACGCTAGACACCGGGACCACTGCACGCTAGACACCGGGACCACTGCACGCTAGACACCGGGATCACTTCACGCTTGACACCGGGACCACTGCACGCTTGACACCGGGACCACTGCACGCTAGACACCGGGACAACTGCACGCTTGACACCGGGACCACTGCATGCTAGATACCGGGACCACTGCACGCTTGACAGCGAGACCACTGCACACCTGACACCGGCACCACTGCACGCTTGACACCGGGACCACTGCACGCCTGACACCGGGACCACCGCACGCTTGACACCGGGATCAAACTTATCAGTTCTGTCGTTCGCTACTTCCGCCACCATGCATCCTCTGGCTGCCGTAATCTTCAACTCAAACCACCTTTTGTTGAGAAAAACTCACCGTAGAAGAAAATGCTGGAAGCCAACAGTTCTCCAGCGACAAAAGAACACTTCAACCCTGACCCCGCTTGCGGCTCCAGCATTCTGCTAATGGACGTTCTGCTAATTTTTGAGCTTTGAAGCGATCATTTTGTCAAGTTCTGTGCTGTCTTTTGTGACTGGAATCTGATGTACAGGCAGTGAGTGTTCGTAAATGCTGGCAGTGCTGGCAATGCTGAGAGTGGATGCAAATGATGCGAGAGGTGGTATGTGACGGAGGCTAAGAAGAGTTTTTTGCTTATTTTGCTTAGATTGACCGTTTGGTTTCCAAAGGATTGTATATAGGCTCATAAAAAAGCTCATAAAAAAGAGGAATGACAAAGGGTGGTTAATGCCAATCAAATTGGTGCTCATCATTCCACAGGTCGGGCTTTAAATTCGTTGTATTATGGTATTTTTGAAAAACTTTGTATTTAAAGCCACACTCTACTGTAGGTTGGGCTTGTAAATCCTTGCATATTTTATTTCTGAAAATTCGTATTTTTTATAGCCAAGAATCAATGACAGTTGCCTATATAGTCGTGCTGATGCCTTTCTTTGCATGTGTCACAAGCTTTGCTAGTTTTGCTCTTTCCCAACGAGAAGAAACACCGTGCTCTCGCTGTAGAATCTCGAACCCTAGGCCACTGTACATTGAAGTATTGAGTTCTTTTAACCTACACGTCATGGTCACCTCAGTATTATAAAAGCGAATAACAAAATATAAAATAGTACATTAAAACTTCTCGTCAAAATGCACTAAAACTCATCAAAACTTCTCGGTGTATAACATCAAAACAATAACACTTTAACCTCATCGTGCACCACCGGTGGCCACGGAGGGGATTTTCATAATGCTGCTGACCGTCCAGTACACACAAACTCAATTTTTATAAGTACTCAAAGCTAAATGAAGGCATGGTGCAGTTAATGTTTGCTATTTTCAAGACTGCTAACTACAATTGACTTTGAATTTGAGTTGAACATTTAACTTCAGTGTAACGCATTGCGGTCAAAGTGTTGAAACTCCGTTTGAAAAATACGATATCCCAGGAAAATATCTACTCTCCGGATGAACACACAGCCTGCTGCAAGCCCTCTACAGTTATGTATAGCACCCCCTTGCTAAATGCAGCGGTCACCCAACTCCATGCAAGTCTCCTGGTTCACTCTTTAGCGAGGCGCACAGATATTGTGAAGCAATACCTAACACGTTCGTCGCGTATGTGTCCCAATCGGTAAATTTCTAATTCACGTTCTGGTAAAATTGAATGACATTTTACGTTTCGCGATCTTTTTAATAAATAACTGTTATCATAGAAGGTGAATTGTTATCGTGCAATTTTATTTTCATAATTATTTGTAAGGATAAAAATACATTCGAGCAGTAAAATCGATTTCCCAGTTCTGCTACTTACAACCTAACCAAACGAACCGTTAACAGCCTCGGATACGCGATATCTATTAAAAAGAATCCCAACTGATGACTGTAACAAGCATCGTTGTTGGTTCTGGTTCCCCCTCACGGGGATACAACTATTGTATCTATGGGAATTAGCGCTCCCAGGAGGAAAATGTGTGAGGGCCCGATCTGAGAGTTAGGTAGGCCTTCTTTTTATTGAAATAAAATGTTTTTTTTTTGTTATGTTAAGAGCCACATTCTTTCGATTCACTGCTGTCCGGTTTTTCAGCACCTACTACTTTCTTCTACAACTTTTATTTTGTTTCATGAACTTCTTTCTCAACTTACTGTTGCTATATGCCCCTTCTGCACGGTTTCTGCGTGATGAGGGAAGTAGTGATTGCTAGAACCCTTATGCTAAATGCAGGAGTAAACCAACTGTATGCTAGTCTCCTGCTTCACTTTAGTCACTATTTAGTATGAAATGCAGATATTGGGAGGAATTTCGTAAAGCAAAAATCTATGCACATGCGTTAGTGTCTATGCACTTTTATCAGAGTGTTGGGGAAGATCCATTTTAGAAACTAGGTCATATTTAACTATTTGGAAGCATACGTGTATCAGAGTGTAATTAAGTTCATTTGAAGTTAATGAAAGGAAAGCCTGGCCGTATCATTAAGTAATTAAGTTCAGTTGAAGTTTCACTTATGCACGCAAATCCAAGCTCCCTGAAATTGCCTGTCAATCATCGAGCGAACGGAGGCTTTCTGCAACAAACAATCCTTTGCGTTGATTGTCACTCTGCTTTGATTGTTCTTTGCGGTGAGCGGTGTATAACATCAAAACAATAACACTTTAACCTCATCGTGCAATTTAAATTTAAAATTCAATTTAAATTTAAATATTTAAAAAATATTTAAAATTTAAAAAATATTTAAAAATATTTAAAATGCGAGGTTTGATTTAAAAATATTTAAAATTTAAAATTTAAATTTAAATTTAAAATTCAATTTAAATTTAAATATTTAAAAAATATTTAAAATTTAAAAAATATTTTAAAAAAATATTTAAAATGCGAGGTTTGATTTAAAAATATTTAAAATTTAAAATTTAAATTTAAATTTAAAATTCAATTTAAATTTAAATATTTAAAAAATATTTAAAATTTAAAAAATATTTAAAAAATATTTAAAATTTAAAAAATATTCAAAATGCGAGGTTTGATTTAAAAATATTTAAAAAACAAAAATATTTAAAATTTAAAATTTAAATTTAAATATAAAATTCAATTTAAATTTAAATATTTAAAAAATATTTAAAATTTAAAAAATATTTAAAAATATTTAAAATGCGAGGTTTGATTTCTCACAGGCTCCTCAGGCAGTCATCTCATGTTAACCAATGAGCTCTTAAACATTCTGGAAGATTATTTGATCCCCTTCTTCTAAATAATGGATTAACCCTCTACCGCCCCCCGTTTCGGACATGGTACACTCAATAAAAATGCTCGTACGTGTTGTTTTTTGTGAAGTAGATGCGCTTTGTGACGTGTGTTTAGAAGTTCGTCTCTCTCTATAATCTGATGTTGGAGACAACCTGATGCTGGAGCCAGTCTCATGACGGTGGCTATACTGCCGTTAATTTGAGCAGAAAAATTAGGCGGTTAACGGTTAAGACTGTGACTGCGGCCGGTAAAACTGAAGTTTAATATTCAACTCAAATTTAAAGTAAATTGTAGTAAGCAATGTTGGAAATAGCAAACAGCAACTGGATAGTGCCTTCATTTAGCTTAAAATAAGTATCTATGAAAATTGAGTTTGTGACTACTGGTCGGTCAGCAGCATAATGAAAACTCTCTCAGTGACTAAATATGGCTTACGTCGCAGTCAAAGTGTTACTATATCGTATTTTTTGTTCAATTTGTTGTTTAATTTGCTGCTTTTAGATGATCACTTACATCGGTGACAACCTGATGCCAGTGCCAGTCTAATGACGGTGGTTGTTGTGACGCTAATATGAGTGAATGAATGTTCACGGTAAAGGGTTAACCCTTAACACATTTTTTAACTCTACTAACCTTGATAATTCTCGTTTGTCAGTTTAACTTCCCAACCGTTTCCAATTTTTCTGTAGTTGCATCTACTTTCATGGCCAACCTATGTAGAGACAATACTTGGGCGGCTAAAATCATAGATGCCCCGGCGAATAAATCAGACTCTGATTACTTCAAAGTAAGTGGCCGCAGCCAAGCCGTTGGGATGACAACGGTCTATGTCAGCTACAAAGGCAGCGCCAGATCAAATTAAAACTAATCTCTGTTGCTTCCTGTACATTTTTATAGCCACCAATTGTAAAATGTATCGTATGCTGAATCGTCCTGATCTGTCAGGTTACTTGATAACAAATATTTTCTTTAAATATATTAAAAATAAAAATTTTATATTGTGAGTGTAAATTTAATATTATAAATGTAAATTTCAGATTATAAACGTAAATTTTCACAAAAAATAAAAATTTTCGGGAAAATTCTTCTGTCGCTAATTTCCTGCGACGCATCAAAACTTACTTAATGTCCTAATCGACTTTAAGGGTTAAGAAATACAATATTCGCAACCAGAAGATTTTTTTATCGATTTTCGTTTTACAAAACTTTTAGGGGTTTAAAGAGATTCCCGCTTCTCCAGAATTTCTCCTTCTGCAGGGGCAAACGAATAACTAATTACATTAAACCGATACAAATGGTACTTCACAATATTACAATATGTCAGTTGTTAACTCAAAATTATACTTTATTCAATGGCTACACCACTCTCCCGTAACCGTCCACTTACTGATAGCACAACTGCTCGGCGCCCATCAATACAAGAATACCGAGACGTAGAAAGCACGCAATGCGCGAGAAGTTCAAGTTGAAGAATACTTGATTTACAAAACCCAGGGTTCGAACGTTATCCCCGCTGGTTGAGATACTGGAAAACCACAGTATCGTTAGGAACCAAGCTTAGCAGCAGCTCGCACGACACTTCATTTAAATTTCACTTATTACACAATTAAACACTTTAAACCTCGCCTAATGCTCACCTTCAACTTTAATACCATTGGCACTGACAAGATGAAGTTAGCTCGGGAAGATATTTTAGGAAATTAGGAGGAATTACAATGGAAGGAACCTATCCTCGGTATAGGACAGGTAGAGTTGTAAGCGTTAAGCTAATCGTTGCGTTAGGCATTGCCCGAAAGAATTAGTTTATTTAACTTTCTCTTAATTTAGAGCAACCTTCAATAATTAAACATTTTAGTAAAATTATGCAAGATGAAAGTTTACTCTTTAAGTGAAAAGGACACAGTCCAACTTTTGAATTATAAGGTTAAGTTGACGTGACTATAATGTCACTCTTCCAGAGACCTTGGTCACATTGGAAGTTAATATTTTCCTTGAATTCTTCATTCAGAAGATTATTTTTACATTTAAAAGTTCGTTTATTTAATCTCCTTAATTTTACTTCATTAAGAGAGAAGTTAAAAACCGAGGTAAGGCAAAGAAGTAACAAAACGCCATGCAGAGAAAAACTAAATGAACGAAATTGAAATAGTGGCCACTACAAATAATAAATAGGAAATTGAGAGCGCAGCCAGTGGAAAATTAACTGAAGAGGCTTCCCAGCAATACTCTGGTGCTAAAGGCCGATTCAAAGAGCTGCCTCTCAGTCCCCTCCACTCTGTGCCGCCCTGGCTCTGTTTGTTTTTCGGTACTTGATCGGGACCTCGGTTCATACCGAGGTCATACCTCGGTTCATACCGAGGCTCTTCTTTCGTCGTCGGAGCGAAGAACAACGGATGATTCGCGACACTTCGTAACGGATTGTATCCCCAGTACAGCTCGTGGAAATTCCTTAATTATTGTTATTATTAATTTCCTAATTATTTTTGATTATTGGAAATTCCTCATTAATCATTTATTGTCAAAAGCAATGTGCTGAATTTTGAATGTCACCCCCACCCAAAGATAGCGAGCCCCTTTGTTTTGTTTTTATAAATGCATAATGTTCTATGCTGTGAATATTTATTATTTTATCTATTTAGTTTTATACCACTCTTGACCATCCAAATTTCTACGCTTTAAAAAGGAGTATACAATATGTGATTGTAGGCAAGTTTTGCGTGTGTGTGATTTCCGTTGAAGAAAATAAAGCTTCATTAAAATAATCTCCCTATAAACAAAATCTATCAACAGAAAATATTAGCAAAATGCATGAACGAGTAAAGTTAAGAAAATGCCAACAGTTACCAGATACTTGAATTTCAAGTGGAAAAAATTTGCATTTGCAATTAAATTTTAACTAGAAAAATTTACATTATGAAAGCTGGATTTGCGTACACGTATGTCGGATTCTCAAAAGAGTTTACGACGTCGTAGCGTTACAGCTGGCAGCGTAAGCTGTTTCAAGTCAACTTGGCTACGCTGTGCTTTGCGTAAAGCCGCAAAGTCCACTTATAAGAACTTACGCTGTCAACTGTCCCGCTACGATGTCGTCAACTGTGATGTACAGGGACGGCTGTTCTCACGCTCCCAGCTGAGTGTTGATGGAGTGATCACAGTTATGCTAAACTTTATCTTACCTAATAATACCCTTGGTGTGTTTGTTTATTTATATATTTAAAAAATTATACATTTATATATTCATATATTTCTATATTTATAAATTTATACATTTTTATATTCGTATACTTTTATATTTTTAAATTTTTGTATTTATATATTCATATAATTATATATTTATTGATAAAATAAGCCGGTCATTTCTTATTAAAATACTTATTTTGAAGGGGACATTCATAACAAAATTCGAGATATTGTCCAAAATGTTGCACTTTTTACCCTCGGGAACATGTGCTCTAACTTTCATGGTCGTAGTAAAGAAGCTTCATTACCGCAATCAAAATGAGCCATCTTTGTTCTCATAACCTTGATGCAGTATCGTGAGATCTTCTTCCTTAAGGTTATTAGAAGTAGTTCGTAAGTTCCTTAGTTTGCATTATTAAGCCATAAGAAAATCAAGTCAAATGTCAAAGGCATCTCTTCAGAAGTGATACTTTTATTTTTGTTGGTTAATTTGCAACTTAAATGTGAGAAAACTTTCAAATTTTCTTCTATGAGGATGTATCCTAAAAAGGGTTCATAATTTGCCTCAATCAATGAGAATTTTTCTTTGATGCGAGAAATGTTCGATATTTATTCTCATCAATGGGCTTGTATCCTAGATACATAAAAATGATGCCAAGTTGACCTCAATGGTAATTTCTCATAGACGCGTAAAGCACTTAGAACTCCGCATCAGTAGCTCGTATCCGGAAAAAAAACAAATTCCTTTAAGTTTTCATTATATTGCTTGTTTGCTGAATACAAGAAACATTCCCGAATTTGTGCCTATTGTTTTGCCATCTTGGACACACCGCCTATCATTCCTGTGAGCCTATCAAAGAAACAAGCGCAGCTGATGAGGGAAAGGGGTACTTTTTCCTGAAGTTCCGGGGTGTCTCAGTGGAGTTCCGTGGCGTTTTTGTAGCAGGTGCTGAGTGTTGCAGCCATGCTTGCATCAGCTTCCTTATTGTGAAATGGGAAAATATTCATAATGTCGAAATGAGCGCTGCTTGTTTACGCACTTTTGTGTTCTACAATATCACTTAGCCATTAAATATATTTCTTATCGCACTGATGCGTTGAGGTTTGTAACGTAACCGTAAAGGAGTAACAAGAAGTTAGAATGTTGTGTTGAAGTCGTGCAGTGATCTTTTTAACGTTACCTTATCAAAAATAAATTAGTTAAATCTACAGTTTCGAAATCTATTATCATATCTTGTTACTATATTACCTTATTTTTAAAATATCCTTTTATTATATTATCCTGTCATTATATTTACCTCCTATTGCTCAGGGCAATCAAAGATGCCCACTTAGTTCTGAAAGGGAGGCCTCAAAGTCTATGAAAATAAAAACTTAAAAATGAAAGTTTATACATCCAGTTTGTGAATCCTTTCATGATTTGGACAAAACGTTAATTTTCGATATTGCTGAAGAGCCTGAACTTTGATTCGTTTCATTGAACGAAGGTTTTTTAGAATCTGCTTCTATTTTGTAAAGCGATGAAATTCATTCATAAATTGTCAATTGCTTTCAAGACATGTTTAGCGCAATGTAGGGAGGAATCGACTCTTTGTAGTGCTATTTTGGATTATCTTCGATTTCATTATCTTTGTATTTTAACTCGATTTGAACTGAAACATTTGTGCTAATTATGAGATTTTGGAGCAAGTTGTGCTGAGCTCACGGAAGTTTTTCATCTTTTTCTCTACGAAAGCCTGCAACATTTTATACGTATAATTTAATGATGATAAAACGTACAACATTCATTGTAAGCCAATAATAAAGCCAGCCTGCAACGCTCATTATAAAATACAGACAAAACTAGATGCAACGTTTCGTATCAGAAAATAACAAAAGTCTGTTTGCTAAGTGTAGCGTGATTTGCTTACAAAGGTAGCCAACAACGCCATTACATTAACAAAAACAACCTTGAAGTGCGATATATCTCACATGTTCAACGTCATTTTTTAACAAAAAAAAAACGATATATCTCACATGTTAGGAAAAGAAGGTCAGCACGGAAGTCTAACGCTACTTTTGCCCACGAGATAGAGTCCCACGGTGACCGAAGTGATCCAGAAACTGGTAACGTTCCCACGGAGTTACTCGAGTCGCCTCTTTTGTGTCATAATTATAGTGATCACAACCGGGGTGAGGGTGATTAATGGTTGCTGCGGGACCGAGCGCTTCCTGGTGTGGTGATGGTGACGTGGGAGATGGTGATGTGAAACTGGCTACTCTCACTGTACTGGCTACCCTCAGTGTGCTGCTACCCTCACTGTACTGGCTACTCTCAGTGTGCTGGCTACCCTCACTGTACTGGGTGCCGTCACTGTATTGGCTACCCTCACTGCACTGGCTACCCTCACTGTACTGGGTGCCGTCACTGTACTGGCTACCCTCACTGTACTGGGTGCCGTCACCTGGCTTACTCTGCTTAATTTTTTCATTTTCTTTTTAGTCGTAAAATTTGAATAAAATCAACGAGAAGTTCATCAGACAGAATCAAATAGCGAGCTGCACGTCACCTTCCAACAGATAAAAACCGAAATGCGAATTTGTCTGTAAATTTTCCCTGTATTGTGCGGTTTTTCTCTATCTAAATTACTCCCCTCAGGGGCATACAACTATTGTATCTATGGGAATTAGCGCTCCCAGGAGAAAAATGTGAGGGCCCGAGCTGGGAGTTAGGTAGGCCTTCTTTTTGTTGAAATGAAATACTTTTGTTATGTTAAGGAACATATTTTCGGTTCACTGCCGTCCTGTTTTTCTGCACCTACTACTTTCTTCTTAAACTTTTATCTTGTTTGACTGACTTCTTTCTCAACTTACTCTTATATGCCCTTTCTGCATAGATTCCGCGTACCCTCAACTCCACCAAATGGTGTCTTCCCGTTTCCTCTCTTTGGATCGCATTTGTTACGGATAGGGAGGCTTAAACTAACTAATAATCTTATCTAACCTACCTAAATTAAAAAGCGATCAAATGTGCGGCTACTGAATAAATGTCCGCACTGTCTTTTATGCTTTAGAGCATAATTGGTATTTAAAAGCATGTGATCTGATTCAGATTAACAACTACTAAGAAAGACTTGAAAATATCACAGAGAATCTTGACAGTTCCTAATACGCTCATCGTAGCTGCAGGCAAAATTTTTTGTTCGTTGATCAACTTAGTTCCCGGGAGCATCTCTTACGCAAGTCCTTGGTGCCTTTACGGCCCTTGTTGTAGGATGCAGTTTCTTAATCATGTTTCGATTATGGACATAGTATTACGATGCCTATGAGTGTATTTCAACTAAGGATGTTTATGTTAATATATTTAAAAACCAATGATGCTTTGAATCATTTTTATTAAAAATAAACTGTTTTCTTTCTTCCACTCTAATTTTTACGTCGTGTATGATTTTAGCGTCCAAGGGTAGCTACAGTATAGGGCGGCCAAAAATACAGATGAAACGGCGAAGAATTTGAACCCAACAGGCGCAGGAGCTGAGAGTTAGATGGACCTTCTTTTTGTTTAAATAAAACGTTTTCTGTTTTGTCAAGGATCATTTCTTTGGTTCACTTCTGTCCTGTTTTTTTAGCACCTCTGAGTTCTTCTTTATTTTTTTATCTTGTTCATGACGTTCTTCTTAACGTACTGTTTCTACGCGCACGGGACCCTCTGCGGAAACACACTTTTGTGTATAGATTCCGTGTTCTCTTAACTCTTCAACAAATGGTGCCTTCATCCTTTTTGTCTTTGAAAATCTTTCTTGTGGGAAGGGAGACTAAAACTACCTTATAATCAATTGCAATGTACGGACGATGAAGGAAGTTTGCTTCGTCACTTCAAAGGTACGGATGCTCATGATCACATCTTCCTTTTGCCGTTAAAGTTGAAGTTAACTTGGAAACTGAGTTCGAAAACATTTTTTTGGGTTACAGCTTCCATCCCGTGACGGAGCATGTGTGTGCGAGCTGAGGAGCCATGCTATTGGTCGCATTGTGTGGGGATGTTGGCATTGAGTGCGCCTCAGAGTTTGTCTATATTAATTGAAAGTTTGTTTATATTGCATGAAAGATTGTTGAAATTAGGTGAAAATTGGTTAATATTATGCGTAAATTCGTCTAAATTAGGAAAAAAATTAAAAATCGAAGAAAAATTCGTCGAAAAATAATAAAGATTGTCAAAATTTACTGTTAAAATGGGATGAAAATTTGTCAAAATGGTGCGAAAATGTGCACATATTGGATGAAAATTTTTTGAAATTGTTTAAAAATTTCTCAAGATTGGTTGTAAATTCGTTAAGACTCAATTAAAAATGGCAAGAATTGGACGACAATTTGTCAATGAAGAGGTAATTAGAAAGTGATGTTACGAGTTCAAGAAACATGTTTAAATAAAATGACGGGGTCAAATACGTTTTTAAATCCCCAAAGATTAACCGAAATATTTTCAAAGATAAATTTCACGTTCTCAAAGCACTTTCAAACAAAGAAACATGATTAAATAGGATGTCTACATATAATTACGTGTTCTAATAACAGTTTAAAAGAAAAAAACATGATCAAACAGTGCGATTTAATTAATATTAGGTGTTTTAGGGACATTTTCAAAGGAAAAAACATGATTAAATGTAATTTATCGAGTAAATGTACGCATTCAAATACCATTTTTCAAAAGAAACGTAGGGAAAGACCTGCACAAATTAAAAATTATATGTTTTAATAAAATTTCCATGTTCTAATAACATCTTCCAATAAATCTACATGGTCAAACATCATGTCGAAGAGAAGTTACGAGGGAAGCTTGCGTTCCAATAGTGGTACTGTCAGGTGTGCCACACAGCACTTGTTGCAAAACTTGTGAATGCCGCGTGAAAGTCGCTGTTCTCACGGGAACTGCCTGCGGTGGCCCCGGTGTGTTGGGACCCATTTATGAGTTTTTATATATTTAAAAAACAAAAAAAAAAATGCCATGCAGTCGTGGGATATTGGCCCTAATGTGTTGGGGCCCTTTTGTTAAGTTTTATGTTTTTAAAAAAATACCGTACTATCAGGTGGCATTGGCCCTTATTTGTTGCGACCCTTTAATAAGTTTTTATACATTCAAATAAATATTTACACATGAAAAAATATCGTGCAGCCACCATTTGATGTTAGCCCTTGTGTTGAGACCCTTTTAATGAGTTTTTATATTTTTTTAAATACCGTGCTATCAGGGGGCGTTGGCCCTGATGCTTTGTGACCCTTTTATGAGAATTTTATTTGTTATAAAAAATGCCGAACAGTAATGCGAAACTCGATGGCTAGTAAATAATGATACACCTATAGTTTGTGGAAACCGGTCCTGAATGAAGCCTACTCGTAGAATGTGCACAACATATCTTCGTGTGGAATGAATGATTGATTAGATAGAATACAACATCATCCCATGCGAACCCCAACTAATCCGGATAAAAATTAAACCTAGTTAATCGTAACTTAATTGAAGCATTTTTGGCTAATTTTGTTTATTTTAAGCGCAGTTGCAAAGTTGTACCGTCAATTAAACTTTTCTTTTGAGTAGCTGAAAAGTTCTGTTGAAATTACAAGGAGTGGGAGGGACTCAAGGGCTCAACACACGCGCAGGTGCCAGGACGCGTCCCCAGCAGGAGCTACAAAGGGCGCCAGCAGGAGCCACAAAGGGTGCCAGCAGGAGCCACATAGGGCGCCAGCAGGAGCCACAAAGGGCGCCAGCAGGAGCCACAAAGGGCCCCAGCAGGAGCCACAAAGGGCGCCAGCAGGAGCTACAAAGGGAGCCAGCAGGAGCCACAAAGGGCGCCAGCAGGAGCTACAAAGGGAGCCAGCAGGAGCCACAAAGGGTGCCAGAAGGAGCCACAAAGGGCGCCAGCAGGAGCCACAAAGGGCGCCAGCAGGAGCCACAAGGGCCCCAGCAGGAGCCACAAAGGGCGCCAGCAGGAGCCACAAAGGGCGCCAGCAGGAGCCCCAAAGGGCGCCAGCAGGACGGGCACAGTTGCGCAAGACGCCTCTACACACGCGGGCATTTCCGGCGGTCATCTGGAGGACGCTTTGTTGACCGTCTCTCTGGAATTTCTTGCAGGTTACACTTCGTAATCAACTGACAGACCCTCTGAAAATCGGTTCAACGGTGCAATTAAATTGAAACTAAAAAATGGTTAGTGGTGTAGTGAAATCGGACTGAATATCAGTTAACGGTGCAATGAAATCGGACTGAAAATAAGTTCATCGGTGACTGACAACACCAGTTATTTAATTATTTAATTTTTTCAGCTGATGACAGTGAAGTCTTGTTCTGCTATGCATAAAATTGGACTAAGGTTCTATTATATGAATGCTGAAGAGTCATTTCACAATTATACGTATCTGGTCATCATATTTGTGTCCTTGAAATGTTTTTCAGTGATGTAAAAAAGTAAATGCTGTCATTTCATAATTTCACATACAATTGTGTGGTGGTACTTCCGAGTTACAAATTATTGATACATAATCTACTAATCAGCTTACTGTATTACAAGTGATTTATATACGTTGATCTTCCCAGGGAGAAAATGTGTGGCTTGAGCTGAGAGTTAGGTAGGAATTTTTTTGCTGAAATAAAATAATTTTTTCGTTTTGTAAAAGACAATTTTTTACCGTTCACTGCTGTCCTTTTTTTCAGCACCTCTGGCTCTCTTCTTCAACTGTGATCCTTCATCAACTTTGCTAATTATGATCCCTAAATGATCGTAAAAATAACTCCGCTTTGTTCAGTGGGAAGAGCTTCACTTTTAAAAGGCCGGGTCCTATACATACGCAAAGCAACTTTGCTAACTATCATCCCTAAATGATCGTAAAAATAACTCCGCTTTGTTCAGAGGGAAGAGCTTTACGTTTAAAAGGCCGGGTTCCATAAGCGCAAGATACTCAGCACAAACAACTGTGTACGGGCGTCAGCACGTTTCCGCCTCACAAGCGCCATACTCGGACCTGCGGTTCGCGGCAACCAGTCGCGTCTGACGCATGCAGCTGTCGAAAGACGGAATGCAATACCATAATCTAAAAGGTGCAATTTTGTTCTCAATTCTGCATGCATTTGTTTTTCATGCCTAGATGCATTTTTTTCATGCCCAGGCACATTTGTTTTCATGCTCAGATGCATTTTTTCATGTCCAGGTACATTTGTTTTCATGCCCAGATATGTTTTTTCTTGTGAACAGGTTAGCGTATCTTGACCTCAGTGTAAACTCATCAAGTGCATTCTACGCACACCGTGCATGCTAGAAATATCCGATGCCGCACTGATGCATTATTCCGTATGCCGGTTCCTGCACTGCACGAAAAAGAAAAAGAGAAAATTGTTTTTAAAATGCTTTATCGTAAAGATTCTTAGTTGATATACACCCATGGGGATCGTAATACCCACGTCACGACGCAGCACTGGAGCATTACTCAGCACGACCGTACAGGCGTGGGCGAGGCAGAAGAGCCAGCGCGTCGCGGGAAGGTCCTTGAGTGACCTGCGGCCAGGGCCTGTGGTGTGCATCGTGCCTGCATCTCGGTCTGCTGGAGGGTGTTTATGTCGCCATTCTGCTGGGGAATCTCTATTGTCTGCTGAGGAATGTCTACATTGTCATTCTGCTGGGCAATGTCTACTGGGGAATGCTGAGGAGTGCTGGGGAATGGTAGACGTGGGTTGCATTGTCGAAATGTGTCATCAATGATTGGGTGGACTGGGGTTGGATTGTTGGAATGTGTCATAATCGATTGGTTAGAATGAAGAATATCAGAGTCTGTCTTGAGTGATTAGTTATTTGATTATTATAGCATAAGTGATTGATTAGACGGAACTATGACTTTCTATGAGCAGAGGTTCTTAAGAGAGAACACACCTTCTGCATAGAAGCCGCGTTTTCTCAATCTCATGTAAAATGGTGCCTATCGGGTCTTTGAAGCACCATTTAATGGGAGTTCGGGTCTTTGAGGCACCATTTAATGTGAGTTCGGGTTTTTGAGGTTCCATTCAATGTCAGAGTTAGGATTTTTGAGGCACCATTTAATGTCAGAGTTCGGGTTTTTGAGGCACCATTTAATGTCAGAGTTCGGGTTTTTGAGGCACCATTTAATGTCAGAGTTCGGGTTTTTGAGGTCGAGGCGGTTGGAGCTTGACGCCAAGATGACGTTTCGATGGTGACGTTCCCATCTCTGCCTCCTGCATCTTGTTAATTAAAATAAAAATTTAACTGGACCTGAAACCAATAAATGCCTTAGCAATTGTCAGTGTTAAGGATTAAACGATTTAGGGATTAGCTTCCATGGTGATAAAACTTAAGGTATTTAACACTTTGACTGCGACGTGAGCTACCGGTGGTCACCGAGGGAGTTTTCATTATGCTGCTGACCGACCAGCAGTCACAAACTCAATTTTTACATATACCTGATCACAAGTAAATGAAGGAGCGATCTAGTTAATGTCTGATATTTTCAACATTGCTTACTACAATTGACTTGAAATTTGAGTTGAATGTTAAAGTTGGGTTTCACCAGCCGCAGTCAAAGTGTTAACAGCGAACCGGTACTTACCATCCATTGCGTAGATCTGATATTAAAAGCTGGAGACTGTCTTCCAATATATTCTTCAGCAGAATTTGCAGTATTTATAAGGTTTGAGCTTATAAATAATAAAATTTTGTTATTTAGAATTTTATTGTAAATTGAGCTCTCGTGCCTAGGGTAAAATATCCAAAAATAATTAATTTTCGTTTGGTTTCCCAAACATATATTTCATTTCTGGCATGATTTTTGTTTACTTATTTTGGTCCACCTAACAATTTAGGACTTCCATGTTAAGAAATATTTAAGATCCAATTGGATGTAATGGATTTCATGTATTAACATTTTCGGGTTTAAACAGTCTTCCATTTTCCTTTTTCATCATTGCCGTCGCTCTTTTCGTCATCACCGTCGCTCTTTTCGTCATCACCGTCGCTCTTTTCGTCATCACCGTCGTTCTTTTCGTCATCACCGTCGCTCTTTTTGTCATCACCGTCGCTTTTTTTGTCATCACCGTCGCTTTTTTTGTCATCACCGTTGCTCTTTTCGTCATCACCGTCGCTTTTTTTGTCATCACCGTCGCTTTTTTTGTCATCACCGTCGCTTTTTTTGTCATCACAGTCGCTTTTTTGTCATCACCGTTGCTCTTTTCGTCATCACCGTCGCTTTTTTTGTCATCACCGTCGCTTTTTTTGTCATCACCGTCGCTTTTTTTGTCATCACCGTTGCTCTATTCGTCATCACCGTCGCTTTTTTTGTCATCACCGTTGCTCTTTTCGTCATCACCGTCGCTTTTTTTGTCATCACCGTCGCTTTTTTCGTCATCACCGTCGCTTTTTTTGTCATCACCGTCGCTTTTTTTGTCATCACCGTCGCTTTTTTTGTCATCACCGTCGCTTTTTTTGTCATCACCGTCGCTTTTTTTGTCATCACCGTCGCTTTTTTTGTCATCACCGTCGCTTTTTTTGTCATCACCGTCGCTTTTTTTGTCATCACCATTGCTCTTTTCGTCATCACCGTCGCTTTTTTTGTCATCACCGTCGCTTTTTTCGTCATCACCGTCGCTTTTTTTGTCATCACCGTCGTTTTCTTTGTCATCACCGTCGCTTTTTTTGTCATCACCGTCGCTTTTTTTGTCATCACCGTCGCTTTTTTTGTCATCACCGTCGCTTTTTTTGTCATCACCGTCGCTTTTTTTGTCATCACCGTCGCTTTCTTTGTCATCACCGTCGCTTTCTTTGTCATCACCGTCGCTTTTTTTGTCATCACCGTCGCTTTTTTCGTCATCACCGTCGCTTTTTTTGTCATCACCGTCGCTTTCTTTGTCATCACCGTCGCTTTTTTTGTCATCACCGTCGCTTTTTTTGTCATCACCGTCGCTTTTTTTGTCATCACCGTCGCTTTTTTTGTCATCACCGTCGCTTTTTTTGTCATCACCGTCGCTTTTTTTGTCATCACCGTCGCTTTTTTTGTCATCACCGTCGCTTTTTTTGTCATCACCGTCGCTTTTTTTGTCATCACCGTCGCTTTTTTTGTCAACACCGTCGCTTTTTTTGTCATCACCGTCACTTGTTTTGTCATCACCATTGCTCTTTTCGTTATTAACGTCGCCCTTCTCATTATTACCGTCGCCCTTCTCATTATTACCGTCGCCCTTCTCATTATTACCGTCGCCCTTCTCATCATAACCGTCGCCCTTCTCATTATTACCGTCGCCCTTCTCATCATAACCGTCGCCCTTCTCATTATTACCGTCGCCCTTCTCATTATTACCGTCGCCCTTCTCATCATAACCGTCGCCCTTCTCATTATTACCGTCGCCCTTCTCATTATTACCGTCGCCCTTCTCATCATAACCGTCGCCCTTCTCATTATTACCGTCGCCCTTCTCATTATTACCGTCGCCCTTCTCATTATTACCGTCGCCCTTCTCATTATTACCGTCGCCCTTCTCATCATAACCGTCGCCCTTCTCATTATTACCGTCGCCCTTCTCATTATTACCGTCGCCCTTCTCATCATAACCGTCACCCTTCTCATTATTACCGTCGCCCTTCTCATTATTACCGTCGCCCTTCTCATCATAACCGTCACCCTTCTCATTATTACCGTCGCCCTTCTCATTATTACCGTCGCCCACGTTATCGCCGCCCATTTCGCCGCCGCTGCCCACGTCTCGCATTACCGCGCGATGGCCACAGGAAGACCTTGGCAGGCACCGCCGGGCGGGAAGTTGTTTCACTTTATGACTTCGTTGACAAAGTCACGTTTTTGATTATTGGAACTGGCGGTGGTGGGTGACTGGGGAGACTGCGGCTTCAAGTCTAGGGTTCACTTCGAGTTTCCTTGGTTTCCGTCAAGGGTGAAGTTCATGTTTCATTAACCGACGTCAAGGTCACATCGCGTACGTATGTGTCAGCCAAGGGCAAACTTTTGGTCTTATTAACCATTATTCAAGGTCGCAAACGTCAATTTTAGTCAATTGCAAAGTTCATATTTTATTAACCATTAGTCAAGGTCACGCTAGATGATGTCGGTTTCACTCAAGGGTGAAAAAAAAGTTTTTACAGTTTCATTCAAGAATACGTTTTGTGTTTCAATAGTGTTCATTCAAAGGCCCATTACATGCAATATAGTTTTGCTGCGAGGTACCCTAAGTTTTACAACAGGTTTTATAAAGGACATTTTATTTTTTTTACTAGTATTGAATATGAGAAATTCGTAGCTATTGATATCATTTGCGCTCGAAGTTGACCTTCATTAATTTGCTTAACACTTTGACTGCGACGTGCGCCGCCGGTGGTACACGAAGGTAATTTTCACAATGCTGCTGACCGACCAGTAGTCGCAAACTCAATTTTCATAAATACTTGATCAAAGCTAAATGAAGGCACGATCCAGTTCATGTTTGGTATTTTAAAAATAGTTTACTACAATTGATTTTAAATTTGAGTTTGGCGTAGAACTTAATATTTAGGAGTGAAGTTTCCTACCTCAATAAGCAGACGTTCAGGCGCATCAGAAGCCTCCTCGACTTTTGTGAAAAAAAAATTTTCTAAAGAAATAAATTGAATAAAATTTTGAAAGAACAGTCACCAGCCTTAAAATAAACTTAAGTGTCATTTATCTGCCTTGATGATGTCACTGTTATACATGTTCCTATTCTCAATCATTTCTTTTTCTTTTCATTTACAATACAGCACGCTAGCCTACCCAAAAATCAAACTCTCAAATCTAATCTCAAAGAGTCTCTAATCAAAATTTTACTCATATTAGCGTCATTACAAATACCTTCATTAAACATTACTGGAATCAGGTTCATATCAAACTGAGGCAATCCATCAGAACAATGCACTCTATGAGGAGAAAACAACTAAAGGAACTTCACAATGAATAAGAACTGTTTTGTATTTTTGCGTAGAATTTGAGCCAATGTGCCGGACCAAATTACGCATGTCGTCGAAGTTCGTACTTGTGTTCGTTTTCGTCCCAGTCGTACTTGCATTCTTCAAACCCAACCTAAGTGAAACAAAAAAAACAATTAACTTGAGCTCATCTTACTCAAGTTTATTTTACCTTAGAAGAGTTGAGCGATTTTAACTTAGCTAATTAGAGAATATAGGTGTTGAGTAATTTTAACTTAGATAATTTCAGAATAGAAGTGTTGAGCAATTTTTATCTAGCTGAGTAATTTTAGCCTATAGAAGAGTTTAGTAATTACGTTCGTCGCCTTAAAGATAGCTCATTAAGCTCATGCTTTTTATTTAGAAGTTCACACAGCCTTTGCTCACGAATGGCACACACTGCTGACACCACAAACCACACAAATCTAAGATGCATCTATAATATAATCCTATCATCCAAAGTAACTTATGATCACATCATCTAAGTTGTTTTAAGACCACGCAATCTGTGGTAGTTAATGATCATGTCATCTATTTGTCTCTTAAGATCACATCATCAAAGTTTTTTAAGCTCACATTATATTAATTGTTTTATGATTATATCGTCTAAGTTCTTTAATGATCACATTTTCTGGTCTTTTAAGATCACATCATCCAAGTCTCTTAAGATCACATCATCTAAGTTCTTTAATGAACACATTTTCTAGTCTTTTAAGATCACATCATCCAAGTCTCTTAAGATCACATCGTCTAAGTTCTTTAATGATCACATTTTCTAGTCTTTTAAGATCACATCATCCAAGTCTCTTAAGATCACATCGCCTAAGTTCTTTAATGATCACATTTTCTAGTCTTTTAAGATCACATCATCCAAGTCTCTTAAGATCACATCGTCTAAGTTCTTTAATGATCACATTTTCTAGTCTTTTAAGATCACATCATCCAAGTCTCTTAAGATCACATCGTCTAAGTTCTTTAATGATCACATTTTCTAGTCTTTTAAGATCACATCATCCAAGTCTCTCAAGACCACACCAGACTGCACTCCGACCACAACGGCTATTGAGAATTGGGGATAATTTCAAATTTTAAGTCATTAAATTGAAGATAGAATTAGCTTCACTTGATCACGTTGCAGTGTCACGGAACACTTCGAGTGTCACGGAGCAGAACTCCAACTTCACGCAATGAAGAGTTTGAAGCTTCGTCTCGACGCACTTGGGTGGTTGCGAGTCTGGCTGCCGCCCTCTTCAGAAGAAGGGGAGCAGCAAAAACATTAGAACAGTTTAATCGATTTTAAAAAACTTGAAACAATTTTGAATAATTTGAAACAATTTGATGAATTTAAACAAGTTTAAACGATTTAGAAAATTTAAACAATTTTAACAATTCAAACAATTTAAAACACTTCGAACAACTTTAAAAAATTTAAAACCATTTAAAAAATCTAAACAATATTAACAATCAAAAATTTTTTAAGAATGTTAGCAATTTCAAAAAACTATCCACTTTGAACAATCTGAACAATTTTAACAATTTAACATTTTTCAAGAATTTTAACAATATCAAAAAACTAAACGGTTTAACCAAATACAAATAAGTTAAACAATATTCCAGATATCCACTAATGTATACAACCAAATTACCAACAGATGTCGTCAGCAGCTCAGGAGTGGTGGGGGAGGCGGGGGGGGGGGGGGGGGGGGGGGTTAGTTCTGCTCGAAATAATCCCATGTCTGCAACTAAAGAACTAAAGGAATTTACCAAAAATGAGGAAATTATGAGTCCGTTGGAGAAAAAAGCTGCAACTAATGTATAATTGTTCGCTTTGGTGGCACGCTTATGGAAGCCCTGTTGTCCGCTGGTGGCCATGTCGTCCGCTGGTGGCCATGTTGTCCGCCGGTGGCCATGTTGTCCGCTGGTGGCCATGTTGTCTGCTGGGGGCCTTGTTGTCCGCTGGTGGCCATGTTGTCCGCCGGTGGCCATGTTGTCCGCTGGTGGCCATGTTGTCTGCTGGTGGCCATCTTGTCCGCTGGTGGCCATGTTGTCTGCTGGTGGCCATGTTGTCCGCTGGTGGCCATGTTGTCCGCTGGTGGCCATGTTGTCCGCCGGTGTCCATGTTGTCCGCTGGTGGCCATGTTGTCCGCCGGTGGCCTTGTTGTCCGCTGGGGGCCATGTTGTCCGCCGGTGGCCATGTTGTCCGCTGGTGGCCATGTTGTCCGCCGGTGGCCATGTTGTCCGCTGGTGGCCATGTTGTCCGCCGGTGGCCATGTTGTCCGCCGGTGGCCATGTTCTCCGCCGGTGGCCATGTTGTCCCCTGGTGGCCATGTTGTCCGCCGGTGGCCATGTTGTCCGCTGGTGGCCATGTTGTCCACCGGTGGCCATGTTGTCCGCCGGTGGCCATGTTGTCCGCCGGTGGCCATGTTGTCCGCCGGTGGCCATGTTGTCCGCTGGTGGCCATGTTGTCCGCCGGTGGCCATGTTGTCCGCCGGTGGCCATGTTGTCTGCTGGTGGCCGGGTTGTCCGGGCAGGTGAGTGACAGAAGGGAGGGACCAGTCATATCTTATGGGAGAAAGCGTGTCTAATTTCACACAGCAAATTTAGTGTTACAGGTTCTATTTAGTTGATCGTGTGGGTGCGAATGCTCTGACATTTTCTGTGGAAGATTGCGTCATGTTCCTGAAATTTCTTCTTTGCCATAAACTTTTGACCTTTCTTTGTACGTGAAATTCTGAAATATTTGCGGTTGAGCCTGTAGGGTTTGATCTTTTAACTTTATGATAGAATGTTGAATCCAATTCACGAAAATTTTGCCACTTATGTCCAATTCTTGAAAGTAGTTGCACGAAAGAAAGTTTTCATCGCACGTAGGAGAAAATGAGATCTGAATTACTGATTTATTGGTGAAGGCCAGCAAATTCTTATACCAGTTTCACGGTTAAAGTCGATCGGCTTTCGATATGAAAACTCCGAAATCGTTCATTGCTGTGTACGGCATCCATCAAAAATGAAATGAAATGAACGAATAAAATTAAATGAACGAATAAAATTAAATGAACGAATGAAGAATTAAATGAACCCTAAAATAATTTCTTGCTTTGTGCGGTATTCTCTCAAAGGAAATGAACGAGTACTGCGCACTTTCTATTCGCGTATTTTAGATATGATAACCTTAATATTTTCTCTGCTTTGCGCGATATCCTTACAAATTAAAATTATGATCTTTTTAAAAATTAATGAAAAGAACATTGTGTGCTTTTTCCTTGCATCAATTTTGATATGATAGTCCTAAAACCTTTCCTTGCTTTGCGCGATATCTTCTCAAAAATTAATGTTTAATCAACGCATTCTTTCCCTACGACGATGAGTCGAGACGACGACGACGACGATGAGTCGAGACGACGACGATGAGTCGAGACGACGACGACGATGAGTCGAGACGACGACGATGAGTCGAGACGACGACGATGAGTCGAGACGACGACGACGATGAGTCGAGACGACGACGACGACGATGAGTCGAGACGACGACGATGAGTCGAGACGACGACGACGATGAGTCGAGACGACGACGACGACGATGAGTCGAGACGACGACGACGATGAGTCGAGACGACGACGATGAGTCGAGACGACGACGATGAGTCGAGACGACGACGACGACGATGAGTCGAGACGACGACGACGACGATGAGTCGAGACGACGACGACGATGAGTCGAGACGACGACGATGAGTCGAGACGACGACGATGAGTCGAGACGACGACGACGATGAGTCGAGACGACGACGACGACGATGAGTCGAGACGACGACGACGACGATGAGTCGAGACGACGACGACGATGAGTCGAGACGACGACGATGAGTCGAGACGACGACGACGACGATGAGTCGAGACGACGACGATGAGTCGAGACGACGACGACGACGATGAGTCGAGACGACGACGACGACGATGAGTCGAGACGACGACGATGAGTCGGGAAATTGAGACGATGCAACTTACTAAAAACTTCCCGTCAATTTTTTTCAGGGTTGGAAGAAACGGTTTTTTTTAAGAAAAACTTCCCAATAGTTTTTTATTTGTTTTTGTTTTTATCTTTTTTTGTTTTTTATGTGTTTTTTCTGGGTATTTTTATGTTTTTTTTAATGCCAATCCTGGCTTTTATTGTTAGGTTTGAAACCATGACGACTACGTGACCATGGAATGTATCGTGAAAGCGATTGCCATGATTTTCATTTTATACCTCTGAAACCGACGACTCGTGCTGCACACCATGCAACTATACCCTGAGTAACTACATAAATATGATGTACTTACTTCTGTGAATTGGACTCGATATGTCATATGTTGTCGACGGGCTTGTAACTCTTTTACTACTACTACCACTTACAGCACTTGTAACATTTGTTCTATTACTTCCACCTACAGCATTTGTAACATTTGTTCGATTACTTCCACCTACAGCACTTGTAACATTTGTTCTATTACTTCCACCTACAGCACTTGTAACATTTGTTCTATTACTTCCACCTACAGCACTTGTAACATTTGTTCTATTACTTCCACCTACAGCACTTGTAACATTTGTTCTATTACTTCCACCTACAGCACTTGTAACATTTGTTCGATTACTTCCACCTACAGCACTTGTAACATTTGTTCTATTACTTCCACCTACAGCACTTGTAACATTTGTTCTATTACTTCCACCTACAGCACTTGTAACATTTGTTCTATTACTTCCACCTACAGCACTTGTAACATTTGTTCTATTACTTCCACCTACAGCACTTGTAACATTTGTTCTATTACTTCCACCTACAGCACTTGTAACATTTGTTCTATTACTTCCACCTACAGCACTTGTAACATTTGTTCTATTACTTCCACCTACAGCACTTGTAACATTTGTTCGATTACTTCCACCTACAGCATTTGTAACATTTGTTTTATTACTTCCACCTACAACACTTGTAACATTTGTATTACTACTATATTACCACTCATAGTACTTCTAACAATTGTACTACTATTTCTGCCACTTACAGCGAAAGTGCCCTTGGACCTACTTAGATATCCTCAAAATACACCAATTTTAGCCGACGCTTTGACTTAGTAGGACACTTTGATGCCCACTTTTGTTCAAAAGGCAGCAGGGAACGGACCACTGCTCTGGACTTGAAACTAGAAACCACTGCACACATGAAGCAAGGGTAACCAACCTTTTTTTCACCCCGCACCCCTAAAGAAATTTCATTCGAACCTCGCACCTCTGAAATTGAATACCATCATATGACTAATATCCTATTGTGATATTTACATAGACTTTTCTCCCACCCCCTCGAATGTCGTCTCGCACCCCCTCGAATGTTGTCTCGCACCCCCTCGAATGTTGTCTCGCACCCCCTCGAATGTTGTCTCGCACCCCCTCGAATGTTGTCTCGCACCCCCTCGAATGTTGTCTCGCACCCCCTCGAATGTTGTCTCGCACCCCCTGGAATGTCGTCTCGCACCCCCTGGAATGTCGTCTAGCACCCCCTGGAATGTCGTCTCGCACCCCATGGAATGTCGTCTCGCACCCCCTGGAATGTCGTCTCGCACCCCCTCGAATGTTGTCTCGCACCCCCTCGAATGTCGTCTCGCACCCCCTGGAATGTTGTCTCGCACCCCCTGGAATGTCGTCTCGCACCCCCTGGAATGTCGTCTCGCACCCCCTCGAATGTCGTCTAGCACCCCCTGGAATGTCGTCTCGCACCCCCTGGAATGTCGTCTCGCACCCCCTCGAATGTTGTCTCGCACCCCCTCGAATGTTGTCTCGCACCCCCTCGAATGTTGTCTCGCACCCCCTCGAATGTTGTCTCGCACCCCCTCGAATGTTGTCTCGCACCCCCTCGAATGTTGTCTCGCACCCCCTGGAATGTCGTCTAGCACCCCCTGGAATGTCGTCTCGCACCCCATGGAATGTCGTCTCGCACCCCATGGAATGTCGTCTCGCACCCCTTGGAATGTCGTCTCGCACCCCCTGGAATGTCGTCTCGCACCCCATGGAATGTCGTCTCGCACCCCATGGAATGTCGTCTCGCACCCCATGGAATGTCGTCTCGCACCCCTTGGAATGTCGTCTCGCACCCCCTCGAATGTTGTCTCGCACCCCCTCGAATGTTGTCTCGCACCCCCTCGAATGTTGTCTCGCACCCCCTGGAATGTCGTCTCGCACCCCCTGGAATGTCGTCTAGCACCCCCTGGAATGTCGTCTCGCACCCCCTCGAATGTTGTCTCGCACCCCCTCGAATGTTGTCTCGCACCCCCTGGAATGTCGTCTCGCACCCCCTCGAATGTTGTCTCGCACCCCCTCGAATGTCGTCTCGCACCCCCTGGAATGTTGTCTCGCACCCCCTGGAATGTCGTCTCGCACCCCCTGGAATGTCGTCTCGCACCCCCTCGAATGTCGTCTAGCACCCCCTGGAATGTCGTCTCGCACCCCCTGGAATGTCGTCTCGCACCCCCTCGAATGTTGTCTCGCACCCCCTCGAATGTTGTCTCGCACCCCCTCGAATGTTGTCTCGCACCCCCTCGAATGTTGTCTCGCACCCCCTCGAATGTTGTCTCGCACCCCCTCGAATGTTGTCTCGCACCCCCTCGAATGTTGTCTCGCACCCCCTGGAATGTCGTCTCGCACCCCCTGGAATGTCGTCTAGCACCCCCTGGAATGTCGTCTCGCACCCCATGGAATGTCGTCTCGCACCCCCTGGAATGTCGTCTCGCACCCCCTCGAATGTTGTCTCGCACCCCCTCGAATGTCGTCTCGCACCCCCTGGAATGTTGTCTCGCACCCCCTGGAATGTCGTCTCGCACCCCTTGGAATGTCGTCTCGCACCCCCTGGAATGTCGTCTCGCACCCCCTCGAATGTCGTCTCGCACCCCCTGGAATTTCGTCTCGCACCCCCTGGAATTTCGTCTCGCACCCCCTGGAATGTCGTCTTGCACCCCCTGGAATGTCGTCTTGCACCCCCTGGAATGTCGTCTTGCACCCCCTGGAATGTCGTCTCGCACCCCCTGGAATTTCGTCTCGCACCCCCTGGAATTTCGTCTCGCACCCCCTGGAATTTCGTCTCGCACCCCCTGGAATGTCATCTCGCACCCCCTGGAATGTCGTCTCGCACCCCCTGGAATGTCGTCTCGCACCCCCTGGAATGTCGTCTCGCACCCCCTGGAATTTCGTCTCGCACCCCCTGGAATGTCATCTCGCACCCCCTGGAATGTCGTCTCGCACCCCCTGGAATGTCGTCTCGCACCCCCTGGAATGTCGTCTCGCACCCCATGGAATGCCGTCTCGCACCCCGTGGAATGTCGTTTCGCACCCCCTGGAATGTCGTCTCGCACCCCCTGGAATGTCGTCTCGCACCCCCTGGAATGCCGTCTCGCACCCCGTGGAATGTCGTTTCGCACCCCCTGGAATGTCGTCTCGCACCCCCTGGAATGTCGTCTCGCACCCCCTGGAATGTCGTCTCGCACCCCCTGGAATGTCGTTTCGCACCCCCTGGAATGTCGTCTCGCACCCCCTGGAATGTCGTCTCGCACCCCCTGGAATATCGTCTCGCACCCCCTGGAATGCTGTCTCGCACCCCCTGGAATATCGTCTCGCACCCCCTGGAATATCATCTCGCACCCCCTGGAATACTGGAATACCCTGGAATAAAATACCATAGAACACCCCCGGGCTCAACTGTAACACCCCAGGGGATACGAGCACCCCGGGTTGGGAACCCCTGCCGCCGAGAATCTACACACGGCCCAGAATTACCGTAGAGTGGCGGCGGCGGTTGCCTCCCCTCGTAAACTGCGCCTAAATCGCACTTTGAGCGCAAACGCTCGGCCGTCCAGGCTTTGTGTGGCCGGGGCAAAGGTGGTCGTGGTAGTGTTGTTCGGTTGAGGTAAATTGTTGGGTTGGGGTAAAGTGTTGAGTCGGGGTAAAGTGATGAGTTGGGGGAAGTGTCGAGTTGAGGTAAAATGTTGGGTCGGCGTAAACCTGTGCTGTGCGTGAAATCTGATGGTTCTAAATGAGGTTCTTGTTGTTTCTCCCCTTATCTACTTGTGTGCGTGTGCATGAATGGTTGTCGACGGTATTACACTTGGCTGATTAGGCTGCGACATGATTTGCATTGAAGAGAAGAAATTCGTGGGCGAGTGTTGTCGTTCTATCGCCTGGAACTGTGCACTGTAGCGTTCGTAGTCGCTCTAACATGAAAAAAAATCCGTTCTTCTTAATTAATTTTTTTGAAAGGATGGTGACTTTCTGCTTTTCATTGCCTATACTTGGGCAGAAATGTTTAAATTATTGCTGTAATATTAATGTGACTGTGATATTGTCTGTTTAGTACCTTGCTGGACACCGAAATGATTTATTGCTTTTTGCGTAGGATTTTTTTATGCGCAGTATCCCGTGAATCTCAGAGCGACTACCCGTTGTGAACCAACTAATCTAAGCCCTTTATAAATTGCAATATAAATTGCTTTATAAATTGCAATATAAATTGCAATATAAATGGCGATATATATTGCAGTATAGATTGCAATATAAATTGCAATATATATTGCAGTATAAATTGCAATACATATTGCAATATAAAGTGCAATATAAATTGCACAGCCTGATACTGATTAAATTATTTGACCTTCAGTGCGATATAGTTTGAAAAACTGAAGGGCTAGCAAACCTATGTTACTGCTACTACTACTATTATAAATTGCGATTACGACGTACATGGTTATTTTAGCCTTTCTATGGAAAATTCATGCAATTTATAAGTTGTATTGATGACATATAACTTTAAATCAGTATTCTGCAACGGTTGGAGTGATGTTATTCTCGACAAAGTGTAAACTTATGAATAAATCTTGGAAAAATTCTAAGGAAGCAGGAGAGCACAACAGAAAAACACCAGTATGCAACAGTAAACATGGGTAAACATGAGGAAAGAACAAAAAACAACAGAAAAACTGCAAACAGAAAAACAGAAAAGACAGAAAAACAGGAGTGAACAAGAGTAAGCAGCAGAAAAAGCAAACAGAAGAGCAACGGTAAACAAGAGTAAACAACAGAAAAAGCAAACAGAAAAGCAACAGCAAACAAGAGTAAACAACAGAAAAAACAAACAGAAAAGCAACAGCAAACAAACGTAAACAACAGAAAAAGTAAACGGAATAGCAACAGTAAACAGAAGAAAATAGGAGTAAACAGCAGACAAAGTAAACAGACAATCAACAGTAAACAGGAGTAAACAGAAAAAGTAAACTGAAAAGCAACAGTAAACAACAGTACACAGCAAGAGAGCGTGAACAACACCCAGCACGGCCCCGCTCAGAAGACACTCATACATCAAGCGTACCCTGCGCTGCTGCGCGTAGCTGTAATGCCACTAAGTGTGGGACCCAACTTCTCTCCCCGCCTAATGGCCACATCCTGCTGCTCATCTAGCGCTGTACTGTGCGATGGCACACGCTTCCTGTACTGGATTTGTTACTTTGGGCGTGTAGGTGTGTAGTTTGGGAGTGTTGTGTAGGTGTGTAGTTTGGGAGTGTTGTGTAGGTGTGTAGTTTAGGGGTGTTGTGTAGGTGTGTAGTTCGTGCGTGCTGTATAGGTGTGTAGTTCGTGCGTGTTGTGTAGGTGTGTAGTTCGAGCGTGTGGTTAAAACGTGCAGTTCGGGCGTGTGGGTGTGTAGTTTGAGTGTGTTGTGTAGGTGTGTGGTTCGGGCGTGTAGGTGTGTATAATTTGGGAGTGGTGTGTAGGTGCGTAGTTTGGCGTGTAGCTAAAACGTGTAGTAAGGCGAGTAGTTTATGCGCGTATATGTAATTTGGACGTGTAAATCGTGCGTTTAGTCCAAGCGTGTAGTTTGAACGTGTAGTTCGGGCGTGTTGAGGAGGCTGTTCAAACTGTTTGGTCAGATGGAGTTCAATATTTCCGCTATTTCTGCTAGAGTAAACTAGACCGCTCCCGTGGCCAGGCATTTGTGCCCTTTTGTAGTCTGATTTGGCCACTCCTGCTGCCACTCCTGTGGCTTTGGTCACTCCTATTGCCACTCCTGTGGCGCCTTTGGCCACTCATACAGTAAATCACCTGGCCACTCCTTAGCTATTACTCTCACCACTCCTATGGCTTGGAGGACTACTCTATTGACCACTCATACAGTAACTCACCTTGCCACTCTTTAGCTACTACTCTCACCACTCCATTGACCACTCATCTATGTAGTAACTCACCTTGCCACTCTTAAGCTACCACTCTGACCCCTCTATTGACCACTCATCTAGTAACTAACATGGCCACTCTTAAGCTACCACTTACACCACTCCATTCACCACTCTTCTAGTAACTAACCTGGCCACTCTTAAGCTACCACTCTCACCACTCCATTGACCACTCATCTAAGTAACTAACATGGCCACTCTTTAGCCACTCCTCTCATCACTTCTAGAGTGACCTTAACGATTCCTCCCCTGGCCACTCTTCTCGTAACTAATCTGACCACTCTTCGTCCACTACTCGCAACACTCCGTAAGTCAAGTTGGTGATTCAGTCATTTTTCGTCGGGGCATCTATGGTTTTAGCCGCCCAAGTGTAGCTTCTGAATTGGGCGGCTAAAATTACAGAACGAAAAAGTTCACGTACAGAATTACATGGTTAATATCTGTACAAAATGTATAAAAAATAACTGATATTGCAGGTAAACATTGGGCTTTGTTTGAGGTGAAAACGAAGGGTTCGTTTTGGTCTAGCTTTCCTCGCTAGTTCTTAGCTTAAAAGCAGCCTAGTTTTGACTGTGATGCAGTGCTGTTGATGTACTTGAAGTATAGGGCCGATATACACTGGCCACCTGTCCACTAAAATATGACTCATGTCCACCAAACTGGATTTTTTACCCTAGAAAGACATCATCTCGGAGTTCAACTGAATTTTTTACCCTAGACAGATCTTTCAGAGGTCAACTAAATGTTTTACCCTAGAAAAACAGCATTTCGGAGGTCAGCTAAATTTTTTACCCTAGACAGATATTTCAGAGGTCAACTAAATTTTTTACCCTAGGAAGACAGCATCTCTGAGGTCAAAGTCTGATACGCGCGGCAGCGGCGCGTGGGAGGCGCCTTCATTCATTGGCTCGCTTCTTTTGCTGCAGTGCGGCTTTGTTGCATCCTGAGTCATTAACGTGAGTCTCATCCTGAGTCATTGACGTGAGTCTCATCCTGAGTCATTGACGCGAGTCTCATCCTGAGTCATTGACGCGAGTCTCATCCTGAGTCATTGACGCGAGTCTCATCCTGAGTCATTGACGCGAGTCTCATCCTGAGTCATTGACGTGAGTCTCATTTGTCACATCCTGAGTCATTGACGCGAGTCTCATTCGTCTCATCCCGAATTATAAATGTGTCTCAATTTTGTTTCGTAAAATGAGTATTCTCAGCCATTAGAGATTTGTGCTACATACTGAAATGGTAGCGCTGTCTCTATTGGCTGGGTCAGAGGAAGTTCTTCAGTGAGTTTTTTGTCCTATGATTGGATAATTGGATTAAGATTATAAGATTATAAGTTAGTTTAAGCCTTCCTAACCGCTACAAAAAAGAGCGTATCGAAGAGAGGAAGGACGAATGCACCGTTCAGTATGGAGATAAGGGAATGAGGAATCTATGCAGAAGTGGCATCGAAACCAAGTTGAGAAAGAAGTTGATGAAATAAGATAAAAGTTGAAGAAGAAAGTGAGAGGTATTGAAAGACAGGACAGTAGTGAACCGAAAAAAAGGTGGTCATAAACCTAACAAAAAACATCTTATTTCAACAAAAAGAAGGCCTACCTAACTCTCAGCTCGGACACTCACATTTTCCCCCTGGGAGCGCTAATTCCCATAGAAACAATAGTTGTATCCCCCTGAGGGGTTGGATAATTGGAAGTGGTTCAGTGAGTTAAATACCTCATGATCGGATTATTGGACATCTTTCAGCGAATTAACTACGTAACAATTAGCTCATTGGAAAACGTTCAATTCGTTGAAATTACATTTATTAGATCATTGGAAGCTGTTCACTGAGTTTACAGTGTCGTTCAATTCGTTGAAATTACATTTATTAGATCATTGGAAGCTAATCACTGAGTTTACAGTGTCAAAATTGGATTAGTGGAAGCCGTTCAGTGTTGATTGGATCACAGGAAGCCATATTACGAGTTAGTTGACTGACGTCACCGGAAATTATTTGTTAGTTAAGAAAACACGCGCCATGTGCGGGATGTCGCTTCTTTCTCACGATCGTTCAGTGTTTCGAATTCAGTGTTGTGTTGAGGATAGACAGTCGATGCACGGTGACACTGCACACTGCCGACACTGCACACTGCCGACACTGCGCACTGCCGACACTGCACACTGCCGACACTGCACACTGCCGACACTGCACACTGCCGACACTGCACACTGCCGACACTGCACACTGCCGACTCTGCACACTGCCGACACTGCACACTGCCGACACTGCACACTGCCGACACTGCACACTGCCGACACTGCACACTGCCGACACTGCACACTGCCGACACTGCACACTGCCGACACTGCACACTGCCGACACTGCACACTGCCGACACTGCACACTGCCGACACTGCGCACTGCCGACACTGCACACTGCCGACACTGCACACTGCCGACACTGCGCACTGCCGACACTGCACACTGCCGACACTGCACACTGCCGACACTGCACACTGCCGACACTGCGCACTGCCGACACTGCACACTGCCGACACTGCGCACTGCCGACACTGCACACTGCCGACACTGCACACTGCCGACACTGCACACTGCCGACACTGCACACTGCCGACACTGCACACTGCCGACACTGCACACTGCCGACACTGCACACTGCCGACACTGCACACTGCCGACACTGCACACTGCCGACACTGCACACTGCCGACACTGCGCACTGCCGACACTGCACACTGCCGACACTGCACACTGCCGACACTGCACACTGCCGACACTGCACACTGCCGACACTGCACACTGCCGACTCTGCACACTGCCGACACTGCACACTGCCGACACTGCACACTGCCGACACTGCACACTGCCGACACTGCACACTGCCGACACTGCACACTGCCGACACTGCACACTGCCGACACTGCACACTGCCGACACTGCACACTGCCGACACTGCAGCAGGAGTGCAGTGTGGGCGATGCGTAACTGCGTGGGTGAGTGTTGATAAGTAGCTCTCTGGGGGCACCGCCCTCTGCTTCGGCCGGTAAACACCTCCTCCCTCAGTAGATAAATCCCACCCCCCCTCCCGGGAGGCAAATCTCCTCCTCTAGAGGTCAAGCCCTCCTCTTCCCCCGGTATTTAAATCCGGCCCCCCCAGAAGGCAAAAAGGTAAAGTTCCCCCCAGAGGCCAGGGAGGACAATATGGACGGCCGCTGTCCCGGAGGCCAGCCACCGACCGACGCCATATTGTCCTTATCTGGCCGCCGCAACACATATTGGCACCACAACATCCGGTGATAATATGGCTTGAGTTTTCGCAGTGCTGCCAAAATGTGTGTTGAAGAACGAGGAAAAAGACTAACACTTTATTTGCAATATTGTTGATGCACGAAATGCTCAACATCGGTTATTAAAATATCTTAACATTGAAATCCTTAGTTTAGATGTGATCGAAGATTTTTGGCGCTCCATTATTTGCATCGAAGTGAAATTGTGTTGAAGGGGAGTGAAAATGGAATCATATTGTGACTTCTTTCGAGTTCTTGATAAATTGGAACTGGAGAGAAAGTGACAACGTCCTTAATTCTACACAGCTCATACACAGGTATTGCTGAATACCCAGTATATATTGCTCAGGCTGTCTTAACTGAACACAAGCTATACAAGTGTCAATACAGAGTCAGGATCAGTGTACGGCAGGCTTACACAGCCCACACAGTAGGCGTATCCAGCCCACACTACCCATACAAACATCTGTACAGAACTATGGTCAGGGCCCCCTCAGGGGGATACAACTATTGTATCTATGGGAATTAGCGCTCCCAGGGGGACTATGTGAGGGTCCGCGCTAAAGGTTTGGTAGGCTTTCTTTTTGTTGAAATAGAACTGGTTTTTGTTTTGTTACGGACCACCTTTTTTCGGTTCACTGCTGTCCTTTTTTTCAGCACCTACTACTTTCTTCTTCAACTTTGATCTTGTTTCATGAACTTCTTTCTCATCTTACGGTTTCTGTGCACCTTGTGCATAGATTCCGCGTTCCCTCAACTCCATACTAAATGGTGCCTTCTTCCTTCCTCTCTTAGAACATCTTTGTCGTGCAGTTAAGGGAGGCTAAAACTTTTTTATATAAAAATAATAATAATAATAATAATAATAAAATGGTCAAGGTGCAGCATGCGTATACAGCCCATACGAACACTTGTACAGAACCAGGATCAGTGTACAGTAGGTTTACACAGCCCACACAGCAGGCCTACACAGCCCACACAGCCCCCACAAGGCCGTGCCAGCGAGGCGTGGGCTGCACCAGCGCCACCAGCCCAGCAGTAGCCGCCTCTACACATAACTACTGCAGGAGATAAGGACTTCAGCTCTGCAAAAAAAAAAAACTACGTCCTGCACAAAAACTGTAGAGGTGTCCTACGTCTTGTGTTTCTTGACTGGGTTTTTTGTCTTGTGTAAATTCACTAGTTTGGGCTTTTCTCAAGAGAAATTGTATCACTCTAGAATCACTGTTGGGTAAATAGTCAGAGTTCTTTTACAAATTTTGTATTGTCCTGCTGTTTTTTCATGGGTAAAATTCACAGTTTTGGCCCTTCTCAAGAAAAATTGTATCACGATATGTAGTATCACTGTTGGGAAAACGGTCAGATTTTTTTTAGCATACTTTTTTTATAGTCAGGCGTGTTTGTTTGAAAAATATCTTGACTCGTGAGTTTTGGACGGACAAAAGCATGCTAGTAATACTAGTTGATGCGACACTGGTTTTGATCGAGCTGAACTGATTTTGGCAGGCTCATCACTGCCAAACTTGGTGCCACGTAGTACAGCTGTAGCAATTGCATCGAATTGAGTTCAAAATAAGTGAAAAATAGCATGGAAAAGCCATAATTGCTTGAATCCGAGTTGAAAGCGCAAATCGAACAACTCTCAAATCCATAGATACTATTTTTAAAATCGTGGCAAAATGTTCCAGAAGTTATATGTTCCAGAAGTTATATGTTCCATAACTTATATGTTCCAGAAGTTATATGTTCCAGAAGTTATAAAAATATACGTTACTTCACAAAGTTACGTTTGTCAAATTCAAAATATTTTCGGACAAAAGCCTCTTACGACATCTCTCTTCCCTAAATGCCACACGCGTACGCCGACACCGGCTGTTTGTCTGTGTACCACAACTTTGGACTTATTTTGGCAAACAATAGATTACGGGAAAACGGGCGAGACGCAACTAAAGTTTGGCACCCGCGACTTTAAACTTCCATATAAGGAAGTGGCCTCAGCGGACTGGTTAGCTGTCGCTGGAGAGGCTACTGTCCTCCAAATGTCTGCTGGACGGCGCGTGCGCAGTGCGAGGCTGTTTTGCTGAGGCTATTTTGCTGAAGCATAGTTACTGAAACTCTTACAGAGGTTATTTTTCTAGAATTTTTACTGAGACTGTTTTTCAAAGGTTGTGCTACTGAAGTTGCTTTACTGAAGCATAGCTACTGAGGTTGCTTTACTGAAGCATAGCTACTGAGGCTGCTTTACTGAAGCATAGCTACTGAGGTTGCTTTACTGAAGCATAGCTACTGAGGTTGCTTTACTGAAGCATAGCTACTGAGGCTGCTTTACTGAAGCATAGCTACTGAGGCTGCTTTACTGAAGCATAGCTACTGAGGCTGCTTTACTGAAGCATAGCTACTGAAGTTGCTTTACTGAAGCATAGCTACTGAGGTTGCTTTACTGAAGCATAGCTACTGAGGCTGCTTTACTGAAGCATAGCTACTGAGGCGGCTGTTATACTGCGGCTGTTTCTGTGAGGCTGTTTTACTGAGGCTGTTTCTGTGAGGCTGTTTTACTGAGGCTGTTTTACTGAGGCTGTTTACTGAGGCTGTTTTACTGAGGCTGTTTTAATGAGGCTGTTTTACTGCGGCTGTTTTACTGCGGCTGTTTTACTGCGGCTGTTTTACTGCGGCTATTTTACTGCGGCTGTTTTACTGAGGCTGTTTTACTGCGGCTGTTTTACTGCGGCTATTTTACTGCGGCTGTTTTACTGAGGCTGTTTTACTGAGGCTGTTTTACTGAGGCTGTTTCACTGAGATACTAGATGAAATACAGCTTATCAAGGAGTCGGGTGTTTCTCGACGTTTTTTTTTAAATTCCTTAATAAGAAAAAATCAAAGCGATGACACACACATCTGTAGGTTTTTGCACTTCATTATAAGGAGGACATCATTTTTGCGTCCCATATCTAATTCATCATTAATATTGGTCAAGACCAACACGTCTTTTGCTTTTTTATGACCAATGCATCAATAATATTTTTCAAGACTTGAACGTGATACGTTTTTATGACTAACATATCAATAGTGTTGGTCGTGACTAACACATTATAATTGGTCATGACAAACACGTCATCTGTATTTCATGACTAACACATCATTTGTGTTGGTCATGAGGAACACATCATTAGTATTGGTCATGACTAACACGTCATCTGTATTTCATGCCTAATACCGTACATCATTAGTATTGGTCATGACCAACACATCATCCGTATCGGTCAGGAGGGCCTGACTGAGCTCGGTCGGACCGGTCACGGCAGGTTGCGTTTTTGCTGCGGCCTGCAAACCGGTTGTGTGGCGCTGGGGCTGGGGCTGGGGCTGGGCTTTAAAACCAAGGCTTCACTGAAGTCTGGACTTTACCGAAGGTTTCAATGAAGGCTTCAATGAAGGACTTTATTGAAGGCTTTTTTTGAATTTTGGACTTTACTGAATGCTTTTAATTGAAGTTTGGACTTCACTGAAGGACTATACTGAAGGCTTTTATTTGAAGTTTGGAATTTACTTAAGGGTTTACTGAAGGACTTTACCGAAGGACTTTACTGAAGGACTTTACTGAAGGACTTTACTGAAGGACTTTACTGGAGGACTTTACTGAAGGACTTTACTGAAGGACTTTACTGAAGGACTTTACTGAAGGACTTTACTGAAGGCTTCACTGAAGGCTTCACTGAAGGCTTCACTGAAGTCGGGACTTTACTGAAGCTTGGACTTCACTGATCCTTCCCTGAGCAAAATTTTGATCGCGAGATTATTGCCTCCCGCTAAAAAAACTTCAATATTGCGTTGCAGTTTGCGACAGAAGCATATATTGCTTCGTGACGCCCCGCGCTGCCTCAATATTGCTTCAGACAACGCAATATATCCTCGGCCGCCTACACGGTCCTCCCTGACGCAATAGTTTCTGCAATATCTTCGTTGTAGTCCTTTTTTCTTGTTCTTTTTTATTTCTACTGACTCTTATTTTCATTTTTATGTGTGTGTTGTTAATTTTCTTTTTAAATTTTTATTTAGCGTATTCGCTTTATTTCTTTATTGTGAGTTTTTTTCATCGTATTTTATTGTTTTATCTTACTGTTACAGAAGTTATAGAAATTTATCTTAAGTCTGTTAGTTTGTTGACTGTTGCGACTTAGGTTCTAGATTTTAAAAGGGAAAAAATTGCGTTTTGATTTGATGACATTTCAAAAATTTCATAAACTAAACTTTGAAATTTATAATTCTTCAGATCACAATTTTATTGTTTTGATGGCCGGCAAAAAACTGGAATTACTTTCTTAACTTTTTAACCGATGTGTAGCTGACTACATAATTTTTCACGGTCCAGTGAGTAAACTTCACAATCCAATACCCTCTGAACAAATGATTCACTTATTTGATGATTTATTAAAAACTTCTGAGCCTAATCTTTATCAATGAAAAATATAAACCAATATATTTTTTCAATTCATGATTGGTAAAAATTTCATGTAGAATATTATTGTACGTCTTATTCTAGCGTTGATGATAGGATGCCCTAGAGGTTGTTGAACTTATTCGGGGGCACAAGTAGCTATATTCAAATGTATCCATTTTAATTAATTTGTAAAACAATCTTAGGGGGACTATGTGAGGGCCCTAGCTAAAGGTTAGGTAGGCTTCCTTTTTGTAGAAATAAAATGTCTTTGTAATGTTAAGGACCACCTTTTTTTGCTTCACTGCTGTCCTGTTTTTAACACCTTCTACTTTCTTCTTCAACTTTGATCTTGTTTCATGAACTTCTTTCTCAACTTACTGTTTCTATGCCCCTTCTGCATAGATTCCGCGTTCCCTTATCTCCACGCTAAATGGTGCCTTCCTCCTTCCTCTCTTTGGAACGCTTTTTTTAGCTGTTAGGGAGGCTTAAAATAAAAATTTATCTAATCTTCTATTATCATGAGACTTCAGAAATCATTGAAGGAACCTTAGGCATTTGCCCAGCCGAGGGGCGGTCGATGCAAGCGTGGGGTTCCGACCGAGTGACTCGGAACGCAGTAAAACTCTCCTTTCCGCCCTTTTGGCTTCTCACTTTTGCTTAGGAAACTCCGACATGGAGGTAGGTTGGCTGAACACAGCCCTCCCTTCATCCCATCTTGTGTTCCTTCATCCCATCTTGTGTTCCTTCATCCCATCTTGTGTTCCTTCATCCCATTTTGCGCTCCTTCATCCCATCTTACGCTCCTTCATCCCATCTTGCGCTCCTTCATCCCATCTTGCGCTCCTTCATCCCATCTTGTGTTCCTTCATCTCATCTTGCGCTCCTTCATCCCATCTTGCGCTCCTCCATCCCATCTTGCGTTCCTTCATCCCATATTGCGTCCCTTCATCCCATCTTGCGTTCATTCATCCCATCTTGCGTTCATTCATCCCATCTTGCGTTCCTTCATCCCATCTTGCGTTCATTCATCCCATCTTGCGTTCCTTCATCCCATCTTGCGTTCATTCATCCCATCTTGCGTTCCTTCATCCCATCTTGCGTTCCTTCATCCCATCTTGCGTTCCTTCATCCCATCTTGCGTTCATTCATCCCATCTTGCGCTCCTTCATCCCATCTTGCGTTCATTCATCCCATCTTGAGTAATTATTCACCCGCTTGGGAGCAGTTGTTCCCCCGCTTGGGTGCAGTTGTTCCCCCGCTTGGGTGCAGTTGTTCCCCCGCTTGGGTGCAGTTGTTCCCCCGCTTGGGTGTAGTTGTTCCCCCGCTTGGCTTGTGTCCATTGGAGCGGGACCGTGAAGGCGCAAACAGCTTCCCTTTCGCTGGTTTTGAGTCCAAAGCAAAGTTCATTGTTTTCCAAAGGCGTTTTTTTCCGAGGCCGTGAACGCCTTTGTTTCTCGCCGTAATTTGACTGACGCTGTGAGTTAACTTGCAGGGACCTCACCTCCTCCCCCCTCCCCCAGGGGGATTTAAGTAAGGAGGAGTGGGGAGGGGAGGGATTTGAGAAGAAGGGAGGAAATTTGAAAAAGGAGGAAATTGAATTAAGATGGCGGAGAGGACGTGTGTGTGGCAGCGAAAATGTCTTCGAAAGCTGCACGTTTTGAAGTTAGTGTAGCAACTCACTAATTTTGTGTGTAAAAAAACGCAGAAATGTGCTTAAAATAACGCAGAAATGTGTAAAAAGTAACACAGAAATGTTAAAAAACACATAAATGTGCGTGAAGTAACATATAAATGTGCGTAAAGTAATATAGAAGTGTGCGTAAAGTAACACGTAAGTGTGCGTAAAGTAACACAAAAATGTGCGTGAAGTAACACAGAAATGTGCGTAAATTAACACAGATATGTGCTTTAAGTAACAGAAATGTGCGTAAATTAACACAGAAATGTGCGTAAAGTAACACAGAAATGTGCGTAAATTAACACAGAAATTTGCGTAAAGTAACAGAAATGTGCGTAAAGTAACACAGAAATGTGCGTAAATTAACACAGAAATTTGCGTAAAGTAACACAGAAATGTGCGTAAAGTAACACAGAAATGTGCGTAAATTAACACAGAAATTTGCGTAAAGTAACACAGAAATGTACGTAAAGTAACACAGAAATGTGCGTAAGTTAACACAGAAATGTGCGTAAAGTAACACAGAAATGTGCGTAAATTAACACATAAATGTACGTAAAGTAATACAGAAATGAGCGTAAAGTAACACAGAAATGTGCGTAAGTTAACACAGAAATGTGCGTAAAGTAACACAGAAATTTGCGTAAAGTAATACAGAAATGAGCGTAAAATCACACAAAAATGTGCATAGCGCAGAATACGTCCTGATAATTTCAGTCTTTTGAATAAGAGTGTCTGTTGTAAGAACATGGTGTAAGTACTGGGTTTCAGTAGCGGTTTTGAGAACCTGTTTAAGGTAATGCTTCCTAAAAATAGCCAATTGATAGAAGAGAAAATTAAAAAGAGGCATCAATACAGAGAAAATAACTTACTCTAGGAACACGAGGAATATAATATTACAATATTTAATTGATAGTTTTTCCTCATTTAAACTTCTTCTTTTTCATATCACACTTTACCTTATTACTTCGATAAAAACATATAAACGTAAACATATACACTCCAAACTTGGGGTCAAGATTTCGGTATCTACGAGTATTTCAGGCCTACAGATGTCTTATTTCTTTCCCCTGCGAATTTCAAAAACAGCCATTTCGCGAGGGCATTCAAGAGTACAACACAATTTGTCGTAAATTCTCGCTCTCATGTTTTCGGTATGCTGTTTGTGTGCCAACAAACCTCCTTATTTTACGTGTAACTTCGTGCTGTAAAGCTGCGTCACCACATCTAACTCTACGCTAAACTGACTGCAAAATGAGTACTCTGCCAGCTCTCGTCTTTCTCATTTTTTCATACTTTTTTTTCTCATTTGTTTCCTAGTCTCGTTTTTATTACTTTTTTCAACTCTCATTTTTCTCATTTTTTCCATCTCTCGTTTTTCTCATTTTTTCCATCTCTTCGTTTTTCTCATTTTTTTAATTTTCATTTTTCTCATATTTTCCATCTATGGTTTTTTCCATTTTCACGAGCCCTCATTTTTCTCATTTTTCCTATGCTCAAGTTTCTCTATTTACGTCGACGATACTATTGCCTACAAACTACCCGCTTATACCTTATACATACAAAGTATTTATGAACACAAGCAGCTGTAGTTACTGGGCTGCTGCCCATGTATAACCTGTGCAGAAAAGAGAAGCAAACGCTCTTTTTTCAGCAACTTTGCGTCGTTAAAGCAGCGCTGTCACATTGATCTGAATTTCTGTATCTCAAGATGGAGAATTTTGCTCTAGTGCGGACATTTGATTTTCTGTGGTCTGTAAAGATCAGTCTTTGTTCCTGATCCAGGCTTTTGGATTTGGGGTCTTTGCATTTGGTCCTGGCCTTGTCTCTGAATCTATCTGAGAGCCAGTATCAGCATCTGGTCTTTCAAGAAGTCTTTTTTTTCACATCTATAGCAAATAGTTTGTTTCAAGAATTTAGTTCTGTTCTAAAGCTCCAGAGACAGGTCTTCATTTCTGAATCGGGCTTCTACAGATTAGGCTTTTGTTTTGGTACAAATTTCCTAAGACGAAAGACTTCACCACGCCTATATAAGCTCATGGACTCCGGAGAGAAAGGACTTCATCTATATTTATCTATACACATCTATATTAATTCTAGGACTCCGTAGACGGGACGGAGATTTTTGGATTTACCTGGGATCTTTGACAAAAGATTTACCAAGTCCCAAAAAATATTAGGAATTTTGAATCTCTTTTGGAAACAAGCATTAGCTTTTCATGGCAAAGTTTGCTGGGTTAGAATATTCTTCAGCACAACTACTCTCCTGGAAATTCCCTTGGAAATTTCAAGAACAAATCCGGCGGTTACTTACTTGACTGCACAGGTCACTCTCTAATGGAGTAACGGAGACTAATGGGGAGGTGCGGCTAATGAGGAGGTGCGGCTAATGGGGAAGTGCGGCTAATGGGGAAGTGCGGCTAATGGGGAGGTGCGACTAATGGGGAGGTGCGGCTAATGAGGAGGTGCGGCTAGTGGGGAAGTGTGGCTAATGGGGAGGTGCGGCTAATGGGGAGGTGCGGCTAATGGGGAGGTGCGGCTAATGGGGAAGTGCGGCTAATGGGGGAAGGGGCCAATGGGGAGGTGTGGCTAATGGGGAGGTGCGGCTAATGGGGAGGTGCGGTGACCCACATTCACCACCAGGGCTGGGGGTGGAGGGGGATTGCGGTAAGGCTCTGAGAAAATCTTGGGTCAAACAATCGCAAAGATTGCCATTGTCTTAATTTGAAGTTCACGTAGCTTAATATGAAATTGACTTGATTTTCACTTAATTTGGAGTTCACGGAACAATAGTAAGGCCTAGGTTGAAAAATCCGTGATGTGCAGCTGCAGCTCTGTTTTAGTTCCAGGACCTTCCAGAATAAAAAGAAACTGACCAGTTCAATGCAGTGCAAATTTCAGTCTTTGTGCGTTTTTTTAGTATTTTGTTCACGGGCCAAAACTTCCAAACTAGAATTTAACACGTAAAGTGCAACATGACCCACCGGTGGTCACTGAGGATATGGTCATGATGCTGCTGACCGACCAGCAATTAATGATTCAAAATTTACAAACTCTTTTTTTATGTAATGAAAACTCGACCCAGTTAATGCTTGCTGTTTTCAAAATATCTTATTACAATTTGCTCTAAATTTGAGTAAGATATGAAACTTGAGTTTAACCCGCCGCACTCACTCGAATAATTCCGTGGACCACCAACTGGAAATTGAGGAGGCAAATCGCTTCCATAGAGAGCACTTTCAAAAGCAACGGGTCAAATTGCCACCAGATAACGCGTACCTTTAAAACCTATGAGTCAAGTCGCTTCAGGAAGTACCCTGAAAATTAGAGTAAAATCGCTGAAATTTGTGAGTAAAATCGCTGAAGTTAGCGAGTAAAATCTCTGAAGTTAGCGAGTGAAGTCGCTGAAGTTAGCGAGTAAAGTATCTGAAGTCAGTGAGCAAAATCGCTGAAGTTAGTGAGCAAAATCGCTGAAGTTAGTGAGCAAAATCGCTGAAGTTAGTGAGCAAAATCGCTGAGAATTAGCGAGTAAAATCTCAGAGGTACAACGCATACAATAAGTTAGGGACTTCAGCACCTGAACGCGTCCAATGCGATACGCCCCACCAAACTTAAGTTCTCTCAACTTGAGTCCAACTTAAGCTTTTCCTGCTCAAATGTAAATCAAAAGTGATTAGCGACTATATAAATATCAAACATCAATGGTCCGTTAAATAGCGTTACCTTAAGAACGACTGTTCGAACGTTTTTAAACGACCCATCGATAGGTCGTTAGAAAAATTTGAACAATCTTTTAAATAAATCGTATTTAATAGACCCAGTTGAAGTTTGTGATTTATAAAATTACTAACGACTTTTCAATTTAAATTTGAGTCAAATACTTAACTCCTGTTTAACCCATCGCAGTGAACGCGTTAATAACGCGCCCACTCAGAATTAAAGAACCACGAGCTAATGAGTCGCGTTGAAATTAATTAGATGGCGATTTAGTATCAACTGAATCACGTGAGTCTGTCGCTCCGTCGGGTGCTTCCTGCGACCTGGCCAATTTCCTGCCGTGTTGACGCCTCTGCTATTGATGCGTCTTGTCTTGATGCGTCTGCCCTGATGCGTCTGCCCTGATGCGTCTACCCTTGATGCGTCTTGCCTTGATGCGTCTGCCCTTGATGGATCTTTTGATGGATCTTTCCTTAATACGTAGTACTTTGGTGGATCGTTTTATCAAGGATCTTCCCTTGATGCATCTTCCTTAGATGCCTGTTGTACATTTCCCCTTGCTGCAAAATTGCCGATTTTGCTACCGGTGACGCAAACATGCAACCTATTTCAAAGCAGCTGATGGTACGTGCAACGAACGGGTATTGCATACGATAACTTAAAGCCAAGATTTTCATTAACAACCTATCAAATTTTTTCAGTGTACGCGAAAACTTTAACGAGGCTCTCACAAGCTCATGAAAACGCGCGCGCCTTCGTTTACGTCACTGAAAATGAACTTCCGTGCTGACTTTTGGGTCTCACTTAAATGGGTCCGTTTTGTTGGCGCTGTGGTGATATTTTGCTGAAAACCATTCACTAAATACAAATGTGAATGTATTCCGGTCATATCACTGCAGGTGTTTCAGGTGTTTCAAGTGCTGCAGGTGCTGCAGGTGCTGCAACTGCTGCAAGTGCGACAAATGCTGTAATTGTAACAAATGCAGCAAGTGCTGCAGGTGCTGCAGGTGCTGCAAGTGCTGCAAGGCTGCAATAGACAGCCCAACAAAGCTCCCATTAGCCCCCCCCCACTCCCCCTTAGCTCCCCGCTGCATAACCTAATGGAGCTTTGGGCCCACTTCTGCCCTCCATTAGGCCTTTAAATTCATTTCCTACAGGAACTGCGGCTGCTAATGGAGAACTCGAGTCGAATTAGGACGTCCTTTTTACGGCGGGGGTGTGTGGGGGTGTGTGGGAGTGTGGGTGTGTGTGGGGGTGTGTGTGGGGGTGTGTGTGGGGGTGAGTGGGGGAGATGTGGGGGTAAGTGAGGGGTGTGTGAGGGTGCGTGAGGGTACGCAAGGGTGCGCGAAGGTGCGCACGGGTGCGCCTACAATATTGATGCAAACCATTGAGCAGAGACACACACAATGTAATTCCATTAGTTTTTTCGTATGTTTTAGATGATTAAGTAAAGGATGCACCCAAGATTTTGTGATAGAAAAATACACGCTCGAAGGCAGTGTAATAACACCGTACCTTTTTAACTTAATTTCAACTTTAGCTCGACTTTTTTGCCAGAGTATCTATGATTTTAGAAGCCCAAGCATAGTCTGCACTGGGCTGCTAATATCATCGTTGATTTGGGAAAAAAATTGACCGAGGTTTTTTTCTGCACATTTGACAAGCTCTTGAGTTAAATACGTTGACTGAGGTTTGATTTCGCTATAGTTCATTATTCAACTCTAATTTGAAGTAATTACAGTTAGCAATTTTGAAAACAGCAAACATGAACTGGTGCGTGACTTCATTTAGCTTTGATCAAGTATTTATGAAAATTGAGTTTGTGACCACTGGTTGGTCAGCAGCATTATGAAAATCGCCTCCGTGTACCACCGGTGGGTCACATCGCGACCTTAGAGTTAGGAAACTTTCGCTCTGAATTTAAATAAACTTATCTTGTAGTACTTTGTATTTATGGCGGACCAACTTCTTCTTTAACTTAATAGAGGAAACATTGAAAACTTGAGACCTAATTTCTTGATTAAACTATCATAAGCCTTTTTCATACATGTACGAGTAATCGAGACTTGTTATTGGACGTCTCTACTGTCATAGTGCCACGGCACACACACACACACACACACCACAAACACACACAACCGACACAATACACACACGCGCTACAAACACACACACACGCCACAAACACACACACGCCACAAACACACACGCCACAAACACACACACAAACACGTACACACAAAGACACACACCACAAACACACACACTACAGACACAATACACACACGCGATACAAACACACACATGCCACAAACACACACACACAAACACGCCAAAAACACACACACACACAAAAACACACGAACACAAACACACACACACCCACCCACCCACCCACACACACACACACCCACACACACACACATGCAAAACGCTGTCCCACGTGAAAGTCATGAATGCTTCCCATGACACAAGAGGAATGGTGGTGCTGCGTAAGTGTTGCGCAATCACTTCATAATAAATGTGTTCCTAAATGATTAATTACTACATGAGCCGCGCTTAAAAGCTTTTCCTTGCTGCATTCGTAGCAGGCATGACAAGCGAAAATGAATTATTTTAGAGTGTCATGCACTTCCGCTGGAGTTCTGTTTCAGGGGCTGTGCAAAAGAATTTTGCTGTTTAATACGATTGTGCAAAGTTTTAGTGCTTCAAAAATTGTAAAAGTTCAGTGCTTTTAAAAACTGTTCTAATTTTAGGGTTTTGATAACGCGTGTAATACTTTTGTTGTTCCAAGAAGCTGTGCAAAATTTTAGAGTTCCAAGCACCTGTGCAAAATTTTAATGCTAAAGGCACCTGTGTATCTCTTCAGAATTGCATGGACCCTTGCAAAATTTTAGTGCTTCTGGAACCCGTGCAAAACTTTGATGTTCCTCACTACACAGGAAATTAATTGCAGGTTGATAAATTTCTACACGCAACAGAAATGGTCTTCTTTCGCAAGTATTACCTATTTTTAAATAAATGAATAAATTACCTTCTTTTACCCGTATTTTTTATAAATAAATAAATAAATAAATAACCGTCTTTAACAAGTATTACCTTCTATCAAATACATAAATAAATAAATAAATAAATGACCTTTCACAAGTATTACCTTCAATCAAATAAATAAATTACCTTGCTTCACACTTATTTTTATGAATAAATAAATGAACTTCTTTCACAAGTATCACCTTCTATCAAATAAATAAATGACCCTCTTTCACAAGTGTACAGCCCCAATGGTGGGGACCATATGTGTATGCGGTCGAGATTGAATTAATGGCCTGGCGAAAGTTTGCAGCAATGACAAAAATTGCTTCCATCCGAATACATTCAGTCAGTGAGTTCGACGTCAGCTTATGTGAACCCCAACTTGGTTGGATGAAAATAAGGGATCTTTCTCAGATAAGCCCCGCCACTAATGCAACACATAAGTTCACCCACTTGTAGCTTTCGAAATAATGCACCTATCGACTTCAAATTACTCTCAAAGGAAAGATTGATACATTCATTCCGTTCCGTACACTGTACGGAAACGGCTTTCAGTGAACTACATAAATTTCTGGATAAATCTATCCAACTCGCGCGCCGTCGTAACACACATAAGTTCACCAACGTATATATCGACTTCAAATTACTCTCAAACGAAAGAATGTTTTCGTCTTACGATTGAGAATAATTTGAAGTCGATAGGTGCATTCTTTCGAGTATTAAAAGTGGGTGAACTTATGTGTTGCACTAGCGGCGGGGCTTATCTGGAAAATATCCGAAATAAAACAAACTTACTCAAAACGAGCATTAGGCCGCCGTCACGCGGAGACCAAATGGTAACGTTTCATCATAATTTTCCAAAGTCAGCGGCACCAATCGGTCTGTCCAGCGCCCCGAAACAGTCAGATTTCAGCCTTAGTTAACCATAGTATGACTAAGCTTGCCCCAAACTAAGGCTGAAATCTGACGGTTTCGTGGCGCTGGACAGACCGAGTGGTGCCGCTGTAGAAAATTATGATGAAACGTTACCATTTGGTCTCCGTGCGACGGCGGCCTAATTAATTGAACAACTCAGGCTAACTTTTATCCAAATAAGTTTGCGCGTAGTCTGCGTCGGCTTAAATTGAAGTTCAACAGTCAACTAAAATTTAAATTCAAAAGCTGTTAGCAATTTTATCAATGCAAACATTAACTGGCTCCATTAAATACCATTAACTTAAAAAAGATTGATAGAATATTTTTAAGTTAATGGAAGGTATTCAATGGTCCTTGTTGATGTTTGATATTTATAAAATCGCTAATCACTATTCACTTCAAATTCAAGTTGAATATCGAACTTCAGTTTAACCCGTCGCAGAAAACGTGTTTGCTTAAAAAAACGTACAACTCATGGAATGACTACTCTGGTTCATCCCCCCCAAAAAAAAACGGTACGCATTCATCATCTTTCCTCCCGCCTCAGCAACAGTTAGAAAGTCGCGTTAGATGCGCTGCGTACGCAACAGTTGTAAACTGCTGCATTTTCTGCAACAGTTGTAAAAACTTTCCGGTGCACCCTCGCATTTTCCGGTTCATTTGGCGGGACAGTTCGCGGTTGCTTACAAAGCTGTCGAATCCATCGGTGGGACGGCGGTAGACTTCTGCGGTTTGGTGATCTGCCTGCAGATGGAGGGTAGGGCGAGATAAAGTGAGGTGGAGCTAGGTAAAAGAAGGGAGAGCGAGGTAGAGGAAACAGCATGAAGTAGACTAAGGTAGAGCAAGCTAGCATGAAATAGACCGAGGTAGAGTGAGACAGCTGCTAGCATGAAGTAGAGCAAGGTAGAGTAAGGCAGAGCATGGTTGAGGGAGAGCGCGGTAGAGTAAAGCAGAGCAAGGTGGAGTGAATCAGAGCGTGTTAGGGCAAGGTAGAGTGAAGCAGAGCGTGTTAGGGCAAGGTAGAGTGAAGCAGAGCGTGTTAGGGCAAGGTAGAGTGACGTAGAGGGAGTTAGGGCAAGGTAGAGGGACGCAGAGGGAGTTAGGGCAAGTTAAAGTGACGTAGAGGGAGTTAGGGCAAGGTAGAGTGACGTAGAGGGAGTTGAAGCAAGGTATAGTGAGGTAGAGGTAGTTAGAGCGAGTTAGAGCATAGTAGAGTGATGAAGAGAGAGAGTTAGAGCAAGGAAGAGTGAGGTAGAGAGAGTTAAAATGAGATAAGAAGCAGAGTCCATGTGGACTGGGTGGACTTTTTTTGTCCTTCGTCCTTATCTCGGTGCCCTTAATCTTCGTTTCTTGTTTTGCTTGTTTTCTATATCAATAAGATTTTTCATCGTCTTCCTGATCTTGTTTTTACATGAGGGGGAATTTTTACAACTTTTACGTGCTTTGTTTTACTAGAAGATGAATTTTCGTAAATTTTGCGCGCTTCGTTTTACAAGTTGATTTTTTGTTATTCATGTCGTTTTGATGTTAAACCGTGCGCTCGTTATCGTTGTGTTCTTTACCTTCATTTTTTGTTAATTATCTTATTTTAGTGCGCATCGTGATCATTTTTGAACTCCATTTGGATTTTATTTGACCGTGATCAGGAATTTAGTTGTGTAGGCCTCTAAATTGTTTAAATTGTAGGCCTCCTGACTGTAAAAAAAGTTTTTTCTGCAACTCACTCACGATTGCTAAGTTCTCTCATTATGTAAATGTCTCTCATTCCAGTGATTTATGCTATAATAAAAAATGACCATACATATTCTTTCAGTATTGAATTTAAAATACCGACCCTCCTGTCGTGTTGAATATTTTACACACATACTGACGTTTACTAAGTATTGAATATAAAATAAAACATGGTTAAATATGTCTTTAAAGCACTTTCGAAATAAATTTTTATCCAAGACTTTTTATTTTCCCGCAGATCGCATCACAAAAGGCTGGGTCCGGCAGCAAGGGAACTAGAAAGCATCTTTCTCCTCACCTACACTGACTACTTACAAATTGATAATTTTTATATATAAAAAGGGGGAATGAATATGCAAAAATAAATGCAAACGCATGTATTGGGTCGATGATCAATGTGCTCGGATAAACCGCACAACTGGAGGGCACAACTGGCTGTACAACTGGGGGTACAACTGGTGGTGTAACTGGACCACACAACTGAAGGCCTTAACTGGGTGGCACAACTGGCTCCGACGATTGGACCCAACAACTGAACGCGACTGAAAGAAACAGTTGGAGAACCCAAATTGACAATACATCTGCGCCTCAAAATCCCTCAGCACGATGCAGTTAGACCGACCAACTGTTCAGTTGTAGAGGGTTCTCCAAAGGGTACCCACCGAGTCCAAAAGGTCCCCCCAGGGGTACCAACAAGGTCCAAACGGTACCAACAAGGTTCAAAGGGTACCAACAAGGTCCAAAGGGTACTAACAAGGTCCAAAGGGTACCAACAAGGTCCAAAGGGTCCCCATAAGGGGTACCCACAAGGTCCAGAGGGTCCCCTGAGGGGAGCCAACAAAGTCCAAAGGGTCCCCCCAGCATGCGGCTGTTCCGCCGGCGGGCGGGCGAGGCCCCTGCGCCCGCCTGCAGCGCCCCCGTCACCAAGGCACCCTTGAGGCATCGGGGGGCATCACAGAGTGCATCACAGGGAGGGTTAAACTGTGCAGTGCATGGTGCAGTAAATGGAGCATCACACCGCTCATCACAGGGGGCATCACACGGCATATCACATGGTGCATCACACAGTGTATCTCACCGCTCATCAAGCGATGCATCACACGGCACATCACACGGTGCATCACACGGCACACCTCACCGCTCATCACATGATGCCTCACACGGCATATCTCATGGTGCATCACATGGGGCATTATATGGTGCAATACACGGTGCATCACACGGTACATCACACAACACATCACACGGCAGCGTGCATCCCAGCCTCACTCGGCGGCACGGCAAAGATGTTCTTAACGAAGGGTGAGTGTTCGCACTGGTGTTCTTCTGTTCATGTGTTGTGTTCGCTTGTGAATTCATGGGGGAAATCTTCTCTTTTTGTTCACTGGAATATTCTCTTTTTGTTCACTGGAATATTCTCTTCTTTGTTCTGTTCTGCTGAATAGGAGGAATGTTCGCTTTTTGTTCATAGGATGAATGTTCTCTTTTTGTTCATAGGAGGAATGTTCTCTTCTTGTTCATAGGAGGAATGTTCGCTAATTGTTCATGGGAGGAATGTTTTCTTGTTCGCTGGAAGATTGTTTTCTTCTTAATGGTGCATTACTCTGCACATGGGGGGAATGTTCTCTTTTTGGTGAATGTAAGAATGTTCTTTTCTTAATTGGAGGAATGATCTCTTCTTGTACGTGTGCGGAATGTCCTCTTCTTCTTGATACGTAACCGCGACGAGAGCCGCCGGTGGTACACGGAGGGGATTTTCATAACGCTGTTGACCGACCAGTAGTCACAAACTCAATTTTCATAAACACTCAATCAAAAGGCACGATCCAGCTATTGATTCATTTTTTCCACAAAATTAACGTTTCATTTTCAAAACTACTTAATAAAATTGACGTTAAGTTTGAGTTGAATATTGAACTTCAGTTTAACCCATGTCGGTCAGCTAGTAAATGAGGGAATATTCTCGTTTCATTCATTTGGGGAGTGCTCTCATTTTGTCCATGAGGGTAAGAGGGCGGATTGAAGAAAGAGGGAGAAATGAGGGGGAAAAGCATCACATTGCATGGCTTTGAGAATAAATTTCCCATTGCTTAAAATTGTCAACAACTCTGAGTTCCGTGAGCTAGCCATACGTGGTCTCTCTAATGGATCAATGCGATTTTCCTTTCAAGGTTTATTATAAAATAACTCAACGAAAAACGAACATAATACTTTGAAGTTTGGACAGTTTATTTAAAGGACCAGGTGAGCACAAGTTTCATTCAGTATGACTGCCGTCCACAACGATGACAACTTCTAAGCGCTGGCGAAAGCTAGACACGACACGGATAACAGCTGCCGATTCAAACGACTCCACGGCCTTTTTTGATATCTTTCTTAATGGCTGTGATGATATGAAATTTTCAACAAGTTTTTGACTCAATATGAAACCACAAATAACAATCGAACGAGTTCAGGTCAGGAAAACTGGAAGGTGAAACGTCTTCCTCCCAGAATCATACACCTGACACCTTTGTTTCTTTTTTGAAGTCTTGACTCTCTTCCATGGAACTATTTCTGTTTGTAAGACGTTGCAGTAGGATTCGGCATTCAATTTTTTGCTGTTGGCTAGAAAGTGAAATTTGATAATCGATTAAATAATTTGAACAATTTGCTCGAATAATAAGTTGAATCCTGAAAATTATTTTTGTTTACGTAACCAATAATTATTGTTCGCTCCAATTGTTAAAATTTAAATAAGTGATAATGATTAAACTTAAATTATACTTCTCTTAGCATCAAGGCGGCTCTGTAATCTCGACTAGATAAATAATAAAAATAACCGACGTTGTAAGCTTTTTGTCTAGGATACTAGAGGGTCTATGTAAAATTAATTTTATCTATTTAATTATTTAGTTGAGGGTACTGACCTACTTATGATTAAGTGTTAGTTTTTCAAATTTGATCATTTAATAATGGACGTTTACCTCTCTTGATTAAACATTAATTTACCTTATTTAACTATTTAGTTATAGGCTTATACTTATTTTTAATCGAACTTTAATTTGACATATTTAATTATTTAGTAGAGGGCTTCTATTTGTGTTCGAATAAACATTATTTTTTCAAAGACTTCACATCTAATTGAACGTTGCTTTGACCTATTTAAGTGTTTAGTCGGGACCTTCTTGATATTTGTGAATAAAAGTTTTTTTCACTAATGTAGTTATTTTTCAAAGGCTTCTCCCTATTTTAAAATAAACGTTATTTCTTCCAGAACTTCACGTGAGACAAATGCCGATCGCAGCGAAGCGCAGTCGCGGGTGCGAGTCCGCCGGGGCTGGGAAGGGACGGAGGGGGACACACCTCCACGGGGGGGCAGCGTCGCCTCCAGGGACCCCTCAACCCGGCACCCCAAGACTGGTGAGGGTTCTTCGTGAGGGTTGCGTTCTTTGTGAGGGTTGCGTTCTTTGTGAGGGTTGCCTTCCTTGTGAGGGTTGCATTCCTTGTGAGGGTTGCGTTCTTTGTGAGGGTTGCATTCCTTGTGAGGGTTGCCTTCCTTGTGAGGGTTGCATTCCTTGTGAGGGTTGCGTTCTTTGTGAGGGTTGCATTCCTTGTGAGGGTTGCCTTCCTTGTGAGGGTTGCCTTCCTTGTGAGGGTTGCCTTCCTTGTGAGGGTTGCTTTCCTTGTGAGGGTTGCCTTTCTTGTGAGGGTTGCCTTCCTTGTGAGGGTTGCCTTCCTTGTGAGGGTTGCATTCCTTGTGAGGGTTGCCTTCCTTATGAGGGTTGCGTTCTTTGTGAGGGTTGCATTCCTTGTGAGGGTTGCCTTCCTTATGAGGGTTGCCTTCCTTGTGAGGGTTGCCTTCCTTGTGAGGGTTGCCTTCCTTGTGAGGGTTGCCTTCTTTGTGAGGGTTGCGTTCTTTGTGAGGGTTGCGTTCTTTGTGAGGGTTGCTTTCCTTGTGAGGGTTGCTTTCCTTGTGAGGGTTGCTTTCCTTGTGAGGGTTGCCTTTCTTGTGAGGGTTGCCTTCCTTGTGAGGGTTTCCTTCCTTGTGAGGGTTGCCTTCCTTGTGAGGGTTGCCTTCCTTGTGAGGGTTGCCTTCCTTGTGAGGGTTGCCTTCCTTGTGAGGGTTGCGTTCCTTGTAAGGGTTGCCTTCCTTGTGAGGGTTGCATCATAAAGTCCTATTATTAAAATGGAACCTTTTTTGAGGGTGATTGTCGATTTTGCTTGCAGTAGTATTTTGGTTTCAAATGTACGAAATTAAAGAAATATTAAAACTCCTGCATCATTTCTGTCTATTTAGGACTCATATTTTTCTTTTTGTTAATTAGCACTAAACCCAATTTTTTTGAGTGTTCGATGTTCGATTTTGTTAGCTGGAGTGGTGTTGCTTTAAATATAGGAAATTTCAGCAATACTGATACTTTACTAATATTGAAGTCGATGTATGGAATGTTAGCACTTAACCGTCCGCATTTTATGCACGCAAAATTTTGAAAGGAAGTTAATACACATTTGGTCGGTAAAACTCGTTTTTGGGTTTAGGTATACTATCATTAAAAGCGAGACCCGGGAAGAAAGATGGGGGAATTTTAACTCATCGTCACTATAAGAAACAAATCGTTACCAAAACAAAAAATGCACATCTTCACCAAAAGATGCACATGGCATTCAAAAAATTTGGGCTTTACTACAAGAGCATTAGTGGTGCTCGTGTCCGAGCAAACATATAAAGGCTGATGAATGTTATGAATGTGAACGACTTTTGAATTTTATGAACCAGGCTTTGCACTTCAGTGTAGTGTGCAAGTTTGAGATTTACTATGTCCTCGTTATTTCAAATAACTTAAGTTAATTTATTATTTTTTTCAACACGTGATATGTTGAGCTCATTGTGCCATACAACCACCGTCATTAGACTGGCACTAGCATTAGGTGGTCACAGACTTCAAAATCAAGAAAAAATTAGGAACGAACTACCACTCGGCAGAGAACTTTAAAGAACACATCAGTCAGTGTACAAACACACAAAACACACTTTCACACAAACATACACACACATTCTCTCTAACATTCACAGACACACTCATTCAAACCAAACACAACATACGTACAATACACACAGACACATAACACACATATACACATTCAAACGCACATAACCCACATGCACACACAGAGCACTCGCACTTACACCTCCATACAACACACAAACAAATAATGATACGCATGCACACGCACGAACACACAACACGCACAAATGACCCAAGCTGGTCCCCATAACAGACTGCTCAAAAATACGCCTTCAGTGTCATGTCTGACACACATAACACACTTCCACCGTCGCTCTTTTGATTCCGAGGCGACCGTTCCATGATATTCAGGCCGCTTCGTGACTGAACTCACCGCCGAGTTACGCTCCGTTCCGCAGATTTTAAAGACCTTCCCGTTGCTTCAAAGTCCTTCCGCATTTTTGTGCGAAGCCGGACGCCTTCTTCGGTCCGGATTGGTGGGCGTTCCGCAATTTGGGCCTTGCTTAGGGAACTTAGCTGTCCGCACTTGACCGTCTGTACTTGGCCGTCCGCACTTGACCGTCTGTACTTAGCCGTCCGCACTTGACCGTCTGTACTTGGCCGTCCGCACTTGACCGTCTGTACTTGGCCGTCCGCACTTGACCGTCTGTACTTAGCCGTCCGCACTTGACCGTCTGTACTTGGCCGTCCGCACTTGACCGTCTGTACTTAGCCGTCCGCACTTGACCGTCTGTACTTGGCCGTCCGCACTTGACCGTCTGTACTTAGCCGTCCGCACTTGACCGTCTGTACTTGGCCGTCCGCACTTGACCGTCTGTACTTAGCCGTCCGCACTTGACCGTCTGTACTTGGCCGTCCGCACTTGACCGTCTGTACTTAGCCGTCCGCACTTGACCGTCTGTACTTGGCCGTCCGCACTTGACCGTCTGTACTTGGCCGTCCGCACTTGACCGTCTGTACTTAGCCGTCCGCACTTGACCGTCTGTACTTGGCCGTCCGCACTTGACCGTCTGTACTTGGCCGTCCGCACTTGACCGTCTGTACTTGACCGTCTGTACTTGGCCGTCCGCACTTGACCGTCTGTACTTGGCCGTCCGCACTTGACCGTCTGTACTTGGCCGTCCGCACTTGACCGTCTGTACTTGGCCGTCCGCACTTGACCGTCTGTACTTGACTGTCTGTACTTGGCCGTCCGCACTTGACCGTCTGTACTTGGCCGTCCGCACTTGACCGTCTGTACTTGACTGTCTGTACTTGGCCGTCCGCACTTGACCGTCTGTACTTGGCCGCCCGCACTTGACCGTCTGTACTTGGCCGTCCGCACTTGACCGTCTGTACTTAGCCGTCCGCACTTGACTGTCTGTACTTGGCCGTCCGCACTTGACCGTCTGTACTTAGCCGTCCGCACTTGACAGTCTGTACTTAGCCGTCCGCACTTGACCGTCTGTACTTAGCCGTCCGCACTTGACCGTCTGTACTTAGCCGTCCGCACTTGACCGTCTGTACTTAGCCGTCCGCACTTGACCGTCTGTACTTAGCCTTCCGCACTTGACCGTCCGTACTTGGCCGTCCGCGTTTGACCGTCCGTACTTGGCCGTCCGTACTTGGCCGTCCTCACTTGACCGTCCGCACTTGACGGTCCGCACTTGACCGTCCGCTTACAATTTTCACCATGGATCAAAGAGCAAAATCCGTTAAAAAATCAATTATAATTTATTAGGACTCATCAGAATACATTAGGACGCATCATAATACGTCATAATACATGAGAATACATCAGAATACATTAGGAAGCATCATAATACGTCATAATACATGAGAATACATCAGAATACATTAGGACGCATCATAATACGTCATAATACATGAGAATACATCAGAATACATTAGGACGCATCATAATACGTCATAATACATGAGAATACATCAGAATACATTAGGACGCATCATAATACGTCATAATACATGAGAATACATCAGAATACATTAGGACGCATCATTATACGTCATAATACATGAGAATACATCAGAATACATTAGGACACATAATACGTAAGAATACATTAGAATGCAATACAAACATCCCAAATCAAATACTCAGTCCATCCCAGAAACAAATAATCAACCCGACCCTAATCCTCATACCATCCTGCTGTAAAATACTCAGACCATCCCCCATTTAAATACTTAGACCAACCTAAAATGAAATACTCATACCATCCCAGGTCAAATATTCAGACCAAAGCACAGGTTAAATACTCAGACCAACCTAAAATAAAATATTTATACCATCCCGGTTAAAGACTCTGGTCTGAGTCTTTAACCCGGGATGGTATGAGTATTTTATATTAGTTTTGTCTAAGTATTTAACCTGTGTTTGGGTTTGAATATGTGGCCTGAGATAGCATGAGTTTTTGGTTTTGTGTTGGTCTAAGTATTTGACAGCAGGATGGTCTGAGTATTTGACAGCAGGATGGTCTGAGTATTTGACAGCAGGATGGTTTGAGGATTAGGGTCGATTGATGATTTGATTTTGGGATGGTCTGAGTATTTGACACCCAGAATCGAATACTCAGACCTCCGTATAATCTTGCAGACCAACCAAGACCACAAGTCCGTTACCGCGGCCACTGGCGAACACGAAAACAGAACACGAACTTGAAGAGCTGAAATTATTTTGACATTTGAAGACGTGCTAAGCGTCGTAAGAAGGGGCCGTGCGTCGTAAGCAGGGGCCGTGCGTCGTAAGGCGTAAATGCCGTGCGGCATTTTATTGCGCGGTGATGCGCTGAGTGCAGAAATTATGGGAGCATTTCGGAAATGTGGTGTTGGTCAAATGTGTTGGTCGAGTAGAACAATATTTCGTTGACTGTACGTCAACTAATCTGTCGTCAAAACTCCTGTAGTCATGGCGTCTTATATCTGCTGAATAACACATCATATCTGCTGAACAACACATCATATAGCTGAATAACACATCATATCTGCTGAATAACACATCATATCTGCTGAATAACACATCATATCTGCTATATAACACATCATATCTGCTGTAAAACATTTGTCTATCCGAGACCAATTAATTTATCATAAGTAAATGGAGATGTGTAGTTAGAGGTTATAAGTGTAAGTCAGAGCTCGTGTTTATTTTGCAATATTAGTCAATATAGCCCAACAGTTTGTTGTACTACAGACCAATTCACTCACTTTCAAAACTATCAAAACCATGAACGTTAAGCTTGCAACAAATTCACGTTATCTAATTTCCTGCGAAATTTCTCAAATGAAACTTTTTATCTATAACACATAAGTGTAGGAAAAAAAAATGCTATCTGTAATTGCATGTCCTAAATTTTTTAGGTGAAGTTTGGTTTCAAAAAGTGTCATTACATCCGCATTGATGCGTCTGATTCTTAAAAGGAGAAGCAAAACGAAAATCGTTGTACCTATAATCATTTTATTAATACAATTAGTGAATTATAAATGAATAAAATTGAACGTTTCAAACTCAACTGTTCATTTTCAGTAAAAGTTAGTAAATTGTGGCAAAGGGAAAAATAAAAATTGAGTGAATTTCATTGAATCTATATAATATTCGAATGTAATATAATATAACTTTAGACTTTACTAATCATATTGATAAAATGACTGTACGTACAGAGATTTCCCCCTTGCTTTTCATTTTAGTTAAGCGCCGTAAATTCCCAGACTTGGAATTTTTTTGCGTCTACGCCGAGCAAAATAAAAAATCCGCGGCAGTCCCCGGCCGCTGCAGGAGGCGCGGCACGGCGAGGGTGTGGAGTTATGTGAGGTCCCTCCAGGCAATAAACTCTTTTTTTATCTTTTCACGTAGCGGTACAGTAGACATCAAAACATTTTCTGCCTATTTGGCCGTTCTAGCATCGATAATTTTTCTATCTATTTGACCACACCAGCATCGATAATTTTTCTGCCTATTTGGCCATATTAGCATCGATAATTTTTCTATCTATTTGGGTACACAAACATCGATAATTTTTCTGCCTATTTGGCCACACCAGCATCGATAATTTTTCTGTCTATTTGGCCTTACTAGCATGACAATTTTTCTGTCTATGTGGGCACACTATACGCCATATTTTTGAGCGTAATTCTTGAGTTTAAGTTGTTTTCCAAAAAAATACTAAGCATAGCGAAGCTACTAAAGTTGCTTTAAAATCTTGCCACCCAGGTGGGCCAGGACTTTCAAAACAATTGTGTATAATATAGTTCGTTTAAAAAAATAACATTATACATTTTGTATTATAGTATAATATATTATACATAATAGTTGCTTATTTAATTTAAAAAGAGAATTATGAAGTATTTTACAGTTCACGACTTCTGGGACATCCTGTATAATATTTATACCTTGTATTATTAGTAACTTGTGTCGTGTCTGGACACAGGCACATTGTATCGAGCTTTCGTGCCTCCTATCTTCCGATCACGCGTCTTGTAGAGCGACGCTGATGTCGGACGCGGGAGAGTGAACTGTGACCTTGTTACACCTTTCTTGTTGCACCTTTTTGCACTCTACTTGTTACACTTTGTTACACCTTGTCACACTCTCTTTGTCACACTTTGTTACACCTCGTCACACTCTCCTTGTCCCACTTTGTTACACCTTGTCACACTCTCCTTGTCACACTTTGTTACACCTTGTCACACTCTCCTTGTCACACTTTGTTACACCTTGTCACACTCTCCTTGTTACACTTTGTTACACCTCGTCACACTCTCCTTGTCACACCTTGTCACACTCTCCTTGTCACACTTTGTTACACCTTGTCACACTCTCCTTGTTACACTTTGTTACACCTCGTCACACTCTCCTTGTCACACCTTGTCACACTTTGTTACACCTTGTCACACTCTCCTTGTTACACTTTGTTACACCTCGCCACACTCTCCTTGTCACACCTTGTCACACTCTCCTTGTCACACTTTGTTACACCTTGTCACACTCTCCTTGTCCTACTTTTTTACACCTCGTCACACTCTCCTTGTCACACCTTGTCACACTCTCCTTGTCACACTTTGTTACACCTCGTCACACTCTCCTTGTCACATCTAGTCACATTCTCCTTGTCACACTTTGTTACACCTTGTCACACTCTCCTTGTCACACTTTGTTACACCTCGTCACACCCTCCCATACCCAAGTCACTGGAGGCCTCTGAGTATAAGGAAGACGGCGACGCTGTCGTGACGCACAATCACAGATGGCCAGATTGCAACTTGAGCTGCCATGACGTACATGTACGTTTATCAGCTAGTTTTATTTTGAGGCATTTTATAAACCAATGTAATGCTTCTTACTTGTCGAGTTTATTGAAAATTATGTAGTTAACACGGACCGTCAAAAATGACGGGATTCGATATTTGCCATAACCAAAGCTCCAGACGTGGATGCCCAACAAATATATCCATCCCAACAGTACGCGCCATTAAAATATTCTTGTACTTGTGCACTGGTGAAACTCGTATCACAGATACGGTCATTGAGCGTCCTTTAATTAAAGAAAGTGTTTCTTAGAAGCGAGCGTCAAACAAATATTTACATTTTTAAATAAATAAACACACCAAGGGTTGTAGTTTTGGGGAAGATAAACTGTGTTTTCTTTGCTTTGTTTCTTTCAATTACCCGAAATATTCAATTGTACTGTCCATCACACCCATAAATACTTGTAATTTTTCTCATACGATGAATACTCACATTGTAACTGTCCGATGCCTCAAGCTTCATGAGAATATTAAAATACTACAAAGAATCAATACTAAAAATGAAACGCCAGGTGTCTCCTTAAATTTGTAATTATATTTTTGTGCGTAACTCTCCTATGTAATTACAATGTGAAGCTCATTGAACACATTACATTGGTTGGTGCGTGTGTCTGTGACGCTCACAAGGACGCTCAATGACCGTATCTGTGATACGAGTTTCACCAGTGCACAAGTACAAGAATATTTTGATGGCGGGAACTATTGGATGGATACATTTGTTGGGCATCCACATCTGCAAGATTTATTTAATGGCGGGTACTGTTGGGATGGATATATTTGTTGGGCATCCACGTCTGGATAATTATTCTGAAGAAAATATCGAATCTCATCATTTTTGACGGGTTGTGTACACTAGCATAAAGTAAATGATTTCACTCCCAGCAGGGGCACTGGACCTAGTGCCCCAGACACACCTGGAATCGCTGCACCTACGACTGTTCCCGTTCCCATTCCGACAAGCCCTAGCGTGCTCGACTACATTTATTTACGTTTCCTGCGATGGGCTAAACTGAAGTTCAATATTCAACTGAAATTTAGAGGCAATTGGAGGGCAAATATGCATAGTGTCCTAACCCACAAATCAGAAGTCAAAACTGGCGGAGGGGATAAGGGATAATTTCACCTCATAGCGGCGTAGATGTCTTTCAGGCAGAGGGTCCCAGTTCCTAGTTCAGTTCCTAGTTAGTAACTTGGGTAGGAAAAGCCAGTTTGGCAACCCTGCGATGAACACCACGCCTCTAACTTGAGTGTCCTAAAATTTTGTGTTTTGTGGGTAGGGACACTCTGCATATTTGCCTTCCAATTGTACTCAGCAATTTTGAAAATAGCGAACATGAACTGGATCGTAATTTTATTTACCTTTCATTTAGTATAAATTAGAATTATTTTACTGACTGCAGGTTGGTCATCAGCATTACGAAATTCCTCTGTGACCACCGGTGGGTCATTTCACATGAAACACGTATAGTTACAGTAATATAACAGTAACTGCAGTTTCCGTATAGTAACTGCAACACTTAACAGTTACTGTAACTTTTTGAAGTTACTGCAACATTTAACAGTAATTGTAATTTTTGCAGTTACTGCAACATGCCCCAGGAAATCTCTAACAGTAATTGTTTATTCCCCAGGCCTGGCGACGTGGGGGAGGCGCGTGGGGAAAAAGTTGGAGCAGCTTACGCGGGTTCCCAGCAGGGAGAAAGTTTCCCCTACCTGTGGGGAGGAGCAGAGGTGAGGAGCTGGGGCTGTGGTCAGCGCTGTCTGTACTGACTTCTACTGACGCCGGGATTTACTCAGAGTTAGGCTCATCAGTATGAGTACATGTCACCAGTATGAATGTGCCTAATCAACACATGAGTTTAAGGGGGTCGGGGGGTCACCTGAGCGATTTTTTTTTTGTTTTTGAACTGATTGTTTTGATATTTGCACAGTTTATGTAATTTTGAAGAAGAAACCCATTTTGCCCATGTAATTTTTTCGATTTTGGCCAGAGTTTTTGAGAAAGTGGAAAATATTCATTTTTATGTAGTATAAGTAATTTTTTCGGACACTTCAAAAAAATAAGTCAATGAATTTATGTGCTAGAACAAAAACTAAGGCAGTTGAAGAATCCTCGTAGTATTTCTAACGCAGGAATGACTCCGGATTTTCCATTTTCCTTTTCGTTTTCTTTTGAAGTGGGGTAAAAAATTCATGATTTTTGACCCCCTTATAGACCTCTCTTTTTGCTAGTGCCCGTGTAGCCCCATAAAATTTTAGGGCACAATAGCCCACCACCTAAGAACTCTTTTTCAGCAAAGAAAAAAACTGATAATTGTGTGGAAAATCGCTCCGATGAACCCCTTAAGTAATTGTTGTGCAAGAATATTTTTGAATTATCTACACTTCACGAAGAGATAAATGCTTAGCAATCAAATGTTATCAAGTAATTGAAGTGTTTCAAAGTTATCTGTACCTGTTAAATCATATGATAAATTATTCCGTAAAATATTACATTATTACATATAATGTAAAATTATTCCATAAAATGTAAAATTATTCCATAAAATGTTACATTATTCCATAAAATGTTACATTATTGCATAAAATGTTGAATTATTCCATAAAATGTTACATTATTGCATAAAATGTTACATTATTGCATTAAATGTTAAATTATTTCATGGCAACCCAAAATAGTTTTAGAAATTCACGGGAATAGTTAAGTATTGGAGCTCCTTTCAACGCCTCTCCCTGACTCAAAGTGCCATTGTTGCTCGACCCTCTTTTCGACTAAGAACTTCGATGCATTATTGCAGTCCCTACCTACATTTTACCTTAATTTATCCGGCCAATATTACTCGTGTTAAGCTCGTTTCAAGTTCGAACGCTAATGCTTAACCACGACCAACTCCTCTCACAGTTTACCCTAATTTTTAAGCCAATATTGCGAGAGGCTCATTTCAACTAAGAACTTTAACGCACTCATTAATTGCACTCACTATCCAAATTCCACCCAAATTTTTTATTCCATTAATCTAGGCTCATTTCAAGTGTGAACCTTGATGCATGAATACAGTTCCTCGTACAGTTTACCCTAAGTTTTTACGCAGTTATTGCTAGTGGTTCATTTCAAACAACTCTAATGCATAATTACAGTCCCTATCCACAATCTACCCCAATTTTTTAAGCCATCAGTCCTCAATCTAGCTTGATTTCAAATACGAACTTTTTTTTTTAATAATTTCCGTCCTTCTCTACATTTTACGCTATTCTTTTACGTCATTATTACTCAATCTCCTATTACCCTATTTTTTGTTGTCACCCTATTTTTTAGCCATTCTTACTCAATCTCTGCTCATTTCAAGTCCAAACCTCAACACCTAACTCACGACGTACCGTTCTTATGAGCAGTTCACGCCACAGTTCCTGGTCGGGCCTGAGACGATCTTCAGACCGAGCCTCTCAGAAAGGATCATCGTCGGCCACTTCCACCCCATCCCTGTCCGTAAGGGCGCTGTTTAGATCCACCTCCACTTCTCTCATCAATAACGAGTCTCCAGTAACTCCAATGTCATGCCACAAGCCCAGTGAGATTAGCTCGGACTACGTACCCACAAAAACAGTGAGCTGCGAAAATATCCCTACTTCTTCCGAGGTGAAATCGTCTTTTCCTCACGCGTTTCTCAGATCCAAGCCCCCTCGGTCAGGGTCTACGTCTAGACCGTCGACTATCATAGTCAGTGACGTTACGGATAGCAACCTCAAGTCATCTGGGTCCAAAACGTCTAGTGAAAGAGGGTCTTTGTCTGACATACGGGAAGCACTTCGGCAGAAGTTGAAGGCTGTATCCGAGGAGAACTTCCCGATGACTTGGTGGAGGCGGAATCAAACTTCGATGAAATCTCGCCTTAATTCAAACTTCCCCAAGTCCAAGCACCAAGAACGATCGTCTTCCACGCAGTCCATGAACGCCGACACCTTAGTGTATCATAGCCCAGTGACGCGTAGTGCCCAAAATCAGAACTTCGTATTTAATAATAATAATAATAATAACGTTCAAAATCAGCTGAAGCTGCCCGGCAACAGGTCTTCCCTCTACATCAGCAGCGAAAGCGGCTACGAGAGCGAGAGTCTCGGTCTACAAGGAAGGCTTCGTCGAAAGTTGAAAAAGGTTGAAAACGACGTGGATTCTGGAGTCAGCTCCGGGAGTCCCTCCGAGACCAATTCCGACTCCGGCTCTTTCACGAGCCACGACTCTTCTATAGATCAAAATTCAAAATCAGATTCTGTATCCGTGAAATCTAGTTCCACACACCAAAGCAATGTGATTGAGAGGCTGCATCTCACTGAAAGTAAGGCTATGGGGAGCATAGGATTTTGCAAATGCCCTCCAGACATAGACGAATGCTCGAAACTAAATTTAACGGACGAAGAAAAGTTAGTCCCCGCTCTAACTGAAGACATCCACCCTATTTTACCGGAGCCAGCAAACATCACGTCTTTGAGACACAAGTTTCTCGTATCCCAATTGAATCGCCAGTCGCACTCGCAACGCAATTCTAACTCCCCTCGATCTTATGAAGACCAATCTCTCAGCAATTGCAGCAATCATTGGCAGGCTTCTGTTGGTTCCGGAAACTCCAACTCGGTCCGGCAAGATTCTACAGAGCGGATCCGGAGTGACTCCTGCTACAATCGTCCACCTCTATCCCTCCCCACGCTGTCGCTTCCCCTGATGAGCAGGGATTCCTCCCCATGTGCCACCCACGTGTCCCCACCACGCACCTTCAAGATGATTCGCCTCACCAAAGACGCTTCAGGGGAGTTGGGAATCTATATCACAGCGCGGAGGAACGGACGCGGGGTAACGACGGGTTACGTCATCGCCCACATCGAGGCAGGCGGTCTCACGGACAGGTGGGTCAACTAATGCGACGTTGCAAAGAAACCTTGAAAATTTTAGTACACAAAAGGGTGGGGTCATTTGTGCAAAAAAAACGCTGAGGCCACTTATACAAAAATAACGTTCTGACTATTAGCACAAAAAATGTTCGGACCATTGATTAAAAAAAGATTAGAACCAACATTAAAAAAAATATTCAAACTATTAATAAAGAACTCTCATGACGTTTGTAAAAAAAACGCTGAGACCATAGTACACGGCCTTCGAAAATGACAGCATTTGATTAAGTTTCATGAAGCTCTTCAATTAATTATTCAAGTTGGGCTTTCTATGTCTTTCCAGAACCAAGCTCTCAAATATATCAATGGTCAGGTTGATTATTGTACAAATTTTAGTCTCTACCTCCCGAACTTTCCATATACAAGTGCTTCATTTGCAAACTCCAAAGAGAAATGATTATTCTATTAATTTAGGCTTCTGAAATTTAAATATTATACATATAATTATATATATCCGTATATATATATATATATATATATTATATATACATGAAATAGGGAAACCTGTATCACATAAATACGCAAGCTTCGATAGAGAGGTTAAATTTTTTACTTTCCAGCCTAATACTGAAGGCGCGACGGGATGAATACGAATAAATAAACACGCGAACCATCCGGTGTTCGGTGATAGTACTGATCAATAAATTCACTATGGTATTTACCAGTTACAAGTCATTCAGTCATAAATGGGACATCAAGCAGTCATTTTGGTTTCCCTTAGAATTTGGTGTTGCTATTGAAGTAGCGTTACATTGCAGCCCCTGTCAACCATATTACAACCCATGGCAACCCTGGTATAGCCCTTAGCAACCTTATTGCAGCCCCTGTCAACCATATTCGCAACCCCAGTCGACCTTAACTCAGCTCCAATTGCAACCCATGGCAACTCTTGTACAAGCAACTCTATCTCTGCCCCTGACAACTGTGGTATAGCCCTTAGCAACCCTAATGCATCCCCAGTCAATCTTATTCAAAACCCCATTCAACCCTGACGTAGCCTCATGCTAATGGCAACCACACACGTGCAGAGACGGACGTCTACGTGTGGGCGACGAGATCATTAACGTGTCCGGGCAGCGGCTGCGCGGCGTGACGCTGGAAGCAGCGCGTGCCATCCTCCGTACCACCTGCAAACAGGTGGATATTGTGGTCGCAAGGAACCTGGAAGGGCACCAGCTGTCCTACCAAAACTCCCCGGACCATCTGTCGCTGCTGGACCAGCCTTCAGACAGCTGGCCAGGCCATGGCGCTGTTGATTTTTTGGAGGATGGTCGGTCTCACGAGAGACCGGATGGTGCTTTATCTGTCCGGGCTCAAGATCGTTATTTTCGAAACGAGACGAGTGGGTCTAAGCAAGACCTCACAGGGGATCCTGCGCGTAGGACCTACAGGAAGAATAGCCTCTCAGGGGATCCTTCCAGCACGAGTTGCTGGAAGGATAGCTTGACAAAGGATCCTTCTTGCAGCGGCTACAGGAAGGATAGTTGGAGTGAAGACAGAAGTTTGAGACGCGGAGGTTTGGATTCGTCTGGTGAACCTCAGTCTTTGACGTCGTCTCCTGACCGTCCGTCTGCTGACGAATTTCCGTACGCTTCGTTGCCGACGCAAAATGCCAGAAACGTTGCTGACATTATTAACGATTGTCATGACCCTGGAGAAACAAGGTTCTCTGGTTCACAATCTTACAATTCCGTACAAGGTGCACAGTTCAAGCAAGCTTATAACTTGCCACGCTACATCGACGGTCAACCCATTTACTCGTCTAACTTCGACGTAAGTCAGCTGTCAAATGACCACGTCAGGTCTTCCCGTGGTGAACCCTGCTATACAAGCCCCAATTGTGGTCATGCTCACGCATCTAAACTGGGCTCAAGCTCTGGAGTAGACGACGACGGAATCAACGGTACTCATTTCTTGTTAAAGCGAACATCAGATGCGGCTAAAACACCAGGGTCCAATGGAGGAGATTCTGTCTTCGGCGCCGAAAAAGAAGACAAAGAAGACAAAGACCCAGTGAACACCTCTCACAAGAAGGAGTTGGGGGTCCGACGTGGGGCTCCCGTACACAGATGGCAACGATCACTTAGTGGCGGTGGTCGTAGCGTACGCAACAGCTTTAACGGCTCCACGACCCTGCTGTCACGACGGCCTCGTAGCCTGGCCCTCAGCGTGAAGACGGTCGTGTTCGAGAAGGGCCGTGGCCGTAAGAGCTTAGGGTTCTCTGTGGTCGGAGGCAGGGACTCTCCCAAAGGGAGTATGGGCATTTTTGTGAAGACTGTCTTCCCCAACGGACAAGCTGCTGAGAACGGCAACCTCAGAGAAGGTGAGTCTCTGGCTTAATGTTTTGGATAAGTACTTTGTATTTTATTCTGGATTACAGTTAGTTAAACCCTATTCCAGAACATAGAATGCATTTCATGATTTTTATTTTATTTTGGATAACTTACAGATGAACACTATTTCAGAATATATAATGAATTTAATGTATAGGCCGAATGTTTTGTACCTTATTCTGAATTACGGTTGAACCCCATTCCAGAATATACAAAATTAAAATCTTTCGAGAAAATCATAGTTGCTGTACCATTAGTTTCTCGACAGATTTAAATTTCATCTATATTCTGGAATAGGGTTCAACTCTTATTCAGAATAAAATGTAAAACATTAATACCGTGTGCTGTAATACTTGGTAAATGAATGTGCAGAATATCAAAAACGTTTGTTCTGGACATTCCATCTTGTGTTGAAGTGCGAATGAGCCTTCCTGATTAGAAGGGAGTCAGATTAGACATACTTAGAGGCGGTCAGAAATGTGAAGTTGAAGTGTATGATCATTTGACATCTTATCTGGTGTGTGGAGTGGGGATAATAGATAGTGGATATCACTTAAGGAATGTCAGACAGGGGATGAAAGATGTGAATATGGGATGCAAGATAGAACGGATCTGATATTGAATGTGAAGTATAGGACATCAGATAGGAAATATCAAGTTCATGGGGTACGTCACATAGGGTATGTAGCATAGGGTATGTCATATACGGTATTTCAAATAGTGTAAGTCAGGTAGGGTTTGTCATGTAAAGTATGTCAGATAAGGTATGTAAGATATAGATATGTCAGACAGGAGATGGAGGATTTCAGACAGCACCTCTCAAATAGAAGTGTTAACATTATGCCGTTATCATGTGATCGTTATTAGTTTCGAAACATTATTTCCTGAATAAATCTGAAAAAAGTTACTATACATCCAAAGAAGTCAAATTAATATAAAAACCACATTCGTTTTTCCCTTGGAACAGTGACAGTTCCGGTATTATTAAAAATTACATAATTTTACCCTAAACTACGGTCTTTTCTCTCGACTCCATTATTTTTCTCTAAACTGAAATAATTTTTCTATCGACGACAATTTTTTTTCTACTTAATTTTAGGAAAACCTCTTTTTCAAAACCTCGTACTAACGACAGGCCACAACCGCGACTCTCCAATGATGCGCTGAAAAGATGACCTTAAATCTAAAGTTTCATTGGCCAAAAATTCCTCCGACCAGACGAACCAAATCGAGCGTCTGCACGCGTCGCTGCAGTCTTTTGTTTGATTTTGCCTGTCGCTTGCGTCTGCCATCAGTGCAGCACTTAATCGTATCCGAGGGACCGGAAATCTCCCTCGCGAAAATTCCCCTCACGAAAATTTTTGTCGCTAAAGTCTCCTTCACAAAAATTTCTCTCACCATAATATCCATCGCTAAAATCTCACATAAATCTCCCTCGCAAAAATTTTCTTCGTGAAAATATTCCTCATTAAAATCGCCCTCACAAAAATGTTCTTCACTGAAATTCATCTCGTAAACAAAATCTCCTGCAAAAATTTCCCTCATTATAATTTTTCTCCTAAAATCCCCCCCCCCCCAAAATTCCTACGCAAAAATCCCCACTGAAATTACCTCACAAAAATTTCCCTCATTACAATTTTCTTAGTAAGCTTGGCGAGTGACAAAAAAATTGACATTTTAAAGCGCTGTTTGTTCCTAAGAAATAAATTTGCGAGTGCGCGTTAAATCTAGCGGGAATGCCGGAGGCTGACGGCAGAAATTCTTTGAAGGATATTCCGGGAAACATTCGGGAAAAAAGGACTAGAATTCTGAGTCGCAGGTGCGACTGGTGAAGTTACGGGCGGCTTTGGAAGAAAGACAAAAAGAAAGAATGAAAGTAAAAGAGAGAGAATGAAAGTAAAAGAGAAAGAAGAGAGAAAGTAGGTCTGAAAGTTTTCACCGAAATAGAAAAGCTTCCGAAATAAAAGTAAGTAAAAGGATCTGAAAAAGTGAGATAGAAGTAAGTGGATCTGATATTTAACGCCAAAATAATGTTTTCGAAATTGAAGAAATAGAAAAACGTAGATTTGAAATTCTATACCAAAATAAAGTTACCAAATTAGAAGAGACAATGGAAAGTACAGTGTTTCTGATATTGGGTCCCGAAATAGAGCTTCTGTAATTGAAGAGATAGTGAACACTAGATCCGGATTTCGACACCGAAGTAGAATTTCGGAATAAAATAGAAAGTACTAATTAGGTCTGATTTTTTTCACCAGAAGGGAAGAAATAATAAGAAATAAAAGCAATTAAAAAGACAATAAAAACTCGTGTTTCTTTAAAAATTCGTGCTCTACAGTTTCTCTACCCTGTTCTATATCCCACTTCACTGTTCTACATCAATTTTAATACCACTCCACCCCCCTCTCCACCTCCCACTCCACCTCCCACTCCACCACCGTCGCGCTCTTCCTTCCGCTCTGGAGGCCGATCTCGAGAGTCAATATTGGCTGAAGGAACTCGGCTGCCTGGTGTAGTGCGGCAGGCTGGTGTAGGGCAGCAGGCTGGTGTAGGGCGGCAGGCTGGTGTAGGGCGGCAGGCTGGTGTAGGGCGGCAGGCTGGTGTAGGGCGGCAGGCTGGTGTAGGGCGGCAGGCTGGTGTAGGGTGCCAGGCTGGTGTAGGGCGGCAGGCTGGTGTAGGGCGGCAGGCTGGTGTAGGGCGGCAGGCTGGTGTAGGGCGGCAGGCTGGTGTAGGGTGCCAGGCTGGTGTAGGGCGGCAGGCTGGTGTAGGGCAGCAGGCTGGTGTAGGGCAGCAGGCTGGTGTAGGGCGGCAGGCTGGTGTAGGGCGGCAGGCTGGTGTAGGGCGGCAGGCTAATGTAGGGCGGCAGGCTGGTGTAGGGCGGCAGGCTGGTGTAGGGTGCCAGGCTGGTGTAGGGCGGCAGGCTGGTGTAGGGCGGCAGGCTGGTGTAGGGTGCCAGGCTGGTGTAGGGCGGCAGGCTGGTGTAGGGCAGCAGGCTGGTGTAGAGCAGCAGGCTGGTGTAGGGCGGCAGGCTGGTGTAGGGCGGCAGGCTGGTGTAGGGCGGCAGGCTGGTGTAGGGTGCCAGGCTGGTGTAGGGCGGCTGCCTGGTGTAGTGCGGCAGGCTGGTGTAGGGCGGCAGGCTGGTGTAGGGCGGCAGGCTGGTGTAGGGCGGCAGGCTGGTGAAGGGCGGTATCCAGGCGCTGCCCAGTATACCTAAAATTAAACAATTTCTATCGCAAAATTAAAACTGCTCAGAAAGTTCGGACCACATCTAGGGGAACGTTCGAAGAGATGTTGGCACTTTTCTGCAGATCGATTCTATTTTATTTACAACGTTCACTTGGTCAAGCAATTTAAACGCGTTTACTACTCCAACATAAACTGAGTTTAGTCTTTGTCTTCAATTCCAATCAATTTTTACGGCATTTACAGTAAAATCTTAGCTCCACCTCGGATGAATGGTCAATTAGTACTCCTCGTATGAAATTTTTGTTTTAGGACGTCTTACATAAGAAATTTTTAAAAGCCAATATGTTGGCATGTATCTCATGTGCCAACGTCGTTGGAAATAAACGTTTTTTCTTTTTCTTTGTTTTCTTTTCTATGACAAAAATTTCGGTACTTACTTCAAATTCTACCACAAGCCTAATTATATTTGACCCCCACTGAACTGAAGCTTTTCCATGTCAGATTTTGCGTTACTTATTTCAAATCCTACCACAAACAACAATTTTTTTGCCCCTAACAGAACTCTAGCTTCTTCTTCTCAGATTTCTTAGTATCTATTCAAATTCCTCCACAAGCCAAATGATTTGTTCACCCCCACTGAACTTCAGTTTCTCCAAGTTATTTTTCGCGTTACTTATTTCAAATCCTGCCACAAACAACAACTTTTTCTCCCCTAACGGAACTGTAACTTCTTTATGTCATATATTTTAGTACGTATTTAAATTAGAACCTATTTCTAATCCCAACACAAACAACAATTTTTCACCCCCCACTGAACTGTAACAGTCTCCATGTCAGTTTTTTGCATCTATTTCAATTAGAACCTATTTCAAATCCTAACACAGCAACTTTCTCGCCCCTAACAGAACTGTAACGTCTCCATGTTAGATTGTCCGTTACTTATATCAAATAACACCACAAACCACAACTTTCTCGCCCCTAACAGAACTGTAACGTCTCCATGTTAGATTTTCCGTTACTACTATCAAATAACACCACAAACCACAACTTTCTCGCCCCTAACAGAACTGTAACGTCTCCATGTTAGATTTTCCGTTACTTATATCAAGTAACACCACAAACCACAACTTTCTCGCCCCTAACAGAACTGTAACGTCTCCATGTTAGATTTTCCGTTACTTTTATCAAATAACACCACAAACCACAACTTTCTCGCCCCTAACAGAACTGTAACGTCTCCATGTTAGATTTTCCGTTACTACTATCAAATAACACCACAAACCACAACTTTCTCGCCCCTAACAGAACTGTAACGTCTCCATGTTAGATTTTCCGTTACTTATATCAAGTAACACCACAAACCACAACTTTCTCGCCCCTAACAGAACTGTAACGTCTCCATGTTAGATTTTCCGTTACTTTTATCAAATAACACCACAAACCACAACTTTCTCGCCCCTAACAGAACTGTAACGTCTCCATGTTAGATTTTCCGTTACTTTTATCAAATAACACCACAAACCACAACTTTCTCGCCCCTAACAGAACTGTAACGTCTCCATGTTAGATTTTCCGTTACTTTTATCAAATAACACCACAAACCACAACTTTCTCGCCCCTAACAGAACTGTAACGTCTCCATGTTAGATTTTCCGTTACTTTTATCAAATAACACCACAAACCACAACTTTCTCGCCCCTAACAGAACTGTAACGTCTCCATGTTAGATTTTCCGTTACTTTTATCAAATAACACCACAAACAACAACTTTCTCGCCCCTAACAGAACTGTAACGTCTCCATGTTAGATTTTCCGTTACTTTTATCAAATAACACCACAAACCACAACTTTCTCGCCCCTAACAGAACTGTAACGTCTCCATGTTAGATTTTCCGTTACTTTTATCAAATAACACCACAAACCACAACTTTCTCGCCCCTAACAGAACTGTAGCGTCTCCATGTTAAATTTCCCGTTACTTCTATCAAATAACACCACAAAACAACAACTTTTTCATGCCTTTAACACGACCTGCCCTCCCTAGGGGACGAGGTGCTGGCGGTGAACGGCGAGTCTCTAGCGCACGCGAGCCACGCGGAGGCGATCGCGATGTTCCGCAGCATCCGCAGCGGCAAGGTTGTCCTCCACGTCGTCCGCCGCAACACGCCGGCGGCCAGTCCGCCAGACCCGCGGACGGAGGCCAGGGTGGAGGCCGAGGACGACTGAGGATGTAGAGGATAATAATGAATTTATGTGTATCGTTATTATTAAAACCAATAATTTGTTGTTCCGTCTGGTGTACTGAAGAAACAAAGGGGAATAATGAACTAATGAGGATAATAGTAATGATCTATTAATCGGCTGAAGGAGCGGAGGGAACGATGAAGTAAGGATTATGACAATAATAATGATCGACAAATATACTGAGAAATAAGATGCTACGAAGAAATATAGTACCATACAAACCATTGCAGATGGAACAATGAATTAATGTTTATTATCATTATTATTAAAATCCTTAATTCTTTGTTATTAAAATATTTATTTTCATTGTTCCCTCTGCTGTACCGAGGAAGTAGAGAGGATTAGTTAATTTATGAGGAACAAATAAGGATAAATTGATGTACAGGCTGTTACAAGGAGGCATTTACTGACTGATTCTTCGAGATGGTTGGATGATGTCAAATGATGGGATGATGTGCAGGTCAAATGATGGGATGATGTGCTGGTCAAATGATGGGATGATGTGCAGGTCAAATGGTGGGATGATGTGCAGGTCAAATGATGGGATGATGTGCAGATCAAATGATGGGATGATGTGCAGGTCAAATGATGGAAATGATGTGCAGAATCATCATTTTACGATGATGATTTTGCCATCATTTTACGATGATGATTTTACCATCATTTTACGATGATGATTTTACCATCATTTTACGATGATGATTTTACCATCATTTTACGATGATGATTTTACCATCATTTTACCACCATTATACGATGCTTTACCATGAATTATGATACACAGAATCATCATGTTTCAAATGTCCAGAACTTGTGATACGTGAATTACTTAGTTAAGTAGCCAGCAATATCCGTACCTCCTGTACTGTAGTAGTGTTCTTGACTGCATGTAATGCATTTATGTAACAGACATAGTTGTTGTACGTGCCCCGTTAACATTAGTGTTTTGTTAAACAGTATTTTTAAATTTTATTTGCATTGTGCGAGGTTTTAGTGTTTGTATATTATTGACTGAATATTGTTGTCCATTATGAGTTAGTTACCAGTTTTCTGTTTTGCCTAAAATTAAGAAGATTGTTTTCATTAATAACCAAAGTCTTAGTTGTTAGTGTATACCCCGTATATTTTGATCGCATCTTATATTCTGTTAATCCTAACCCGCGTCACAACTTCTGTCTCTACTTCTACTCTTGCGTAACATTTGTTCTTTCCTTAAAATAACTAAGTGCTGAATTATACAACGGATTTTAATTTTCCTCATATTAAAGAACATTTCTCCACGTACCGAAAAACTTTAGATGTTATTTTTCTAATATTTCATTCAATATGGTTTTTTAAATATATTATTCAATATTTTTTTCAATTTTTCATTCAGTATTATTTTTTTCAATATTTCATTAAATATTATTTTTTCAATATATCATTCAATATCTTTTTTTAAAATTTCATTCAATATTATTTTAAAAAAATTTTCATTCCATATTATTTTTTTCAAGTGTTTCATTCAGTGGTATTTTTTCAATATTTCATTCAATATTAATTTTGTCAAATTTTTCAATCTATATTATTTTTTCAATATTCCATTCAATACCCTTTTTTTCAATACTTCGTTCAATATTATATTTTCGATATTTCAGATAAATTTTTCAGATTTTGGTCAAGGCTGAGACTTTTTCTGGCAATTATCGTTCTAAGAAAGCAAGTGTGGTGCTGTGATGAGCAAGGGTAAGCCTGGCAAACAAGCACCGATCGACACTTCAAATTTTAAACACATTTCTGTGAAGGGACCCACTGGTGGTCACTGAGGGAATTTTCATACTGATGTTCCCAGAGAATTCAGAAAAATGCTCCTATAACTTTTTTATTGAAAATCACTGTAATTATTTTACCTATTTTTATTGGGTAGCATCATTCTCTCCATAGTATTTTCTATACGCTACGGATGATTTTTATACCTTTGATAAGAGGATTATTTTAGAGGAGAAGCTCCTGGTTTCGATTCCTTATATCTGCGCAATAAATTTTCCGAAACGAGCGGCTCTTCTGGAGACGCAAAAAACGGAGAGGGCAGCGTAGAAAACGGAGAGGGCAGCGTAGAAAACGGAGAGGGCAGCGTAGAAAACGGAGAGGGCAGCGTAGAAAACGGAGAGGGCAGCGTAGAAAACGGAGAAGGCAGCGTAGAAAACGAAGAAGGCAGCGCAGAAAACGGAGAAGGCAGCGCAGAAAACGGAGAAGGCAGCGCAGAAAACGGAGAAGGCAGCGTAGAAAACAGAGAAGGCAGCTTAGAAAACGAAGAAGGCAGCGCAGAAAACGAAGAAGGCAGCGTAAAAAACAGAGAAGGCAGCGTAGAAAATAGAGAGGGCAGCCTTGAAATTTACCATACCTACCTGATACACTTCCTTAAAATGTACCATACCTACCTGATACACTTCCTTAAAATGTACCATACCTACCTGTTACACTAGCTTAAAATGTACCATAGTAACTACACCTGACAAGTCTCAATGGATGATGTATGCTAACTTATACTTATCTACTGTAGAATTGCATGTAAAACCGTCTCCCCCAAATCTGGCTTTATGGATGGAATCAGAGAATAAATATGATGTTCAATCGACGACCAAAATGGTTTACTTTTTGACCTATTGGATGCTATGACGACGTGCTTAGCAGTACAAAGGTTAAGCATCACACTTGACATGAAAGACCCGGGTTCAATACCAGCCCGGCACCTGTGATGTTTTCTACCGGAAAGAGAAGTTCCTCCGGAGATAATGGAAAGAAAAAAAAGGAAGATGAAAACCAGTTTAATTTCAATAAAGATGATACAAAACAAATATCATTGATTTTTAAAACGCAAAGATCCTTAGTTGTTGTACAGACATGGGTATCGCAATACCCTTGTCAGCAGTCGAAACATGATTGAGGGGATAAAACGGAGGAGGGCAAGTGGAAGGATGCTCCAGGGAGACTCCAACACTGCACTCCCCTCATTCCCCTCATACACTGTGTTATTAGGCTAAAAACCTGAAAATAATGAGATAGTATACAGAAAATAATGAGAGCATGCAAAAAATAATGAGAGCATGCAAAAATTAATGAGATAGCGTGCAAAAAATAATGAGATGGCATGTAAAAAATATTGAGGTTGCGTCCAAAAATAATGAGATAGCATACAGAAAATGATGAGATAGCGTCAAAAAAAAAATGAGATGGCATGCAAAAAAATTCTTTTTAGAAAAGATGCAAGCAGTCCATCAGACCACGCCACCCCCCTACCCTCCTCACCTCGCCTACCCTCGCGTCTCCGAAAGAATGATTCCGTTTTTCAATAACCGCCTAAATTTAGGCCTAGATAAAAAAACGAGGCCTTGACGACACACCGGCTGGAGGGAAGTGGGCTGTGGGGAGGAGGGCAAAGGAGGGAAGTGGAGGGGCGAGTTTGTAATTGGCTCAGTTAACGAGAAATAGTTCGCTCCGCTGGGAGCTATTATAGCTTAGCGGAGGGAAATTCAGCCGCAAAACGAGGGTCTTTCCTGACAAATTTTCTGAAGAAAAATGTTCCTGGTGAAGAAACATGTTCATTGTGAAGAAAAATTTCCCCCGTGAAGAAAAATTTTTCTTGTGAAAAAAAATCCCTCAACATCAGCTCCTACAGAAAGGCCTGGCTCTGGCTAAAGAAAACATCAAACTTAAATGACCAAATAAACGTGAATTATTTGAAGTGAACAATGCCACATCAAAGGCAAATGACCCCCAAAAAAACCTAGAATTACTGACATTTATGCTTTAGCAAAAAGTGTTGAATCAACGCTAGCAAAAGGAGGTGGACATCAATCTTTTATCTATACCTGAGTTACCTTGATGACTTCTCCGATTTACCAGATTTGGTGAGCTGAAAATTTATTCATTTATTGAGAAGGGTAACAATCTTGCAATTTAAGTGTTTCTTTTTCCAGGAACATTTTAGGATGAAAGCTTGATTTGTGTGACGTTACAAGACATTTCCAAGTGAAAAAACTTGCCCTCAGGCACGCACCGATGAAGCGCAGTTAGAATAATGAATTTCCGCGTCCCAGAATTAGTACATTCACGTCAACACGACGTCTCACAAGAAAGTGTAGACATTAAACAAATTACTCGGAGTGCATCTCCGAAGTGTTCTTTTCTGTGAACCGTAACGTTCACCGATCAAAATTAGCCCTGAACATTCCATTGATACGATGCATCATTCCAACTGTAAATACGAGGGGTTAATTTTTTTCGTTTAAATCGAGGTGCTCGTAAGACGAAGTTGTTCAACTCTAATATAGACAGTAATTTTTTTAAAAGTTACAGCGAGCTAACCGCAAGAAAAAACCCACATCTGACACCAAAAAATGCTGTGTGTCTGACCCCACAAAAACTGGGCGATTTTCCGTACTTTTAATTGGGCCGCGTTTTTTTATTTCTTTACAGAAAACGGAAGTACTTTACTTACTAACCCATTGTTTTATTTCCCATGTGCTTAGTTTAATTTGAAAGTTTTATTTTTAGTCATAAATTTTATAAGGAATGAAAGGTTACCCTATCGCCTTCATAATTTTTCTGGCTTACCGTACTTTTTTTTGTGTTGCGCTCTCGAAAATAATGTATTTTTTTAACACTTATGGTTTCCTCTATATGTGTGTTAGTTCACTCGTGCTATGTTGTTCTTTTCAGCATAAATGTGGCGTTCCAGCAAAAACTGCGTTCTACAGGATTTACCATTTTGCTCACCGCTGCAGGTCTACTAATTACCTTTATAAAAAATTAATTGTTCATCTTAACAGTAATTTAACGCTTTAGTAAAAAGTAGGCTCTGCTATATTGATAATTTTGCTTACCTCTATGGGCTTACTAAGTATATATACATATATATATATATATAAATTAGGGGGGTTGATCATCTCACCATTAATTTGAGTTTCTACCGAAAACCACGCTGAACAATATTTATCATTTTGCTTAGCTATTTACATGTCTAAATCATATTGTTCATCTTCACATTAATTTAACGCTTTAGTAAAGAGTAGGCTCTACAATACGATATATGGGCTCACGCATCCTTCCAACAAGGAAAGTTCCGCTTCAAATTTTTACTGCGGATTTGACCATTCAAGTAGAAAACCTTTAAAAATTCTTCCAGAAGAATTGCCAAATCATGATCGAAGGATTTCATTTCTTTTTGTTTTTCATCCTCGAGATCTTCCCATGAATAAAACGCTTGTCAATCTAGTTTTCTTATAACTTCAGGAAAAAATTTCAAGGATCTCAAAAAATGTTCACACATTTTTTGCCAATATATTTGTAAAACCTAAAGTTTTCTTCATGCAAATCACGTTCATTTAACGCAGGTTTTGGCACATTCTAGGTAGAACATTAATACATTCACTCTATTGTAGATGAACGTATATAAATTTCAACAAAGTACACGAGACGAAAGCACATCTGAATTTCAAAGCCGATACCATTTGGCACATTCTTTCATGTTAGCTCGAATCCTAGAACTCTATCCTTTTTCTAAAACTATCCATTTCCTAAAACTCTATCCATTATATAAAACTATCCATTTCCGAAAACTTTATCCAATTTATAAAACTCTATCCATTTCCTAAAACTCTATCATTTCATTGAAACTCTTTTTTTTTAAAAACTTTTTTTAGTCTTTTCTCTTACTTGCTACAAAATTTTCTAAATTTTCTTTCTTTTGTCAAAGAAACATCCAGAATTTAAGAGCGTGCGTGGTGGCTCTCACAGCAGTAATGTTCTTAATTTATACTCAGAAGAAGACTTTACGCAAAGAATTTACGCGCCCCGAGACACATAACGGGGCCATGCGCGTCGTATCTCAAGCTTGTTAAGCACCACAGCGTCGGCGGCGTTAAATTCTATTGTAGTTTCCTTGTCAAAAGGCACTGAGTTGCCGAATTCCTTCAAGTTTTTTGCCAGTTTTCATATACCAAACGAGTTGGTTCTTGGAAAATGTTTTTATTTTTTCTACGTTCTTTTAATTTTTTTAGGCAGCAATACTACGGAAAGAACGCGAAAGATATTCGGCATCAGTGCTGCTATAGCGTCAGGTCTGCCACACTATAGCATGAGATCTATCTCTAGCGAGTACTTTAGCGTGAGGTCTACCACGCTATAGCGTGAGATCTACCTCCAGCTAGTACTATAGCGTCAGGTCTACCACACTATAGCATGAGATCTATCTCTAGCTAGTACTTTAGCGTGAGGTCTACCACGCTATAGCGTGAGATCTACCTCTAGCTAGTACTATAGCGTGAGGCCTACCACACTATAGCATGAGATCTACCTCTTGCTTGTACTATAGCGTGAGGTCTACCACTCTATAGAGTGAGATCTACCGCAAGTTAGCACTATAGCGTGAGGTCTACCACACTATAGCGTGAGATCTAAATCAAGTTAGTACTATAGCGTGAGGTCTACCACTCTATAGCATGAGATCTACCTCTAGCTAGTACTATAGCGTGAGGTCTACCACGCTAAAAACGTGAGATCTACCTCAAGTTAGTACTATAGCGTGAGGTCTACCACTCTGTAGAGTGAGATCTACCGCAAGTTAGTACTATAGCGTGAGGTCTACCGCTCTATAAAGTGAGATCTACTGCAAGTTTGTACTATAGCGTGAGGTCTACTACTCTATAGAGTGAGATCTACTGCAAGTTAGTACTATAGCGGGAGGTCTACTACTCTATAGAGTGAGATCTACTGCAAGTTAGTACTATAGCGTGAGGTCTACCACTCTATAAAGTGAGATCTACTGCAAGTTAGTACTATAGCGGGAGGTCTACTACTCTATAGAGTGAGATCTACCGCAAGTTAGTACTATAGCGTGAGGTCTACCGCTCTATAAAGTGAGATCTACTGCAAGTTAGTACTATAGCGGGAGGTCTACTACTCTATAGAGTGAGATCTACCTCTAGCTAGTCCTATAGGGTGAAGTTAGGTACTAATAGATATTACTAATTTCCAAATATTTAATTTCGCGATAAACACTCAATTGGTACATCTCAAACTGCACCTCGGCGACAAAGGGCGGTAGACCTCACGCTACAGATGCACCTGAGTATCCCTCTCCTCCATACAAAAAAAAAAACAATAAATGAAGAGCGAAGGAGATTTCGAATCTGATCCAGATGAGTTGATTTCGTGCGGCGATATTGACAGCTGTGGGAAATAATGAAAAAATTATGCAGCTGCTTCGTCCGGGTCTGGCTCATGGACTCAATGTATTTTGACGTGGACTTATTGATGCCATCTGAAGCTTTTTTACCCTCGGTTATGGGGTCTTTTTTGTGTCAGGGTAACTTTTGGAAGCGAGGAACTCGCCACATTTTGGGGTAAAAAAAAAGTTACTCCATTTATTTTGGCGTGATGAGAAAAATTGACCCGTAAAGTCATGTAAAAATGGAGTTAATTTCTTATTGTTGCTTTGCACCGCAGTACTCGTTGGAATATTTTTTTGTTACGTGGTTAAAAAAAATATTCTGGGGCCGCTCATGAAATTATTGCTATGGAAATTTGTTGTTCTCTTCATGAAGCTTTTCGCTATTTGGACTGTTAGCAGATCCATTTTCAAGCTGTAGAATTTGGATGCTCAATTTTGAAGCCTAATTTGCAAACAAGAAGTTCTATTGATTGTGTTTCGTCTTTCTGAAACATAACAAAGTTTTTTAACGGAATTAAATGTTTTTGGGCCGATGCAGTTTTTACGAGTCCATGAACATTCGAACCTCATTTTCAGCTTTGAATGAGCTTGTAGTAGTAGTTGTAGTAGCTGTAGTAGTAGTTGTAGTAGTAGTTGTAGTAGTAGTTGTAGTAGTAGTTATAGTAGTAGTTGTAGTAGTAGTTGTAGTAGTAGTAGACGTAGTAGTAGTAGTAGTAACATGGGTTTGCTAGCGCTTCAGTTATTCAAACTATATCGCACTGAAGGTCACATAATTTAATCAGTGTCGGGCTTTTCCAATTTACCACGTAAGATGAACATCAACATTATATGAACGTCAAAAATTACATGATCATAATTTAATTACAACTCAAGATTATAATTGTCTCCCCATTGTAATTTTGTACATACTACAGTACATTCGAACACACCGGGCAGCCAAACCCCGTAGGGGGTGAATGAGCTTGTGCATTCTCAAACAAACAATAAATTTGTTTGCTATTTCTCGTTATTCCGTGGAATAACCCACCAAGTCTACTACTACTTAGTTAAAATTTCAAACCATCTCATTCATATTCTTATTCCAAGGAAGTTCTTTTAATTTGCGGAAATACTTTAAAATTTAACTTTTCATTCAACACCTGCAGGCCAACCAAACAAAGTCTAACGATTCACGTCACCTCTTCGGATCTGTTTTGTAATATGAAAAAATTTACAGTACTTGAATATTTTTATATATATAAATAAGAACAAAGCCAGTCTTTAATGATACGCAGAGTGCGCATCCCTTGTTTTTGGTTGGGCAACTGCAGCTTCAGGGAACGCTTAGTTATTTACTTTAGTTTAGTTATTTACTCTAGCTTTGTTATTTACTCTAGATTTGTTATTTACTTTACCTTAGTTATTTACTTTAGATTTGTTATTTACTATAGCTTAGTTATTTACTTTGCTTTACTTTGTTTTAAGTCCCGTTACGCGTTTCACTGAGTTTCTCCCTTCCCTGTGTTCATCGTATAGGGTGCCAGTGTGTCCGCAACTGCCGGTGTTGAAACATCTCTAGTTATGCATGGTGGGTGCATTTACTTAGTCAGTATTTCTATGTTCTCTGTTGATATTCTGTATTTGCAAATTTACAGCTGATGTTTGGTCAAACCCGAAACGTTCGTTTTAGTATTAACAACAAATAATTGTAACAGCGTGGACTTCTTTGGTTTTTGCCCTTAGGTTTTTATTGATCTAACTAAGCAAAATCGGCGCTGCTATAGGGTGAGGTCTACCACACTATAGCTTGAGATCTACCTCTAGCTAGTGCTATAGCGTGAGGTTAAGTTATTAATAGATATTAATTATTTCTATACAATTAATTTAGCTATGAACCTTTAATTTGTACATCTCAAACTGCACCTGGGTAGGCGATATATGGCGGTAGCAAGCTATTGTACCACCGCAAAATCTACCTTTTTCCATTCTTTAGTGTTTAAAACAGAACTCTCAAGTCATTAGTGCGTTGTTGTCCAGCTCGGGCCATGTGGGTGTGTGTTTGTGTGGAGGGGGAGGCAAAATCAGAAAGTTACGACACAAAACCGGCTGATGTTTCCAGGCTTCGTAAGGTAGGCGCCAGCGATGGCGGCGAGATAGGGCACGGCGTTCCAGCGACCTCTGAGGCTGTGAATGCTCGCGAAATTCCGAATTTCGGTGTTTGGGGCGCAAATTGACTGTTTTGGTATTGCACATCAGCAGCGATGGCGCACTTTTCGGGAGCGAATCGGCAGCTTATTGTATATTTCTGGAGGGAATTGGCAGCTTTTAGCTTACTTCTGGTGGAAAATTAACGGCGCTAGGTAAATTTCTGGTGGAAAATTGCAGCAGCGGGAAAATTGCTGGAGTGGAATTGGCTGCGAGCGGAGAATAAATTTGCAAATTTATAGGGTGAGTTAAATTGATAGCAGCGCGAAAAATTTCTCTTGCGGAAATTAGCAGCGGAGCACAACTTTCCAGTGTAAAAATTGAGACAGCGGTAACGTCTCGTTGTTGACAACCGCAGTTTTTACCATAAAAAGAAAACTGTTTTCTTTGCGTATCGATACGATTGAGGCTCTGCGTGTTGTAACACTTTGACTGCGACGTGAGCCATATTTGGTCACTGAGGGAGTTTTCATTACGCTGCTGACCAACCAATAGTCACATACTCAATTTTTAACAATACTTGATGAAAGCTAAATGAAAAGCAATCCAGTTAATGTTTAGTATTTCTATGATTGTTGACCACTACTATCTATAAATTTGAATTGAATATTGAACTTCAGTTTTACCTACCTCAGTCAAAGTGTTGAATACAGACACCTTTCCTTCAATATTCAAAGTCCTATATTCGTTGTGACGGCTGTTCGATATCCTAAAAACAAAATTTTCAAAATTTAAATCTGCAGCCTTACATATTCAGGATAAATTTCAAATGAACATGTTGCCTTTTTTTGCTGCAAAGATCAACAATTGTCGAGCAGTTCAAGGGCTGTGATAGTTGGTTTAGGTGTATATTTTTTAGTGAAAGCATGGCGACATGCCAAATGTTCGCTGCAACAGAGCGCTCTGTGAGACCCGACTTGTTTTTCGTTGTCATTCCGCGTCACTGGATCGATGGTGGCGATTCAATTCTATCTCTGGATTGAGGCTGACGATTAAATCTCATCACTGGATTGATGTTGGCGATCTAACACATCACTGGATCGATGGTGGCGATTCAATTCTATCTCTGGATTGAGGCTGACGATTAAATCTCATCACTGGATTGATGTTGGCGATCTAACACATCACTGGATCGATGGTGGCGATTCAATTCCATCTCTGGATTGAGGCTGACGATTAAATCTCATCACTGGATTGATGTTGGCGATCTAACACATCACTGGATCGATGGTGGCGATTCAATTCTATCTCTGGATTCAGGCTGACGATTAAATCTCATCACTGGATTGATGTTGGCGATCTAACACATCACTGGATCGATGGTGGCGATTCAATTCCATCTCTGGATTGAGGCTGACGATTAAATCTCATCACTGGATTGATGTTGGCGATCTAGCGCGTCACTGGATCGATGGTGGCGATTTAATTCTATCTCTGGATTGAGGCTGACGATTAAATCTCGTTTCTATTGACAGTGACGGTCAAATCTCGTCACTGAATTGAGGCCGACAATAAAAAGCTCGACTTTTGTAACAATTAGTTAAATAGAACGAAAGTTTTAAGTCTTGAAAATAAATAATTTACAGCTTCCGCGAGGCAAAAATTACAATGCTTGAAAAATATAAATTTAAACAATCTCAATTAATAAAAAATACACGCGTAAACCAACTGATACCGCGTTTGAGATACCCGATTCTGAAAATATTTTCTGCTCTGGTAAGTTTTAAATGAGGTTTACAATCATACAACGATCATACCTTAAACACTGCACTATACTGGCCACAGTGTCCTCTACTCTGCACCACTTCCAATGTAATACACTGCGTTGTGATGCTTCTTCTACACTGAATTATATCCCCTACACTCCCAGGGGAAAAGTGTGGTGGCCCGAGCTGAGAGTTATGAAGGCCTTCTTTTTGTTGAAATAAAACTTTTTTTGTTATGTTAAGGACCACCTTTTTTCGGTTCACTGCTGTCCTGTTTTTCAGCACCTCTGACTTTCTTCTTCAAATTTCATCTTATTTCATGATCTTCTTTCCCATCTTACTGTTTCTATGCCCTTTCTGCATAGATTCCTCTTTATCTTATCTCCATACTAAATGGTGCCTTCCTCCTTCCTCTCTTCGATACGCTCTATTTTTGCAGCGGTTAGGGAGGCTTAAACTACCTTATAATCTAATCTACTCTAACTCCCCTACACTCCACTGCACTGCAGTGCACTATTCAAATACACTGCCTCCCCACACTTCCCCACCCCCTCACGGGGCGCAGGCCGGGACCAAACAACTCCCCAGAATGTGGGGCGGCTGAGCCTGCAGAGATCAAAGGATCGCTGCGTGAATCTGCAGATCAGTCAGCTGATCATGTGGCTGCGATGCCGTGTGTGTGGGTGTGTTGGGTGTGCTGTGGGTGTGTTAGGTGTAGTGTTGGTGTATTGGGTGTAGTGTGGGTGTTGAGTGAAGTGTGGGTGTGTTGGGTGTAGTGTGGGTGTGTTGGGTGTAGTGTGGGTGTGTTGGGTGTAGTGTGGGTGTGTTGGGTGTAGTATGGGTGTTGGGTGTAGTGTGGGTGTGTTGGGTGTAGTGTGGGTGTTGAGTGAAGTGTGGGTGTGTTGGGTGTAGTGTGGGTGTGTTGGGTGTAGTGTGGGTGTTGAGTGAAGTGTGGGTGTGTTGGGTGTAGTGTGGGTGTGTTGGGTGTATTGTGGGTGTGTTGGGTGTAGTGTGGGTGTGTTGGGTGTAGTGTGGGTGTGTGGGGTGTAGTATGGGTGCTGGGTGTGTCTGCGCTTTTCCATTAAGGAATTCAATAATGCACATTATAGAATCCCTATAAATTTTACAACATAAGCATTTTCTAAATGACTGCCAATTCACTTTTCCGTTGCAAGTAGTTTAGCGATTTTATTTGCTTTTATTTAGTTTTACTTCCCTTTTTTCATTTACCTCTGATGTTTTCAATTTTTTTTCGAGCAATTTGTTGAGAATGACTTGTTGAGTCGGCATGTTCAATTTTAGCTGTAATGCTTCTAAATGTAATGTATCGGATCAGGGCCATATTCTTCGCTATGTTTTTCTTTGTTTAACTTAATGGAAATACAAACCGGCATGTGCTTCCATATATATGTATATTATGCACATTATGTATGTTCTGTTTATTATGCATATTACGTATTATATTATGTAGATGTATTATGCATAACATGTGTAAGTATATCATGCACATTGTGTATATTTTATTTATTATGCATATTATTCATATCATGCACAACATGTATTTATATATATATCGTGTACATAATACACATATTTTGTATATCATGTATAATATGGATTTCATGCATAATATGTATGTATATATATATTATGTACATAATATAGGTACATATTAAGTATGCTATGTCTATTATGGATATGTATATCATGTATACTGTGGATATGTATGTTACATACATAATGCATACCACGACACAACGACGAGCGGCTCACCACAGCACGCTGCACATCAGAGACGCAAACCAACATTTGTGACGTCACAGAGGGGAGAGAGGGGGGAACTTATGCACACGACAATTACAAGACGTACGAAGTTAACGGAAGTTGTTGCCAAAGTTACGCAGTGCGCATAATTCACTATACTTAGCAAAAACTTAGAGAAGTAATGCAAGTTTAACGCAAGAGGTGAGTTCTGAACCCAACGGTTGTGTCGTGTCGTGTCGCGTCGTGTCGCGTCGCGTCGCGTCGTGTCGCGTCGTGTCGCGTCGTGTCGCGTCGTGTCGCGTCGTGTCGCGTCGTGTCGCGTCGTGTCGTGTCGTGTCGTGTCGCGTCGTGTCGAGTCGTGTCGTGTCGCGTCGTGTCGTGTCGTGTCGTGTCGCGTCGTGTCGCGTCGTGTCGCGTCGTGTCGCGTCGCGTCGCGTCGCGTCGTGTCGCGTCGTGTCGCGTCGTGTCGCGTCGTGTCGTGTCGTGTCGTGTCGCGTCGTGTCGAGTCGTGTCGTGTCGTGTCGTGTCGCGTCGTGTCGAGTCGTGTCGCGTCGTGTCGCGTCGTGTCGCGTCGTGTCGCGTCGTGTCGCGTCGTGTCGCGTCGTGTCGCGTCGTGTCGCGTCGTGTGTCGTGCGTCGTGTGTCGTGTGTCGTGTGTCGTGTGTCGTATCGCGTTGACTGGGGACAAAATTCAGAGCTGTGTAGCTACGAAGGCTCTAGAGTGACTTGCCCGTGTAACTTCTAAAACTTACGCTAAGGTTGCGAGATGCACGGAATTGAAGGGAATTGAGATACCGAAGAAATTCACATAAATAATTAGACATACATACCAAAATTAACACCAGCAAAATCTATGGAAATTACGAGGCCTACGACATTTACTAAGCAAACTAAATGCAGGTAAGTTTCGTTATATATACGTCAACTATGCAAATTGTGCGACCAGAAGTGTGAGCCTAAATGATAAAACCAAAGGAAATGTTACAAGTAGATCAAAATTCTCATATTTTGTACGCTCCATGTTTCGTCAATTTATGAAAGTTCCGTCATCCATAAGAAATAACAGGAACCTACACAATTTTCCAAAATTAGATTGCTTTCAATATGTTGCTTTAGTTAATAAGAAAAACTAAGATAATTTTCGATTCAGAAATTGGATTCTCGGTTCACAAAATTTGAAGCCTAAATTGGCTCGAGGGTTTTCCCCTAGCAAAGAAATTGGTTTTAGGTTTTCCCCACCTACAAGAAATTCGACACTCGTAAACATAACAATGGCGAGAAATTGATCTCCCCAAAAAGAAGAATTGACAATAGTAATGTAACTGGTTCTTCCTTAATCTTACCAAGTTTCACAAATAGTCTTGCTGTAACAATTCAAAATATTTTGCGCAAAATTTCTCCATTCAAGTCTTCCCATATCAATTTTTACGACCAATGTCCTGCTCGTCCGTGCTAGATCGCAGGCAAAACCTTCCGTCGAATGCTTCTTGTTCAATTACCCACGAATATTTTCCATGGAATTTCTCATTTCGTGGGAATTTTTGTTAAGTCGATTACTTTTCGTCTCATCGAAGTGTTTTTTCCGCCATTTGCTCACGAGGGCCAACAATTTCTTCCCTCTCGAGGGTTAACAATTTCTGCCCTCACGAGGGCTAGCATTTTCTGCCCTCACGAGGGCTAGCATTTTCTGCCCTCACGAGGGCTAGCATTTTCTGCCCTCACGAGGGCTAGCATTTTCTGCCCTCACGAGGAATAACATTTTCTGCCCTCACGAGGGCTTGCATTTTCTGCCCTCACGAGGGCTAGCATTTTCTGCCCTCACGAGGGCTAGCATTTTCTGCCCTCACGAGGGCTAGCATTTTCTGCCCTCACGAGGGCTAGCATTTTCTGCCCTCACGAGCGCTAGCATTTTCTGCCCTCACGAGGGCTAGCATTTTCTGCCCTCACGAGAGCTAGCATTTTCTGCCCTCACGAGGGCTAGCATTTTCTGCCCTCACGAGGGCTAGCATTTTCTGCCCTCACGAGGAATAACATTTTCTGCCCTCACGAGGGCTTGCATTTTCTGCCCTCACGAGGGCTAGCATTTTCTGCCCTCACGAGGGCTAGCATTTTCTGCCCTCACGAGGGCTAGCATTTTCTGCCCTCACGAGGGCTAGCATTTTCTGCCCTCACAGGGCTAGCATTTTCTGCCCTCACGAGGGCTAGCATTTTCTGCCCTCACGAGGGCTAGCATTTTCTGCCCTCACGAGGACTAAAATTTTCTGCCCTCACGAGGGCTAACATTTTCTGCCCTCGGCGGCAAGCGCTCTCATTAGAGGCAGGCCTTGGGCAAATTTGCTTACTTGAACGCTGCGATGTGCGGGTGCCTGAATTGGGCCGTGGCAGGCCCATAACGGGGCTGTGCTGGGCCATAAGGGGGCTGTGCTGGGCCCATAACGGGGCTGTGCTGGGCCATAACGGGGCTGTGCTGGGCCATAACGGGGCTGTGCTGGGCCATAACGGGGCTGTGCTGGGCCATAACGGGGCTGTGCTGGGCCATAACGGGGCTGTGCTGGGCCCATAACGGGGCTGTGCTGGGCCATAACGGGGCTGTGCTGGGCCATAACGGGGCTGTGCTGGGCCCATAACGGGGCTGTGCTGGGCCATAACGGGGCTGTGCTGGGCCATAACGGGGCTGTGCTGGGCCCATAACGGGGCTGTGCTGGGCCCATAACGGGGCTGTGCTGGGCCCATAACGGGGCTGTGCTGGGCCCATAACGGGGCTGTGCTGGGCCATAACGGGGCTGTGCTGGGCCCATAACGGGGCTGTGCTGGGCCCATAACGGGGCTGAGCTGGGCCATAACGGGGCTGTGCTGGGCCATAACGGGGCTGTGCTGGGCCATAACGGGGCTGTGCTGGGCCCATAACGGGGCTGTGCTGGGCCCATAACGGGGCTGTGCTGGGCCCATAACGGGGCTGTGCTGGGCCATAACGGGGCTGTGCTGGGCCCATAACGGGGCTGTGCTGGGCCATAACGGGGCTGTGCTGGGCCCATAACGGGGCTGTGCTGGGCCCATAACGGGGCTGTGCTGGGCCATAACGGGGCTGTGCTGGGCCCATAACGGGGCTGTGCTACATCTTCCCCTAGGAGCATAAATTCACATTCAAAAGCTACTCACTGGGGCCACAGTAGCATAAAAGTACACCGAAAATCCTTTGTAATTCCTGTTCAAAAGAATTAATTTGAGCGAACAAACATCGTATATCTATAATACATTTTTAGAGAATATGACTGCACAAATTAAAGGAAGAATGTAAGTTGCTGAGAATATATAGAAATTTTGATCCCTGCAGCATCACAACACAGCGAGCAGGTTTTGGTGGACTGCGTCGGGGCTTTTGTGCCGCCAAAATGTGTTGATTTTGATTATAGAAATTATATCTAGTTTTGAAAGTTATAAAAGGGTGGTTGAGGGGTTGGTGAGGGGTTGGTGAGGGGTTGGTGAGGGGTTGGTGAGGGGTTGGTGAGGGGTTGGTGAGGGGTTGGTGAGGGGTTGGTGAGGGGTTGTTGAGGGGCTGGAGAGAGGTTGAACAGATGTTATTGAGGGGTTGATGAGGGGTTGATGAGAAGTTGATGAGGGTTGTTGAGGGGTTGTTGAGGGATTGGTTATGGGTTGTTGAGGGATTGGTTATGGGTTGGAGTAGGGGTTGGTGAGGGGTGGGTGAGGGGTCGGTTAGGGGTGGGTGAGGGGTGGGCTAGGGGTGGGTGAGGGGTCAGTGAGGGGTTGGTGAGGGGCTGTTAAATATTGCTGAGGAGCTACAGAGGGGTTGATAATATTAGCTCATCAAATGTCCCAACAAGCCGCGTGTTTTTGATCCTGAAATCTACTCCCTTTTTTAATTTTTAATAAGTGTGCGAGTATTTGTGTTTTGTGAACATCAGGATTTGTGTTTGTGATGTTGTGTGACTCATGTTGTGTGTGTGAGGGGGGGGGGGGGGGGGGGGGTGAGTGAACGGTTGTAGCAGAGGCTGCAGTAAATCTTAGTGAAGCAGGTGTTGCAACTTTAATATAGCTGCTGGACCTTCAATGCGGACACATCCATACAGCCACACAGACACACAGCTACACAACAACACAGCCACTCAGCCACACAGCCCCACAGCCCCACAGCCCCACAGCCCCACAGCCCCACAGCCACACAGCCACACAGCCACACAGCCACACAGCCACACTGCCACACTGCCACACTGCCACACTGCCACACTGCCACACTGCCACACTGCCACACTGCCACACTGCCACACTGCCACACTGCCACACTGCCACACTGCCACACTGCCACACTGCCACACTGCCACACTGCCACACTGCCACACTGCCACACTGCCACACTGCCACACTGCCACACTGCCACACTGCCACACTGCCACACTGCCACACTGCCACACTGCCACACAGCCACACAGCCACACAGCCACACAGCCACACTGCCACACTGCCACACTGCCACACTGCCACACTGCCACACTGCCACACTGCCACACTGCCACTCAGCCACACAGCCACACAGCCACACAGCCACACAGCCACACAGCCCCACAGCCCCACAGCCCCACAGCCCCACAGCCCCACAGCCCCACAGCCCCACAGCCCCACAGCCCCACAGCCCCACAGCCCCACAGCCCCACAGCCCCACAGCCCCACAGCCACACTGCCACACTGCCACACTGCCACACTGCCACACTGCCACACTGCCACACTGCCACACTGCCACACTGCCACACTGCCACACTGCCACACTGCCACACTGCCACACTGCCACACTGCCACACTGCCACACTGCCACACTGCCACACTGCCACACTGCCACACTGCCACACTGCCACACTGCCACACTGCCACACTGCCACACTGCCACACTGCCACACTGCCACACTGCCACACTGCCACACTGCCACACTGCCACACTGCCACACTGCCACACTGCCACTCAGCCACTCAGCCACTCAGCCACACAGCCACACAGCCACACAGCCCCACAGCCCCACAGCCCCACAGCCACACAGCCCCACAGCCCCACAGCCCCACAGCCCCACAGCCACACAGCCACACAGCCACACAGCCACGCAGCCACGCAGCCACGCAGCCACGCAGCCACACTGCCACACTGCCACACTGCCACACTGCCACACTGCCACACTGCCACACTGCCACACTGCCACACTGCCACACTGCCACACTGCCACACTGCCACACTGCCACACTGCCACACTGCCACACTGCCACACTGCCACACTGCCACACTGCCACACTGCCACACTGCCACACTGCCACACTGCCACACTGCCACACTGCCACACTGCCACACTGCCACACTGCCACACTGCCACACTGCCACACTGCCACACTGCCACACTGCCACACTGCCACACTGCCACACTGCCACACTGCCACACTGCCACACTGCCACACTGCCACACTGCCACACTGCCACACTGCCACACTGCCACACTGCCACACTGCCACACTGCCACACTGCCACACTGCCACACTGCCACACTGCCACACTGCCACACTGCCACACTGCCACACTGCCACACTGCCACACTGCCACACTGCCACACTGCCACACTGCCACACTGCCACACTGCCACACTGCCACACAGCAACACAGCAACACAGCAACACAGCAACACAGCAACACAGCCACACCGCCACACCGCCACACAGCCACACCGCCACACTGCCACACTGCCACACTGCCACACTGCCACACTGCCACGCAGCCACACAGCAAAACAGCCACGCAGCCACGCAGCCACGCAGCCACACAGCCACACAGCCACACAGACACACAGCCACACAGCCACACAGCCACACAGCCACACAGCCACACAGCCACACAGCCACACAGCCACACAGCCACACAGCCACACTGCCACACTGCCACACTGCCACACTGCCACACTGCCACACTGCCACACTGCCACACTGCCACACTGCCACACTGCCACACTGCCACACTGCCACACTGCCACACTGCCACACTGCCACACTGCCACACTGCCACACTGCCACACTGCCACACTGCCACACTGCCACACTGCCACACTGCCACACTGCCACACTGCCACACTGCCACACTGCCACACTGCCACACTGCCACACTGCCACACTGCCACACTGCCACACTGCCACACTGCCACACTGCCACACTGCCACACTGCCACACTGCCACACTGCCACACTGCCACACTGCCACACTGCCACACTGCCACACTGCCACACTGCCACACTGCCACACAGCCACACAGCCACACAGCCACACAGCAACACAGCAACACAGCAACACAGCCACACAGCCACACCGCCACACCGCCACACTGCCACACTGCCACACTGCCACACTGCCACACTGCCACACTGCCACACTGCCACGCAGCCACACAGCAAAACAGCCACACAGCCACACAGCCACGCAGCCACACAGCCACACAGCCACACAGACACACAGCCACACAGCCACAAAGCCACACAACCACAAAGCCACACTGCCACACTGCCACACTGCCACACTGCCACACTGCCACACTGCCAAACTGCCAAACTGCCAAACTGCCACACTGCCAAACTGCCAAACTGCCACACTGCCACACTGCCACACTGCCACACTGCCACACTGCCACACTGCCACACTGCCACACTGCCACACTGCCACACTGCCACACTGCCACACTGCCACACTGCCACACTGCCACACTGCCACACTGCCACGCAGCCACACTGCCACACTGCCACACTGCCACACTGCCACACTGCCACACTGCCACACTGCCACACTGCCACACTGCCACACTGCCACACTGCCACACTGCCACACTGCCACACTGCCACACTGCCACACTGCCACACTGCCACACTGCCACACTGCCACACTGCCACACTGCCACACTGCCACACTGCCACACTGCCACACTGCCACACTGCCACACTGCCACACTGCCACACTGCCACACTGCCACACTGCCACACTGCCACACTGCCACACTGCCACACTGCCACACTGCCACACTGCCACACTGCCACACTGCCACACTGCCACACTGCCACACTGCCACACTGCCACACTGACACACTGCCACACTGCCACACTGCCACACTGCCACACTGACACACTGCCACACTGCCACACTGCCACACTGCCACACTGCCACACTGCCACACTGCCACACTGCCACACTGCCACACTGCCACACTGCCACACTGCCACACTGCCACACTGCCACACTGCCACACTGCCACACTGCCACACTGCCACACTGCCACACTGCCACACTGCCACACTGCCACACTGCCACACAGCCACGCTGCCACACTGCCACACTGCCACGCTGCCACACTGCCACGCTGCCACGCTGCCACGCTGCCACGCTGCCACGCTGCCACGCTGCCACGCTGCCACGCTGCCACGCTGCCACGCTGCCACGCTGCCACGCTGCCACGCTGCCACGCTGCCACGCTGCCACGCTGCCACGCTGCCACGCTGCCACGCTGCCACGCTGCCACGCTGCCAGCCACACTGCCACACTGCCACACTGCCACACTGCCACACTGCCACACTGCCACACTGCCACACTGCCACACTGCCACACTGCCACACTGCCACACTGCCACACTGCCACACTGCCACACTGCCACACTGCCACACTGCCACACTGCCACACTGCCACACTGCCACACTGCCACACTGCCACACTGCCACACTGCCACACTGCCACACTGCCACACTGCCACACTGCCACACTGCCACGCAGCCACGCAGCCACGCAGCCACGCAGCCACGCAGCCACGCAGCCACGCAGCCACGCAGCCACGCAGCCACGCAGCCACGCAGCCACGCAGCCACGCTGCCACGCAGCCACACTGCCACACTGCCACACTGCCACACTGCCACACTGCCACACTGCCTCACTGCCTCACTGCCACACTGCCACACTGCCTCACTGCCTCACTGCCTCACTGCCACACTGCCACACTGCCACACTGCCTCACTGCCTCACTGCCACACTGCCACACTGCCACACTGCCACACTGCCACACTGCCACACTGCCACACTGCCACACTGCCACACTGCCACACTGCCACACTGCCACACTGCCACACTGCCACACTGCCACACTGCCACACTGCCACACTGCCACGCTGCCACACTGCCACGCAGCCACACTGCCACGCAGCCACACTGCCACGCAGCCACACTGCCACGCAGCCACACTGCCACGCAGCCACACTGCCACACTGCCACACTGCCACACTGCCACACTGCCACACTGCCACACTGCCACACTGCTACACTGCCACACTGCTACACTGCCACACTGCCACACTGCCACACTGCCACACTGCCACACTGCCACACTGCCACACTGCCACACTGCCACACTGCCACACTGCCACACTGCCACACTGCCACACTGCCACACTGCCACACTGCCACACTGCCACACTGCCACACTGCCACACTGCCACACTGCCACACTGCCACACTGCCACACTGCCACACTGCCACACTGCCACACTGCCACACTGCCACACTGCCACACTGCCACACTGCCACACTGCCACACTGCCACACTGCCACACTGCCACACTGCCACACTGCCACACTGCCACACTGCCACACTGCCACACTGCCTCACTGCCACACTGCCACACTGCCACACTGCCACACTGCCTCACTGCCACACTGCCACACTGCCACACTGCCACACTGCCACACTGCCTCACTGCCACACTGCCACACTGCCACACTGCCACACTGCCACACTGCCACACTGCCACACTGCCACACTGCCACACTGCCACACTGCCACACTGCCACACTGCCACACTGCCACACTGCCACACTGCCACACTGCCACGCAGCCACACTGCCACGCAGCCACACTGCCACGCAGCCACACTGCCACGCAGCCACACTGCCACGCAGCCACACTGCCACGCAGCCACACTGCCACACTGCCACACTGCCACACTGCCACACTGCCACACTGCCACACTGCCACACTGCTACACTGCCACACTGCTACACTGCCACACTGCCACACTGCCACACTGCCACACTGCCACACTGCCACACTGCCACACTGCCACACTGCCACACTGCCACACTGCCACACTGCCACACTGCCACACTGCCACACTGCCACACTGCCACACTGCCACACTGCCACACTGCCACACTGCCACACTGCCACACTGCCACACTGCCACACTGCCACACTGCCACACTGCCACACTGCCACACTGCCACACTGCCACACTGCCACACTGCCACACTGCCACACTGCCACACTGCCACACTGCCACACTGCCACACTGCCACACTGCCACACTGCCACACTGCCACACTGCCACACTGCCACACTGCCACACTGCCACACTGCCACACTGCCACACAGCCACACAGCCACACTGCCACACTGCCACACTGCCACACTGCCACACTGCCACACAGCCACACTGCCACACTGCCACACTGCCACACTGCCACACAGCCACACTGCCACACTGCCACACTGCCACACAGCCACACAGCCACACTGCCACACTGCCACACAGCCACACTGCCACACTGCCACACTGCCACACTGCCACACAGCCACACTGCCACACTGCCACACTGCCACACTGCCACACAGCCACACTGCCACACTGCCACACAGCCACACTGCCACACTGCCACACAGCCACACTGCCACACTGCCACACTGCCACACTGCCACACAGCCACACTGCCACACTGCCACACTGCCACACAGCCACACTGCCACACTGCCACACAGCCACACTGCCACACTGCCACACTGCCACACTGCCACACTGCCACACAGCCACACTGCCACACTGCCACACTGCCACACTGCCACACTGCCACACAGCCACACTGCCACACTGCCACACTGCCACACTGCCACACAGCCACACTGCCACACTGCCACACTGCCACACTGCCACACTGCCACACTGCCACACTGCCACACTGCCACACAGCCACACTGCCACACTGCCACACTGCCACACAGCCACACTGCCACACTGCCACACTGCCACACTGCCACACTGCCACACAGCCACACTGCCACACTGCCACACTGCCACACTGCCACACAGCCACACTGCCACACTGCCACACTGCCACACTGCCACACTGCCACACTGCCACACTGCCACACTGCCACACTGCCACACTGCCACACAGCCACACAGCCACACTGCCACACAGCCACACTGCCACACAGCCACACTGCCACACTGCCACACAGCCACACTGCCGCACTGCCACACTGCCACACTGCCACACAGCCACACAGCCACACAGCCACACAGCCACACTGCCACACTGCCACACTGCCACACTGCCACACTGCCACACTGCCACACTGCCACACTGCCACACAGCCACACTGCCACACAGCCACACTGCCACACTGCCACACAGCCACACTGCCACACTGCCACACTGCCACACTGCCACACAGCCACACAGCCACACAGCCACACAGCCACACTGCCACACAGCCACACTGCCACACTGCCACACTGCCACACTGCCACACTGCCACACTGCCACACAGCCACACTGCCACACTGCCACACTGCCACACTGCCACACTGCCACACTGCCACACTGCCACACTGCCACACTGCCACACTGCCACACTGCCACACTGCCACACTGCCACACTGCCACACTGCCACACTGCCACACTGCCACACTGCCACACTGCCACACAGCCACACTGCCACACTGCCACACTGCCACACTGCCACACTGCCACACTGCCACACTGCCACACTGCCACACTGCCACACTGCCACACTGCCACACTGCCACACTGCCACACTGCCACACTGCCACACTGCCACACTGCCACACTGCCACACTGCCACACTGCCACACTGCCACACAGCCACACAGCCACACTGCCACACTGCCACACAGCCACACAGCCACACAGCCACACTGCCACACTGCCACACAGCCACACAGCCACACTGCCACACTGCCACACTGCCACACTGCCACACTGCCACACTGCCACACAGCCACACAGCCACACTGCCACACTGCCACACTGCCACACTGCCACACAGCCACACTGCCACACTGCCACACTGCCACACTGCCACACTGCCACACTGCCACACTGCCACACTGCCACACTGCCACACTGCCACACTGCCACACTGCCACACAGCCACACTGCCACACTGCCACACTGCCACACTGCCACACTGCCACACTGCCACACAGCCACACTGCCACACTGCCACACTGCCACACTGCCACACAGCCACACTGCCACACTGCCACACTGCCACACTGCCACACTGCCACACTGCCACACTGCCACACTGCCACACTGCCACACTGCCACACTGCCACACTGCCACACTGCCACACTGCCACACAGCCACACAGCCACACTGCCACACTGCCACACTGCCACACTGCCACACTGCCACACTGCCACACTGCCACACTGCCACACTGCCACACTGCCACACTGCCACACAGCCACACAGCCACACTGCCACACTGCCACACAGCCACACTGCCACACTGCCACACAGCCACACAGAGCTGGAACAGTGCCAGGCATTTACACGAACTTCCTGCGTCCGACTCCCTCCCTTTCCCCATTTACTCCCTTCCCTCACCCCTCACCCCCTCCCTTCTGAGCTTCATTTGTTTTGCTCACATGACAGGGACAGCGTCCCCCCAACTCTGCCAGTACTCCCCTTACCTCCCTCTCACCCCCACTCATGCCCTCCATCACCCCCCCAAACCCTCACCCAATTTTTGTCCATTGCAACGCTGCAATGTATATATATAATAAGTGCTGCTTGACGCAAAAAGGGCCTTTGCACTGTAAAATTCCCCACTCTATTTCACCGCTGTATCCATGATACTAAAAGAGCACTTCGCACAACCTTATATCCAAGACGAATACATCACTTAATCTACGGTGCAAACCGTATCTTTTGCAGTGCAAAATTTACTCCCATGTTTCAGTGAGCGAATTTTTGTACTACAAAGCTCGTGCAAATTTTCAAATTCACGCCAGCAAATTTTAGTCGATTATTTTTTGACGAGAACAAGAGACGAATTGCAAGGTCAATGTCAAGCCAAAAATTCTCGAAAATTCCGGTAAATTTAAAGATTCAGTAATGCAAGTTCCACTCGCAAATTAAAAGAAATAGAAAGAAGAAGTATAAAATGAAAAAAAGCTCATTTATAAAAAAGCTCGCTATGAAAACTAAATTTAATTTTTTGCTAAGATTTCGCTTTGCGGTAGAGTTGTGAAGGCAACAAGGGACTGCAATTTGTAGCGTCAGGCTCCACCGCCTTCAGTGTCAGCAGTGTCAGTGGGCATGATCAGCAGTATAAGCCTTCAGTGTCAACCTGCAGTACAAGCAGCGTCAGCCACAAAGCCCGCACCGAAGCACGCCCGTCAGCATGCCCGTCAGCATGCCCGTCAATACGCCCGTCAACACGCCCGTCAGCATGCCCGTCAACACGCCCGTTAGCATGCCCGTCAACACGCTCGTCAGCATACCCTTCAACACGCCCGTCAAAACACGCCCGTCAAAACACGCCCGTCAACACGCCCGTCAACACACCCGTCAAAACACGCCCGTCAAAACACGCCCGTCAAAACACGCCCGTCAACACGCCCGTCAAAACACGCCCGTCAACGCGCCCGTCAGCCAGATACAATCCGACATTTCCATCGCTCAACTCTCGGTTCAGTGACAGGAAATAGCTTACGGCACAAATGCTGTAATTACTGATGTAACAACTGCTGTAACAACTGCTGTAACAACTGCTGTAACAACTGCTGTAACAACTGCTGTAACAACTGCTGTAACAACTGCTGTAACAACTGCTGTAACAACTGCTGTAACAACTGCTGTAACAACTGCTGTAACAACTGCTGTAACAACTGCTGTAACAATTGCTGTAACAATTGCTGTAACAACTGCTGTAACAACTGCTCTAACAACTGCTGTAACAACTGCTGTAACAACTGCTGTAACAACTGCTGTAACAACTGCTGTAACAACTGCTGTAACAACTGCTGTAACAACTGCTGTAACAAATGCTGTAACAACTGCTGTAACAACTGCTGTAACAACTGCTGTAACAACTGCTGTAACAACTGCTGTAACAACTGATGTAACAACTGCTGTAACAACTGCTGTAACAACTGCTGTAACAACTGCTGTAACAACTGCTGTAACAACTGCTGTAACAACTGCTGTAACAAATGCTGTAACAAATGCTGTAACAACTGCTGTAACAACTGCTGTAACAACTGCTGTAACAACTGCTGTTACAACTGCTGTAACAACTGCTGTAACAACTGCTGTAACAACTGCTGTAACAACTGCTGTAACAACTGCTGTAACAACTGCTGTAACAACTGCTGTAACAACTGCTGTAACAACTGCTGTAACAACTGCTGTAACAACTGATGTAACAACTGATGTAACAACTGATGTAACAACTGATGTAACAACTGATGTAACAACTGATGTAACAACTGATGTAACAACTGATGTAACAACTGATGTAACAACTGATGTAACAACTGATGTAACAACTGATGTAACAACTGATGTAACAACTGATGTAACAACTGATGCAACAACTGATGTAACAACTGATGTAACAACTGCTGGAACAACTGCTAGAACAACTGCTGGAACAACTGCTGGAACAACTGCTGGAACAACTGCTGGAACAACTGCTGGAACAACTGCTGGAACAACTGCTGGAACAACTGCTGGAACAACTGCTTGAACAACTGCTGGAACAACTGCTGGAACAACTGCTGGAACAACTGCTGGAACAACTGTTGGAACAACTGCTGGAACAACTGCTGGAACAACTGCTGGAACAACTGCTGGAACAACTGCTGGAACAACTGCTGGAACAACTGCTGGAACAACTGCTGGAACAACTGCTGGAACAACTGCTGGAACAACTGCTGGAACAACTGCTGGAACAACTGCTGGAACAACTGCTGGAACAACTGCTGGAACAACTGCTGGAACAACTGCTGGAACAACTGCTGGAACAACTGCTGGAACAACTGCTGGAACAACCGCTGGAACAACTGCTGGAACAACCGCTGGAACAACTGCTGGAACAACTGCTGGAACAACTGCTGGAACAACTGCTGGAACAACTGCTGGAACAACTGCTGGAACAACTGCTGGAACAACTGCTGGAACAACTGCTGGAACAACTACTGGAACAACTGCTGGAACAACTGCTGGAACAACTGCTGGAACAACTGCTGGAACAACTGCTGGAACAACTGCTGGAACAACTGCTGGAACAACTGCTGGAACAACTGCTGGAACAACTGCTGGAACAACTGCTGGAACAACTGCTGGAACAACTGCTGGAACAACTGCTGGAACAACTGCGGAACAACTCAACTGCTAAGAAAACTCAACAAAAACGCCACACTTTCAACACACATTTTCACTCGCACTTCAAATTCAACACTCAATGCATGAACTCAACATCAAAAACACATTTTCCGTTTGTTCAGCATGCATCACAATTAGACTTGCACACAGTCTCTTGTCTCTTGCCATCACTGAAAGTAAAAAACGGACTTTGAAGAATTTTTCTTCTTGAACGTAAAATAAAATTTTCTACTTACCTCATCCCAACTCTTACTTACCCCATCCCAACTCTTACTCACCTCATCCCAACTCTTACTTACCTCATCCCAACTCTTACTTACCTCATCCCAACTCTTACTTACCTCATCCCAACTCTTACTCACCTCATCCCAACTCTTACTTACCTCATCCCAACTCTTACTTACCTCATCCCAACTCTTACCTCATCCCAACTCTTACCTCATCCCAACTCTTACTTACCTCATCCCAACTCTTACTTACCTCATCCCAACTCTTACTTACCTCATCCCAACTCTTACTTACCTCATCCCAACTCATACTCACCTCATCCCAACTCTTACTCACCTAATCCCAACTCTTACTCACCTCATCCCATCTCTTACTCACCTCATTCCAACTCTTACTCACCTCATCCCAACTCTTACTCACCTCATCCCAACTCTTACTCACCTCATCCCAACTCTTACTCACCTCATCCCAACTCTTACTCACCTCATCCCAACTCTTACTTACCTCATCCCAATTCTTACTTACCTCATCCCAACTCTTACTCACCTCATCCCAACTCTTACTCACCCCTTCAACGCTCAAATAAGTCCAACACTCCCTTCCCCCCGGAGTGTCAAAATAATCCCCCACCTCTTCTCCCCCCACAAAATTTTTTCTTCCCCCCCCAAAGAGTTACTCCCCCTCTCCCCCCCCCCCCCCAGCAATTTATCCCCTTCCCCCCTCACCCCCCCCAGCGTGAGGGTGGAAGGAGGGTGGCAACTCTTGACGACGTCGAAACCAATTTCCTGACGTGGATGACTACGATGGGCTCATGCATCACAAACACAAGTGCCTCCTTCCGAGGGGTGGGGTGGAGGGGTGTGAGGGGCTGGGGGGAGGAGGGGCAGAGGAAGGAGAGGGACTGGGGGAGGAATGTAGGGTGAGGGGCTGAGGGGAGGAAGAGAGGGGCTGGGGGAAAGAGGAGAGGGGCTGGGGGAAAGAGGAGAGGGTCTGGGGGAAATAGGAGAGTGGCTGGGGGAGGGACAGGCTATGGGGGGAGGAGAGGGGCTGGGGGAGAAATGTGGGATGAGGGGCTGAGGGGAGGAGGGAGACACTGGGAGGGGAATAGGGGAGGAGCTGAGGGGAAAGGTGGAGTAAATGCTGAGCCTCTCAGAAAATGGCTTTCAAGACTAAACCGAAATGTGAAAAATGTTCCCGTGGATAAGATGTTAAAATTAAAGAATGTAAAAAGTTTCAGTCTAAAAATAAGAAGAAAAGTTATTTGAAATACTCATTATAGTTTAGAGGGTGTGGAAAGCTCTTGTGTAAAAAAAACGGGAAGAGTAGTTTCTGAAAATGAAATTTTGAAATCCAAAGATCTGAAAAAAGTTAAATGTCAAAAAATTAGTTTTTTACAAAATAAAATATGATAAAAGTGGAAAGTCCCACTAGGAAAAGAACATGGGAATAAAATGTTAAAAAAAGGTCCAGTAAAAAAAGGAAGCCTGAAAGTGTGAAAGATTACCGTTATGTTAATACTGGACTTGTGTGATAGTAAACACGTCAGTATATACATATTTAGTAAACACGTCATTATATACATATTTATTCTTCAAAAATTCACTTTATTTTCTTCCACGTTATAAGTTAGAGATAGTTAAAAAAGGACCGTTTACCCCGTGGGCGGAAAAACGTTAGCAGCCGCCAGAGACCGCAGTCCAGGGCACAGACGTGGCGAGCTTCAAGCGGCCCATAGACGAACAATTTTATTGTCAATGTCATTGTCTTTAATGAATATTAAGTAGGCAAAAAAAATTCATCAACATATTGAGTCAATGATATTGACAATTAAATTGATCTTCTATGGGCCGCTTTAGACGCTGGCGGGCGCTGGACCAATAATGTTAGTTGGCACAGCGGCTCCAATCAAAAAGTCAAAATTTAGTAAGCGAGAAGACGAAGACCACGGTAGAGGGAACAAGGTAGGTTCAAACCAGTCTTTTTTTAATTGACGGTGTGGTTTTGCTGACGTCACGGCAACGAACCAATAGCAGCGCTCATATTGCATCTGGTAGCACTGCTACTTCCAAATCTGGCTCCTCTATTGGCCTAACGACATGGCGTTTTGGTGACGTCATAAAGTTTGTTTGAAATAAAGCCTTTCTATTGGGTAGCCGAACAAGAGGAGATTTATTTTCCCCCATAGAAATGACCCTGCCTTGTTTCCTATACCGTGCAACACCGAGTCGTAATGAAGGGCTGGACAATTCGGTATTACCACGCTTCACCACCTCTGGCATTCGCTCCACCCCTCGACTGCTATGAAAAGGAAAAAACCAGAAAGTGAAGGCGAAATAACCATACGACTACTAGCTATGCAATTTTAAATTTATTATACAAAACCCTACCTAATCTTGTACGTTCTAAAAGATAGATACCTTATAAATGCATTGCAGAAGCTAGCCTGTTAAAAATTAGCTGGAGCAGCGGGAACCCGGCTGCGACAACGTCAGCACCAGCAGAAGTACAACACATAGTACTTTATAGTACTTTAGTATACTAAGTATACTACTATAGTGTACTCCTCCAAAGTATACTAAACAAAAACCTACAACATTAAATCGATGTCAAAACTACGAATCGGATAACGACAATATTCCACTATGTACCAACCCCAATGACAATACGATTAATAGAACACCACAAACATGAGTTTTTAATGCACTCAGTGACGATACGTTCTGATGGAAGGTTAATTAAAGAAATTAGATGAAATCAGTACAGATAAGCGCTTCAAGAGGAAAAATAGTAAGGATAGTTAAGAGATTTCGATACTCGAGAAAGTAGGTTAAGTTTGAAGATCGTTCTGATCCTGGCTTCTTAGCCCATCAAGAAGACGAACGACTTCTATAGTAATTTACGTCCCAAGGACTTGCTAATTATTAATCCATTTAAGGGGAGGAGGAGACGTTAATTAACGTTGCAACGTTAATTTATTAACATTAATTTACTTGCTTGAAGCACCGTAGGAAACTTGACACGATAGTCTACAAAATAAATGAAATAATGGCGCAGGCGCACAAAGTCATGAACAGAGAAACAGCAGCCAGTAAGAAGGTAGAGGTTCTTAGTCAGAAGTGGGTCCAACGGAACTAGCCTCGAGCCGCATCACCGTAACGTAGGCCAACTCTGCAACACGCTACAGAACGCCCCTGTAGTGACTTAACACTTTGACTGCGACGTGCGGCACCGGTGGTACACGGAGGTAACCTTCAAAATGCTGCTGACCGACAACTAGTCGCAAAATCAATTTTCATAAATACTTAAAGCTAAATGAAGGCGTGACCCAGTTCATGTTTGGTATTATCAAAATGGTTAACTACAATTGACTTCAAATTTAAGTTTGACATTGAACTTGATATTTAGTAGTCGCAGTCAAAGTGTTAAAAGGACTGATAAAATACCCGATCAGGGCACTAAGCTCGGAAGCTTCTTAATTCGATACCAAGTCAAAATCAAGTCAAACTTCAGCTCTAAATCAGATAAAAAAAAAGTCAGCCATTGAAGATCACGTAGCTGCCACCTCACCTGCAACCTACCGAAACATCTGAGCAACGACCAGCGAGCGGCGACCCGGCACCTCCGCAGAAGGGCTGAGAGAGCAACGTCACCTCAGAGACGCCCAAGCGGTAGTGGGGGAATTCTCCCACGTCTTCTTACTCTAACAACATCTTTTTTTATCCTAAAACATCTTCGTACTCTGAATCGCGTCTTCTTACCCTAAAACTGCGTCATCATACCCTAAAAACACGTCTTCCTACCCTAAAAACACATCTTCTTACCCTAAAAACACATCTTCTTACTCTTAAATCACGTTTCCTTACCCTAAAACACTCAATTTTTTCCTGCCCTTTGCTTGACTTTCTGCACTGAAGCCAAGCCGCTTAGTCAGCACTGTTCCCTCACGCCCAGCGTTAAAAGCCGGGTCCACACGCTACGTTTTTTACTCCGTTTTGCATGCGCAGTTCAAGACGTTGCAGGTAAAACGTAGCGTGTAGACAGGAAAACTGCGCAAATTTTTGGTCCGAAGGAAGACTGCGCAGTTGCAACGATAACTGAGCTAATGAGCATAGATTTCCGTGAACTGCGCAGACAAGTTGGAACGTGTAGACGCTAGCTCCGTTTTGTGGCTCATCTTTTTACACAGTTCTCGTGCAGCAGGTGACAATGGCTGACATCAGGAATTGCCCTCGGGAGTTTCTCACAGAATTTATTGATCTATACCAACGCTTTCCTTGCCTTTGGCGCGTCAAATCGAAGGAATATTGTGATAGAGACAAAAAGGCCAAGGCGTATGGAAAATTAGTTGAAAAATACAGAGAGATTGACGCGGAAGCAAACAGAGAAACAGTTGTGAAAAAATTAATTCACTCAGAAGTGTTTTTCGTAAAGAGTTGTGTAAAGTCAATAGTTCGATTCGATCTGGTGCTGGAGAAGAAGAAATATACAAACCAGCTCTATGGTATTTTGACTTGCTGCATTTCCTGAATGACCACGAGACTCCGAGAGCATCTAGAAATACCATAATTGAAGGTGAAGAAAATGGAGCACACGGACGACCAAAAGAGGTGAGTACAGTAATATTTCCTTTGATATGTTTCTAGTGTATTAGTGAGCGCCACCTGCGCCACAACCATACATCCCACAAGCAAGTCCACACAGTGTAAGGTATGAAACAAGAGCACAAAATCTGCCAGTGTCGCAAATCCAGCCACGGGAAGGCAATGAAAATGAGGAAGCAGACGTCCAGCAAAGCAAAGATGGCTCTGCACTTGGAAGCTACTTATCGACATTTAAACCCACATGAATTAAATGCATATGTTAACTGACATCGATAGCTTATGTGGTATCTCAGGAAGTTGAAAACGAACAATGTTTCATTGTGATATCCTATGATTCTATGAATCTTGCTTAGATCTGTGATTGCCATTCTTATAACATAATTATGATTATGTTTCAGTTAAAGTTACCATAATTTTCTATTATTTTCATGGTGTTAATATGCAGCATCCTATAACTTTATTTGTATAGAATTGGAATTACTATTATTATAAGTAAATATTTACAAATGGCAATAACAGTATTACTCACCTTCAAATACTCATTCCTCAGCACCTGAAAGATAGCTTCACATGTTTCCGGAATGAATTTGCTTAATGCGTGTTTAGAGATGATTGTTGTATATTCCATGTCTTTGTACGTTCTACCTGTAGCCAAAAATCGTAAAGTAGCGGTCAGCCTTTCATGTGGTGAAATTGGTGCTCTCATACAAGTATCTTTTTTTATAATATGCGGTGTCACCAAATCCAATAAATAAGTATATGTCTCCGTGTTCATTCTCAAGTAATTCCGCCAGTCATTAGGTTCATCACTTAATTCACGTAGCAATTTGATATGGGAAAAGTTCCGTCTTCGTAGGAGCCACGTTCTCGACCACTTTGAACGGCGAGTTCTTCTAAGGCGTTGAACTCTTTTCTTTTTTACGAGACAAACAGCCAAAACTGTCAGAATTTGCACCTCCTCCATCATCACAATATGACAGACAACTGAGCTAATCAGGTGGGAACATGGAACCGTGTGGACGCTCAAAACTTGCAACGTTTTAGGACTGCGCAAACTAAAACGGAGTAAAAAACGTAGCGTGTGGACCCGGCTTTTAAGCTGCTGACTGCCGACAGCGGAAGGCGGCAGTAATTTGTTGCGTTATTGTTGTGGCAGGCGAGTCAGGGATAGCTGACTTGTAGGAGCAGCTGACTTGTAGGAGCAGCTGACTTGTAGGAGCAGCTGACTTGTAGGAGCAGCTGACTTGTAGGAGCAGCTGACTTGTAGGAGCAGCTGACTTGTAGGAGCAGCTGACTTGTAGGAGCAGCTGACTTGTAGGAGCAGCTGACTTGTAGGAGCAGCTGACTTGTAGGAGCAGCTGACTTGTAGGAGCAGCTGACTTGTAGGAGCAGCTGACTTGGAAGAGCAGCTGACTTGCAGTGTCAGCGTGACTTGCTGTGGCAGCTGACAGACTTCGAGTGCTGGCGTCAGCAAATCTCCAACTCGCTACAACATCAGAGCGCAACTTTGCGGTAGTTAGAAATTCAGTGGTCGTGTTCTGCTTTCATTTGATCAGCCCTGCCAGTTTTGTCGTTTTTTATTTTGCTCAGCCAGCTGAGGCGGCGCAATTTTGTGCAGCATTGCTGAAGACAGAAGCGCCGTCGATAGGGGGGAAGGAAGAGGCTTTTAAGGCTTCCGTGTTTTGCTGGCGTGTGTGTGTGTGTGTGATGGTTGGTCCGCGTGTGTGTGTGATGGCTGGTCGTGTGTGTGTGATGGCTGGTCGTGTGTGTGTGATGCTGGTCGTGTGCGTGTGATGGTTGGTCGAGTGTGTGCGTGTGTGTGTGTTGGTTGATCCGTGTGTGTGTGTGAGTGTGTGTGTGATGGCTTATCCGTGTGGGTGTGTAAAGGCTGATTCGTGTGTGAGTGCATGTGTAATGGTTGGTCTATATGTGTGAGCGTATTCGTGGGTCCGTGTGTATGTGTGTACGTGCTACTATCTTATTCTACATGCACAGGTGTGCTAGCACCACCGACATGACCGTCAAATGTAACAAGTTGCCAGCCTCAGGTAAATACACACACATCACACAAACACACGGAGCATACACCGCATGCATGCAAAACACACACAGCACACACCATATACATATACACACACCACACAAACACACACACACAGCACACACCATAGAAATATACGCACACCACCACACAAACACACACACATGCAGAACATATTTAAACAGCGTCACTGCTCATTTCTGAAACAAGTTTAAGAAGAGAACAAGCGCAGTTCATGAAGAAACTGTAAGGGTTTGTTTCATGTTCAGATGAACGTAATCTTTAGCACACTTTGACTGCGGCAGGAAAAACTGAATTTAAACATTCAACTCAAATTTAAGAACAATTGTAGCCTGTAATGTTGAAAATAGCAAACAAGAACTGAGTAGTGTCTTTATTTAACTGTGATTAAGTATTTATGAAAATTAAGTTCGTGACTACTGGTCAGTCAGCAGCATTATGAAAATAACCTCCATGTACCACCGGGGGGTCACGTCACACCCAAAGTGTTAGGCAGCTGTCACAGACTGTACTGAGTCAAAGATATGCAACGCAGCTGTTGGGTTGCAGCTGCAGCTGTTGTGGCCGGAAAAATAACAGCTGTAAATTCAAATGAAATAGCCTGCTGCATAACAGCTGCAAGAATGCAGCTGTTGTGGCCAGAAAAGTACCAGCTGTAAGATCCAATTGAAATAGCCTGCTTCATAACAACTGCAAGAATGCAGCTGTTGTGGTCGGAAAAAGAAAACCGCAATCCTAAGTTAAAAAGTCTGCTGCATAACAGCTGATGTCTAAGGAAGCAAAACAGCTGCAAGGCTTTAACTTCTCTAACCGTTTTCAAAACAGCTGAAAGGCTGCAGCTGACAAATACAGCTGCTGAGCAGTTGTAGGACATCATGAGCAGCTGTAATTGCGACCCTCGTAAGTATAGTCTGTCTCCCGCACACTGAACAGCGTGATGGAGCCCTCACTGGCCATCCTAGTGAGGGAAGGGAGAGGGAAAGGGAGAGGCAAGGAGAGAGGGAAGGGGAGAGGGAAGGGGAGGAAGAAGAGGAAGGGAAGATGGAAAGGAACTCAGTTTATTTTTTTTTTCGCAGCAAGCATACATGTTTATTGCCACTTCAGCGGTTAAATCTCTTAGGCGGCGAAAAACATGCATGCAGGCAGTGAAAAATTTAGACTGGGAAGAGATCAGAGGGAAGGTTACAGGTTAAAATAATTTATTGTTATGATTCTTCTTAAATGCAAACCAAAAATATGTAAAGTTCATGTACGGGGTAATTAAATATTGAGAGTAAAAACCGTAGAGTATTTGATAACTCGGGGCGAATGTGCTGGAGTATAGGATATGTTTTAGGAATTGATGAACACTATGGTGTGAAGTAAGATTTCAACAATTTATTTCGTATCAAGGTGATACTACGTAAATTTTTGTTAGTTTTGCCTAACGCTTCTTCTCGTAAAATTCATGACGTCATGAGGAGTAAGTTAAATCTCAGTTGTAATATCCGTAGAGTTTTTCGTCATGTCGCTGAGTAATGATTTCCAAAAGGACTTTTTCGAAGGACTTCCTGATGTAACTCCGGCTTTCACTTACACTGTATATTATCAGGAAATTGATTTTTCTATGGTTTACGTATCAAAACCTTCAACTAGCACTGATATTAAATAAAATGATGCTCTTTTTGTAAACAGCTCATTGTTTAAACTTATGTTAGTTGTTTTTGCTCGTTAAAGTTGAATGAATTGAAAATTTATAAAGGTTGACGTCTTCTAGTTATATATTACTATTCATTACTCATTAAACTTCAAAAATAATGAGGATCAGATGAAATGATTTCGCGATTTTGGAATGAAACCATTTGAAAGAAATAAATTAATTTCATGATTTAGAAATGATATCATTTCCAATAGATATAATGATTTCATGATTGCAAAATAAAATTCATTTCAATGAAGTTAAATATTTTGAAATGAAATCCTTTCAGAGAGCAGAAGCATAGACACTTGAAGTACTCGAGTGAGGAGCGCAGACAATATTATGCCGGAGGGCATTTAAATGAGCGATCTCTGAGCATCCTGCAGCATCCCTCGCTCCCGCTCCCCCAGTGTCCTGCTGGCGGTGGAGGGGTGCGGTCGTCTGGTGCTGCTCCTCTTTGGATCGCATAATCCACTTTGATATTGGTGAACATAGAGTAAAGACTTGTATTTCACTTTACTCACGTGGATTTCTGTCATGGAGTTAAGTGAATTTTGAGACAGGTGGTCAAAATGTTGGTATTTGGTAGGGATAGAAGGCCTAAAATGAGGGAAAATTTCCCCTCGACTACGAGGGTCGCTTGAACTGAACTTCCTGGCTGGTCGCTGCTGGCAGGCAGGAGATGCTGGCACAGCTACTGGCACTATCTTAATGGTACTGGCACTGTCTTACTGGTACTAGTACAGCTACTGGCACTGTCTAACTGTTACTGGTACGGCTACTGGCACTTTCTTATCGACACTGTCTTTTTCTGGCACTGAAACTGACAGTGACTATGACAGTGACATTGGCATTACATAGTTGTGGTATTAGAACAACCTGACATTTACACTGGCATCAAGACCGCCTTTTTAATTTAGAAGATAGAAGTTGCAGCAACGTTGTTTCTTCGGGCAGCAGCTTTGGTTACTGAGCGTGTGTTTGCTAATATTTTAATATACCTTCTACAGCGTAAGTTTATTTCAAATATCGTAAAGGAAACTATGTAAGGGATTACTATGCAGCTACTATATTATTTCAGCGGTATCCACAATCCGTCAAAAATGACGGAATTCGATATTTGCTTTCGACAAATCCTCCAGACGTGGATGCCCAACAAATATATCCATCCCAACAGTACTCGCCATTAAAATATTCTTGTACTTGTGCACTGGTGAAACTCGTATCACAGATACAGTATTCATATTCCTTTTAAGAGTTTGACAGAGATACGCACAAACCAATTTAGTGTGTTCAGTGAGATTCCCATTGTAATAACATTGGAGAAATTACGCTCAAAAAAATATATAAATTTATTTATCTTATCAATATGAGTCGAATAATATATAAATTTATTTACTCATTAATTTGAGGAGACACCTGAAGTTTTATTTAATAATATTGATTGATTGATTATATCTTCGTGGACTTGTGTGATACTTAGTTTAAAAATCTGCGGCGTGTAGGCATCGTATCTTTCCTATTGTGTATTGCACATCGTATCTTTTCTTCGAGACTTTCCTATTTCATATCTCTCCTATTTTCGAAATTAATAATTTTCAAAATAGAAAAGATACTCGAGCTTTTACTTTTTAAAGGGGTTAACCCTGCGATTTTTTATTTGTTGATCGGTTGTTCTGAAATTTGCCAGTATATGTAGTTTTTTAAAAGAAACACATATTTGCTCGAGTAACTTTTTCGATTTTGACCTTAGTTTTTGAGAAAATTGAAAATATTGTTTTTTATCTGATTTTCTTGGTCATTTAAAAAAACATAAGTCAGGAGTTTTTGTGCTAGAAAAACAAAAGACTGTTTTTGAATTCTTGTAACATTTCTTACAAACTACTGATCCAATTTTTCCAATTTCTTTTTTTATCACACAGCTCAAAGTGATAAATAAGTAATTTTCTTGATATTTCAAAAGAATATAAGTCAATGAGTTTTGATGCTAGAAAAAAACCAAAGACACTTATGGAATTCCTTTGTCAAAAATGTTACAAAGATTCTAAAACTGCCTTTGTTTTTTCTAGTACGAAAATTCATTAACTTCTATTCTTTTGAAATTTCCAATAAAAGTACGTAAAAAAAATAATATTTCCAATTTTCTCAAAAAACTAAGGCCAAAATCGGAAAAATTACACGACAAAATATGTGTTTCTTTTTAACATTACATGTACTTTACAAATTTCAGAACAATCGATCCACAAATAAAAAATCACCTGGTTGACCCCCTTAAATCATGTGCATGAAACATCTCACCTCGACTGTAGAACACTTTGCGATCCAAGTTAGGATACACAAAGCGTACTAGTTAGCAAACTAGTTATATAAGTTATCAGTGAACTAATTGGCATACTATTTATGTCTCTGATTGACTTATTAATTAGTCTAATAGTTTGCTAGCTAGTCAGTATGCTAGCTACATTACTAAGAAGTAAACTATTACATTAGTACCCTACATTACCTTACTATTCGGTGTGGTAATGCAATGCTAGTAAAGTAATTCACTATTTAATATTTAAATTCATATACTACCTATTAAACAAATTAACTGCTCATTAAACTAATATACTACTTAGGAAACCATTTTACTACTTAGTAAACCAATGTACTACTTAGTAAGGTGTTTTACTATTTAGTAAATTGATTTACTGTTAAGTAAGATAATTTTCTGCTTAGTACACTAATCTATTACTTAGTAAACGAATTTACTAATTTGCTCTTAAAATACCTTGCTAGCTTCATTACTAACAAAAGAACTAGATGGCTTGAAAATCGTACATATTGGGAATTCTGTAGGTTAAGTTACCATTAGTATCACTCTACTATTCAGCTAACTAGTCAAGGTTACAAATAAAAAATCACTGGGTTGACCCCCTTAAATTAGGTGTATTAAACATCTCACCTCGACTGTAGAACACTTTGCGATCCAAATTAGGATACAAAAAGCGTACTAGTTGGCAAACTGGTTATATAAGTTATTAGCTAAGTTATTAGTTTATATACGTTATTATATAAGTTATATAAGTTGTTAGTTACTAGCACCCATATTAGCTAGCCTACTAGTTATTCTGTTAGTTACCCCTGTAAAGAAGTTTCCTAGTTATCTTTCTCATCAGCTTTCTAGATAGCCTGTAAGTTATATTATTTGTTAATATAATGGTGGTCAGTTTACTAGCTATTCTGCTAGTTAGCTCACTAGTTAGCTTGCTAAAAGACCATCACATAAGTTCTGTCCGAATATTGAAAAATGAAATAAGTGACCAGACGTTACATTTTATAAAAAATTAAATCTCCAGTGTATGACACGTACTTTTCCTGATTATCTATGACTTCCTTCCATCTATTAACAAGCTTATTAAAACCATCACTGTAAAATTCTTTTGGTTTTGATTCGAAGAACTGACAAATGTGAGTTTCAACCAAGGAAGTTGGATACATGGAACCGGCATCGCTATCTTTTGCCAGTCAAGCGAGTGAAGCCACTTCTGCCGTCCCAAGCCCCGCCCACCCGGCATTAGGTCCCTGTGTGGAGGTGGTGTTGCAGTGGAGGGGTAGCACCACCTCCATCATCAGCGGCTGAAGACCGCGCTGTTAAATGGCAGACTTGCGCTACTCTGTGCTATACGTTTTTTTCTTAGGCATATATTTCAATTGCATCCTCGCTGAATGATAAAGAAACTCATATTGAGGAAACTCGTCCTTGACCGCAGCGTGGATAGCGGCGCCCTGTCACGCTGAGTGTCTGACATGCACTGAGCCCCATCTCCGTGTGTGTGCCCGTATACCCTACAGCTACCGAAAATTGGCTTCACTTTAGAGCGCTGATGCCGTCTCCATTCTTAAACCTCCTTGGTTTCAACCTCTTGCTGCGTTGCAAAGGCTGTTTTTCCGAATGAGTGTGAAAGCTACGAAACAAATGGTAGTCTGGAGGAGCTGCCGAGTCTCCTTTCCTGAACTGAACTCATAAAACTTTGCGTGCCTCAAATGACGCTTGGGTACTTCCATGTTAGCAGGCTTTTATTGGTTTTATTGAATCTAATTTTAATTTAATTGTTCTGTGAAATAAAATTTGATCGGTTTAAATGCATCTAAATATAAAAATAGTATTCATCTCCGTTAGACATTGTAAAATACTCTTTAAACATCATTATATTGAAAAAAAGGGCAAAATTCGGACAAAACTAACTGGAAAACCTGATAGTTATCTCGCTAGCTAGCAAGCTAGTTACCTTGCTAGTTGGCGCTTGTAAGTTAACTTGCTATTTATATTGCTAAAAAGTTCACTAGTTAAGCTACTAGTTAGCTTTCTAGTTTGCTTGTTGATTAGCTTTTTAGTCAGCTTGCTAGCTAGCTCGCTCGCTTATTAGTCTGCTAGTTAGCGTGCTAGTTATGTAGCTCGCTTATTATTCTGCTAGTTAGTGTGCTAGTTATGTAGCTCGCTTAATAGTTCGCTAGTTAGCGTGCTAATTATGTAACTCGCTCATTAGTCTGATAGTTAGTGTGCGAGTTATGTAGCTATCTTATTAGTCTGCTAGATAACTCGCTAATTAGCTCGCATGTTTTTGTTGCTTAGCATTATGGCTTCCATAACATTTGTTTTAAATAAAATGGCAAAAATTGAACTGTGATCCAAGTCCGAGTGAAATAGATTTATGTCCTAAAAAATATACAGGGCGATAAGCCTTCAGTGTACCAGGTGCTACAGTGAACACGACGTTTTCCCGTCATGCCTGCAGCAAAATTCTTCCCACTCATAAGTTCCTGTAAAAGCGTTCTCGCATGTCTCGCACCGCGTATTTTTTGGGACTCAAAACCTTTTAGAAGCCGCGTTTCCGCAGTTGTTAACGGTTGGTTTGGTCAGGTTTTAAGTGGCAGGATTGGGAAATCGACTTAACTGCTCGAATCCATTTTTATCCTTCCAAAGAAATATGAAAATGCAACTGCCTGACTACATTTTTGCTGGTATGATAAGTTATTTTTTAAAAAGGTCGCGAAACAGATGAAATGTCATGCATTTATGCAGGTTCTTGAATGAGCAATTAATGGATTGGTGCACATGTGGCACAATACGCGGGGAACGTGTTAGCTCGCGAAATGCGGCGTGACCCACCGGTGGTCACTGAGGGGGTTTTCATAATGCTGCTGACCGACCAGCAGTCAGTGACTCAATTTTTACAAATTCTAAGTAAAAGCTAAATGAAGGCGTGACCCAGTTAATTGTTTGCTATTTGCAAAATTTCTTACCACAATTGGCTCTAAATTTGAGTTGGATGTTGAACTTCAGTTTAATCCGCCGCACATAACGGGATAATTGAAGCATTAAAATGAAAATGCAATTTTATCAAAGCAACATGAAATGTTTAATAAAATGAGGACCTGGACAACCAAGCCTCACTTTTCGCCGGAGCACGCATGTTTTTCAACGCCCAAGCGATTTAGTTACTTGGGCGGCGAAAAACATGCATGCCGGTAGCGAAAAAGTTTGACTTGCTGATTTAGGTGCTATAAAATTTCGCTGCTGAGAAATGTACGAAGCTGAGCATCAGCATTTATTTGTGTGAGGTAATGAATAAAATTAATCCAGTTTATGATTTCATAACTATAAGCTACGATATGATTAATTATTTGAATTCGAATTAACTCTTTTAACTAGTCTCCCCCCTCAGCGGGATACAACTATTGTATCTATGGGAACTGGCACTCCCAGGGGAACCATGTGAGGGCCCGAGCTAAAGGTTAGGTAGGCTTCCTTTTTGTTGTAATAAAATAGGTTTTTGTTTTGTTACGGACCATCTTTTTTTGGTTCACTGCTGTCCTGTTTTTCAGCACCTACTACTTTCTTCTTCAACTTTTTTCTTGTTTCATGAACTTCTTTCCTAGCTTACTGTTTCTGTGCACCTTGTGCATAGATTCCGCGTTCCCTCAACTCCATACTAAATGGTGCCTTCCTCTTTCCTCTCTTGGAACATCTTTGTCGTGGTTAAGGGAGGCTAAAACTTTCTTATATAATAATAATAATAATAATAATAATAATAATAATTTAACTAGTCTCCTTGTCGAAACGTCACGCTTCCACGAACAATCTCACTAGAGGCGAAGATGAGGCAGGCCTAGGTGAAGATAAAGTAGGTCTAGGCAAAGATAAAGTAGGTCTAAGCGAAGATGAGGCAGACCTAAGCGAAGATGAGGTAGGCCTAGGTAAAGTAGGACTAGGTAAGGTAGGCCTATAGGCCAAAGCAATTTCAGGTAGCCCTAAGTGGATATAAGATAAGCCTATGTGAATATCAGGTAGGCTAGGCGAACATAAGGTAGGCGAATATTAACTAGGCCTAGGCTAAGGAAGGCCTAGGCTGGAGAGTGTTTGTGTTAGAGGGACAGAATGATGGGCTCTAATTTCCTCCCTGCCCCTCACAGCCCCTCGCTTATCTCCGCTGCCCCGTGTTGTGTTGTGCTGGTCTCCTGTGTTGCTGCTGGCTGCGCAGTGTGTTGTGTTGTGTTGTGGGGTGTTGTGTTGTGTTATGTTTGTGTTGTTATGTTTGTGTTTGTGGTGTGTGCGTGTCTGTGGTGTTGTGTTGTGTTATGTTTGTGTTGTTATGTTTGTGTTGTTATGTTTGTTTTTGTGGTGTGTGCGTGTCTGTGGAGTTGTGTTGTGTTTGTGTTGTGAACGTGTCTGTGGTGTTGTGGTGTGTTTGTATTTGTGTTTATGTCGTATTTGTGTCTGTGTTGTACTTGTGGGAGGTGTTGTATTGTGCTTGTGAGTGTTGTGTTGTGCGTGTGCCTGCGTAGTTGTGTTTGCGTTTAACCGCTGCTACACATGTGTTTGTGGTGTTTTTGTGTTCGTGTGCGAGTTGTGTTGGTGTCTGTGTTGTTTTATTTGTTTGTGTTGTGTCTGTGTCTGTGGTGTGGTTTTTGTGTCTTTTGTGTGGTGTTTGTGTATGTGTTTGTCGCTGTTGTGTTTGTGTTGTGTTTGTGTCTGTGTGGTGTTTGCGTTAATGTGTGTTGTATATGTGTTGTGTTTGCTTGTGTACTATGTTTCTGTCTGTGGTGCTGTGCTGCCGAGGCAGGCTGGGTACTGTGGCACAAAACCAGGCTGCTATAGCAGTTCCAGTAACCTTCGATCCCCCCCTCCCTCCTCCGAGACACAGTCCTTAAGCAGCTCCCAAATTCCCCCGAGTCCCTCAGCTCCCAAATGCTCGACTTAGCAAAGCTGTCGAGCAATCAGTGCTCGATGCAGAGCTGTCACTCTCGGCTGCGATCTTTAATGGAGCCTCGAGGGCGCGTCGCCGGCAAATGTGGGCCCCAATTGGACGGTAAGTGAGTTAGGGGCCCGGGCCTGCTGACGGGAAGTGCTGACAAGGGGTGCTGACGAGGGGCGCTGACATGGGGCCTGGGTGCTGACATGAGGCCTGTGTGCTGACATGAGGCCTGTGTGCTGACGTGGGGCCTGGGTGCTGACATGGGGCCTGGGTTCTGACATGGGGCCTGGGTGCTGACATGGGGCCTGGATGCTGACATGGGGCCTGGGTGCTGACATGGGACCCGGGTGCTGACATGGGGCCTGGGTGCTGACATGGGGCCTGGGCGCTGACATGGGGCCTGGGCGCTGACATGGGGCCCGGGTGCTGACATGGGGCCTGGGTGCTGACATGGGGCCTGGGTGCTGACATGGGGCCTGTGTGCTGACATGGGGTCTGGGTGCTGACATGGGGCCCGGGTGCTGACATGGGGCCTGGGTGCTGACATGGGGCCTGGGTGCTGACATGGGCCCAGGTGCTGGCATGGAGCCAGGCACAGTTCTAGGAACTCGGGGACTGGCCTCAGTTGAACTGACGTCTATCAACGACGTCTGTAAACGACGCACAGACGTCTGTGAACGATGTAACGATATTTGTAGACGATGTCTGTGAAAGACGTTAAGACGTCTGTAAACGACGTCTCAGGATGGGAGATGAGGGTGCTTCGTATGTTGGAAATGAAGGCACAGAGTCTTTATTCCTTCTACGTAACGTGAGTTGACACAAATAGAGAGTATGGAAACAATTTTGTACCCATGCGTTACAAACACATTGTGGTCCAGTCCTTACACATTTGCGTCCACTTTTGTCCAGTCCCTTAACATTTGTGTCCATTGGTGTGCAGTCCCCGCATATTTGTGTCCCCTGGTGTGCAGTCCTCGCCCATTTGTGTCCATTGGTGTGCAGTCCTCGCCCATTTGTGTCCATTGGTGTGCAGTCCTCGCAAATTTGTGTCCAGTTTTGTCCAGTCCACCCACATTTGTGTCCACTGGTGTCCAGTCCACCCACATTTGTGTCCAGTTTTGTTCAGTCCATTGGTGTCTAAGCCAGTCTCACTTGAGCTAATCTTCACCAAATCAGTTCTCTTTAAACCAGTCTTTACTAAGCCAGTCGGTCCATTGGTACCGGTTTGTCGTAAGCTGGGCCGTCTAAGCCGGTAATTCACAGGTCGACGCAACCGCCCTAAGCCGCGAAATTAACGGCCTCTTCCACTGGTCGGAAAGGAACGACTTCCGAGCCACGACAGAGCCAAGTAAATCTCGAGCTCTAAATAACGACTCGAGTGAACCACGAACACGTATAAATAATGAACAAATTTTTGCTTTTTAAACTGGCAGTTACGTCAATAACGAAAATAATGAGCAAGACTGCTCCTGTCACGCTTGTGGTCCCGTCAATAACGATGAAGTAAGCCATGAATATAAAAACGACAAAGTCAACCATGAACAAAAATAAAATGACAAAGCAAGGCTGGATCCTTTATGCTTGCGGTCACGTCAATAACGACAAAAAGGAACGATACATAAAAATAAGTAAATAACAAAGCGAACTAGAGTTTGTCATGTGTGTGGTCATGTCAAAGGAATCAACTTATTTGATCGGTGCTTCGTTGCCATCGAGTCTAATAAATATTTTTTCCGTTTCTTACATTTATACATACAGAGCATTTCGCAAACGATACTTCATTTCCTTTGGTATATACAGAAGTTATTTTTCTGCATAAAAGGCGCTTCTCAGAAACCAAAATGTGCCCATTTTAGGGTAACTGCTTCGTTAACTTCGAACAAATTTTGGCCAAACCGAGAATGTTCTTCCTGTTGGGTATTTGCAACCTTGACGTAAAGAACGTCCCTCCGAGACTCAGAATGTTTTTTTTGTACAGCAGATGTATATTTTAATTTAAAATATACCTATAAACCGGGAATGTTGTCTTTGTACCGACTGTGTCCGTGGCTACGAAAATATAAAATGTTATTTTGTGGGGCAACCGTCTCCGTGACTTCAAAAATGTTCCAGTAAAAACAATAATGATGTCTTCGCATCAACTGTATCTTTGACTGTAAAAATGCTCTTGTAAAACTGAAAGTGTTCTTTTTTGCAAGGCAAACGTCTCCTCCAAACCAAAAATTTCCCTACAAAACCGAAAATGTTATTTTTGTGCTGCAACCGTCAGCGTGACGTCAAAAATACCCCAACAAACCCAAAAACTATGTTGAAAACCCGAAAATGTCATCTTTGCGCCTGTTTCCTTCACTTCAAAATTGTCCCAGCAAACCCGAGAACGCCGTCGAGGAGCGCGACAGGCGATCCCTCGACAGCGCCGCACGTCGCGGCCGAGGCAGCCATGACGGATATTTGGCGAGACCAGTTCTGACTGCGTCCTTCTCTTCTTCTTCTTTCTCAATGGAAGAAAATACAGAAAAGAGGCCATGTCTCGCAGCTCGGGTATTGCACTAGGAAATGGAACGTTCACCTTCCGCTTGAACTAATGAAATGTAACGCCAGGGCTGACATCGATCACAGCCTGACAGGCCGAGAAGTGGGCGTTTTTTCTTTGTCACGAGACTCGGTTTGACTTCGATGTGTCAGGGATGTGCGGAAGTGAGGCGAGGGAGGCGAGGTAGTGTTGTGGGAGTCGGAATTTGGTGGGGCTTGGAAGGAGATTTCGGTTAGGAACGTAGGTTTAACTTTAGATTTTGGGTAGGGTCGAAGGTTTAAATTTGATACGATTTGAAAGGAGATTTCGGTTAGGAACGTAGGTTTAACATTAGATTTTGGATAGGGTCGAAGGCTAAATTTGGTGCAGTTTGGAAGGATATTTCAGTTCGCGTTGTAGTTTGACATTTGAATTTTGCATAAGGTCGAGGATTTAGATTTGGTGCAGTTTCTGTGAAGATTTCGTTTAGGGTCCTAGGTTTCAATTTGAATTTTGGATAGGGTCGAAGATTCTTATTTGATACGGCTTGGAGAGAGATTTCGGTTTGGGTTGTAGGTTTGAATTCAGTGCGGCTTGGAAGAGGATTTCGGAGAGAGTTAAAGGTTTCAATTTGTTCAGGCTTGGATGATGAATTTGGATAAGGTTGTAGGTTCAAATTCTGTGTGGTTTGGAAGAGAATTTTGGATAAAATTTGAGTGCGAGTTAAAATTTGGCGCGGCTTGGAAGAACTGGTTTCAAATGGGACGAGGTTTTAGTTTAACTTAGAACATAATTGCAAAAATGGTGGGGTTCTAAATTTGTGACCACGGATGTGGTTCTACATTTTGTGCAGTTCTGGAGTTTTCGGGGGAGGGACAAAATTTTCAATATAATGTTTAAAATTATAAGCAGTGTAACATATCGACTGGCTTGGCGTGGTTGAGCGTGGCTTAGGACCAGTGTGGCATATCGTTTGGCTTCGCTTGGAGCCGATTTACATCAAGTACGAATGGAAAATGTTTTCGAGTCCTGATATCACTCTAATTATGCATTTAAATCTTGTGATTTAGGTAAGTACTGGAAAGAACATTTAAGTACCCCATTTTATCTGTACCTCATTTTATTTCAGAACATTGTACCCCATTTTATTTCAGATCCTAAGTTAGACCATGAGTATTAATCCCTCCCTATCTATGAAGTCCATTTTAGACCCTATTCAGTTTGGACCCCATTTTAGACCAAAAGTATGAGACCCCATCAAAGAAGTACATTTCACTTTAAATAACGGCGACAGAAAGTCGCATGCTTCGCTTCTACTTTCATTGTGTTGTTCGAAGAAGAAATCATTGGAATTATTCATACGTGGAGGGTATCTCAAGTGCTTGAGTGCGTCAATTTCCTGTCAATACAATCGGTCTGGAAATTTTCTTATTCTTAACACTTTCACTGCGACTACCAAATATTGAGTTCAACGCCAAACTTAAATTTAAAGTCAACTGTTGGTAACTATTTCGAAAGCATCAAACATGAACTGGAGCGTGCCTTCTTTTTAGCTTTGATTAAGTATTTATGAAAATTGAATTTGCGACTACTGGTCGGTCAGCAGCATTATGAAAATTAACTAAGTGTACTACCGGTGGCGCACGTCGCAGTTAAAGTGTTACGTAGAAATGGATGACACTTGCATACAGTTGTTCGTACATCGACACTTGGTTGAGGAGAGGGCTCTAGCGGAGGAACTGGGAACTTCTCCTCTTGAATTAATTTTCAAATAGAAGAGAGAGCCGAGGCGAAGAAGCTAGGAACTCCTCTCTTTGAGTAAACTGTAGAAAGATTGCCCACAATTACTATCCGACGGGAAAATATCAAGGAATTCAATCCAATTCTATACGTTTTCTTGGAACATGGAATGATGTAAGTGAAACATATTTTTAGAATTAACGTATTAATGTTTGTTCAATAAAAAACCTGACCAATTTAGACGATGACTTATCACTTGTACGAAAGGAAGATAAATACCGTATTAAACACAAAACCATTTCTTTTTCCAGAATCTTTCTATTCTTATTTACAGATTTTATTGCTTCCTCTAACATATTCTTCTTTTCTTGAACCAGTTAGCTCCCGAATATTGGCAATATATATTATTTTTCGCCTTAAATTTAAAGGAATGGAATCCCCTACAACTGACAGTTCGTGAATTTGAAACGTCTGTACAATGGCTGCTGTGACGGAGCGACAGCTGCGCATGACCCCTGCAGCTGGTCAGAAGCAGCTGCAACACCTGCTGTTGCAGTTGATATTGCTGCAGCTGCTTACAGCTGTCACCGAGCAGCTGCAGAACAGAGTAACTGAAGAGTCACCGGCGCTGACTATCGGTGAGCTGAAGTGTTTTTGTTGATGATTTTGGACGCCTAGCTGAGGGTGGTAAATTTTGTTCTGGGTGAAATTTGTTAATGTTAAAGTTCATTTAAGGTAAATGATTATTTTTGACCCCTGCCTTCCCAGGCAGATACTAAATTAGGAGTATTTTTGTGTAGGTAATTGAATATTTTTGACCCCTGCCTGCCCAGGCAGATACTAAATTAGAAGTATTTTTGTGTAGGTAATTGAATATTTTTGACCCCTGCCTGCCCAGGCAGATACGAAATTAGGAGTATTTTTGTGTAGGTAATTGAATATTTTTGACCCCTGCCTGCCCAGGCAGTTACTAAATTAGAAGTATTTTTGTGTAGGTAATTGAATATTTTTGACCCCTGCCTGCCCAGGCAGATACTAAATTAGGAGTATTTTTGTGTAGGTAATTGAATATTTTTGACCCCTGCCTGCCCAGGCAGATACGAAATTAGGAGTATTTTTGTGTAGGTAATTGAATATTTTTGACCCCTGCCTGCCCAGGCAGTTACTAAATTAGAAGTATTTTTGTGTAGGTAATTGAATATTTTTGACCCCTGCCTGCCCAGGCAGATACTAAATTAGGAGTATTTTTGTGTAGGTAATTGAATATTTTTGACCCCTGCCTGCCCAGGCAGATACTAAATTAGGAGTATTTTTGTGTAGGTAATTGAATATTTTTGACCCCTGCCTGCCCAGGCAGATACTAAATTAGAAGTATTTTTGTGTAGGTAATTGAATATTTTTGACCCCTGCCTGCCCAGGCAGATACTAAATTAGAAGTATTTTTGTGTAGGTAATTGAATATTTTTGACCCCTGCCTGCCCAGGCAGATACTAAATTAGGAGTATTTTTGTGTAGGTAATTGAATATTTTTGACCCCTGCCTGCCCAGGCAGATACTAAATTAGAAGTATTTTTGTGTAGGTAATTGAATATTTTTGACCCCTGCCTGCCCAGGCAGATACTAAATTAGAAGTATTTTTGTGTAGGTAATTGAATATTTTTGACCCCTGCCTGCCCAGGCAGATACTAAATTAGAAGTATTTTTGTGTAGGTAATTGAATATTTTTGACCCCTGCCTGCCCAGGCAGATACTAAATTAGAAGTATTTTTGTGTAGGTAATTGAATATTTTTGACCCCTGCCTGCCCAGGCAGATACTAAATTAGGAGTATTTTTGTGTATCAACACCCGTTTCATCAACACCGGTTTTCACCCGTCAACACTTGATTTCCACCCATTTTCACCACCAAACACCCCATTTCACCCATCAACTCCCCATTTACATCCACCAACACCCATTTTCACCCATCAACTCCCCATTTACATCCACCAACACCCATTTTCACCCACCAACAGCTGTTGTCACCCACCAAGAACCTCACCCGTAGCAAAACCCATCCCCCCCCCCCCAGGCGGGCTGTTTGACCGGACCCAGACGGAGGAGGCGGCGTTCCGCGCCGCCATCGCCTCCGTGAACGCCCGACGCGCCGTGGCGGGGGCCGGCAACCTGTCGGCACGGGTGGAGACTCTCCCGACGGGGGACTCCTTTATCGCCGCCAGGAAGGGTGGGTGGGGGAGGTGTTGGGTGGAGGAAAGTTCCAAAAAACGGTGTAAAAAAGGATGGATGAGTATGGAAGGAAGGGGAGAGAGTGGAAAGGAGGAAGGGGGAGTGGGGGAGGTGTAAGAGTAAGTTAGGGAAAAGGATGGGTGAGTGGGGGAAAAGGATGGGTGAGCGAAGGAGGAGGAAGATGGGTCAATGGGGGGAGGAGAAAGAGCAATAATTCATAAAAGATAAAACGCAAAATCTAGAGGCATATCCAGTGTGATGATGCGCTTAGACCAAATGCAAACGTGTCCGAGCAGATGTAAAAGCGTCTACATGAAAGGCTGTCCACGGAATATGAAGATGGTTAGTAAAATGTCAAATTCGAGGAAATGTGCAGCTGTTGAAATATGTGTAGTGAGCTCAGTTCTTTCATTTTTATTTACGATGTTTATTAAGATAACCAGGCCTCATCACCGAGCCCAAGAATATATTTTCAATTATTTAACTCAACTTCCCGTACCCAGATAACGCGAAGTTGTTCTGTAATGGTACCCTGTTGAATTAAAGTGGGCCGCAAATAAGTGATATATGATATTAAGCAATGAAAAATGCATTACTGATACCCTCTTCTTTTGGCAATAAAATCCCTAAGGGGGATACAATTATTGTATCTATGGGAATTAGCGCTCCCAGGGGGACAATGTGAGGGCCCGAGCTGAGAGTTAGGTAGGCCTTCTTTTTCTTGAAATAAAATGTTTTTGTTATGTTAAGTACAATCTTTTTTCGGTTAACTGCTGTCCTTTTCTTCAGCTCCTACTACTTTCCTCTTCAACTTTGGTCTTGTTTCATGATCTTCTTTCACAACTTAACGTTTTTATGCCTTTCTGCGTAGATTCCGCGTTCCCTTAACTCCATACTAAACGGTGCCTTCCTCCTTCCTCTCTTTGGATCGCATTTGTTGCTGGGTAGGGAGGCTAAAACTAACGACTAATCTAATCTAATTTGGTAATAAAAACTGGGATAAGATGATTAAATTAATAGTGGTGTTATTGGTATTGAATTCCAAAGTTCAGGTTTTTGAACTACACCCCGTTCGCCAAAATCCTCACTTCACAGCCTGGTTACCATTGACGCGAATGAACTTGGTTTGTGTTTTACTTCTCTTCACCAAACCACACTTCAGTCTCATCATAATTAACGAAAGCGAGCTCGTCTTGATCGGGGGGCAACCGTCATTGCATCCTGGTGTCAGTTTCAAGAGATTTGAAACCCAAAGTGTGGTATGAAATGTATCAGGTTGATTAGAATTGGTATTCTTTCTTTTTGTTGTTTTCTACAGCCGGCTCGGTACATCTTGTCTTTTTTTATCTCTTCCTTCTTTTTTCCTTGTATTTCTGCAGCCTGCTCGATCCTGCAGTCGGGCGTGGCGGCGATATTTGGCCCCGCATCCGACGTTAGCGCCGCGCACGTGCAGGCGATCTGCGACGCGCTCGAGATCCCGCACATCGAGACGCGATGGGAGTACCGTCTTACGCGGGACCCGTACTCCGTCAACCTCTACCCGCACCCCTCATCCCTCTCGAGGGTGGGTTGTGCTTTGTGATGAGTTGTTTGTAACCTCTACCCACTCCCCTCATCCCTCTCGAGGGTGGGTTGTGCTTTGTGCTGAGTTGTTTGTAACCTCTACCCACTCCCCTCATCCCTCTCGAGGGTGGGTTGTGCTTTGTGATGAGTTGTTTGTAACCTCTACCCACACCCCTCATCCCTCTCGAGGGTGGGTTGTGCTTTGTGCTGAGTTGTTTGTAACCTCTACCCACACCCCTCATCCCTCTCGAGGGTGGGTTGTGCTTTGTGATGAGTTGTTTGTAACCTCTACCCACACCCCTAATCCCTCTCGAGGGTGGGTTGTGCTTTGTGCTGAGTTGTTTGTAACCTCTACCCACACCCCTCATCCCTCTCGAGGGTGGGTTGTGCTTTGTGATGAGTTGTTTGTAACCTCTACCCACACCCCTCATCCCTCTCGAGGGTGGGTTGTGCTTTGTGATGAGTTGTTTGTAACCTCTACCCACACCCCTAATCCCTCTCGAGGGTGGGTTGTGCTTTGTGATGAGTTGTTTGTAACCTCTACCCACACCCCTCATCCCTCTCGAGGGTGGGTTGTGCTTTGTGATGAGTTGTTTGTAACCTCTACCCACACCCCTCATCCCTCTCGAGGGTGGGTTGTGCTTTGTGATGAGTTGTTTGTAACCTCTACCCACACCCCTCATCCCTCTCGAGGGTGGGTTGTGCTTTGTGATGAGTTGTTTGTAACCTCTACCCACACCCCTCATCCCTCTCGAGGGTGGGTTGTGCTTTGTGATGAGTTGTTTGTAACCTCTACCCACACCCCTCATCCCTCTCGAGGGTGGGTTGTGCTTTGTGATGAGTTGTTTGTAACCTCTACCCACACCCCTCATCCCTCTCGAGGGTGGGTTGTGCTTTGTGATGAGTTGTTTGTAACCTCTACCCACACCCCTCATCCCTCTCGAGGGTGGGTTGTGCTTTGTGATGAGTTGTTTGTAACCTCTACCCACACCCCTCATCCCTCTCGAGGGTGGGTTGTGCTTTGTGATGAGTTGTTTGTAACCTCTACCCACACCCCTCATCCCTCTCGAGGGTGGGTTGTGCTTTGTGATGAGTTGTTTGTAACCTCTACCCACACCCCTCATCCCTCTCGAGGGTGGGTTGTGCTTTGTGATGAGTTGTTTGTAACCTCTACCCACTCCCCTCATCCCTCTCGAGGGTGGGTTGTGCTTTGTGCTGAGTTGTTTGTAACCTCTACCCACTCCCCTCATCCCTCTCGAGGGTGGGTTGTGCTTTGTGATGAGTTGTTTGTAACCTCTACCCACACCCCTCATCCCTCTCGAGGGTGGGTTGTGCTTTGTGATGAGTTGTTTGTAACCTCTACCCACTCCCTCATCCCTCTCGAGGGTGGGTTGTGCTTTGTGCTGAGTTGTTTGTAACCTCTACCCACACCCCTCATCCCTCTCGAGGGTGGGTTGTGCTTTGTGATGAGTTGTTTGTAACCTCTACCCACACCCCTCATCCCTCTCGAGGGTGGGTTGTGCTTTGTGCTGAGTTGTTTGTAACCTCTACCCACACCCCTCATCCCTCTCGAGGGTGGGTTGTGCTTTGTGCTGAGTTGTTTGTAACCTCTACCCACACCCCTCATCCCTCTCGAGGGTGGGTTGTGCTTTGTGCTGAGTTGTTTGTAACCTCTACCCACACCCCTCATCCCTCTCGAGGGTGGGTTGTGCTTCATTATAATAAATTTTTCTTTATATCACTCATTCGCTGCTCCTCACTCTTATCCTTTTCACTCAATTTCACATCTTGTCACAATTTTTTTATCTTCTAAACCTTACGTCTTAGCGTAGCAGTCGCACCATTACACAATCCCACAGCCACATAACCACACAATCATACAACCACTCAATCACGCAGCTATGTATTTATACAACCACACAGCCACACAACCACACAACCACACAACCACACAGACATACAACCACACAACCACACAACCACACAGAAATACAACCACACAACCACACAACCACACAGCCACACAACCACACAACCACACAACCACACAGACATACAACCACTCAATCACGCAGCTATGTATTCATACGATCACACAGCCACACAACCACACAACCACACAATCATACAACCACTCAATCACGCAGCTATATATTCATACAACCACACAGCCACACAACCACACAACCACACAACCACACAATCATACAACCACTCAATCACGCAGCTATATATTCATACAACCACACAGCCACACAACCACACAACCACTCAATCACGCAGCTATGTATTCATACGATCACACATCCACACAACCACACAATCACACAGTCACACAACCACGCAGTCACACAACCACGCAGTCACACAACCACGCAGTCACTCAACCACACAGTCACACAACCAACCAACCAACCACGCACCCACACAACCACACAACCACACAGTCACACAACCACACAGTCACACAACCACACAGGCACACAACAACACAACCACACAGTCACACAACCACACAACCACACAGTCACACAACCACACAACCACACAACCACACAGTCACACGACCAAACAACCACACAGTCACACACCCACACAGTCACACAGCCACCCAACCACCCAACAACACAACCACACTGCCACACACCCACACACCCACACACCCACATAACCACACAATCACACAGCCACACAGCCACACAACCACACAATCAAACAACCACACAGCACACAGCACACAACCACACAACCACACACCCCCACAACCACACAATCACACAACCACACACCCACACAGTCACACAACCACACAGTCACACAACCATACAGCCACACCCACACAGTCACACAACCACACAGCCATACAATCACACAACCACACACCCACACAACCACACAACCACACAACCACACACCCACACAACCACACACCCACACAACCACATACCCACACAACCACACAATCACACAACCACACGGCACACAGCACACGACCACACAACCACACACCCACACAACCACACACCCACACAACCACACACCCACACAACCACACACCCACACAACCACACACCCACACATCCACACACTCACACAACCACACACCCACAGAACCACACAGTCACACAACTAACCACGCACCCACACAACCACACAGTCACACAACCACACAGTCACACAACCACACAGTCACACAACCACACAGCCACACAACCACACAGCCACACAACCACACAATCACACAATCACACAACAACACAACAACACAATCACACACCCACACAACCACACAATCACACAACCACACAACCACACAATCACACGCCCACACACCCAAACAACCACACAATCACACACCCACACAACCACACAATCACACAACCACACAACCACACAACCCCACAGCCACACAACCACACAACCACACAACCACAAAACCACAAAACCACACAACCACCCAATCACACAATAACACAACCACACAATAACACAACCACACAGTCACACAGTCACACAGTCACACAGTCACATAGTCACACAACCACACAACCACACAACCACACAGTCACACAGTCACACAACCACACAGCCACACAGTCACACAACCACACAGCCACACAGTCACACAACCATACAGTCCCACAGTCACACAACCACACAACCACACATCCACACAACCACACAACCACACAATCACACAACCACACAGTCACACAACCACACACCCACTCAACCACACAGCCACACAATCACACAACCACAAAACCACACAGTCACACAACCACGCTGTACACGCAGGCGTACGTGGAGGTGCTACGTGCGCAGGGCTGGTCCAAGCTGACCCTCATCTACGAGACGATGGACGGGCTCGTGAGGGTCCAGGAGGTGCTCAAGGACCCTCACTTCCGCATCACCCTCAGGCAGCTCCCACACAGTCGCGACTTCAGGTCAGGCCTTCTTAGATAGCCTTGACTTCAGGTTAGGCCTTCTTAGATAGCCTTGACTTCAGGTTAGGCCTTGTTAGATAGCCTTGACTTCAGGTTAGGCCTTCTTAGATAGCCCTGACTTCAGGTTAGGCCTTCTTAGATAGCCTTGACTTCAGGTCATGTTTTTTGAAGATGCTCCCTTACAGCCATGATTTGACAAAGGAATCAGGGTGATGAGGGTAATGAAAATAATGAAGGTAATAAACTAAAAGAGGATTACGCAAATGATCAGGAAGGTAATGAGGGTAATGAGAGTGATGTAAGTAATGTAAATAAAGAAAGTTATGAACTAAAAAAAAGGATTTTGCAGACTCTCAGAGGGTAATGAGGGTAATCAAGGCGATAAGGGTAATTAACTAAAAGAGGGTAATGCAGACAATCAGAGGGTTATGAGGGCAATGTGAGTAACGAAAACAATGAGGGTAATGAACTTAAAGAGGCCTGTGAAGGTAACAAGGTAGTGAAAACGATGCCGGTAATGAACTTGAGGAGGGTTATGCAGCAGACAACGAGAGGGTAGGTAATGAGGGTAATGGTGGTAATGAGGAAAATGAGGGCAATGAGGGTAATTAGGGCAATGATGCTAATGAGGGTATTGAGGGTAGTGACGGTAATGAGGGTAATGCCTCGCCAGGCCGCTGCTAAAGGACATCAAGAAGTCCGGCTCCACGCACCTGCTGCTGGACGTGCGACTGCAGCGGCTGCCGAGTGTGCTCAAGCAGGCGCAGCAGATCGGCCTCATGACCTCCTACCACCATTACTTCATCACCTCCCTCGTGAGTGCATTACATCATCACCCCCCAAAAACCATTACTTCATCACTTCGCTCGTGAGTACTTTACTTCATCACCTCATACCACCTTCACTTCATCACCTCGCTCGTGAGTGCATTACGTCATCACCTCCTACCACCATCACTTCATCACCTCACTCGTGAGTGCGCTGCATCATCACCTCCTGTTGTCGTTAATAGGCAGCATCATGACCTCCTACCAACATTACTTCATCACCTCCCTCTTTGCTGCGATGCACCATCACCTACTGCCACGATCAACTTCATTACTCCCTTTAAGCTCTGACTCATAAATCACCCCACGTAAATTCCCGTTCATAATATCATTTGTTCAGTGCAATGTGAAGAAATACGGACACATTTGACATCCTTTCTGATTTGCGTGCCAGAGTCACTCGGAAATGTTGTTCCTCTCTTCTGAAGGATGTATTGGACTGCATAAGTATTGGATGCATTGGATTGAGCATTGGATGTACTGTATATTAGGCGCTTTGGGCTGAGTATTGGATATATTGGATGTATTAGACTGAGTATTGGATGTATTAGACTGAGTATTGGATGTATTAGACTGAGTATTGGATGTATTAGACTGAGTATTGGATGTATTAGACTGAGTATTGCATGTATTAGACTGAGTATTGGTTGTATTGGACTGAGTATTGGGTGCATTGGACTGACTTTCATTTCTTCCATTGGGGATGAACAGTTTTAGCCTGACTACAAAATATAAGTACAGGTACTGAAATTACCAGTACACGCTACCGGTACTGCCGGTACCACAATACTACCAGCATCCGCCATGCCGGTACACCAGTACTGGTGTACTCCCTGTACCGTTCGGTGAGTATCGGTACTCGCTACTACTACTGAGAATACCAGTGCACGCGACCGGTACCGACAGTACTGGTATATACTTTCAGTATTAACAGTACATGCTACCAATGCCAGTCCCAGTACCAGTTCTCACTACCAGGACTACCAGTATACCAGGACTACCAGTATACCAGTACCGACCGAACCAGCACCAAAGCCGATAGTACTAGTACTAGTTATACATACCAGTACAAGTACCAGTCCCCCATTACCAGTACCAGTACCCATAGCACCAGTACCCTCAGAAGCAGTACCCACATTACCAGTAACCTTGTACCAGTACCAGTAACCATGTACCAGTACCAGTAACCATGTACCAGTACCAGTACCCCCAGTGCCAGTACCAGTACCCCCAGTGCCAGTACCAGTACCCCCAGTACCAGTACTAGTACCAGTACTAGTACCAGTACCCCCAGTACCAGTACTAGTACCACTACCCCCCCGTACCAGTACCAGTACCCCCAGTACCAGTATCAGTACCCCCAGTATCAGTACCAGTACAACCATGACCAGTACCAGTGCTCCCAGTACCACTACCCCCAGTATCAGTTCCAGTACCCCCAGTACCAGTACCCTCAGTACCAGTACCAGTACCCCCAGTATCAGTACCAGTACCCCCTGTACCAGTACCAGTACCCCCAGTACCAGTACCAGTACCCCCAGTATCAGTACCAGTCCTCCAGTACCAGTACTAGTACCCCCAGTACCAGTACCAATACCCCCAGTACCAGTACCCCCAGTACCAGTACCAGTACCCCCAGTGCCAGTACCCCCAGTACCCCCAGTACCAGTACCAGTACCAGTACCGTGTACCAGGACCTGCACACGGTGCAGCTGGAGGACTTCAAATACGGCGGCACGAACCTGACGGCGCTGCGCCTTATCGACCCCAGCAACCCCGACCTGCGGGACCTGGTACTGAGCTGGTCACCTGCTGAGGTGAGTGTGGCACCTGCTGAGGTGAGTGTGGCACCTGCTGAGGTGAGTGTGGCACCTGCTGAGGTGAGCTGGTCACCTGCTGAGGTGAGTGTGGCACCTGCTGAGCTGGTCACCTGCTGAGGTGAGTGTGGCACCTGCTGAGCTGGTCACCTGCTGAGGTGAGTGTGGCACCTGCTGAGGTAGTGTGGCACCTGCTGAGCTGGTCACCTGCTGAGGTGAGTGTGGCACCTGCTGAGCTGGTCACCTGCTGAGGTGAGTGTGGCGCCTGCATGACCAGGCGAGTATCACCTATTGAGCAGGTGAGTGTTGCCCCATCATCAGTAGTCCTTCAAGCCAACAGCAATAACAAATCCTCAAACGTAACAAGTGATTTTCTTTTCTAAAAAAACAAAAAAAGATGTACTCGTCGAAGCACTTAAAAAATTAGCTCGCAATTGGAAGAGGAACTTTGAAGTTATAATTATGGAGTAATAATTATGTGGTTGACTATTTGTTTCTAGCTACGACATTTGAATATGCAGTGAAGTTCTCCAGCAAAGTACAAAGCAAAGTGCTGACTGTCAGAAATTCGATGAAGAATTTACACTCTTTATGTGCGTTAAAACAGAGACTGAAAAATGCGACAGCCCAATTATCACGATGTTACTGTACCAGAGGGTCCGCGATTTAAACACTCCCTATGCCTTTCTTTTAACTAAAATTACATTCTTTCTTTACTTTCTTTTTTCCTTTCACCTTCATTATAACTATTTATAGTCATTTTCTTCCTTCACTTTCTCCTTTCCTTCTTCCTTTACTACAAACTTCCCACTCGACCGAACCCTCGATTCAACACCCCCCTCACCGCTGCCCTCAGGCTGCAACAGAAGCCCGGACGGCGGACCAGCCCGGCGACACCGGAGTGCTGACGCGGTACCCTGACCGTCTCCCCTCGGATATGTACGGCGATGAAGCGGTCAGTCCTTCGAGGGTAGTGAGTTGAGGGTAGAGAATCAAGGGTATAGATTCGAGGGTAGAGATTCGAGGGCAAAGATTCGAGAGTAGAGTTTCGAGGATAGAGACTTGAGGGCAGAGATTCGATGGTAGAGATTCTCGGGAAGAGACTCAAGGGTAAATATTCGATGGTATAGATTCGAGGATAGAGATTCGAGGGCAGAGATTCGAGGGCAGAGATTCGAGGGCAGAGATTCGAGGGCAGAGATTCGAGGGCAGAGATTCGAGGGCAGAGATTCGAGGGCAGAGATTCGAGGACAGAGATTCGAGGGTAAAGATTCGATGGCATATATTCGAAGATAGAGATTCGAGTGTTGAGAATCGAGGGTAAATATTCGAGGGTAGAGATTCGAGGGCAAAGATTCGAGAGTAGAGTTTCGAGGATAGAGACTTGAGGGTAGAGATTCGATGGTAGAGATTCTCGGGAAGAGTTTCAAGGGTAAAGATTCAATGGTATGGATTCGAGGATAGAGATTCGAGGGCAGAGATTCGAGGGTAGAGATTCGAGGGCAGAGATTCGAGGGTAGAGATTCGAGGGCAGAGATTCGAGGGCAGAGATTCGGGGGCAGAGATTCGAGGGTAGAGACAGCTGATTTTCAGCTGATAAATAGCAGAATTTGATGGAAATTTTACGCATTCCCCGCGTAATGGCCAAATGTGCACCATACGGTAAATTGCACATTCACTTACCTGTATAAATGAATGGTATTTCATCTGTATCACAACCTTTTTTAAATTTAACTGTTAGCAGACGAGGGGAAATCTTAACGTGTATTTTTAATATTTCTTAGTAAGGATAAAAATGTACTCGAGCATGACAAACGTGTGCGTGAAGTATATATGCGTACACAGAGTGCGTGTGTGTGTGAAGTACGTACACGTACACAAAGTGTGCGTGTGTGCGTGAAGTATGTACTCGTACACAAAGTGTGCGTGTGCCCCACAGGCGCCAGGCCCCCACACGGAGGCCCCCCAGCACCCTCCCGCCCCCGGCACGGCCGTGTCGCCCCCACGTTTGCCTGATCTCAACCTCGCCCTCCTGCCTGTGAGTCGTGCTTACCTCGCGTGCTTTGCCCTCTTTGTCTTCTTCTCTATTTGGTCTTCTTTTCCCTCTTTGGTCTCCTTCTCTATGTTGTTTTCTTTTATCTTTGGTTTCCTTTTCCCTCTCGCGTTCTCTTCTATCTAGCCTTCTTTTCCCTTTTGCCTTCTTCTCCCTTGTCTTCTTTTCTCTGTTGCCTTCTTTTATCTTTACTCTTTTTTTCTCTCTTCCCTTCTTGAAGATTTTTCTCAGATACGAAGATTGTCCTAAAAATTTTTTTTTCAAATGTGAAGAACTTGTAAAGACCATTCAATCTTCCTCAGAACAATCAAGTTCGGTTGCGATACGGTTTATTGGGATATATTTGTCTCTGTTGTTTTCATTCCTCGTCCTATTTTTTCTTTACTGATGATTCGGCAATTTTCCCGCAAGCTCTCAAAATTCAAAAACTATTTTGCACGCCACGCCTCAGGCCTCAGCAAGCACTAAAATATATTTCGCAGTCGAATCTATTTATTTTGCATCGAAACTGCACTCGTTAAAGCTTTACCCATGGATCTGAAACCTTTTTTTCAAAGTTTCTTAGTGAATGTGAAACATTCCATTGAAATTTCTCTCCAGAAACCAGCTTACACAAATAATTTTTGAGACTGAGTTTTGAGTGAGCAACGTACCAAATCAGCAGACACCCTATTATATACAGGGTGTCCACAAAATATGTACCTCTTGACCAATATATGTATATATGATACAAATATTCGGTATCGTATTTACAAATGGTGTCCGGTTCCGGCTTCATATTTACAAATGGTATCCGGTTCCGGTATCATATTTATAAATGGTATCCGGTTCCGGTATCATATTTACAAATGGTATCCGGTTCCGGTATTATATTTACAAATAGTGTCCGGTTCCGGTATCATATTTACAAATGGTATCCGGTTCTGGAATCATATTTACGAATGGTATTCGGTTCCGGTAACATATTTGCAAACGGTATCCGGTTCCGGTATCATATTTACAAACGGTATCCGGTTCCGGTATCATATGTATATATATCGATCAGTGGATAAATTTTTTGTGGACACCCTGTACAACAAGTGAACCAGCAGCTAACGCAAATAATTTTTTAGACTGAGCTTTGGATTTTCAAAGACTTAGTGGTCTGATGTATCCCCGAAGGCTGCAGGGACGAGCTAAGCGAGAGGCAACATCGGCACGAATATTGGGAAGAAGTTAGTGGGATCATTAACTGTTGGACGAGCTGGGGAGTTGTTGGGACTCGAGGAGTGGAGACTCGGGGAGTGGGAAGAGTGGGGGACTGAGAACTGATGGGAGACCAAAGGAAGAGAGGAGACCAAAGGAATGGGGACTGGGGGACTTGGGGAGAGAGGACTTGAGGAGAGAGGAGACCAAGGGAATGGGGACTGAGGGACTTGGGGTAGAGAGAACTTGAGGAGAGAGGAGACCAAAGGAATGGGGACTGAGGGACTTGGGGTAGAGAGAACTTGAGGAGAGAGGAGACCAAAGGAATGGGGACTGAGGGACTTGGGGTAGAGAGAACTTGAGGAGAGAGGAGACCAAAGGAATGGGGACTGAGGGACTTGGGGTAGAGAGAACTTGAGGAGAGAGGAGACCAAAGGAATGGGGACTGAGGGACTTGGGGTAGAGAGAACTTGAGGAGAGAGGAGACCAAGGGAATGGGGACTGAGGGACTTGGGAGAGAGAGGACTTGGGGAGAGAGGAGACCAAAGGAATGGGGACTGAGGGACTTGGGAGAGAGAGGACTTGAGGAGAAAGGAGACCAAAGGAATAGGGACTAAGGGAATTAGAGACTGGGTGAGCGGGGAACTGGAGGACTAGGGACAATATTACTCCATCATTCAGGAACAGAATAAGGCGACTCCCTATATCAAACGTCTAAGCACCTACCACCACCCCCAATCCCACCCCAACCCACCCAGACGGAGGTTGCCCTCATATACGACGCGGTGCAGCTGTTCGCGAAGGCGCTGGAGAGCCTCGACCGCTCCAGCCACCTGAACGTGACGCGCCTCCGCTGTGACGAGGACGTCACCTGGAGTCACGGCAACTCCCTCGTCAACTACATGAAGTGGGTGAGTGGGTGTGGGGGTGGGGAGCGGGTGCGTGTGAGTGGGGGAGTGGAGGAGTGGGTGTGGGTGTGAGTGTAGGAGTGGGTGTGGGTGAGTTGGGGAGTGGGTGTAGGTGAGTAAGGGAGTGGGTGTGGGTGAGTGGGGGAATGGGTTTGGGTGAGTGGAGGAGCGAGTGTGAGTGGGAAGCGGGTGTGGGTGTTGGGGTGTGTTCAGTAGATGGTGAGTGACGGTGCTTCATATGACGTCTCTCACGTTCTCTATCGTGGACCATGGGAATATTGCAATGGTGGGGTCGTATTGTGATGGTGATGTCGTATTGTGGTGATAGCATAGTATGATGATGATGGCGTAATATTATGATGATGATGGTGTAGTATTATGATGGTGACGTAATGTTATGGCGGAGACGCGATATTGTACAGGTGACGTAGTATTGTGATGAAAACATAGAACAGTGATGAAGGCGTAGCATTATGATGAAGACACTGCGTAATGGCGGCACCACTCCGTCACCATCAATAACCGCCCGTTCACCACCCAAATTAGAACATCACTCACCGCAGCGGAGGCGTTAGCGATATTAGGCCTCGCTCTCACCACCTGCGCCTCGCCGGCCTCTCTTGCCAGCACCTTTTGTGCTCCCGGTCCCGGCGTTGCGGGATCATTTTCTCCTGGAGTTGCGGGATCCTTTGTGTTGCTGCTCCCGGGGTTGCAACCTTTTGTGCTGTTGGTCCCGAGGTTGCGGGACCATTGGCTTCCGGGGTTACAGGATCCTTTGTAGGGGCTGCTCCCGGGCTTACGGGATCATTTTCTCCCGGGGTTGCAGGATCATTTGTGCTTCTGGTCCCGAGGTTGCAGGATCATTTGTGGTTGGTGATCCCTGAGTAGCAGGATCATTACTGTTGGTGATTCCGGAGTTGCGGGATCCTTTGTGCTGCAGGTCCAGGAGATGCGGGATGATCTTCAGTTTCTGCTTTTGCCGGAACGGGAGGGTTTGTAGCAAATGATAGGTTCCCTAAACGTGGGCATGTGAACTTTAATAGATCGCGGACACGTAAACTTTAATGGAACGTGAGTAGACACCCTTTTATAGATCCTACATACACACCTTCTCTAAACATGCCGACGCTCATACTGGACACAACACGAAACTTGGTCATGCTTTTTATGTTGTCTCGCATGAAAAAACCACCTTTGAAAATTTATTTTGACAACGTTTCAAGTACAGGAGAGCAAGTGTCTTTTCAGTGCTACTATAGCGTGAGGTCTACCGCCATGTATCGCGTACACAGGTGCAGTTTGCGATGTACAAATTAAGTTTTTATTGCCAAATTAAATGTGTGGAAATAAGTAATATCCATTAGTAACCTAACTTAACCTCACGCTGTAGTGCTAGCTAGAGGTAGACCTCACGCTGTAGTGTGGTAGACCTCACGCTATAGTGTGCTAGACCTCACGCTATAGTGTGGCAGACCTCACGCTGTAGTGCTAGCTAGAGGTAGACCTCACGCTGTAGTGTGGTAGACCTCACTCTTTGGTGTGGCAGACCACACGCTATAGTGTGGTGGACCTCACGCTATAGTGTGACAGACCTCACGCTATCGTGTGGTAGACCTCACGCTATAGTGTGGTAGACCTCACGCTATAGTGTGGCAGACCTCACGCTGTAGTGCTAGCTAGAGGTAGACCTCACGCTGTAGTGTGGTAGACCTCACTCTTTGGTGTGGCAGACCACACGCTATAGTGTGGTGGACCTCACGCTATAGTGTGACAGACCAAACGCTATAGTGTGGTAGACCTCACGCTATAGTGTGGCAGACCTCACGCTATAGTGTGGCAGACCTCACGCTATAGTGTGGCAGACCTCACGCTATAGTGTGGCAGACCTCACGCTATAGTGTGGTAGACCTCACGCTATAGTGTGGCAGACCTCACGCTATAGTGTGGCAGACCTCACGCTATAGTGTGGCAGACCTCACGCTATAGTGTGGCAGACCTCACGCTATAGTGTGGCAGACCTCACGCTATAGTGTGACAGACCTCACGCTGTAGTGTGGCAGACCTCACGCTATAGTGTGGCAGACCTCACGCTATAGTGTGACAGACCTCACGCTGTAGTGTGGCAGACCTCACGCTATAGTGTGGTAGACCTCACGCTATAGTGTGGCAGACCTCACGCTATAGTGTGGTAGACCTCACGCTATAGTGTGGCAGACCTCACGCTATAGTGTGGCAGACCTCACGCTATAGTGTGGCAGACCTCACGCTATAGTGTGGTAGACCTCACGCTATAGTGTGGCAGACCTCACGCTATAGCAGCACCGACTCTTCATAAGAAGCACGGCCGTGCTATATCAGGCCGCGTCTACCAAGCGACCGAAGACTCGGACCCAAAAAAGGCATTCAAGTTCATTTGATTTGCATTTCCAGGGAAATTCTGGAAGCTCTTCACTCGTTCCGGCATAATTGGAGGGGAGGTCATCTGCCGTGACCTCATTAGGGGTAATGAGGTCATTGCAGTCGTGCTGGGCACCTCCTTTTGTGGGGTTAGGTGTGATGGGAGGAGTGATCTAATGCTGAAAGTGATGTACAGTGTGATGGGTAGGAGTGATGTGGAATATTTAATGCTAAAGGTGAAGAATGGTGGGATGGGAGGAGTGATATGGAATAATAAATAATGAGAGGAGTGATGTGGAATATTTATTGCTAGGGAGGAGTGATATGGAATATTGAAAGCTGAAAGTGAAGTACACTGTAATGGAGAGGAGTGATACGGAATATTTAATGCTCAAAGGGAAGTTTTTGAGTTGGGGAGGAGTTCTTTGGAATATTTTTAAGCTGAAAATAAAATATTTGAATTAGTGAGGGGGAAATTAGAAAATTATAAGCTGAAAGTGAAATATGGTGCCCTCGTGAGGCACGAAATAGAATATTTTTAAGCAAAACAAGAATACTTTGGGTTGGTGAGGGGTGAAAAAACAATTATGTTGAGACTGAAACATAGTGTGTTAGTGATATGTGATATGGAATATTCGTTAGAGGAAAGGGAAATACGATAGTTAAAGGTATGAAGACATGCGAGATGCTCGGAAGGTAGAAATTTTGATCAAACTTTTTATGTTTCTGGTGTTTTTGATATGCACCTGACTACTACTTCCTGACTACCTCAATCTCAAAATATATTAACGCTGCCCATTTTTCGCTACCATTAAACCGGTTTTACAGCTAATTTGAAACACTTAACTTCACGCCAGTAATGGCAAAGACAAAGCCAGCACAACCACACCAACTAAGCCAGTACAATGACCCAGAACCATCACACCAACTAAGCCGGTACAATGACCCAGAACCATCACACCAACTAAGCCGGTACAATGACCCAGAACCATCACACCAACTAAGCCAGTACAGTGACCCAGAACCATCACACCAACTAAGCCAGTACAGTGACCCAGAACCATCACACCAACTAAGCCGGTACAATGACCCAGAACCATCGCACCAACTAAGCCGGTACAATGACCCAGAACCATCACACCAACTAAGCCGGTACAATGACCCAGAACCATCACACCAACTAAGCCAGTACAGTGACCCAGAACCATCACACCAACTAAGCCAGTAATGACGAAGAACAAAGCCAGTAAAGTGATGCCAACTAAGCCAGCACAATTACTAAGCCAGCACAATCACTAAGCCAGCAAAGTCACTAAGCCAGCACAATTACTAAGCCAGCACAGTCACTAAGCCAGCACAGTCACTAAGCCAGCACAGTCACTAAGCCAGCACAGTCACTAAGCCAGCACAATCACTAAGCCAGCCCCCTGCAGGTACAACTGAAGGGCTTCTCCGGCCTAATCAAGTTCGACGCTGATGGCTTCAGGAGGGACGTCACCCTCGACATCCTCGAGCTGACGTCGGCCGGGCTGGAGAGGGTCGGACGGTTGGTGCCTGATGATAGGTTAAATGGGGTACAGTAGCTCAAATGAATTAATTTCTCTCATATCCTCGGGCTGTTGACAAGAAATGAATTAACTATATTGTCCCCGTGCTCCAGACTAAAAAAATGATATTATCTCTTTTTTGGGCCGTCCAACTTTAAATAAATTGATGTCATTTTTGTCCCCATGCTCATGACAAAAATAAAATGATTTTTTTTGCTTTCTACCCTTGACAAGAAACGAATTATTTTTTCTCTTGTGTCCTGCTCTTTACAAAAAAGGGAATTAATTCCTCTTTGGTCCCCGTGCCTTCAGCTGGGACTGGACGCACGGGGCCAACTACTCCCTCAGTGACGGTGCGAGCAGCCGCAACGCCGCCCAATCCCTGCACAACAAAACGCTGCGCATCGTCACGCTCATGGTAGGGTGCTGAATGGTGCTCGACAGTGATCAGTGATGCTCGACAGTGGTCAGTGATGCTCGACAGTGTTCAGTGATGCTCGACAGTGGTCAGTGATGCTCGACAGTGGTCAGTGATGCTCGACAGTGGTCAGTGATGCTCGACAGTGGTCAATGATGCTCGACAGTGGTCAGTGTTAATCGAAAGTTATCAATGATACGCGACAGTGATCAGTGATGCTCGACAGTTATCAATGATGCTCGACAGTGATCAGTGATGCTCGACAATCATAAGTGATGCTCTACAGTCATTAAGGCTGCTCGATGGTGTTCGACAGTCATCAGTTACGCTCGGCAATCCTCCATGACGCTGGCGACAGTCATGGGTGATACTTAATGTCATGTGTCGCTCGTCAGTTTTCAGTGTACAGTAAACTATGACCCTCGATAGTCGTCAGCGTTCTCAGTGATGCTTGGCGGTTGTCAGTTTGTGGAAAACTTGAAACACAAAAAATACTTTCCATCTATTTTCTATTTTCAGCTTTCAATGTTAGTTTTCCGGTTTATTAAGTGTTAAAAAATTCAAAAACATTTGAACATCCTCGCGCAAATGGGAAATGTATCTAATAAATTACTTCGCAGTTACAATTTTAGCCGACACCTCTCCGCTCCCAAGCTCTTCCTTGCTCCTCATTCCTCCCTACACCTCATTCCACCCTACTTTCCAAGCTTCCTCCCCACCTGAAGATTCCCTCTCCCAGGCGTCCCCCACACCTCATGCTTCCTTATACCTCCTGCTATACCTCACTCATCCCCATTCCCCAGGCCTCCCCATACACTTCCCTACACTACACCTCCCTCTCCAAAGGCCTCCCCTACACTCCCCTACACTACACCTCACTCCTCCCCATTCCCCAGGCCTCCCCATACACTTCCCTACTTTACACCTCCCCTCCCAGGCATCCCCTACACTCCCCTACACTACACCTCACTCCTCCCCATTCCCCAGGCCTCCCCATACACTTCCCTGGGAGGAAGTGTATACACTCCCCATACACTTCCCCATACACTTCTCCCCATACACTTCCCACCTCACCCCACTCCCCAGGCCTCCCCTACACTTCCCTACACTACACCTCACTCCTTCCCATTCCCCAGGCCTCCCCATACACTTCGCTGGGAGGAGTGTATACACTCCCCATACACTTACCCATACACTTCTCCCCATACACTTCCCACCTCACCCCACTCCCCAGGCCTCCCCTACACTCCCCTACTCTACACCTCCCCCCCCCCCCAGGCGTCGCCCTACACGATGTTCAGAGAGTCTGCTGAGACGCTGGTGGGCAACGACAGATACGAGGGCTTCTGCGTGGACCTGATAGGCGAGATCGCCGCCATGCTGGGCTTCAACTTCACCATCGAGATCGCGCCCGACGGCCAGCACGGCAATTATGATGCTGACCAGCAGCGCTGGACCGGCATGATCGGCGAGCTGCTGGACCAGGTCAGTTTGGCTGGATTCCAGCGTTTGGGGTCTAGCGTCTGATCGGGAGTTGCTGGACCAGGTCAGTTTTGGCTGGATTCCATCGTTTGTGGTCTAGCGTCTGATCGGGAGTTGCTGGACCAGGTCAGTTTTGGCTGGATTCCATCGTTTGTGGTCTAGCGTCTGATCGGGAGTTGCTGGACCAGGTCAGTTTTGGCTGGATTCCATCGTTTGTGGTCTAGCGTCTGATCGGGAGTTGCTGGACCAGGTCAGTTTTGGCTGGATTCCATCGTTTGTGGTCTAGCGTCTGATCGGGAGTTGCTGGACCAGGTCAGTTTTGGGTGGATTCCATCGTTTGTGGTCTAGCGTCTGATCGGGAGTTGCTGGACCAGGTCAGTTTTGGCTGGATTCCATCGTTTGTGGTCTAGCGTCTGATCGGAAGTTACTGGACCAGGTCAGTTTTGGCTGGATTCGAGCGTTTGTGGTCTAGCGTCTGATCGGAGAGTTGCTGGACCAGGTCAGTTTTGGCTGGATTTCATCGTCTGCATGGGGTCATTGTCCAGCAACGGTGGCGTCAATGTCCAGTAATGGGCATTGTGATACTTTGAGTAACTAATGGTGTGAGGGTTAGTAAATAGCGCCACTGTGAGGTAATGGGCATTGAGACGTCGTAGGTAACTTATTGCATAAGTTTCAAATTTTCAGTACACGGTGTTCAAGAGTTTTTTTTTAAGAGTTTTTTTTTTAAGCAAGAGTTCCAAGACAAATTCTACTAATGGGTATTCTGATGACGTGGATATCTAATGGTTTGAAGTCCAATGTATGGCGTCACGGTCCAGTAATGGACATATGGGCATCCAAAGGCCAGATTTTCAAGGGGAATTTCAGTAATGGGCATTCGGACTTCATCGTTAAATATTGGTGTGAGGTCCAATAAATGGAGCCACTGTCCAGTAACGGGCGTTCTGACAGGGACGCTAAAGGAAAGAGATTTTCAGTTTGCAAGGCTAAGAAATGCTTCATCGGTTATGTGAAATTTTGAGAGGCCCTTGAATTTATGATGTAGAAACTGTTTAGCAATTTCCAGAGAGAGACGACTAATTTCGTTCGTTTTATCATAATGATTAAGTCACTTTGAATTAATATTCTTACCATAATTAACAACCGTCGCTATAGAAGTGGCGTAAAACAAAACATTCTACAGATAAAATACATTATGCTTATAACTACCACGAAATATTAAACAAAAGCTGTAGTACGAAGCTTGAGAAAATTATGAAGCACATTGCCCACTTCAATCTCATGAGTATTCAATGTGTACCGTTTGTACATGTAGAGTTGTAACATGTGTCTTGTTTTGGGGAGTCGAGATCCCTGTACACACAAGTGTGTAGCTAGCATACACAACACTCACTGTGTGTGTTTAATCGGGAGTTGTGTACATACACAAGTTGTGTACCTAGTGTGTACACTACACTCGTCCCGTGTGTGTTGAGTCGTGAGTTGTATACGTTACGTAAGTTATGTAACACTAACTCTTTATGTGCACTGTGCACACCAGAGGGCCGACCTGGCCATAGGCGACCTCACCATCACCTACGTCAGGGAGCAGGCGGTCGACTTCACCACGCCATGGATGAACCTGGGTGAGTCGGGCAATTCTAGGTCAGTCGGGCAATTCTGGGTGAGTCGGGCTATTCTGGGTGAGTCGGTCAATTCTGGGTGAGTCGGGCTATTCTGAGTGAGTCGGGAAATTCCGGGTGAGTCGGGTAATTCTGGGTGAGTCGGACAATTCTGGGTAAATAGGGCAATTCTGGGTGAGTTAGCCACGTCTGTAAAATTGGTCATTTTGGAGGAGTTGGTCATTTGTTCACAATGACGTGACCAGTAAAATTTTCGACATTCAAGTAAATCAGATTTCTCTGCAAGTGTCTTGGACCTTAACGCTGGGAATTCTGTCTATGAGCCGTAACTATAACCCTCCAAATTCTGTCCATGAGTTGTAAATGCGCCTATCACCTCCAGGCATCACTTCCCTTGCTAATACTACCACCCATCAACCCCCAGTCATCACCTATCACCTCCCTCAGTAACACCACCACCCATCACCCTCCAGGCATCACCTCCCTCAGTAACACCACCACCCATCACCCTCCAGGCATCACCTCCCTCAGTAACACCACCACCCACCACCCCCGCAGGCATCAGCATCCTGTACTGGAAGGCGAGCAAGAAGCCCCCGAAGCTGTTCAGCTTCCTGTCGCCGCTCTCCATCGACGTGTGGCTCTACATCGTCACCTCCTACCTGGCTGTGTCCGTGCTCCTCTTCTTCCTCGCCAGGTGCGTCTTGTTCTTTTTGTTAATTGACCATAAAGATTAAATCAGATCAGATTGTGAGCTTGGGTCCATTGTTCTTATTAATTAATTCATCGTTTATGTTGTATTAAAATAGATTAGATTAATGGACATGTGCGTCTTGTTCATCTTTGTTAATTCGTCGTTATGGTTAGAGTAGATCAGATGGTGACTAAGTTTGAGTCCCTTGTTCTTATCAATTTTTTCGTTGTCTATGTTGAATTAGATTAGACCATGAGTGGGTTAGTTTTGAATAATTGTTCTTATTACTTTATTCATCGTTTATGTTGTATTAGATTAGGTTAGCTGTATTATTAGCTGCAGAGGCCTAGATGCCCTGGGGAAAAACATTGGAATTCGGTAAAACGCTGGTCAAAAACGTAATGCCGAGTTTCTGTCAATCCCCAGGCTGACTCCGTACGAGTTTGTGGACCGGTCCCCCGAAAACAACCAGTTCACGCTCACCAACTCGCTCTGGTTCACGCTCGGCAGCCTCCTGCAGCAGAGCACTGAGCAGATGCCTAAGTGAGTGCTGCTACCATCGTTTAACTTGGAGGTTTAAATTTAAGTGAAAAGCGAAAACAACGTTGAAATAAGATTTCGTAAGCAGAGCACTGAGCAGATACTAAAGGGAGCGCTGCTACCGTCGTTTAACTTGGATGCTTAGAATGGAGTGTAGAAATAACAGTAACTTTTGAATAAGTTTTCCATAATTTCAGCGCTAGCAATGAAGTGTAAAATGAAAACAGTTTTGAAACAATTTTTTCGTAGCTCGTAGTTTTAGTGTTTAGAGTAAAGTGTAGAAACGACAACGGCTTTTAAAAAAGGTTTTCGTGATTTTAGTGCTTAGAATATAGTGCAGAATGACAGCCATCTTGAAATAATTTTTTTGTAACCTTATTCGACAGATAGACTCATTTTTGGTCTCATTAACCGTAATCGATTCGATTTTACCCAAAACTTTCTTCGAGGAGTAGTCGTTGATAGAAAGTCTTTTCCATGGAAGGAATTCACGGGTTTATTTTAATTGTTTGATGCATGAGATTTGATGAAGTTTTCTCTATTGGTCATCTGAAGATAAAAATTTAAACTTTAAATTTTGTAAAACCTAATGCTTTCATATTGAGTATCTTCATCGTAAATTTTGAATGACAAAACAATAGATCCTAAAATGTGGCTAGACTTTGTTGACCGTAAATAAAAGTTGGCGGATACTTAAATGTGGCAATACATAACCGTAGACTAATAAGTGAACAGGAGATACTTAAATGTGGCAGGCGATTACCGTAGACTTGAATACAGAAGTAGATACTGAAATGTGGCCGGGCATTACCGTAGACTTTTAACACGAATAGATAACATTACGCGTTGGCACCTCATACTTTTGACAGGAAATATTCCGGAAGCTTCCATAATTTTGCAGAATAAATGAATAGTAAGACTTAGATTATTAGATATATTCAATGCTATCGATTGTGGAAAAACAACAACTCGACAACTCACCACAACATACCTCCAGAAATCACCACCACAATTCACCATTACAAACCACCCCAACTCCCCACCACAACTCACCTTCACAACTGACCTCAACAACTCATCACCATTATTCACTCGCACAACTCACCACCACAACTCATCCCCTAATTCACCCCCAAAAATTACCCCCACAACTGTCCTCAGCTCCCTATAACTCATCCTACAATTTATGATCTCCCGAACTCATCACAACTCTCCCCAACTCATTATAATTTATCCTACAATTCTCCTAAAACTCACCTCCACAACTCACCCCAACTCATCACAACTCATGACCCGAACTCACCACAACTCAATACCGCAACTCAATACCACAACTCACGACCACAACTCACCACCACAAATCCCCACCACAAATCCCTACCACAAATCCCCACCACAAATCCCCACCACAAATCCCCACCACAACTCACCACCACAACTCACCACCACAACTCACCACCACAACTCACCACCACAACTCACCACCACAACTCACCACCACAAATCCCCACCACAAATCCCCACCACAAATCCCCACCACAAATCCCCACCACAAATCCCCACCACAAATCCCCACCACAACTCACCACCACAACTCACCACCACAAATCACCACCACAAATCACCACCAAAAATCACCACCACAAATTACCACCACAATTCAACACCACAACTCACCACCACAACCATCCCCAACTCACCATAACTCACCACAACTCACCTCACTTTGGCGTGCGTGTACAGAGCGGCGAGCACGCGGCTCATAGCAGGCCTATGGTGGTTCTTCACCCTGATCATGATCTCATCGTACACCGCCAACCTGGCCGCCTTCCTCACGGTGGAGCGCATGGTCTCCCCCATAGAGTCCGCTGAGGACCTCGCTGCTCAGACCAAGATCAAATATGGATCCTACTATGGCGGGTCTACCAGGGACTTCTTCCGGTGAGGGGTTATCTGAGACATAATCTCAGGTGAGACTTTTCTGGGGCATAATCTCAGGTGAGGGTTTCTGGGACATAATCTCAGGTGAGGCTTTTCTGGGACATAATCTCAGGTGAGACTTTTCTGGGGCATAATCTCAGGTGAGGGTTTTCTGGGGCATAATCTCAGGTGAGACTTTTCTGGGGCATAATCTCAGGTGAGACTTTTCTGGGACATAATCTCAGGTGAGGCTTTTCTGGGACATAATCTCAGGTGAGACTTTTCTGGGGCATAATCTCAGGTGAGGGTTTTCTGGGGCATAATCTCAGGTGAGGGTTTCTGGGACATAATCTCAGGTGAGACTTTTCTGGGGCATAATCTCAGGTGAGACTTTTCTGGGGCATAATCTCAGGTGAGGGTTTCTGGGACATAATCTCAGGTGAGACTTTTCTGGGGCATAATCTCAGGTGAGGGTTTCTGTGACATAATCTCAGGTGAGACTTTTCTGGCGCATAATCTCAGGTGAGGGTTTCTGGAACATAATTTCAGGTGAGGGTTTCTGGGGCATAATCTCAGGTGAGGGTTTCTGGGGCATAATCTCAGGTGAGGGTTTCTGGGACATAATCTCAGGTGAGACTTTTCTGGGGCATAATCTCAGGTGAGGGTTTCTAGGACATAATCTCAGGCGAGGCTTTTCTGGGACATAATCTCAGGTGAGGCTTTTCTGGGACATAATCTCAGGTGAGACTTTTCTGGGGCATAATCTCAGGTGAGGGTTTCTGGGACATAATCTCAGGTGAGACTTTTCTGGGGCATAATCTCAGGTGAGGGTTTCTGGGGCATAATCTCAGGTGAGGGTTTCTGGGGCATAATCTCAGGTGAGACTTTTCTGGGGCATAATCTCAGGTGAGGGTTTCTGGGACATAATCTCAGGTGAGGGTTTCTGGGGCATAATCTCAGGTGAGGGTTTCTGGGGCATAATATCAGGTGAGGGTTTCTGGGACATAATCTCAGGTGAAGGTTTCTGGGGCATAATCTCAGGTGAGGGTTTTCTGGGACATAATCTCAGGTGAGACTTTTCTGGGGCATAATCTCAGGTGAGGGTTTTCTGGGACATAATCTCATGTGAGACTTTTCTGGGACATAATCTCAGGTGAGGCTTTTCTGAGACATAATCTCAGGTGAGACTTTTCTGGGGCATAATCTCAGGTGAGGCTTTTCTGGGACATAATCTCAGGTGAGATTTTTCTGGGGCATAATCTCAGGTGAGGGTTTCTGGGACATAATCTCAGGTGAGGGTTTTTGGGACATAATCTCAGGTGAGGGTTTCTGGGGCATAATATCAGGTGAGGGTTTCTGGGGCATAATCTCAGGTGAGGGCTTCTGGGGCATAATCTCAGGTGAGGGTTTCTGGGACATAATCTCAGGTGAGGCTTTTCTGGGGCATAATCTCAGGTGAGGGTTTCTGGGACATAATCTCAGGTGAGGGTTTCTGGGGCATAATCTCAGGTGAGACTTTTCTGGGGCATAATCTCAGGTGAGGGTTTCTGGGACATAATCTCAGGTGAGACTTTTCTGGGGCATAATCTCAGGTGAGGGTTTCTAGGACATAATCTCAGGCGAGGCTTTTCTGGGACATAATCTCAGGTGAGGCTTTTCTGGGACATAATCTCAGGTGAGACTTTTCTGGGGCATAATCTCAGGTGAGGGTTTCTGGGACATAATCTCAGGTGAGACTTTTCTGGGGCATAATCTCAGGTGAGGGTTTCTGGGGCATAATCTGAGGTGAGGGTTTCTGGGGCATAATCTCAGGTGAGGGTTTTCTGGGACATAATCTCATGTGAGACTTTTCTGGGACATAATCTCAGGTGAGGCTTTTCTGGGACATAATCTCAGGTGAGACTTTTCTGGGGCATAATCTCAGGTGAGGCTTTTCTGGGACATAATCTCAGGTGAGACTTTTCTGGGGCATAATCTCAGGTGAGGGTTTCTGGGACATAATCTCAGGTGAGGGTTTTTGGGACATAATCTCAGGTGAGGGTTTCTGGGGCATAATCTCAGGTGAGGGTTTATGGGGCATAATCTCAGGTGAGGGCTTCTGGGGCATAATCTCAGGTGAGGGTTTCTGGGACATAATCTCAGGTGAGGCTTTTCTGGGGCATAATCTCAGGTGAGGGTTTCTGGGACATAATCTCAGGTGAGGGTTTCTGGGGCATAATCTCAGGTGAGACTTTTCTGGGGCATAATCTCAGGTGAGGGTTTCTGGGACATAATCTCAGGTGAGGCTTTTCTGGGGCATAATCTCAGGTGAGGGTTTCTGGGACATAATCTCAGGTGAGGGTTTCTGGGGCATAATCTCAGGTGAGACTTTTCTGGGGCATAATCTCAGGTGAGGGTTTCTGGGACATAATCTCAGGTGAGACTTTTCTGGGGCATAATCTCAGGTGAGGGTTTCTGGGACATAATCTCAGGTGAGGGTTTCTGGGGCATAATCTCAGGGAAGACTTCTCTGGGGCATAATCTCAGGTGAGGCTTTTCTGGGACATCATCTCAGGTGTTGCTTTTCTGGGACATAATCTCAGGTGAGGCTTTTCTGGGACATAATCTCAGGTGAGGTTTTTCTGGGACATAATCTCAGGTGAGGGTTTCTGGGACATAATCTCAGGTGAGGGTTTCTGGGGCATAATCTCAGGTGAGACTTTTCTGGGGCATAATCCCAGGTGAGGGTTTCTGGGACATAATCTCAGGTGAGACTTTTCTGGGGCATAATATCAGGTGAGGGTTTCTGGGACATAATCTCAGGTGAGGGTTTCTGGGGCATAATCTCAGGGAAGACTTCTCTGGGGCATAATCTCAGGTGAGGCTTTTCTGGGACATCATCTCAGGTGTTGCTTTTCTGGGACATAATCTCAGGTGAGGCTTTTCTGGGACATAATCTCAGGTGAGGTTTTTCTGGGACATAATCTCAGGTGAGGCTTTTCTGGGACATCATCTCAGGTGTTGCTTTTCTGGGACATAATCTCAGGTGAGGCTTTTCTGGGACATCATCTCAGGTGTTGCTTTTCTGGGACATAAGCTCAGGTGAGGCTTTTCTGGGACATCATCTCAGGTGTTGCTCTTCTAGGATATCATCTCAGGTGAGGCTTTTCTGGGACATCATCTCAGGTGTTGCTTTTCTAGGATATCATCTCAGGTGAGGCTTTTCTGGGACATCATCTCAGGTGTTGCTTTTCTAGGATATCATCTCAGGTGAGGCTTTTCTGGGACATCATCTCAGGTGTTGCTTTTCTAGGATATCATCTCAGGTGAGGCTTTTCTGGGACATCATCTCAGGTGTTGCTTTTCTAGGATATCATCTCAGGTGTTGCTTTTCTGGGACATAAGCTCAGGTGAGGCTTTTCTGGGACATCATCTCAGGTGTTGCTTTTCTAGGATATCATCTCAGGTGAGGCTTTTCTGGGACATCATCTCAGGTGTTGCTTTTCTAGGATATCATCTCAGGTGAGGCTTTTCTGGGACATCATCTCAGGTGTTGCTTTTCTAGGATATCATCTCAGGTGAGGCTTTTCTGGGACATCATCTCAGGTGTTGCTTTTCTAGGATTTCATCTCAGGTGTTGCTTTTCTGGGACATAAGCTCAGGTGAGGCTTTTCTGGGACATCATCTCAGGTGTTGCTTTTCTAGGATATCATCTCAGGTGAGGCTTTTCTGGGACATCATCTCAGGTGTTGCTTTTCTAGGATATCATCTCAGGTGAGGCTTTTCTGGGACATCATCTCAGGTGTTGCTTTTCTAGGATATCATCTCAGGTGAGGCTTTTCTGGGACATCATCTCAGGTGTTGCTTTTCTAGGATATCATCTCAGGTGTTGCTTTTCTGGGACATAAGCTCAGGTGAGGCTTTTCTGGGACATCATCTCAGGTGTTGCTTTTCTAGGATATCATCTCAGGTGAGGCTTTTCTGGGACATCATCTCAGGTGTTGCTTTTCTAGGATATCATCTCAGGTGAGGCTTTTCTGGGACATCATCTCAGGTGTTGCTTTTCTAGGATATCATCTCAGGTGAGGCTTTTCTGGGACATCATCTCAGGTGTTGCTTTTCTAGGATATCATCTCAGGTGAGAGCATAATCTCTAGCTTTGGTTTTACAGCGGTAAGTCTGTGTATAAGTTCAAGTTATCTGTATTTCCCGCTGCTTATCCAGCTATAGTTGGTAGCTACCGGACTCACCCACCGTATCACAAAAATTGAGTCAAAAATCGAGAAAAGTGATCATCTTTCTGTCCTCTTTTTAACTCCTTATCCTCCTCTTCAACTCACTTCCAGAACCCCTCCCAGATCTCTCCCTTTAAAAAAAACTTTAGGGCAACCCCAATACGCCTTCCACCTCTTCCCTATCTTCCGTCCAGCAGCCTCTACCTCAATAAGCCCCCTACTTCCTCCCCACACTCGCATCCCCTCAAGAAATCTCTTCCTGATTAACCAGTAAATGGTCCGTCTTTCCCTAGGTCATTGGTTCTTAACCTTGTTGGAAGCACTGAACCCCACAAGTTCCATCCATGCACTTATCGAACCCTTCGCAGTTGCACAAATGAAATGTGATTTTTTTCTTTATATTCAAAATATATGTGCATAACTATGTATTGTATGAGTGCAAAGACTGTACCATACATCATTTCTACACAAAATCACTGTGTGCAAAAGCCCATGAAACTGAGTCACAGAATCCCTGGGGTTCGATCGAACCCGGGTTAAGAATCACTGCGACCCGGACCCCTAAAACAACCTTAGACCCATAAAAAAATCCGGTAGTCACGAACTCAATTTTCATAAATACTTAATTAAAACTAAATGCCGGCACGACCCAGTTTATGCTTGCCATTTTCAAAATGGCTCACTATAATTCACTTTAAATTTGAGTTGAATATAGAACTTCAGTTTAACGAATTCCGATCAGCGTGTTAAAAGCTTTTTTAACGTGAGTTGACTACGTGTTGTTCGAGGTGGGGGTGTCGTGGTTAGCCCTGCGTCGTGCCTGTGGTCACCGTAGCCGAGTGGTTACAAGCGCGCCCTTAACGGGAAGGTGTCGGCAGTTCGAATTCTGGTAGTGCTGCCCGGTGATTCTACCCGCTGGGAAAAGGGAGAATTCAGCCACCGATTTACAAAATGATTTGTTTCAGGCTCGAGTGGAATAAAACATCCTGTCGGTGAAGCGAAACACAGCTTTGGCTTTTTGTTACTTTATCAACATCTTTCGTATGGTGAGGCGTTTCAATACTTCAGCGTTACATTATGCAAAGAACCTACGACATACCAGAGAACTTATCATTTGTTGCTGGCTTTGAAGATAAATGTTATTAATTTAGCGGCAATTTTACCACGAAATTGTTGACGTTTTAGTGCCTCTAACGAAAGAATTCCAGCATTAAAATGACTCCACCCACAAAATTTTATTTTTAAAGGTTTTCATATAAATTCACTGCGTCCTTTCTGAATCGTTCAGCAACCCAAACATAGATCACAAATGCCAAGGCAAACTACCTTCGTAAATATAGATTACAATTGCCAAGGCAAACTACCTTCGTAAATAGAGATTACAATTGCCAAGGCAAACTACCTTCGTAAATATAGATTACAATTGCCAAGGCAAACTACCTTCGTAAATAGAGATTACAACTGCCAAGGCAAACTACCTTCGTAAATTCTACCTGAAGGAATAGATTCCAGGTCAAAGATAAAAGTTTTACTCGACTTCGTTTGCTTTCAGCTCGTAGTGTATAGCCAAGTTGACAGAAAGAACTTATGCTTCTAGCTGCACATCTACAGCAAACTACTGTAAATTTCTTGCAAATTCGAGCAGAAATCTCTGCACTTCTGCGCCCGAGGTTCTTTTTAGGTACTAATTGGGGTCGGCAGTTCAGTTAAGCTCACACTTCCCTCAACATGAAAATATTCAAAAAATCAGAAATATGTTTGAAATTCGTTGCGAATAAAGGGACATCATACGTGGCGAAAATTCACGTATTAGATATTGTTATTCGATTTCTTGTAGGTATGAAATAATTTTGAAATTCGTTGCGGAAAAACTGAAATGTTATGTACGGGAAAAGTTTCAAATAAGAAACTGTTAATCTATTCATTTATAATAGGAATCAAAAATTTTTTCCTGTCACCTCAACTGGAAGGTTTTTCTGAGAATTTTTTTTGAGCCATCCACGCATTTTCGATTCATTTTCACGAAAAAATCAAAAAAACTATTCGAAAAAGGAAAATTACACCAGATTTACCATTACCTACGAGCGCAGCAAAGTTTTTGTGCGGTTAAACGAAATGTTTCTGAAGAAATGTTACGAATATAAGCCTTTTTAAGAAACTGAGGCTGGCCATAGCTGCCAAGACTCGCGTAATTTTGTTAAGATCAGCCGATTTTTCCTTATAAACTTCGCATATACTTAGTTTTTTGTACATTCACATCGTAACCGCGCCGCTCTAACATTCGACGGAAGCTACAGCCATGCACAGCCATCCAAGCTTAAAGCCTGTAGCCCTTATATCCTCCTATGTAATGCATTCGGTATCCCATAATGGATGGAGGCATAGAGGTGATTGATGGCTGAAAGCTGGATCCAGAGCCGCAAAGTGGGGAAGCGGATTGAAACCGTCCTCTCCTCCCCACCTTCCCCCACCTCCTCCCCACCTTCCCACCCTCCTCTCCGCCTTCCCACACCTCCTCCCCACCTTCCCATACCTCCTCCCCACCTTCCCATACCTCCTCCCCACCTTCCCACACCTCCTCACCACCTTCCCACACCTCCTCCCCACCTCCCTACCCTCCTCCCCGCCTTCCCACACCTCCTCCCTAGGCTCCCATACCTCCTCCTCACCTTCCCATACCTCCTCCCCACCTTCCCATACCTCCTCCCCACCTTCCCACACCTCCTCACCACCTTCCCACACCTCCTCCCCACCTCCCCATCCTCCTCCCCGCCTTCCCACACCTCCTCCCCATACCTCCTTCCCACCTTCCCACACCTCCTCCCCACCTTCCCACACCTCCTCACCACCTTCCCACACCTCCTCACTACCTTCCCACACCTCCTCCCCATACCGTCGTTGCGTGGGGTTGCCTCGCCTAAACGACTTAGAAGTTTGTAACTGAAATTCGAAGATGACGCAACTTTTCTTTACTTGCGCCCTGATAAATGGAGGCAAGTTTGACTGCGTCTCAACTGCGGAGTCTCCGAAAGTTTTTAACCGAGCAAAGACCTCGAAAAAAATTATTTTGCTGGAAACTTGCATCAAATGACTTAGCTACAGCAAAGAACGAACGGCAATGTTCCATGTAAGTCTTGATAATATCTATTTTATGTTTTTCATTTTCGTTTGAAAACCAGTGGTTTGTTTCAAACTGCGTTGATGCTTGAAGCGTGTTAACACATGCTGGGTTTCACAAATATTGCGACGTAGAGACCCTGATAAATAAGGTCACAGAATTTCCTCTTGACAGTCCATTTAAAACGAGCTAAGTTGCTCATTCTCAGGCTGCCAGCACAGCCCCGCAATGCCAAACACTCATCACGCACAGACACCCAGAGTAGGAAATTTCATTGCCAGCTTATAACAATTAATTTGATCTTTATGCATGAAAGATATCGTGCTTCAAATAAACCCGTCTTGGTCAATACGGACTGCTAAATCATCGATAGTTCAATTTCTCACATCTAACTCTTCTGCAAAATTAGTTTCTGATAACCACCTTTGGACGCTATTTTATTCCTCATGAAATATTCCTGGCAAATGTTCAACTTCAACAAAGTTGGTGAAGGGAGAAGCGAAAATTTTTGCTGTTCTCTTCATCAAGTTTTACTGAACTTTTTGTGAAGATGAACTGACAGTTTTATTTATTTAAAGTTCACTAAATTCCACCCACCCTGACAGAAAAGATTAACTACCAGATTAACTACCAGAATAACTACCTGACGAACCACTAGTTAATTTCCTGCAGAAAAGATTAACTACCGATAGAAAAGACTAACTCTCAGTGCTCTCGCTGCAGCTCGTCCTCAGTGGTGACGTACCAGCGGATGTTTTCGTTCATGGAGTCGCAGCGGCCGTCGGTGTACACGAGCAGCAACGAGGAGGGCGTCGAGCGTGTGGTCAAGAGCGCAGGGAAGTACGCCTTCCTGATGGAGTCCTCCAGCATCGAGTACATCACGGAGCGCCACTGCCAGCTCACCCAAGTGGGCGGCCTCCTCGACTCCAAGAGCTACGGCATCGCTCTGCCCCCTGGTGGGTGCCCGGCTTGGGTTGGTGGAAAACTGGTTACGAAGTGCTTGAGTGCTCGGCTTGGGTTGGTGGGAAACTGATTACGAAGTGCTTGAGTGCTCGGCTTGGGTTGGTGGGAAACTGGTTACGAAGTGCTTGAGTGCTCGGCTTGGGTTGGTGGGAAACTGGTTACGAAGTGCTTGAGTGCTCGGCTTGGGTTGGTGGGAAACTGGTTACGAAGTGCTTGAGTACTTATTTTGATCTACATGAAACTAGTTACGAAGTGCTTGAGTACTCATTTTGATCTTCATGAATCTAGTTACTTAGTGCTAGTGCTAGTGTGGTCCTGCCTCCTGGTGTGTGCTCGTCGCTAGTTAGTGCTTCATGAATGTAGTTACTACCTGCTGGTTTTTCATGTAATTAGTAACTGAGTACTAGTACTAGTGTCACTCTGTCTTTTGTTGAGTACTCACCTGGAGTTAGTGTGAAAGTAGTTACTAAGTGCTAGTGTTTCATGTAATTAGTACAACTAGTACGAGTATGTTGTTATTCACTTGTCGTGTACTAGTGTTTCGCGTAAATTTGGGATGATTTTAACAAACCGAGTACTAGTATTTCATTTAACTAGTCAGGTGCCATGTTAAATGCTAGTGCCATGGTAGTCTATACTAGCTCTCCCTACCTCATGCCACGCTCCCTACCATTAACTGGCGGTCCCTGTTTTCTAGTTATGACGTTCTTATTATATATAGGAACTATAGCCTAAATCTCCAAGTGGCTGGCTTGACAATTTAATAACGGTCCCTTTCAATGAACGTTATTTTTGGTCTGTGTGATGGTCCCTCACGCCCGTATAACGGTCCCTCACGCCCGTATTGACGGTCCCTCACTCCCGTGTGACGGTCCATCACGCCCGTATGACGGTCCCTCACTCCCTTGTGACGGTCCCTCACTCCCGTGTGACGGTCCCTCACGCCCGTATGACGGTCCTTCACGCCAACGCCTTATGACGGTCCCTCACGCTCGTATGACGGTCCCTCACTCCCGTGTGACGGTCCCTCACGCCCGTATGACGGTCTCTCACTCCCGTGTGACGGTCCCTCACTCCCGTGTGACGGTCCCTCACGCCCGTATGACGGTTCCATCACTCCCGTGTGACGGTCCATCACGCCCGTATGACGGTCCCTCACTCCCGTGTGACGGTCCCTCACGCCCGTGTGACGGTCCCTCACGCCCGTATGGCGGTCCCTCACTCCCGTGTGATGGTCCCTCACGCCCGTATGGCGGTCCCTCACTCCCGTGTGACGGTCCCTCACGCCCGTATGACGGTCCCTCACTCCCGTGTGACGGTCCATCACGCCCGTATGACGGTCCCTCACTCCCGTGTGACGGTCCCTCACGCCCGTGTGACGGTCCCTCACGCCCGTATGACGGTCCTTCACGCCCGTATGACGGTCCTTCACTCCCGTGTGACGGTCCCTCACGCCCGTATGACGGTCCCTCATGCCCGTATGACGGTCCCTCACGCCCGTGTGATGGTCCCTCACGCCTTATGACGGTCCCTCACGCCTGTATGACGGTCCCTCACGCCTGTATGACGGTCCCTCACTCCCGTGTGATGGTCCCTCACGCCTTATGACGGTCCCTCACGCCCGTATGACGGTCCTTCACGCCTTATGACGGTCCCTCACGCCCGTATGGCGGTCCCTCACTCCCGTGTGACGGTCCCTCACTCCCGTGTGACGGTCCCTCACTCCCGTGTGACGGTCCCTCACGCCCGTGTGACGGTCCCTCACTCCCGTGTGACGGTCCCTCACTCCCGTGTGACGGTCCCTCACTCCCGTGTGACGGTCCCTCACTCCCGTGTGACGGTCCCTCACTCCCGTGTGACGGTCCCTCACGCCCGTGTGACGGTCCTTCATGCCTTATGACGGTCCCTCACGCCCGTATGACGGTCCCTCACTCCCGTGTGACGGTCCCTCACGCCCGTGTGACGGTCCTTCATGCCTTATGACGGTCCCTCACGCCCGTATGACGGTCCCTCACTCCCGTGTGACGGTCCCTCACTCCCGTGTGACGGTCCCTCACGCCCGTATGACGGTCCTTCATGCCTTATGACGGTCCCTCACGCCCGTATGACGGTCCCTCACTCCCGTGTGACGGTCCCTCACTCCCGTGTGACGGTCCCTCACGCCCATATGATGGTCCATCACGCCCGTATGACGGTCCCTCACTCCCGTGTGACGGTCCCTCACGCCCGTATGACGGTCCTTCATGCCTTATGACGGTCCCTCACGCCCGTATGACGGTCCCTCACTCCCGTGTGACGGTCCCTCACGCCCGTGTGACGGTCCCTCACGCCCGTATGACGGTCCCTCACGCCCGTGTGACGGTCCCTCACGCCTTATGACGGTCCCTCACGCCCGTATGACGGTCCCTCACTCCCGTGTGACGGTCCCTCACGCCCGTGTGACGGTCCCTCACGCCCGTATGACGGTCCCTCACGCCCGTATGACGGTCCTTCACGCCTTATGATGGTCCATCACGCCCGTATGACGGTCCCTCACGCCCGTGTGACGGTCCCTCACGCCCGTACGACGACCCCTGTGCAGGGTCGCCGTACCGCGCCCTCGTGAACGCGGCCGTGCTACGGATGCAGGAGCTGGGACGGCTGCATGACCTCAAGCAGCGCTGGTGGAAGGAGCGCAAGGATGGCGGCAAGTGCAAGGTGACGTTTCCGCCCGTCCGAGAGGCACTATTGCTTCTATTTTATATTACTACTAGTATATTTCTAATATTTAATAATAAAATGATATAATATTTAAAAATAATATAATATACATTGTTTCTCAATAATTATTAATTGGCGTAATAATTTCTAAATATTAATTATTACTATTAATTTCCACTACTACTATGAAATAATGTTAATTTCTTATTACTGGCCCTATAGAAGAGTTTCTTGGACGTAGATGATAAGTTTCAGAGGTCTGAGGGCTCTGCTTTTTTTAAATAACTGGTACCATAATTTTTTTTAGGCGGATATTATTGGTCTCAGGGGCATATGGATTTATATAGTTCTTTACTGAAGATTAGTGCTACTAACGAAGATATTTTTGAAGCAGACAAGTTTCAGAAGCTTGTGGACTGCTTCTCTGACTTCAGTTTTGATTACTCGCACTGAAGAAGATATTTTCTTCTGACGTAGAAGATAGGTTTCCTAGGAATGAAGACTGTTTTCAGAGCTTATTTTTTATCCGTGTGCGAAATAGCAGTTTTTACGGTTGGCAGTAGGTGCCAGAAACCTGTGGACTATTTTCTCTGCTCAGTTCTAATTATTTAAAGTGAAAGAACAGTTTTTACTCTGGATGATAAGTCTCAGTAAGCAATAGATTGAATTTTATGCTCAGTCCTGAATGAATGCATGAAAAAAGGCGTGTGTTGCCCTGGATGCCTAGTCTAACTTTTCCCCGGAGCATGCATGTTTTTCGCCGCCTAAACGATTTAATTACTTGGGCGGCAGAAAACATGCATGCAGGCGGCGAAAAAGTTAGACTGGGTAGTGTGTCAGTAAACCATACACGAATTTTTATGCTCAGTCTGTGAGAAAATTATCTCGCGTAAAACTAAACCAATATTAACGTAAAAATAGAGTTAAAAATTACAACGCTATTTTGCGATCAGGTGGAGGAGTCGAAAACTACATCATTTTTAATGCTTAACAGCAATCGATGTTTAAAAAATCACCACGATATTCGTCGACCAGGTGGAGGAGTCGAAAACAACAACATTATTATTGTACAGCAGAAATCAATTTTTAAAAAATTACTACGATGTTCTGCGATCAAGTGGAGGAGTCGTAAACTGCAGCAACACCATGTTCCAAATCGATGTTAATAAATGATTATGATATTCGTCGATCCAGTGGACGAGTCGAAAACTACAACATTATTAATGTACAACACAAATCGATGTTTAAAAAAATACTATTTTCATGCTCAGAGTACGATAAAATTATTTCGCGTAAAACTAAAACATAATTAACTTACAAATCGATGTTAACAAATCACCACGATGTTCTGCGATCAGGTGGACGAGTCGAAGGCGTCGAACAAGGCGAACGAGCTGGGGCTGAGCAGCGTGGGGGGCGTGTTCGCGGTGCTGGTGGGCGGGATGGTAATCGCCTTGTGCGTCGCCATAGGGGAGTTCGTCTGGAAGTCCAGGAAGCTCGCCATCGCTAAACACGTCAGTTGAGATTAGAAGGAATTTTTTACAACTTTTGATAGTTTTATACCACTTTAAGTTTCTTCAATGATTTCAAAATTCAATGGTTTCAAAATTCAATGACTCATAAATTAAACTGCACCATAATTTAATGACTTCAAAATCCAACAACTTTGACATTTATTAACTCCAAAATTAAAACAACTCGAAACTCCACCAACTCCAAAATTCAACAACTCCAAAATTCACCAACCCCAAATTCCCCATCTCCAAAATTCATCAACTCCAAAATTTGTGAACTCCAAAATTTGTGAACTCCAAAATTCACCAACTCCAAAATTCGGCAACTCCAAATTTCATTAACTTCCAAAGTCCTCCCTCACAACACCTCCCTCCACAGGCGTCAATATGGAGCGAGATGTGCCACGACTTCCGGCTGGTGGCGGCCTGCAGCGCCTCCTCTACCTCCCCTGCAGGATCCAAGAAGTCCTCAGAGGCGCTGGCGCTCACAGAGACCGTGAGTGCCCCGTCCCTGGTGACGGTGACGGGGAGGCCCCTGGAGAACACCGGGTCCCAAGGGCACCTCCCCAGCTGCGCCGCCAGCTGCAGCCTCGCCTCCACCTACCTCGCAGACTCCAGGGGGCAACTTCCCCCCTCCGGTGACCGGCCCCCGCACTACATGGTGGGTGGGTGCTGGCCTGTGACGTTTTTAACTGCAGGGACATTTTATTTTAAAGAATGTGATCATTCCAGTGGATTAATTCCAGGGAATTTGATCATTCAGTAAATTTGATCCATGTTTCATTTCATTGATTTCAAGTGAATTTGACACCTACCGTATCCCACTGTTTGTTGAACTTGGAAATGTGTTGATGCCATGATGCAACGATTACAATCGGTCTGGCCAGCATTAATTCATACTCATTAGTCGAGATGGTAGTTACTGCTATCTTTATTTTTCCAACGGGCAGGAAAAGCAGGCTTGTAAAGTTAGTTCTCGAACCCCCACACTTTCACCCAAAGGTGAACGTTTCAATGCCACAGTAACACCAACAGGACTGTTTTTCTTGTCGTCACCTTGCAGAAGTGAACAACAGCAACTTCGTTTGCAAGTTCATGACTGTTTTTTCATGTTCTTCACAGCGCAAGTGCAAAGATCTCATTTTGAGCGAGAAATACTCAGGTTCGATTCCAGTCCCCCGCAGTAGGTTTTCAATACAGTAGAAGCAGCTACTCTGGTAATAATAGACAGGGGAGAAGACAAGTAGAAGAGATTGCAAGAGTAACTCTTGCACTTATAAAGCTTGCGCATTACTCACTGACGCCGATTAAGTAAAGACGTTTAAAACTATTTGTACTTTCTGATGGTAGAAATAGAGCGATCAATAATGACAGCTGCACCACCAACTGGCGGGTTCTCCTTTATGAGAACACGTCCAAACGAGATACCGTGTTTTTGTAGCCAAATCAGACCCCTAAATGTACGTTGCATTACAGAGTGATGCCTCATATTATGTTGATTCCCAACTTGTATTTACATGCATTATCAAATCTAGATTACGCAACAAACGGAATACATTTTCCAAACTACGCCCTCAGTCATCTGCTTCGACCGTTGACATGGGTATTACGATACACATGTGCTCACATCGACCAAGTACCCTTACGATCAAATTTGTAAAACAATGATGTTTTTTGTAACATCTGTATTGGAAATAAACTGTTTTTTCTTTCACAGAGTGGTGGGTTGTTGGATCATATTTCAGAGGCTAATAATGCCTTGCATATAGAGATGCCCCACAGAGCAATGTCTCACAAAGAAATACATGTTGAAGTTATGTCGTATAAATAATGATGTTTCACCGAGCAATGTTTTCAAAGAGTAATACCTTGTGAAGTTCTGTCTGATTGAGTAATGTTTCACAGAATAATGTTTCAAAAAGTAATTCCTTGTAAAGTAAGGCATCAAAGAAAAATACTTTACAAAGGGAGGTCTTGAAGAATGATGCATCACTGCATCAATGTCTATTAAATTATAGTTTTTAGTGTAAATCTTTGTGTATGATTTTGATCATTTCAGTACATGAAAAGTTTCGGAAATTAGATTTGAATCCTCTCATCGCTATTGATTTCGTATGTGAATTTACAGATTATTTTTTTGGAAAAAAAGTATTCATAAATATATTAGAATTTCTACGGCACTGTCGCTAAAAGCTCATTCCAAGTGTGCAAAACATTAATTGAGGTATATTCGATTCAGGTGAAATCTAAATTAGTTATTTAATTTCAGGTCGCATCAGCGATTGAAATTCAGAAAATGTGAGAAATTTCCGATCATTTTGCTTATCTTAGAAGTAAACATCTATTTTTTACTCATGTTTGTTGTCTTTGTTTTAGAAAAGCAACCGGTCGCCGGACAGGTTCAATGTCAACGACCTGCCGTCTCCCGTGCTCCCGGACCGCCGCATGCCGTCCCCAGTCCGGGATTTCAGACCAGAACCGAACTTTTCCGGTTCCGGCAGCATTCACAGTGATTTCGGTTCCAGAACCTTAGACCGCAAGGAAAACTTTGGGTCCAGGATGCTGGATCAAAAGGACCATTATGAATCCCGCACCTTGACCCAAAACGACCATTATGGATCAAGATCCCTGGATCGAGATGACCATCTCGATGATCGAGTCCCAGGCGGCAGACACCATCATCAGCCGGATTTTGGGTCCAGCAACGTAGACTCAAAGAATAATTTTGGTCCGAGGAGCTTGGAGCGAAACGAATTCATGGACCCTCGACCTCTAGACCGCTGTGAGCATTATGGATCCAGAAACCTAGACCGCGTTGATCACGGAGAGCCTAGAGGTCGAAGTGACCACTCAAGACCCCTGCAAAGAAGCGAGCTCTGTGAGTCGAAGACCTCGCTCCGCAACGACCACATGGGTTCCAGAAGCGCGGAGAGGATGGATCACGTCGTTGGGGACCGAGCTGAGCCTCACATGAGGGGGGCCCATGGCACCCTGGGGCCCCCCCTGGTCCACTCAGTGGGTCGGGTCGCTCGGTCCCCCTCTGAAGGGGACATGTCCTCCGAGAGCTCGAGCTTACAAGCCCCGGATTTGCCCTTTCAGCTCATCCCAAGGGCAAAGTGTTCGTAGTAGGCGCAGCGGGAGGAGAGACTCGGGCGACTGCCGTCTTTTCTTCCGTGAAATCAAATACCGCCGCAGGAGGATCTACTTCCTGGAGCTCGCTGAACCGCAGTCCACCGTCAGGTTCATCTGGCTAGAGAAAGATTAACACGTTGGGTCGTGCTTAATTAACACTTTGAGTGCGGCAGGTATAAGTGAAGTTTAATGTTCAACTCAAATTTAAAGTCAATCGTAGTAAGCAACGTTGAAAATAGCGAACATTAACTGGATCGTGCCTTCCTTTAGTTTGATTAAGTACTCGTATATATAAAAGTTGGGCTTGTGACTACTGGTCGGTCAGCAGCATTATGAAAATTCCCTCCGTGTACCACCGGTGGCTCACGTCGCAGTCAAGGCGTTAAGTTCTTCCTACTGCGAAACGGCACGTTGATGGGTCGTATGAAAAGTTCCAACAATGTTTTGAAATTAATGGTATTAAGAGGACCCAGTAAATGTTTGGTATTTATAAAATTGCTAACAACTTTTGATTTTAAATTCGAGTTGAATATTAAACTTCAGTTCAGTCCATCGCAGTTAAACATTAAATTGAAATAAAGCTCACAGTGGCTCGCTCAGAATCTCATTTGTGACACTAATGACTATCCTCTTGTGAAAATGAGGCAAAAGAAAGTATCGAAAAAAAATCTTTACAGTTTTTTTTTGAAAAAGTGACTTGTGTAGAACCAGTTGTTCTCAAAGTTCATCACTTGAACATCATATGAAGACATTAAAATGATTCCAGAAATAAAACTGATGAGCTTTTAGCTGTAGCTTCAGCGAGAAACGATGGTGAAGTGGAAGTTCGGAAACTCAATGTCTGAAATAAATTTTTGTTGCCAACCGTGTTGGTTGAGTGCACATTCCTTTTACGTGCTAAGTACACATTAGTATACAGTTTGAAGTACACATTCCTTTTACGTGCTAAGTACACATTAGTATACAGTTTGAAGTACACATTTCTTTAGCAGAAATGGTTTTCGGTTGAAGATCAGACCAGTAACAACTCTGATGGAATGAATATACAGAGTCTCAAGGTACGTCGAGAGTAGGAAATTTCACGCATGGATAAAATTAATTCATAAAAGAATTAGCCCGCAGTAGACGGTTGCAACGTTCATGGCAGGTAAATTAAGTAGCTGTTAAAAATAAGATTGTTTAGTTGAAGCTTTGAGAAATTAATGTTCTCCTTAAGAAATGGTCCTCTTAGCATTGGGAAAATATTTTTACGTGACATCACCGTCACCACTAAACCAGTACATTCGGCACCGTGGAAATGAAAGATCATGAGTATAAATGTAGATATTATCCCCTGGATCTTTTAGACGCACAAAATATTTCCTTGCGCTACACATTTTTTTTTCCGTAGCCAACCATACCAACGCATTTCAATGAAGCATCGAACCGTTCATGGTTCGTACATTGATAATTTTTACATTTTGCTGACGCATAAAAATATTAAAGAAGCTGTGAAGTCGCATGTTTTGCAAGAACTCATCTTTGAATAGGGTGAAACTGTACATAGTACGCGGAATACGTAGCCAGACGGACTGTCTTTTGGAAAAACATTGCCCAGTCTAACTTTTACGACGCCTGCATGCATGTTTTTCATCACCCAAGTAATAAAATCGCTCAAGCGGCGAAAAACATGCATGCTCCGGCGAAAAAGTTAAACTGGGTGGGAATAACCTTTTTCATTCTTTCGAATAAGTTTATTTTATGTGATGCCCTCTACTTCTGGACTATCTCCATTGTGCCACACTTCACCAACCACACCAAAAAGATGTTCTGAAATCCCGTATCTACAGTTACAACTCGCTTAGCAGAATAAGCACATCTGGAATGTCTCGCCCCCTGCAAACTAAAGCTCACTCGTAACACAAGAAAGCCAAAGTTCTTTTATTTCACTCTCTTATCCTCGAACCATTTTCCTCAACCACTATTTACATCTTATTCATGTACTACCTTTGTCTATTTATTTTACATTAACCCTTACTTACCGGGACAACTGCAGCCCTTCTCAATGCAAATGGGCTAGACACGGTAGCGTCACTCGACAAAAACCCCAACTTGACAAAAAACCTAAATTTTGACGGACAAGAACCACAAAATTTTACCCCAACTCAGTTTAGTTGTCAATATTTTGTCAGTTGTCAGTTTAGTTGTCAAAGTTGTCACGGCAGTAAGTCAGAATAAATTTAAGAATGGTTTCGTTAATGTAAGAAAGTTGAATGATTAACATAGAAGTTAAAGTTAGGTTTGGTTGTTGCTTGTGCTTGGGAATTTAGATATATGGCAGGATTTAGACGAGAAAATAAGAATGCTAGTTAAGAATTGTTGTTTTAGAGCAGATATGTATTTATTACCTTATTAGGTTTGTGTTAAGGATATTTACCACAAAAAAATATTGAATTTCATGCTAGTAGAGCAAGGTTTACAAGCTGCGTCTACACCTCGATACAAAAAAGACAGAGGGTACAAGCACTCAGCGGATACAGGCTTATGCGACCTTCGGATAGAAGCAAAAATACTGCGGTAGTTCGATGCCATATTTTAAAATAATTTCCTTCGTTAGTCTCTGACCGAAGTTGTCGTTAACTTAATTTATTATTATTATTTGTTGTAGCTGAACACCCGTCAGTAAAAGATTTTCTGTCAACTTAACAACGTTACGCGTGTTTGTTTACGAGAATCCACACCATTTTTTTAAATTTGAATACAGAACATTAAGCATTTCAAAATCCGAAATAGTTTCAATGCTACTTTTTTTCAAATGTTCAAATTTCTCAGCGGCGTACATTATCTATTTAACATTTTTCTCCCCTTTTCATAATTTCACCGACATAAAAAACTATTTCATGATTTCATCAACCCTTTTCATGATTTCACCGGTAGATAACTATTTGAGAATCCCAAAGCTCAAGTGTCAATGGAAGTGAAGACAATGTCCTAAAGACGTTCTGATCAATGCTCACCGTCTTCCTTTCGTGACCGGAAAACATTTGCATTTTAAAACTTAGAGTTAATTAAAGAAAATACGTGTACTTTTTAAGTTTTCCCCACAAAGTTTTATTCAACTATTGGCATGGCTATTTTGGTACTTATAATGGCTGACGTTTCAATTAAGGCCCTCTATACTAAGAAATGTTGAAAACAATACTATTGTACGCATTTTATGCCAAACCTTATTAGAAAGGAACAGTTTTTCTTTTTTTATAATACAAGGTCATCCAGCTAAAAATATGCGCAGAAGAGATTACCACATTTCGATCTTATATTGTACAAAATTTGTGTACCAAATCGTGTCAGTGGAAGTTAGAAAAGAGAGCAGCATCGCAGTAGATTCTTTAAACCGGATTCAGCAGCGGTCAGAGCAACAAAAGGCAGATGTTAGCGAAGCTCCGCGCGACTTCTTTCTGTTCCGTCAACTTTTAACATCATCTGGGGTTTTGTCATCCGGAAGGGTGATGAAACATACATGCTGTTGTAGAATGACTACGCTCTCAAGGTTTGATGTTATTCTGTGCAGTGGTAGATTTTAGGTACTTGTAAACACTTTACTTGTATTTTACATAGCGTAGACGATCGAATGTGTTTGCTTTGCTTAAGGGAAAATACCCCACGTTTTTCGAATGTAAATATGTGCTCCTACTTGTTTTCTTAGTCCACTGAAACGTTTTTCAACGTAGAGTAGCAGAGAAAGATGGTAGCTCTAACTTATCTGCTAATATAAGATGCTAAACAAAATGTTGAATGTTTGAAGAAGGGCTGAAGCTTTAAGCTTACTGCTGAGCAGTTACATAGACAATATACGGATTTTGTTGACAACATTCGTGTCTTCATTGTCCTGGCTACTGCAGTGGGGGATTGGACAGATAAAACACGTCAAGGCATAGTATATGGTTTTTATTTATAAAAATTGCATCTTCACACAAGTCGCTGACTTTGGTTTCAATGCACAATTATTTCGATACAAACCTTGGGATGACAATTATCAAACCAAACAAGTGTGTGAATTGTTTTAGCTTATTCTTCAGTACAATAAATGTATTTGGAGTTGTATCATAGGATTGAAAGTGTGTGTCAACTTCTGAATAACATAAAAAAAGAACAAAAAATTATGTCAAAGTAAGGAAAACCGTAATAAATTGTAGCTCAGAATGGTGGTGGGTAACTGAATGCAGTGAAGAGTATGGAATCATGAAGTAATCATATATCAGATATTAATTATCAGCAACCTATTCATTCTTTTACTTTAAACGGCGGCTGAAGCTGACCCCCAGCTCAACATTTCGGGGGGCCCTGCCCCCGTGCCCCCCCCTCCCCCCTCTGCTTCAGCTGCGCTACTGATTAGTACTGATTAGGAGTGTCAGTCAAATGGTCGACTGATCTTGAGACGTGTACCCGAAATGAAAGGGAGCGATTGTGGTTCTGTGGCCGTAACATAATCTTAAGGAGGAGTTTACTCCGTTAGCTAAAAACTTGATGAGGCAAGCTAGGTCGTTAACTTTTCCAGACCTGAAACCCTGAACCTAACCATAAACTTTAAGTCATGTAAAGTTAATTTAACACATTGGAGCAGACCTTTGCAACGATGAACCATGAAGTTTGATTACCATTGGCTGCTAATTTTTAGCTCGTGACTCACTTTTTTCGTTCTAGGTGAAGTACTGAAACTAAGCTACAGTGATGTATCGCTAGGCTTAGAACTTACCGAAAAATCGGGACAGCTTCTGGTATGGTTAACCCATAAAAACAAGCACGTTGTGACACGATTTTGAAAAAATTAACCCTTGTTCTGATGGTTTGTGTATCAATTTAGAATCTTTATGTCAAGAAGTGTTCAAAATTCCAGTGAATTACCAAGTACATCTTGCACCAATTTTTTGAAAATAGATGTTTTTTCAACCAGAAATTGGCTGACATATGTAAGAAGTTGAACTAGGCAGGAGATAGTCGACGTCAGTTGAGTGGAAGTTGAGCTCAAAGTTGTGCAAATCTCTCTAACCTAATAATACCCGCTGTGTGTTTATTTATATATTTGTTTGGTGTCTGCTTCTTAAGAAACATATAGGCTGTCTGAGTTTGCGATATCATAGATACTGAATTCCTCAGTTAAACATTAAAAGATGGCCTTAACGTGCATTGATATGCTTGACATTTCATCAGGACAGGTTCGTTTAGGATAGGTTTGGTTATATTAGGATAAGATAGGTAGGGATAGCATAGGTTAGGTAATATTAACAGAATTTTTTCACGTATCCACCTCTAACGATGACATTGTCCGAGGAATTTCCACGGGTCCTGCTACTACCTAACGATACCCTTGGTTTTTTTGAGCCCGCATCTTCCATTTTTTTGTCGTGCTCATAAAGATAGCCATAATGACCGTATCTGTCATAAGAGTTTCACCAGTGCACATGTACAATAATACTTTTTTCACGGGTTTGTTTGGATGGATATATTTGTTTCTCATCTACGTGAAGAAAGTTTGTTCAAGAAAGGTGTTAAACCCCGTAATTTTTAATGGACTGTGCACACTATATAGTACTATAAAACGAGACGCGTCTGTCAATCCGAAGCCAGCCTACAGTTGTGATGAGCGTATCTGTGATACAAGCTTCATCAACTCCACAATTACCAGTGCATTAATCCATCAGATTCGAGTAAGAATGAATATCCCGTGAATTCTTACGAAATAGGAACGTTTTTCATGTGATTTATCGAGCATTATTAAACACTTTTGACAGGCCGTGTGCACTTGGCGTCATCAACTATCGTGAGATTGAATTTATTTTATTTCTTACGGCCTTTCTTTCATTTCACCTTCTTTCTTATTTCAAATATAGGGAATTGAACTAGTTTACAAATAGAAAGAGCCAGGTTTATTATAATAACCTTTGATTTTCCACGTGTGACATATCAACGCAATGTGCTGACATACATATGTGAAATATTTTCTTTTGTTTTCCTCACGAACATGTATGTCACAACCACTAATGAGTTCCAGATATTCATTTGATACTAATATTGGTTGTTATTGCTCAAAATTTCTAAAGGTTTTCGATGTGATTTTTTTAATGCCGATGGAATGCAAAAAGATGAGAAAAGTTTTAACAGGGTAATTATGAATAACTTTAGGGTAACTTGAAATTTGTCAACAATGTGTACCGGGCCATATGATTTTCAGATTTTGAACCTTAAGGCATGCTGGTTGCTTTTGATGTTAGTCTTTGTGTCCTTGCAGTGTATTTTTCATTTATCATAATTAGGAATTTCAATGTAAATTGATTAATTTGGTACTAAGTAACTTTTGCATTAAATAGGTCGAATTCAGTAAGGCTAAAATGCATCACACTATAGAGAAGTTAAACAGTCCCTGTTGAATTTAAAAAAATTGAATTATTTCGAACCATCATTGATATGTTATTTTTTGTTGGTTAATCTCAGAGTGACAAATTTTATGTCCATGTTAGAGTTAAAAGTTGGTGAATCTGAAAGTGCCAAATGTGCAGGGAATTGTTGGAACTTAATTAACAATTTAGAGAGCTTGAATCCGAGTTGTGGAACCTTGGTGTTTTAATTGTTTTGTTCAACCATGTACCGTCTGGAAGTTTATGTGCTGTACCCTAAAGCACTGCTAACTTATAACAAACATTCTCATAATTAAATAGGGTATGTATTAAAAAACTCTTAGTTAATGCAAAAGATGTCAATTTGTATGTTGAGATATTTTCTGAATAGTTTTTAAATTATTCATCACCAGGTACTTCACAATTGCTTAGTGGCTTCATGTTGGTTAACATTGATTTTAATATCAATATTTTAAGTAATTTTGTTGCCACATTTAGGTAAATTGGTATATTTGAAGGCATTTTACACAAATGATGTGCTCACAAAAACTAAGTTTTTGAGATATTTAACTTCAAAGTTATAGAAACGTCGTATATAAAATTGAACAAATGAATACGTAAATAAGCTGAAATATGGTTTTGATGTAATGCTAGGTAAGATTAAGTAACTGAAATAAACAAACCTAAAAAAACTTGACTTCACTTGGCCATACCAAGGCCAATGTCTCTCCCCAAGAAGCTTTATGTGTTCTGCATCCGCAAAACCTTGGAAGAGCTATCTTTAAACTGCCGTTAATGCTATTTTTACCTGACTTTATTTATGCTATATCTTAAAAACTAAGCATTTGCCAGCAAAATATCATTCCTGTAAAATTTCATAAAATGTCTCCCAATTAGGTACCTAAATGTGGCAACAAAATATTCAAAATCATTGACAACAGTAAAATTAATATTGAACTTCTTCTATGCTCATTTAATTCTGATTTTTATGCTTATTGTATCTGCAGACAATAAACAAAATTAAACCAAATAATTGGATCATAATATATAGTATAATTTGGAAAACCATTTTAATTGTTATAATTGAGTGTTAAAAGCTTGTCTGCAATAAGTTTCTACTTAGTGTTAGTTCAATGCATTAATTTTTTAGGAATGAATATAGGATTTAAATGAGTTTCTTTGATATACCAAAAATCAGGCTATCAAACAATGATATCATCTAGAGTAGAAAAGCAAAATTATTTGTTGAAATATACTAATTTTTAAATTTTGATACAGTTCATTCAAATTTTGAAAAGTTTTGTCAGTATTTACTCATTCTTTTTTACAGTTATTGACTAGTTACTTCAACAACATAATAAAGCAAACTGTGCCTACTAATTATTTTAGTAAAAATTATTCAAAGGAATGTTCTGTTTTGCAGCCGGAGCTATTTTGGTATTGAGCAAGTCAACTATTTGAAATGTTTATTATGTATGGAATAGGTATTTCAATGTAAGAACATATATATAATTTTATTTCTACTGCATATATGATGCACATGATGTTTGATGTTAACATGCACCAGTATTATATAAACAACCTAACTTGGATTATTCTTGACTAGTACCTGAGATGTTAAGCCGATTTCCACTCCCTGTTTTTACCTTTTTGATTGTATAATAAGTTTAACTGCTAATTCTGTTTAATTTTATTGCAGTATCTTCCATGAAACATTTAACTAGTAAATAATGTCACATATCATTAAGCTATTGCTTGAGGAAAAAGTCTCTGTTCTTGATGTTCTGCAGTGGCTATTGTCAGATGATCAGGTAAGCAAAACATGCTAGTTCTATATGTTTTAATTCTCTTCTTGTGATTAGTTTTTTCTTTATTTTAGTTACTTATTTATTTTTCCATTATTTTGTTACTCTATTGAGCATTTGACAAACCTACATAGTTGTGTAACTAATAATTGTAGCATATCGATTGGAAATGAACATTACTAAAACTTGTTTGTTTCCATAATCATTAATATATGATAGATTTATTTGGTAAATGGTTTGTATGATATTTTAGTTATTAATGTAAGATGCTTTTCTTTAGATTAATTGTGCTAAATATTTTTTTGATTGATGTGAAAAAGATATTTTAATACTTATATTGTTATAGGTATTTATTCTTTGTTGTCACTCTATCTTGTAGAAGTTACTTATTTTTACTTTTTAATGAATATACCTTTAATGATGCTTGTTGGCAACTTTAAATTGTTCTTAATTATTGTCAAAGTCAAGTCATAGGAGTAAATTTTTATTAATTTTTTTTCAATAAAATTCATATATTTATAGGAATTGCCCGTATTTGTATTTCGTTAATATTATTGTTGATTGGAATGATTGCTGACACTGTTTTACTTGTTATGGAATGGCCTGCCAGTACTTTTTAATTTTTATATAGCCTTCTTAAGAAAGACAGGTCTGAGGAGTAAAATAATTTCTCAATTGCATTGCAAGGATTCCTTTTTAAGGAGTTTTATTAGTGTAGTATTAAAAATGAACTTAATTATCTAGATAAGTTTCTCTGTGTCATTCATTTATATTTTAGAACAGGCTCAACCTTGGCCATGGAATTACCTAATTATGAAAATCTTTTTGTAGTCAGCTAAAAATTTGCAATCTCTTCATTATCTTTCCAAAGGTTTTGCTTTCTATCTGTGAGGCATGCTGGAATCTAATGATCTAGGAAGGTTTTGTCAGTATTGTTACTTAATTTTTGTTGCTTAGTTCCATTTATTTTGTGCGGCAGTTCAACTTGTTACTATACCATTGATTTGTAAACATCTTGGTTAGTCTTGATGCATCGCATCATTCTGAATTAATTTTTTTCTTTTGTAGCAACTTGGAGGCACATGCAATATAATTTTTACTGCTTTTAGCCATGTCACTCTTGATATCTTAGCCATATTCATTTGCACAAGTCACAGCAATATACTCCAAGGAAAGTTTACAGGCTAGACTTTGCTTTCTTGATGGGTTTTCCTACGTGATAATTGTTTAGGGTTAAAGTAAATCTTACATTGACTGTAGTTGGTTGTGTTCAGTCATGTTATTGCCCTGATTTAACATGTCGACTGTGATGGGTTAAACTGAAGTTCAAAATTCAACTCAAATTTAAGTCAAAATTTATAAATAAATATGTCGGTTCCAAACATTAACAGGGTTTATTAAATATCATTAATTTTAAAAGATTGTTAAAAATTTTCAAAAGCAGCCATTGATGGGTTATTTTTGCTGCTGGAAAAACTTAGCGCAATCTACCAGTGGGTCGTATCGTCGTTTTAATTTAATAAATTACTCAGGTTTTTGTTACAGCCAACTATTGTGAACCTGGCTTGCAACTTTCATAAAGTACAGTGCTTTTAATTTTCAATAACTTTAAATAGTGATGTTTATTTAGTTTTGTTGTTCACCAGGGCCCAGATGCTCTGCAGGATGCAGCTCCTCACAAGCGCGAGTTTGTTCCTCTTTTCCTGAACTTCCTCCGCATTCAGGCCAACAGGTCAGTTGACTGCGGTATGTCTTGCTCCACACCTGAAGTGCCTTGCTTTATCATATTCACAGTTGTTGGCACCTGAAGTGCCTTGCTTTATCATATTCACAGTTGTTGGCACCTGAAGTGCCTTGCTTTATCATATTCACAGTTGTTGGCACCTGAAGTGCTTTACTTTATCATATCCACAGTTGTTGGCACCTGAAGTGCCTTGCTTTATCATTCCACAGTTGTTGGCACCTGAAGTGCCTTGCTTTATCATATTCACAGTTGTTGGCACCTGAAGTGCTTTGCTTTATCATATCCTCAGTTGTTGGCACCTGAAGTGCCTTGCTTTATCATATCCACAGTTGTTGGCACCTGAAGTGCCTTGCTTCATCATATCCACAGTTGATAGCACCTGAAGTGCCTTGCTTCATCATATCCTCAGTTGTTGGCACCTGAAGTGCCTTGCTTCATCATATCCACAGTTGTTGGCACCTGAAGTGCCTTGCTTTATCATATCCCCAGTTGATGGCACCTGAAGTGCCTTGCTTCATCATATCCTCAGTTGATGGCACCTGAAGTGCCTTGCTTCATCATATCCACAGTTGTTGGCACCTTAAGTGCCTTGCTTCATCATATCCACAGTTTTTGGCACCTGAAGTGCCTTGCTTTATCATATCCACAGTTGTTGGCACCTGAAGAGCCTTGCTTTATCATATCCACAGTTGTTGGCACCTGAAGTGCCATGCTTTATCATATCGACAGTTGTTTTCACCTGAAGTGCCTTGCTTTATCATATCCACAGTTGTTGGCACCTGAAGTGCCTTGCTTTATCATATCTACAGTTGTTGGCACCTGAAGTGCCTTGCTTTATCATATCCACAGTTGTTGGCACCTGAAGTGCCTTGCTTCATCATATCCACAGTTGTTGGCACCTGAAGTGCCTTGCTTTATCATATCCACAGTTGTTGGCACATATGTCATTTGGATCAGAAACTTTTTCTTTATTTTTTGGTGACTCAGAAGGTGTGGTAAGTGGTTGATTGCAAAATCTACTGTTAGGAATGGAATATGAAGGTCTTTATTCTAACAGAGGTGTCAAGGGTAAGGTTCAGTTTTTGGAAAATCTGCTATTTTCATCAAATATTTTATTTTTATTTCTGGGTGACTCAAGAGGTGCAGAGAATAAGTTGTGGATATCAAATTCCATTGTTAGAATTTAAAAGCAAAAAAATAGTTCATTTTACTGGAGGTGGCCAGGTTTAAGTTTGCAAAGTGTGCAATTTATTCTCACTCCAAAAAAAAACACCTTTCTAAATTATAGAACTTTGTTTATCATTGTTTAATTTTATTTTGAAAACCTTGCAATGAAGTTTTTAGATTAATTGGCATCCATCAATTTTCTTAATTGCACTTGAGCTAGATTAAGGAATAATGTTTCATTCTATTTAATTTCTCCAATTTATTTTATACATACCACAGCCTAGAGTTTTAGTTACTGTTATCTCTCTTGATACCAGCTGAGTTATGTAGGCATTGATTTTGTTGTCTCTTCCTTGATCATTGAATATTACTTGCTTTGGCCTCTTCAAATTGAAAGACAATACCCGTGGACCCCAACTTCCAAGCGCAATTGGTTCCAAACAGCTGTTCATGAGCTGAATTGTTTCTGGGACGTCACATGGTAATTTCCAAGCTGGAATTAATTGTTAAGGCTATTAAAACTCCTCATGCTCAAATATATGGTAAACAAAAGAAATGAAATATGTAAGATTATATTATGGATTAAAACAAAGAAGATAGTAATTGAAAATAATAATAATATTAATAATAACAATAATGGCAATATATGCTATTTACATCTATAACATTAGTTTGCATGCTTGCATTCATACCGCTGAATGTTTGTAACATGGATATTCATTAGCAGTAAAGCCAGTGTGCTTATTTCCTACCAGTGTACACGGCCCATCAAAAATGATCGGATTTGATATTTTCCTTTTATAAATCCTCCTGATGTGGAGAACATATATATATATATATATATATATCTTAATAGTACATGGTGCACTGGTGAAACTCGAATCACAGAGACGGTCATTGAGCATCCTTCAATTTAAAGAAGCTGTTAATTCAGTAGAGGACACCAAACCAATAAATCATCACACTAAAGGTATTATTTGGTGAGGTTTTAGCGCCTCGCAATGATTGACCATGCCCTGTTGATGAAGACTTCTTTACAGACATGTGCTCCCCAGCACTACTGTGCACACCAACAGCCAGGCACCATCTGCTTGCTCGTGGCAGGGGCGTGGTAGCTTCCCCATGAAGGCAGTGAAGTACGTGTCTCCTCAGAAGGCCGTGCATTCCTTTGGTGGGTCACGCCCCCCTCGAGCAGGAGTAGGGGCCAAGCTCGACTTCAGTAACGCTCCTGCAAAGAGCAAGTCATTTCATTCTGGATGGCAAAAGGTGAGTGAATTCTTCAGGGTTATGATTAGATTTGCTCGTCCTAAGTAACTTGAACTAAATCAAGAGGTGCTCTACAATTTAGGTTATTACTAGATCTGCTTTTTCAGTGTGAAACGAGATCAAGAGATGCTCTACAATACTGTGTTTTTCATACGTTTTGAGTGAATTTTAGAATATCAAAATTTATTGTTAGTTTTGCTATATTGTTTTCAATGAGACTGAATCATGTGGATGATTTGATGATGGAAGACAGTTGTCACTGTTGGTTAATTAGTGCTGCCTGTTACTGATACCTGTTACTGACTTCTAAAGCAACAGCCTTTTGAGAAGTAATTTACTTCTGTTTTGAACCACATTTAAACACTCTAAATTCTTTAAGTACCTTCTTTTGAGAAGTCAAAATTTTGATCAGTAAACTTCTAAAGCAAATTTCTTTTGAGTAGTCAAATTAAGCAGAGTAAATTTCTGAAGCACCATCCTTTTTGCATGCCAACAGCATTGTGATGGAAGAGAGCAAGAGTTCCTTGCAAACCAAGCTGATGGTTTCCCAGTTGATGTCTCTGGCAGCCATCCAGCCTTCAGGGCACAGAAAGGGTCCACAAGTGATGCTGAATGGAACGGACCCGAGCGCAGCTTTGTCGTCTCTCCCACGGAGTCCTTCCGTGCCACTCCTGGTAGGGGTCGCCTGTGTGCTTCCACTCCTAAAAATGCCTCATGGAGTGGTCATGGGGCCACTTTTCTTCAAGGCCATGGAGCCTCTCCATGGGGCTCAAGGCAACCGAGCAGCACTTTTGGGGGTTTCGTGTGGGGTGCAGCTGAGAGGGATGAGGCAAGTAGCGGTCCTCAGGGCCCTGAGTGTCACCCCAGAGGTGGCGGGCACTGGAAGAAGCACAACACACCAGGCAGTGATGCGGTGCGACAAAAGTATTCCGAGCAGAAGAATACCCTGGAAGACTACATGGTTGTGAGCACAAGTAAAAAAGCTCCTCGCAAGAAGGCTGCTAGTTTCAACAGCTGTGGGTCTTCGTGGCCTGCAGAATCCAAAAATGGTTCTTGGAACGGGCGCAGTGCTCGAGTAAAGCTGGACCTCTCCGACTCTTCCTCCTTCCCGTCTTTGGGGCAGTCGTTTGGTGCTACACAATCTCCTCTAGAGCCCAAGACTGAGAAAAGTAAGAAAAAGCGAATCAAACCTACACGGTTGAAGTCGTTTGCAGAAAATACAGCTAACGCTAGCAAAGAAAAGGCTTTTGCTGTTGTTGAAGTTCAAACTGTGCCTTCACAACTAGAAGATAAAGCCTTGTCTGTTGAGACTAAGTTTGCTAGTTCTTGTGGATTGCAAGAAGAACGAAGAATGTTGAAAAAATTGAAGGCTGAAATGGGGGCTAACAATAGATTATCAGCTAGTGTTGTTCAAAACTGTGTCCAAAAAGCTTCACCATCATTACCTGACGAAACCAGTGAGTGCAAGCAGACTACTCCATCTAATGTAAATTCTAAAATCTCAAGCTTCCTAACTCCCAAATCAGGAAAAGTGAACCGCAGCAATTGTAGAGAGAGTAATATTGATGCCAAGCTGTTGGAAAATAGAGTTCATTCATATGGAGAAAGCAACTTACATCATTCCGTTGATGAGAAGAATGATAGCCAGCCTCCAGTAGTAGGTGATGTCATTCCCTCTCATGGAGGTTGCAAGTTGCGCTGTTCCATTGATGAAAAGAAGGATCGTCAGCTTCCAATTGGAGGTGGTATTGTTTCCCTGGATGTACGCAGCCCTGCTGACATAAGTGAGAGCAGTGACTGCACTCCAGGGTGTGTAACGCATCAGTCTGCCCTTGACATCTGCAGTGCTCTGTACTCGCAGCTGCTGCTTTGCAACCTCACTGCAAGCCTGGCATCGGAACTTTACTTTATCTTGCAGCTGCTCACGATCAAAGACTGTCTTGACGCGAGCCAGAATCAAGAGCAAGGGGACTTGTTAAGTTTGCCTGACCTGTTGTACAGCACACACAACTGTGTTTACTTTGCATCCTCTGTGTTACGTGGACTTAGCAGCTTGCTTGTGCTGTTTGACCGCTCCCTTCTCCGTCTCTTGGCTGAAAACAAAAGACTTCAAATTTTTGCTCCTGCTTTGCAAAAGGAACTTCAGTCTCAGATACACGCATGTAGTTCCAAGCCCTCCCCTAAACAGCCCCCACGTTCCCCAATGAAAGGAGTACCTTTTCAGAGAGAGGTAGACAACCGCTCTAACTTCCCAGACAACTCGACCTTCCACATCTTCAAGAAGCAAAGAGATCTCTTCTATGAGCTCCTGCGTGAGTGGGAGCATGAACACGAGTCTCCTGACTTTGTGTTCTCGTACTGCATTGGGGATGCTGTGCGGATCCTCATGCAGCTGGGCCCTGACCCATGCAACATGGCGCACATGGCACGCCTGTTTGTGTCGCAGTTACTGTGTGCCTGTGAAGCCGGACACACTGCGCCCCCGTCTGACGATGACAATGTCCTCTCCGTGCTCCGGCGCCGACACCCTGAGAAGTTTGAGCGGCTACAAGAGCGTCTGGTGGCTCCTCCTTCAGGGTCTTCTACAGCAGTACCCACGCCTTCATTTCCGGGTGTACAGCAGTTCTTCAGGGACTTTGTCATGGAGGCGGCATCTCCGTTGTTCAGTGCCCATCTTGAAGATCAGCTCATAGCCAAACTCAGTGACTTGTTGGGGCTCTCTGACTCTGAGCAGCGTGCTGCATCAGCCTCAGCGTCATTGTTAAGGCTCCGTCAAGTGGGGGTGTTGGGCAAGTTTGTTGGGGTGCTGTGGTTTGCACCATACAGTTCCTCCCTGTCTCTGCCTCAGCTCGCTGTTGCTCACCAGGTCGCTCTCCGCAGCAAAGCACAGCTTCGGCTTCCGCTGTGTGAGATGCTTCGGAGCTGCGCTGTGCAGGGTTGCCTTGTTGCAGCGGTGCTCAGCTGCGTGCAGCTGCTCAGTGTTGCAGATGCTGTAGCACTACACACGTGTCACCTGCAAACTGCTGTCTTTGCACTGATGCACGTGTACAAGCTTGCGCTTGGAACCTGCACGTATGCTTGTTGCCTACCTGAGGCTCGTAAAGACCAGTTGCTGGAGTCAAATCAGCAGCCTGCTTCTCTCTTGGGAGTTGAGCTGCATCGGAATGAGCAACCCAGCTTGCAGTGTACTGCAGGTGTCAAGGAGCCTCATCCAGAGCCACAAATTTGTAGGAATATGGAATGCAATAGGACTGACAAAAATCTTGTTTTAAATTTTAGTCATGACGATGCTGGGTCTGGCGATGACCGTTTTATTACTTGCCTTGACAAAGCACAGAAGAACGGTGCTGAAACAAGCGATGTAGCTGCAGAGAGTGAGAGCTGCTCTAAAGTTGCCAAAAACATTTCTTTGTCATTTCTTAAACCCAAGCTTACACCACAAACGCTGGTCAATTTTTCTACGCGTGGGAACTTTTCTGAGTTATCATCCAACAAACAGGGAACTTGCTGTGGTAATGACGCATCCACCAAGTGGGATGGAGTCGTGCAGTCCAACGGCACAAGTTCTCGCACCAGGCCTTCAGTTATGTCTTCTGGCCATCAACTCCATTCATCTTTGAGCTGCAAGAATGAGAGAGCTGGCAACGACTTAGTTCCTTGTGTGCAAGAGCTTCCTGACTGTAAAGAATCTTTGACACGGTGTTGCTTGTCTTCTAGATCCAAAGTACCCCTCAAACACTATTGCACACATCAGTACACATCACGCAAAATTGAGAGCGTCGTTTTGGATGACAACGATGTATCGTTTTTAAAGTTTCCATTAGACTCCCCTAATAGCATAACCCCTTCTAAACCTCATGAGGGGCGCGATGACTTTTGTCGTGGCCACGATGTACCATTTGATGGTGCTGCCACCAGGAGCAACAAGACGGTCTTCTCTCCAGAGGTCAGCCTCTTCCTCCGCCTCCTGCTGGGGTGGCTGTTCGATCAGCCTGTGTTTCCTGATGGACTCTTCTACACCGATCCCTTCACCACTAATATTGATGTGCAGGTTGGTGGACCGTCTCATTTTTTGTCAAGATCAGCTTTTTGCTTGGTCTTTTCTTCAATTTCACCACCAATATTGATGTCCAGGTTGGTGGATCAGTTCATTTTTTTTCACTTCCAGCTTTTTGCTTTGTCTTGTCTTTAATTTCATCACCAGTATTGATGTGCAATTTGGTGGATCTGCTCATTTTTCTCAGTTTTAATTTATTGCATTTTCTGTTTTTCTTTGTTTCAAGCTAATACTTTTGTCCAGGTTGGTGGACCTGCTAATTTTGTATCAGTAGCTTCTTGCTCTGTTTATTCTGATTTTGAATTCAGAACTCCCGTTAGTAAGCAGCAACAAATTTGCTTTTCTTTTGGACCCCTATCTTCATCTGGTGATTAGTATTTATCTGTGATCAACATGTATTATAACTGCCTTCAACATCCCAATCAGTAATTTACTTGCTCAGAATTATTGTTCCTTTCTTTAATTGAAATTTTCACTTTTCGTAAATTTCGGGATCACTAGGGCAATTATTGCTTTCAATATTTGATTGGAGTAGCGCTTGTGTAGTTCCGTTGTACAAGGGGAAAGGTGACAGGTATGAGTGCAGTAATTCTAGTGGTATAGGTCTACTGAGTGTCATTGGGAAGCTGTATGGAAGAGTGTTAATTGGAAGAGTGTGAGTGTTGACGGATCGTGTGCTTGCTGAAGAACAGTGTGGTTTTAGGTGTGGTAGAGGTTGTGTGGATCAAATGTTTGCTGTGAGGCAGGTGAATGAAAAATACTTATTAAAGGGAAAGGATGTATATTGGGCATTTATGGATCTAGAGAAGGCGTATGACAGAGTGGATCGCGAGGCTCTATGGCAAGTGGTAAGTTTGTATGGAGTGGGTGGGAGACTGTTGAATGCGATCAAGAGTTTCTACATTGATAGCAGAGCACATGTGAGAGTAGGGAATGAGGTGAGTGAATAGTTCCCAGTTGTGACAGGTGTGAGACAGGGATGTGTGATCTCGCCGTGGTTGTTTAATTTGTTTATGGATGGTGTGGTGAGAGAAGTGAATGCCAGAGTATTGGGAAAAGGTGCGCAGTTGGTGGGACAAAATGGTATATATTGGGAAGTGTGTCGGCTGTTGTTTGCAGATGATACAGCGCTTGTGGCTGATTCAGAGGAAAAACTGAGGAAACTGGTTGCAGAGGTTGTTAGAGTGTGCAAAAGGCGGAAATTGAGGGTAAATGTGAATAAAAGTAAGGTGATGAGATGTTCAAGAGGTGGAGTGTTTGGAACTTTGGATGTGAGGTTGAATGGTGAAGTTTTAGAGGAGGTAGAGCATTTTAGGTACCTTGGGTCGGATGTGACTGTTAAGGATAGTATGGAAGTAGAAGTGAGGCATCGAGTGAGTGAAGGCCGTAAGACATTGGGTGCAATGAGGAAAGTTTTTGAATGCAGGAGTTTGAGTATGAATGTTAAGAGGGGACTGTATAAAAGTTTGATTGTGCCAGTTTTGTTGTATGGAGCAGAGTCCTGGGGGTTGAGAGCAGCTGAGAGGAGGAAGTTGGATGTGTATGAGATGAAGTGTTTGAGGAGCATGTATGGAATAACAAGAAGAAATAGGATCAGGAATGAGTTGGTTAGGGGGCAGACGGGTGTTATCAAAAAATTGAGCAGGCGAGTGGATGAAAGAGTGCTTCGATGGTTTGGGCATGTTGAAAGAATGAATGTTGAGCGGCTGGTGAAAAAGATATATATGTCGGAAGTGAGTGGTCTGCGTGCGCGAGGTAGACCACGGATGAGTTGGATGGATGGGGTTATCACGTGCTTTGTATGAGAGGGGTCTGACTGTGGACGTGGCGAGAGGGATGGCTACGGATAGAAGTGAGTGGGGGCACTGCATAAGAAGGTAGTGTAGTGAAAATGATTCACTACTGGTTTTGTACCTTAACGATACAGCTATGATTTACATGGAGGTCCGTCCCGCGGCTGTCTGGCTGCAGCTAAAGTGGGCGACTGCTCGACCGAAGCTAGTCAGTTGCGTCAGGACCTTCATAGAGTGCACTTGTCTACGAGCAGGCCAATAAAGCCGGTTGCCTGATGTTCGTAAGTGCCCCTTGTAGTGCTTACTCGAATCCTATGCCTATTTTACTGGATGACGCTTAAGGTGTTCTGCCAGGGTGTTTAGTCAGCGGTAGAGCCACGATTTCATGTATGAAAGACGGCTACCGCGAGACACGCCCTGAGCCTGGTCTGTGAATTATCATACCCCCGTTTTAAATATATACTCCTGGTTTGTCCGTGCCGTACTTGACCTATTATCTGTGCTTAGCTATCTAGCATGAGTAGCTAATTCCTGCCTGGTCGGCATCCTGACGGGTCGGCCTCCAGTGACGAAACGTTTTCAGGCTTTTATTTCGTTAGGGTGCCTGCACACCAAAAGATTTGAGGCGAGAAAGCGAGCAAGCTTGAATCGATATACATGTATTCCTATGGGAGTGCGCACACTACAAGCAAGCTAGCGAGCGAGTGAGAAAGATTGAAGATTGGCTGCAGCGAGAAAGCGACTTGAAGATGGTTTCACGCTTGAAAGCTCCAGTGAGAAGCCTCTGGCAGTGGCAGCGCTGCGTCTGGCAGTGCGCGGCGAGATGTCGAAGGGAGAGGTGTGCTACACAATTTTTCCAGCAAAGACTGAACTCCTTATATCCAAAGTTTATGCTGTACTATGCCTTTGGAAGTCAAAAAATCCAAAGCACAATGACAGATTACATGTTTCAAAGCAATGGGACGAAGTATGAATGATACTCAACGTTACAAACACATGCTAGTTCCGCTTATTTTTGTTATAAACCTCTCTCCATGACATTCAGGAGCAAACTGACTATCTTTTGGTGTGTGATAGATCTCGCCAAACATCTTTCTCTCTCGCTTGCTTTGTCGCTTGCCGTCTTTTGGTGTGCAGCTACCCTTACATTTGGTGTCAGGAGTGGGATTTGGCTTCAGATACGGGGACAGTCGGTAGGATAAGGAGTAGTGCAATAAATTGGGATTTATAATAAAACTTATTATCGTTTGCCATCAGTAGACACTTTTTCGTGGCTTAATTGGGGCTAAGAGTAAAGATGGAAACGAAATCTGAGTTAGCTGACGTAATGCTTAGTCTCACAGAGGCGATCAAGGGCTTACGTTCGGACAAGTTGCCTCCACCAGGGAAGTTTTCGGGCAAGCCTAGCGACGGTCAGGTCTCTGTTTTCTTGACTAAATTCGAGAACTATGCAAGTTCTAAGTATCAGGAAAACAAGTCGGCATGGGTTCAGGAATTGCCAGAGTTCCTTGAGGGGGAAGCCAAGAATATAGTTCAAGCATACGGAACTGGAGCTGACTATGGGGAAGTAAAAACTAGGTTGATTCAGGAACTAGAGCTGCACGAGAAATTAAGTGATGACGGGTATACAGAATTCTTGCGGGCAGAAAGAAATAGGGGTGAATCACTGACTTGCTATAGTATTAGGCTCGAAAGGCTGGTAGCAAAAGTGGATAGTGTAGGAAAAGAGGGCAAAGAACTCTTGGCTCGAAATAAATTTATTAGCTCACTGGCACCGGAGCTGGTACGTCGGCTTAAGTTATTCGTTGGCCATCAAGAGTCCATTGCACTCAGTGCAGTGGCCAGATTAGCAGCCAGTTTAGAAGCCGATATGACAGCTACCGAGGAAAGGATAGGGAATCATACTCGAGCGGAACAAATTTACTTAGCGACGCCATACGCGCCAGAAGCAAGTAATGATAGCATCGAGCACCAGGAACGCAGACCGGCCCGACCAGTGCATTGTTTCCGTTGTGGACAGGAAGGACATTTTGTGCGGGACTGTACACAGCAGGTAGCAAATAGAGACAGATTCGAGGAAGTTGTCGGTTCGGAACGCGGGTTGAAATGTGCGTATTGTGGCAAGAAGGGGCATTTGATGAAGGACTGTCAGGGATTTTTGAAGAAATGCGCAGCTTGTGTATGGTGTGGGGAAATCACACATCGCAGTTTCCAGTGTGCGCATAAACCAGGTCGACAGGCGGGAAACTAGAGAACTCCGGTGTGGAAGGGGCACAGCCGGAGCAGTGTCATGATAGTCCCCAAAATATTGAGATGGTACGGCAGAAGCGTGAGGTAGCGGTGGCGTACTCGGTGGTTGTTGAGGTTGGGCAGTTACAGGTTGATGGCCTTTTAGACACAGGCGCGTCGATCTCTTTAATTACAGAGGAGCTGCTCCATAAAATTCCGGGTGTTCAGGGAAAACTTCGCGCTTCCGCCGTTAGTAATGTGGTAGGAATTTCGGGAAACGAAATTAGAATAGAAGGTGAGATATACTTGACAGCAGGGCTGCCAATGAGACTTTTACAAAAACCCAAGATCATGGGTCTAAAAAACCCAAGATCTAAAATTAAAACCCAAGATTACCAAAATACAAAAATACATGATATTTAAAGTGTTTTTTTCATTCTGTGCGAACAAATTGCAATCATAGGTGGAAAAACATAAAAAAATTATTATTACGAAGGATAAAATGCCAAAATCTACCAACTAAAGCAGGTTTTCGCTATTTTAGCAATAAGAACTACAGGCATACTACTGTTAGAAAAAATACCCGTAATTTCAAGCTCTTAAGCATTAAACAATGTTTCTACGTCATTAGAACACGCGAGTTCGATGCGTCGAAGTTAATGGAGGCCATTTAATTTCAACACCTGTAACAAGACTAGTTTGTTGTATAAAAGTTAAGCATTAATTTATGGCTTGTTATTAATATCCTACAATACCTCTGACGAAAAGTTCCTGACAAATTGTAAAAATGAGGCTTCTAAATTTAATGAAATAATTACTGTGGATGGCTTGGCGTAAATTTTCAGCCGAAAATTGAATTGCAGACCTTTTTCTCAACTGTACAATGCTTGCCCGAGGCCTTTAGTGCAAAAATAACAAAAACTGCTATAATGGGTTCGGAATTTTGAAGAGTAGAGATAACATTGGCGCCCATGTAGTATCCTACTTTAAGTTTTAAAGTTTCTTCAGGTCATTAGAACTCGAAAAGTAAGGAGTTTTTGGCAAATTATCATTCGTGAAAATCGATTTATTTTGAGTTTTCTTCATTAAGTTGAAAAATGTTCACACAAAAGCACCCACGGTATTACAATATGGGACATGGGTATTACAATACTAATGTGTGTGTATCATCTAAGTGCATTAATTTTAAGATATTTTAAACACCAATGATGGTACTTTTGTACCATCTCTATTGGAAATAAACTGTATATATTTCTTTTTTCTCTATTTCATGTTTGCGAGATTAATATTTATTTTATCAAAAGCTGTACCATCTAAAATTACCTAGGTAAGTTTCGTTTGCTTCATCGACAGATTTTCGACCATTTTACTATCAGGAAATGCAAGCTCACAGACCTCAATGTTAGCAAAGGGTAGATTATGTGCTACGAAATAGGCTGCAACCTTATCTCACTCCTCGCTATTTGTTGGTTTTCAGTTATTCTCTTTTTAAGATATTGAGTGATACTCGTGCTTCCTTTAGCAACAGCAAATTTTTTCATTACTAGAAGAAACTTTATATTTCAACGACCTAGACTCATTTTTATTTTTTAGTGTCACTTTGCATGCCTTGCAGTAGGTAACTGAGTCTTCGTCGTTGCAGTCATGCTCAAACCACTTTTTTTTTTATTCCGTTTCACTGGCCCGTTCTTCCTTAAAGCACAGAGCATTCCATTTGCTCTTCTTTGCTGGCATAATTTCTTCAGTCACTTTTTTAATTTGAATGAACAGAGTTCATTAGAAGATAATCCCTTCAAATTTGAGTTTAATCGAAAAATGCAGATTTCAAATCAAACCACCGACGAAAATCACATAGCAAATGCAATAACGCGACTGGCACACGCCACACACACTCTAATCAGTTTTTTTTTACACAGTGGCGCGCGCTCAGCAGATTGTGATTTGTGACAGGTCACGGTTATGGTACGAGTTCATACGCTAAGTGCTCTTACAGGTTGTGACAGGCATGCAACGCATTTCTATCGCATAACGAAACCTTTAAGCGCAATAAAAAGAAGGCATTTGTACGTAATAATTTGACTTTGAGAAATTTCTGTGCATCATGATTGAAGTATGAGGCTCAAAACCCAAGATTATCAACATATTCGAAAATAAAACCCAAGAACCCAAGGTACATCCCAAAAACCCAAGATCTTGGGTTAAAACCCAAGCATTGGCAGCCCTGCTTGACAGTAACGATTGGCAGAACTAAGTTCTCAAGGCATAGGTTTTTGGTGATGACTAAGCCGGTACAGTCGTTCAGTTGTGTGTTGGGCTTAGATTTTCTCGATAGCTTCGAACTAACGTTGAGTGCTTCAGATAGGATATTGGAGAGAGGAAATAGCAAAAATCGTATAAGAGTAGCTCGGTTAAAGGTGGTGACTTCGCGAAGGGCGGAATTTCCAGTTTTTAGTGCGGCGGAAGTGACTGTACCTTCTAGGCAGATGTTGCGTTTGTCCGCTCAAGTGAAGAGGGCACCAAATAAATTTGAAGGGTATTTAGAGCCAGTCGATAATGGGACTCGTCCATTGATGGTAGCTTCATCAGTAAATGTCGTAGACGATGAACATATTCGAGTAGAAGTAATGAACCCATTTGACAGTGATGTAAGGTTAGCCAAGCACACAAGACTAGGTACTTTGGTGGCTTTGTGTCGGGAAGAAGTAGAGCAGGATGAAGAGATGGACGAGGTGCCGGGTGACCTTAGCTTGGACGGTACGGATCTGACTGCAGAACAAAGGACGATAGTTGCTGAACTGATGACTGCGCATAAAGACGTTTTTGCGACAGATGAGGCAGACGTGGGGTGTACCGAGACAGTGCGGCACCATATAGATGTTCAGGGTGCAGCGCCTGTAAAACAAAGAAATAGACGTTACCCGGGGCCCATGAAAGAGGAAATCGACCTAGAGGTAAAACTATTAGCGGAAAAAGGTATTATTGAGCCATCTAAGTCACCATGGTCGTCTCCGTTAGTGCCAGTTAGGAAGAAGAACGGAAAACTAAGACTTTGTGTGGACTTTAGATTGTAAAACAGCTTGACAAAACCAGACTGTTTTCCGCTGCCTCATATAGGAGATACGATAAACAAACTTTCGGGAAATTATTATTTTTCTACGCTTGACTTGAAGTCGGGATATTATCAGGTGCCTCTGACTGAATCTTCGCGAGAACTGACTGCTTTCTCTACTGGTACGGAACTGTATCAATTCACTAGGCTTCCGTTTGGCGTATGCAACGGGCCGGCTACGTTCTCACGGCTCATAAGTTTAGTAATTAAGGGGCTACCGAGTGACTCTGTGCAGGCTTACCTTGACGATATTTTGGTCGCTAGTGGGACGTTTGCTGAACATGTCCAGGCGCTGGAGAGAGTGTTCGGCCGGCTTCGGGTTCACGGGCTCAAGCTGAACTTGGAAAAATGTTGTTTGTTTCAAAAGCAGGTCGATTACTTGGGTCACTCCGTCGGTAGACTTGGTGTGAGTCCGCTAGAAAAGAATATAGGGGCGATCCAAGAGTTTCCAGTGCCACGAACGGTACGGCAGTTAAGATCCTTCCTGGGTATGGTGAATTATTATAAGAGTTTTATAAAAGACTCCGCCAATTTGCTGCACCCCTTATACCTGGCGACAGCCACGGGGAAATGGGAATGGACTGCCGAGTGCCAGCAGGCATTTGAGGACGCCAAAACCGTATTGGTGACCGCCCCAATTCTAGCATACCCAGACTTTGTGACGGGACAGCCATTCGTGTTAACGACTGACGCTAGCGGATGGGGAGCTGGCGCGGTGCTGTCTCAGGTGCAAAGCGGTCAAGAAAGAGTGATCGGTTATGCCGGGGTCAGTTTTAATAAGGCCCAAATGAGATACAGCGCAACTGACAAAGAGCTAGCGGCAATCAGGTTTGCAGTAAATCACTTTAGAATTTACTTGAGAGGTAGGAAATATGTGATCCGAACGGACCATCAGCCTCTGATATATCTTCACAATATGAAACGTACCGACTACCGACTGATGAGGACGTTGGCTGACTTGGCTATTGGCCAGTATAGCATCGAGTATGTGCCCGGGAAAACTAATGTAGTTGCTGACTGTCTGTCCCGTGTGAATTTTCCTTGGTCAGTTCCAGAGGAGACGAGAATGCTCCCGAGCCAGAATGTGGGGAGTACCAGGTAGCCGAAGTAGAAGGGGGCCCAAATTCTTTGTTTGTGGCGTTGAGCCGAGCCTCGGGTCAGGGAGACGCGTTGACGCTCCGAGAGCAGGCGATAGACAAATTATTGCAGGAACCCAAAGCCTTCGGTAGGACTGGTAAGGCCGCGGATCGTAGGATGATTTCGAGTTGGAAAAATCCGGATGTTTTCCCTCCATGGGAGGCTCTCGTGGCGTTTGCGCAGTTATTTGACTTGAGAGTGGAGGTAGTTTGCAAGCCAGGAGGGTTGGTTGTTGCAAATCCTGTGGGGGAGAAGGGAACTGTTGAACTGGAATGCAAAGGAGGCGTGCATTTTAATGTTATCATAGCATGTATACCAGCAGAAAGGGTCAATATAGCAGCGCCTCACGAGCAAGGTAGCCAGGAGGGTACTTGCCAGTTGGCTGACCTCCGGTTAGGAGAGGAAATACAGATGTTCGCGCCGCATCAACTGCAGGACCAGAGGTTGGTGAGGGTGCGCGAGGCTCTGGAAAGGAAGGAAAAAGACCCAGCATTAGGATATTTGCGACGACATTTTAATAGCTTAGTGTTAAATAGCGGTGCTATATGTTACAAATATAAGCTAGGGGGTGAGGAAAAGTTCCTACCAGTGATTCCAGACAGTAAATTGAAGGGCTTAGTTACACAGTTTCATGAACATGTAGCACATGCGGGGCAGTCTAAGGTTAGCAAGGCATTCCGGCGGTGTTACTTCCATCCCAGCCCATACAAGACTATCAGGGAAGTGATAAGAGAATGTCGGACGTGCCAGTTGCATAAAGGAGTAAGTTCAAAAGATTACCCGCTGTATGGGTTGAGTGCTAAGTGCACGGCGCCGTATGATATTTATGCGGTTGATTTGATGCTATTGCCGCATACCCCCAGAGGACATATAGGATTATTGGTGGGTATTGATTTATGGTCCAAATTTGGACACGCAATACCTATACGTTCAAAAGCTGCGCCGGGAGTTGCGCGTGCATTGGAGTATGGTATATTGGCTAGTTGCCCTAGAACCCCTAAAATTTTGCGGTCCGACAATGGTCCCGAGTTTCGGGCTAGGTTGTTCGGACAATTGTTAGACAGGTACGGGGTGCGGCATGAGCGCTCGATCGCCTATGCGCCGCATACCAATGGAGCGGTGGAGAGACTCAACCGGACCATCAAGGAGAGACTCGCCGCGGCCTGCGCTGGTAACCCTGGGAGCTGGGATCTGGAAATAGCAAGAGTGGTGTCCCAGTACAATAGACTTACCCACAGTGAGACCGGTCGAGCCCCGTGTGAATTCTTCGTGAAGGAGGCTGCGGTGCCAGATCTGCCAAGGCCACCCCGGATGTGGCGGCCCGCTGGACCGAAGTTCCGACCGTTCGCAGTGGGGGAACTGGTCCTGCGACGAGTACCTTACGCACGGGAGGACGACAGACACAAACTCGCCCCGCAGTTCCAGGGTCCCTACGAGGTGCTGGAGGTTGACAGGAACCAGGTCACCTATAAGATACGGGATATGCAGCGGCGAAGGGCTCCCTTCAAGGTGCACGTGAGGCAATTGAAGAAATATTATGGAAACGACATGGGTCAGGACCAGCCAGTGCAACCCGAGAGGAGGAACGAAGCAGAAGGTCTGCCGCAAAGGCAGCCACGCAAGAGAACCCGTCGAGAAGTGGGGCCAATGGAAGACGGGGTTGGTGCAGCAGGAGAGATGCAAGAGGACCAAGTGGCTCCCGTGGAGGATGAGTGGTTGGGTCGCCCAATTCATCCGCTGCCACCATTGCCGGCGACGCAGCAGGAGGAGGTGACGGGCGACGTCAGCAGCGGGGACTTCTCGAAATTTCTCGGGCAGTACCCGGATCTTCCGCCGTGCGAGGAGAGCCTCGACTTTTCGGGGTTCATCGGCCAGTACCCGGATCCCCCTCTGTTACGAATGAGGGGAACGGAGGCGCCGGAAGCAGAACGCGGACCCCTCGTCTTGAGTGGGGGAGAGTCGAGTGAAAGCGGAGCTGCAGCAGAAGGCACCTCCGATTTTTCAGGTTTCGGGGGGTTGTCGCCATTGGAGAGAGCGCGCCCAGATTTACGAACTTCTACTCCGGTGGAGGAAGGTGACGAAAGGGGTAGCGACGCAGGGTGTTTGGAGGTAACAGAGGTGAGTGCCGGTGATAATACTTGGCGGAGATCGGAACCTTCGGAGGCAGAAGATGAAATATTGCCTCGATTAAGACCAAAAAAGAGGTTAGATTATAAATGCTGAGTGTCTACTTCGATACTGCTCGGATTGTTTTTGTTCCAGGCCCGGGGATCTGTTGCTGCAGGCGAGGGGCCAACGTAGCACGGGGTGCGATGGTCCGACCTGGGCTGCCTGTTCGTGTCCTGACCCTGCAGATGTTTTCTGAGGCGCGGCCGGTACTGATGGTTGCCTTCCATCGCAACCCGACTGGCTTGAAGTCCTTTGGATATCCGGGTCGGATGTGACGGGCAGAGGCGCACACTCGTTGGAGATCGAGGTCTCTATTGCGAGCGGGGCACGCCATGGGATGTGGACTTCTGCCACCTGTTCGGCTGCTGAGTGAAGCAGGCCCAGTTTCGTCGGCGGGGGAAGCAGTCGCCTGTGTGCAATCGGCGGTTGTGTCAGCATGCACTCGGCAAATCTGCAGCAGGACGTTTCGTCGCCGCCGGAGAGACTGGCGGGAACTTGGAAGGCGGAAGAACCGTGATGTCGCATAATATTATAAATTGTAGAACGAGGATGTACATAGTAAATTTTATATGTAGTTGTCCAATGGCTCAGTGCGTACGAATGTACTGTGAGGTATAACTTGAACATGGAGACACTTGTCATCTTGTGTAGAGTAGTAGAGGCTTCAGTAGGAACGATGACTTCCTTGCTAAATTGAGGAAGAAAGTAGTGTAGTGAAAATGATTCACTACTGGTTTTGTACCTTAACGATACAGCTATGATTTACATGGAGGTCCGTCCCGCGGCTGTCTGGCTGCAGCTAAAGTGGGCGACTGCTCGACCGAAGCTAGTCAGTTGCGTCAGGACCTTCATAGAGTGCGCTTGTCTACGAGCAGGCCAATAAAGCCGGTTGCCTGATGTTCGTAAGTGCCCCTTGTAGTGCTTACTCGAATCCTATGCCTATTTTACTGGATGACGCTTAAGGTGTTCTGCCAGGGTGTTTAGTCAGCGGTAGAGCCACGATTTCATGTATGAAAGACGGCTACCGCGAGACACGCCCTGAGCCTGGTCTGTGAATTATCATACCCCCGTTTTAAATATATACTCCTGGTTTGTCCGTGCCGTACTTGACCTATTATCTGTGCTTAGCTATCTAGCATGAGTAGCTAATTCCTGCCTGGTCGGCATCCTGACGGGTCGGCCTCCAGTGACGAAACGTTTTCAGGCTTTTATTTCGTTACAGTAGTTTTATTTTTGTCGCGGTACTGGAAGTTGCCCGCGTGTGATGGGGTTGACCTGTCCTGTGCGGGGGGAGGGGCTGCACTCAATGAAGCGGTCGGGGTAAACCAGCTATGGCTGTCGGGCCTGACTGTGGAAGGTGGTTGTGCTGGGGTGCTGCTGATCCTGGCAGTTCAGGTGCGGCCAGTGCTGCCTCTCTCGCCTCCTAGTGACTAAGTGTGGTGATTGTGGCCTGCTGTCGGCTACCCTCCCATGGGGAGGATAAGCCCGGTATATGTATGTATGTATGGAATATTTGAAATTCACACATTCTACAAATTTTGGTATCACTGCTGGCTATCCTTAGGAATAAAGGTGCTTCCCCTTGGTGCCCCGTGCTGTATTGCACACTCACACACCAACTGTCCCAAATGGCATTGCAGGCAATCTTTATGGGTGTAGCTCTAACGCAGTCTCTGTGTACTGCGCCATCTGTTTCACAATCTTTTGAAAAAAGATAATGTTATCATATTAGCTGAATGTTATTGTGCAATTGCATTTTCATATATCTAAGAAAGGGTAAAAATGAAATCAAGCAGTAAAGTTTAGGTCCCAATCTGCTATTTACAACCTAACAAAATCAACTGTTAACAACCGCTGAATTGTGGTGGACTTGTGGTGGACGTGTTAAGCTTTCTGTGTTGAACTGCACATAACCTGCTCAAATGTCATATTGCCTGCAAGCAATCCGTACGTGTCCAGCTCCAAGTTTTCTGTACTGCATTACACATAACCTGCCTAAATGTCGTATTGCCTGCAAGCAATCCGTACGTGTCCAGCTTTAAGTTTTCTGTACTGCACTGCACATAATCTACCAAAATGTTGTGCTGCCTGCAGGAGTACACAAAGACTATCAGTGTGTTGAACGACCGCTACTGTGCCGGGTGTGGGGTCTTCTGCCGGCACCTTCTTGCCTCCTCCTCCTCCTCCTCCGCTGCTTCTGCAAACTCTGCTGTTGCAGGTGTGTTCTTTTCTGGAAATGCTTCCAACTCTTGAGGCTATAGTTTTGAGTTCTGTGCAATCTCTGCTGTAGCAACTATCTTTTGATTGTAAATGCTTTGCAATACTGGCTCATTGGGTTTTTTGTAAATGCCTAGAAATATTGGCACCTATTTGAGGTCTTTGCAGCCTTTACTGTTGTGGGTGTGTTTTTTGTAAATGCTTCCAAATACCGACTCTTGTTGTGAGTTTTGTGCGGTCTTTATTGTGGCAGGTGTGTTTGTTCTTCCCTTGTGGCTACCAAATATTAGCACTAGTTGTAAGTTATGTATAAATTTGGAATATTTTGTGTAAACAGACCTGTTTTAAATCCATTTATTTGAAAGTAAAATTTTCAGTATTAGTGCACCAGTCATGGTTAAATATGGGCAAATGTAGATTACAGCTGCAAATATTTTCCATATTTTGCATTTTGTGCTAAATCAACACACCAAACCTATTGCAGGCCTGCCTAGCGTTCATAAAAATATAATATTCAAAATTAACCTATCAACTTCTGTTGTGTTCTTATCTTCATTTCTATGCCCCGATTTCAATATGCTTCACGTGTCGTATGCTGTTGATCTGATGAATTTCTTCATGTCCTCCATCGGCATCTTGTGGGCTCAGGATTTTTTCGGGCTTTAAGTTCTTTGTACTAAAAATACTATGCAAGTGTGTATGTTTTCAATGTATGTTTTCTTCGTGATCAGGTGATCATGTTGTCAAACCAGTGCATTCATGTTTTGAGTGTACACTCATTTTCTCTTGAATTTTCAGGGGGTTCAAGCACAAAGACTGCAAACCACAACCAAGTCATTGGACCATCTACACTCCCGCCGCCACAGAGAGGCCTTTTCTGCACACCGCCTCGAAAGCAAACGCCCAACTCGTTGCGCAGTTTCAGGCAAGATAAAAAAAGCAATTTAATTACTCATGAGGAAGCAGGCTTATCACCAACTGAACAAGGACGATCAGCTGGTTTACTTCTTGGTGACTCCTGCCATGAAATTAACTCTAAGGATGCCTTGCTGTCTCCTGATGCAAAAGTCAAGAACCCAGACATGCGAGTTGAGAAGGTAACAAGCAAAGCTACTTCCAAGGACATTGGAGTGGTGGAAAGCAGAGATTCTTTTGGTACAAGTCATGGCAGTGAACACGTCAAGCAAGCGCAGACTAGCAAGGCCCCTGAAGAACTCTCCAAACATTCGGGTGCTACGGAACTAAAGGTGTGCGAAATTTCCAGTGATGCTCAGCATCATCATACGGACCATTCCAGAACATCTCAGGATGCTCAAATGGAACATTCCAGAAAAACTAAACATCATTCCAGGACAGCTGAACTTGACTCTCTTGATCATTCCAGTGTTTCTGGGCAACATTCTACCAACCAATCCACCTTACAAAGAGAATGCAGTGACAGAACCCTGCACACAGCAGGTGTTGGCTCTCTCAGCACCTGTGAGCTGCGCTGTGGCCCCTCCTGCGCTCAGAGTTCCTGCAACCCAGTGGGTCATGGGGACCTAAGTGGTCCTCCGCCTCTGCAGCAAAGGAGAGATGAGGCTGGCAGCTCTCTGACCTTCAGCACCAAGTGGTAAGCTGCCTGGTGTTTGAGTTCTGCTGATGTCTGGAGGTGTTTGAGTTCTGCTGATGTCTGGAGGTGTTTGAGTTCTGCTGATGTCTGGAGGTGTTTGAGTTCTGCTGATGTCTGGAGGTGTTTGAGTCCTGCTTCAGTTCTGCTGATGTCTGGAGATGTTTGAGTTCTACTTCAGTTCTGCTGATGTGTGGAGATGTTTGAATTCTGCTTCAGTTCTGCTGATGTCTGGAGGTGCTTGAGTTATGCTTATGTGTGGAGATGTTTGAGTTCTGCTTCTGTTCTGCTGATGTCTGGAGGTGTTTGAGTTATGCTTCAGTTCTGCTGATGTCTGGAGGTGTTTGAGCTCTGCTGATGTGTGGAGATGTTTGAGTTCTGCTTCAGTTCTGCTGATGTGTGGAGGTGTTTGAATTCTGCTTCAGTTCTGCTGATGTGTGGAGGTGTTTGAGTTATGCTGATGTGTGGAGATGTTTGAGTTCTGCTTCAGTTCTGCTGATGTGTGGAGGTGTTTGAGTTATGCTGATGTGTGGAGATGTTTGAGTTCTGCTTCAGTTCTGCTGATGTGTGGAGGTGTTTGAGTTATGCTGATGTGTGGAGGTGTTTGAGTTATGCTGATGTGTGGAGATGTTTGAGTTCTGCTTCAGTACTGCTGATGTCTGGAGGTGCTTGAGTTCTGCTTCAGTTCTGCTGATGTCTGGAGGTGCTTGAGTTATGCTGATGTTTGGAGGTGTTTGAGTTCTGCTTCAGTTATGCTGATGTTTGTATTGTGTGGTGCTTATGGTAAACACGGCGCTTTCCACTAGTTACTTGAAGTGAAGCATCACTGGGGAGTTTTTATGTTAGATGCATAGTATGTAGAAATTTAGCAATCCGATAGTATGTGTAATTTTTACGAGAATTCACTGTGAAGGAAGGGGAGAGTTTAAGTTTTCTATATTTTTTCTATAAATTATAAAATCAACATTAGCAATAACATTAGTATTAAAAGGATGTTGCCTGATGCAAGCACGTGTTCACAGTCTAATGACCCCTACGTTATAAAAATAATAGTTATAACATTAGTATCATGAGTATGTTGCCTCACACAAGTACATGTCTACAGTCTAGTGACCCCTATCATACAAAACAAATTAGCAATAACATAAGCACTAATAAGGATGTTGCTTCATGCAGTCTAGTGACCCCCCTGAAGTCCACAAGAGGGCGCTCTGCCGCCAGGGGTGTTGCATCCCCTGAGGTGCGGATGACCCTCCAAGACACCCCCCAGCGGGGATACGTGGGGGTGGGAGGTAGGGCTCCTTCCCCTCCTCCCACTCCCCACCGCTTCGATGAGCGCATCGTTGTCAACTCCAACGTGAGTTTATGGAGAAAAGTATTTTTTAGTAGTATGTAGTATTTTATTAGTATTTCCAATACTTTTGAAGTTTTGACTCCAGTCCAGTGTTGTGTTGTGTGTTGGTTTTTCAAATGACTCTTGTTTGATGCCGGTATTCAAGTAGAGTTGAATGTGTATATTCTTTCAAAGATTTTTGTCAAGTTGAAATGTGTGTCGTCTTGTACGTTGATTTTTCAGTTGCCCTTAAAGTTGATCGTTGTGGTCAACCCCAATGTAAGTTTGTGGAGGAACATATTTTTAATTTTTTAGTCCAGTCAAGTTGAAGTGAGTATCCCATGTACTTTGGCTTCAAATGTCTAAACTTGAGAATAGATTCTGTGTTTGGTTAGCTCCATACTTCATAAATGAGCCTTCCTTTTATCTCTTAAGAGCACCTATTTTGTGGTTAGTAATGCTTATTTGAAATAAAATTTTTTTTTGATATCGAGACGTAATGAAGAGTACTCCCTGTACACCTTGGAATGTCTGTAGGAATGTCTCACAGGTGACAACGCTTAGAAAGGCTTCGAGACGGGGCAGACAAGAGAAAACGCCAGACAATGAAGGCAAGAGTAAACGCTCGCGCACAGTTAGCTAGCCCTTTCCTGGTTGATCTTCTCCTGCTCAACACGTTACCGTGATGGGTTAAACTGAAGTTCAATATTCAACTCAAATTCAACACATTAACCATGATGGGTTAAACTGAAGTTCAATATTCAATTCAAAACACCCAGCTAGGGATGGAAATTATGGTTAACTCTTTACTTTTTCCCTACGGGAAGAAACACACAACTCTTCATGGTTTTAACCCTCCACAGAATGGATATGAGTTCTTGAAATTGCTTGTTTAGTGTTCCTTAGACCTTGTTCAGTGAGGTCTGGCATGCCGTGATCTACGTTATAGCTGGGCTTTGAACAAGCGTATTTTCTTCCCATAGCAAAAATGTATGACATTCCCGCATAAGCTACACGCTCCTATGTCCTTCATTAGTCATTCACGCATGATCTCCACACTAGTATAAGCCCCACACTCGCCAGATCTCAACGCTAGCACAAGCTCAGTCTGTTGTCCCTTGCAGGTGCTGAAGGAGTGGTGCCCGCAGCTGCCACTGCTGCACGCGCTACTGCGGCAGGGCACCGAGGGGCACGACCGGGGGGCGGGCGCAGGCATCCGGAAGATCGCCCCCCTCTCCGCCGTGCCTGGCGCCAGAGCACCTGGCCAGCCTCCTACTGGGGGGAGGGGGGCGGCGTGTGGGGGGAGCAGGGAGGGGGCCTCACAGCACAGCTTGCAGGTGGGTCGTGTTGGGGGTGTGGGGTGCTGAGTGTGGTGGTGGTGGTGGTGGTGAGTGTTGTGCCTTATTTGTGGTGTGATGAGTGTGGTGGAAGCCTTATTTGTGGTGTGATGAGTGTGGTGGAAGCCTTATTTGTGGTGGTGATGCAGTTGGTGGTGCCTTATTTGTGGTGGTGATGAGCGGGGCGGCACTTTGTTGTTAGTGGTGGTGATGAGTATGGTGGTGTCACTAGAAGCATGTGTACAATTGGTCCTATTTTTATATTCCATGTATTAACTTTTTGTAACCATTGCAGAACCAGCTGGAGGAGAGCTTCTTCCACCAGCAGCCCGCAAGCGTGCGCGAGTGCGTGACGTTCGTCAGTGACCACCTGGCGAGCAACTGCCTGCGCCACCTGCGCAGCTCTCTGCTACCTGCCGCTGCCGCTCAGGCTGGCCGTGCAGTGAGTTCCCTAGCCCTGACCTGGCAGGTTTTTTTCCACATTTAAAAAACATCTTTTGAAAAAAAACTTTCAAAATTTTTGAAAGTGTGTTAGCTAGCCCTGCCTTGGTGGATTTTTTCCTGCTCAACACGTTACCGTGATGGGTTACACTCAAGTTCATTATTCAACTTAAATTCAACACATTAACCATGATGGGTTAAACTAAAGTTCAATATTCAACTCAAATTTAACAGGTTCACCACGATGAATTAAATTGAAGTTCAATTTTCATAAGTTGTACAATTTTCATAAGTCGTTATTTTCATAAGTTGTACAATTTTCATAAGTTGTACAATTTTCATATGCTATTTTCATAATTTGTACAATTTTCATAATTTATTTTCATAAGTTGTACAATTTTCATAAGTTGTTATTTTCATAAGTTGTACAATTTTCATTAGTTGTTATTTTCATAAGTTGTACAATTTTCATTAGTTGTTATTTTCATAAGTTGTACAATTTTCATTTGTTGTTATTTTTCTAAGTTGTACAATTTTCATTTGTTGTTATTTTCATAAGTTGTACAATTTTCATTTGTTGTTATTTTCATAAGTTGTACAATTTTCATAAGTTGTTATTTTCATAAGTTGTTATTTTCATAAGTTGTACAATTTTCATAAGTTGATTTAAAGTCACAAGTTGTTAGCAATTGTATAAATACCAAACAATAACTAGGTCCATTGAATATCATTAACTGAAAAAGGTTGTTAAAATTTATCAAACGACCCATCAATAGTCGAATCGCACGCAACATGTCAAACGAGGAACTTTTTACCATGTTTAAATTGTATGCGATACTGTTAGATGCTATTAAAAGGTTGACTCGGAGTTTTTTTTTTCAATTTTGTTACATTTATAATTGGGATATATTTGTCACATTTGTATCCAATCTACTCTATTATCCAGCTTATCCAATCTACTGATTAAATCAACTTATCCTATCTTCTGTACAAACTAATTTATCCAATCTACTGTTATTTAGTCTTCATCCCTAAATTCAGCATAGGCTTCTATATCTATAACATGATATCTTTTTGCTTGATGCCCAATCGTTTTGTCTGATGCCCAATCGTTTTGTTTGATGCCCAATCGTTTTGCCTGATGCCCAATCGTTTTGTCTGATGCCCAATCTTTTTGTTTGATGTCCAATCGTTTTGTCTGATGCCCAATCTTTTTGTTTGATGCCCAATCGTTTTGTCTGATGCCCAATCGTTTTGTCTGATGCCCAATCTTTTTGTTTGATGCCCAATCGTTTTGTCTGATGCCCAATCTTTTTGTTTGATGTCCAATCGTTTTGTCTGATGCCCAATCGTTTTGTCTGATGCCCAATCTTTTTGTTTGATGTCCAATCGTTTTGTCTGATGCCCAATCTTTTTGTTTGATGCCCAATCGTTTTGTCTGATGCCCAATCGTTTTGTCTGATGCCCAATCTTTTTGTTTGATGCCCAATCGTTTTGTCTGATGCCCAATCGTTTTGTCTGATGCCCAATCTTTTTGTTTGATGCCCAATCGTTTTGTCTGATGCCCAATCTTTTTGTTTGATGCCCAATCGTTTTGTCTGATGCCCAATCTTTTTGTTTGATGCCCAATCTTTTTGTTTGATGCCCAATCGTTTTGTCTGATGCCCAATCGTTTTGTCTGATGCCCAATCGTTTTGTCTGATGCCCAATCTTTTTGTTTGATGCCCAATCGTTTTGTCTGATGCCCAATCGTTTTGTCTGATGCCCAATCGTTTTGTCTGATGCCCAATCGTTTTGTCTGATGCCGAATCGTTTTGTCTGATGCCGAATCGTTTTGTCTGATGCCCAATCGTTTTGTCTGATGCCCAATCGTTTTGTCTGATGCCCAATCGTTTTGTCTGATGCCCAATCGTTTTGTTTGATGCCCAATCTTTTTGTTTGATGCCCAATCGTTTTGTTTGATGCCCAATTTGTTTTGTCTGATGCCCAATCGTTTTGTCTGATGCCCAATCGTTTTGTCTGATGCCCAATCGGTTAGTCTGATGCCCAATCGGTTAGTCTGATGCCCAATCGGTTTGTCTGATGCCCAATCGGTTTGTCTGATGCCCAATCGGTTTGTCTGATGCCCAATCGGTTTGTCTGATGCCCAATCGGTTTGTCTGATGCCCAATCGGTTTGTCTGATGCCCAATCGGTTTGTCTGATGCCCAATCGGTTTGTCTGATGCCCAATCGGTTTGTCTGATGCCCAATCGGTTTGTCTGATGCCCAATCGGTTTGTCTGATGCCCAATCGGTTTGTCTGATGCCCAATCGGTTTGTCTGATGCCCAATCGGTTTGTCTGATGCCCAATCGGTTTGTCTGATGCCCAATCGGTTTGTCTGATGCCCAATCGGTTTGTCTGATGCCCAATCGGTTTGTCTGATGCCCAATCGGTTTGTCAGATGCCCAATCGGTTTGTCAGATGCCCAATCGGTTTGTCAGATGCCCAATCGGTTTGTCAGATGCCCAATCGGTTTGTCAGATGCCCAATCGGTTTGTCAGATGCCCAATCGGTTTGTCTGATGCCCAATCGTTTTGTCTGATGCTCATCTGATAAACGTGTGTCTGAACTTTGCTTTTCACATCAACAGTTGCAAGATCGCCTCGAGTCAGCCTTTGGACTCGTTGAAGACGCTGAGTCATCTGTGGACGCAGTGGAATTCAGCTCAGCAGAGCAGATCGAGCAATTGGCCAAGCAGCAGCTGCAGCTGACAATGAGTGCCCTGCGCTCACAGCTGACCGAGGCTTGCCTGCAGCACCTGCACCAGCAGCTGCAGCAGCAGCAGCAGTTGCTGCACTTGTTGCTGCCCAGTGACATTTCAGACAAGGTCAGCATTTCGTACCATGTCCCAGTTCTAAAGGTTTGACTATCGTCATGACATCTTGCACAATTTGCTTGAATTTGATATCGGTTTAATTTGGTATGTTTCCACAAATTTTGGAGCCCTAGAAATGGCATAAACTTAATTGACTTTTCTTTCCCTCAACTGCTCTTGTATTACCGTGAAAGTTTTCCTGTATGTACAATGGGCTAATTTGTTACTGCAACTTTGTAGTTCACTCGAGATCCTGACAAATTAACCATGAACAAGCTGAAGTGTGAGCTGTGTTATTGCCTTTTGTTACTCTATTAACTGTTTTTCTCTCTCATGAATTACCCTTTAACTTAATATCCCGACCATACAACAGAGCAGTGTTAGCTGTATTATTGTCTCTCTCTTACTCTGCCATGGCGACAAGTTATTTTATGACCTGAAACTTTGCCCATTCGGTGAACCTATGCAAATTTGCTGGCATATTTCACACAATCGAGCAGGAGGAACTGTATTATTGATCTATCTTACTCTGCTATTTCTCCAAGTAACAACCGGGGTATGGGAGCTGTATTATTGATCTATCTTACTCCTAGATATTGCTCCAAGTTGCGATCTATCGCTCCAAGTTACTAACATCTCAACACCGTGCAGGCAGTGGAGGTGTGCTCCGGAGTGATACAGCGCTGCTGCAACGAGAGAGTGGCCACTTGGCTGCGTCAGGACTTAGTTCCTTCCACTCCTCCTTCCATTTTCTCGCCCCTCACACGCGCCCTCCTTAGGAGAGTCATCGCTAAGTTTGTAAGTCCGCATTCTTGCTGTGTATCGCAAGCCTGGGTTTTCTTTAGCAGAAGTTGTGAGGTCAAATTTGGCTTCTGTTATCCTCTATGTCAAGAGAGTCTATTTTTTCTTTGGCTCTGCATCATCCCTATTGACCAGAGAGTGTATTTTTTCAATGCATGTCGTTCTTCATAAAGATGATCCCTTCGTTGTGATGTTTATCCTGAGTGTCTGCATTGGAAGTGGAATGGACTTGGAGTTGAGAAATGATGTGCTTAGCGAGCAGCAGGTTTGTCGCGGTTCAGTACTGTGTTCGAGTGAAATACACTGTGAGAAGCGAAAACATTATGTGCAATTATCAATCTCTGTGACTTTCAGTGCGATATGTACTTAGCTAGCGGTAGCAATTTGTGTTACTTTACTGACACTCGAGATATGTCATATTTTAATTCTCCCAGAAACGCCATCCTTATACTTTTTGCTTTAAATTCCATTCACTTTCAGGACTTGAACGTGACTCCGAACTGGAGCCTAACTGCCGCTCTCGAGGCGATCGCTCACACACCTCCTCCTCCCAACATCATCTCACTGTCATCGGTGACTCAGCCCTTGCCAGCTGACAAGACTACACCATCTCCTGTTTCAAATGGTGACCCTGCATCCGCTACGCCTCTGTCTTCTTCAGAGGTGTACCATGCGCCTTGTGCAACATCAACCAGTCAAGTTTCTACTGTTGCAAATGCATGTTCCAGTAATGGGAATCCCACTTCTCCACTTACGACTGCAGTCTCGTTAACCATGCCTGTCCTCACTGAGTCTACGTCTGTCTCCTTTCCATCTACGTCTTATGAAGCAACGCCAATGGCTGCCATTTCTACGTCAGTCAACTCTGTAAATACCTCTACTTGTTCTATACCTACACTTGTTGCTCCAACATCTATGCCTACCGCTTCTTCAAATTCTCTTCTGTCACTCTGTAATACTACTGGAATTTCAAGCTGCTCTCAAATGCCTATGTCGCGTTCTCCTTGTCAAGTCAACATTTCTACCCATAATAGTTCTCCTACTCACTTTCAAAGTCAAATCCAGGACCATTCTATCTCAACCTCAGTCAACACGGACAGCAATTTGCAGTGCGCAAACGGAATCGTGACTGGACCGAGCTCTGTTTCGAATACTCCCGGGAGCAATGTTGAGTCACTTTCTTCCAAAAACACCATCGAAATGCAGAATATGGATAAGGAATCTGCCAGTGCTGCCGTCAACAAAATACAGAAAACAGGGTCTCAAGATTGCAATATGAGTATTGAAACCAACAACGAGCTGTCAGGCAGCAGAAGTACAGTCGCTCAAAAGAGTTACTCTCAGAATGATGGCGATGCAGCTGCATCAAGTGCTTTAACTACTTCTGTTGCTACTAGTGTTAGTGGTACTACAAGTGCTACTAGCTTGATTAGTGCTGCAGCTACTACAGGTCACGTGACATGTGGTGCTGCAGCAGTCAACACAACAGGAAGCGCAACAGCTCTTGTTGCTCCTGAGAACAGAATACACGATATCACGGCGCCTGTACCGTCTCTTCTCAAGGCTGAAATGAAGGTAAGGAAAGCCTCTCCTCACGTAGGTTTTGAATTAGAGGCTTAATTTATATCTGACGGCTTTGTTAATTTATATCTCACTTCTTTGTATACATCTCACGCTAAGTAAGAGCCACGCTTTTGTAAGCGTGGCTTTTGCTCGGATAAGTGAATTGTAGAAAGTAGTTGAAGTTTCGTTTTTATTTTACCTGTGAGGTTAAGTAGATACTGTGTATGAAACTGTTTAAATAGCGGGTGTTGAGGAGTGCGAGATAGTTCAAAAATCGGAAAGCATTTTGCTGTATTTGAAGACGACAGTTTATGCCCATAGGTACCACAAAGAACACCGAGTTGTTCTGAGCTTCTTGCTTTGGTCTTCCAATAGCGTGGACTTCGTAATAGTTTTTCTGTTCAATTTAACATTACGTGAACTATTTCCCTTTAGTAGAAAATAGCATTTTTTTCTTTATTTTTCGTATTAGTTTAAGCATTTTGTTTGTCTCTGGACTTCATCGTAAGCATCACGTGGGGGATAGGATACGCAACAGGTTTAGATGAGTTTGGTTTGTCTGTTCAATGCTATGAAGACTGGCGCCTTAAGGGGATATAGGGGTAGGTACCTCAGATGTAGATCGGCTCTCAGGATTTCTGTCCTTCGCGCTCACTGTACTTCTTTCAGTTTTCATGCCTTCTTTGCTATCGCTTCTTTGTCTTTCCTTCCTAACTTGTTGTTTCTGTGCTCAGGGTCTCCTGTGGGGAAATAACATCCCCTTGTGCATAGATTCCACGTTTTCTTTAGTTTAAATTTAATAGTCCTTTCTCTAAGCTCTTTTGAGATCGCCTTGGTTGTCGCCTTTAACGTCAGCATTTATGTACTCACATTACCGTTATTATAACCACCATCATTAGACTTACTCTGACATCAGGTAGTACTGGACACGAGGAAGGAGCCGCCATTTGACAGTGAACTTTGAAGAAAATTCACTGGAGAACAAATTTAACAAGAAATACAATATATTGAGGCTATTTTCAAAAGTGAACCGACAAGTCCTCTGGGGCATTTAAAGGGTTAAACTTGAACTTAGTGGGCCCGAGGTGAGAGTTAGGTAGGCCTTCTTTTTGGTGAAATAAAATGTTTTATGTTATGTTAAGGACCACCTTTTTTTTCTTCACTGCTGCCCTGTTTTTCAGCACCTATTACTTTCTTCTTCCACTTTGATTATGTTTCATGAACTTCTTTCTCAACTTACTGTTTCTATGCCTCTTCTGCATTGATTCCCTTTTCTGCATCGATTCCCGTTCCCTTATCTCCATACTAAATGGTGCCTTCCTCACTTTGGAATGCTTTTTTTTTTAACAGTTAGGAAGGCTGAAACTAACATCTAATCCATTCTAAACTTGAACTATCTAATCTAATCAAAACTACCACCTACCGTGCAGGCGCTGGTGAAGACACTGCTCAACTACGTAACGTCACCGGGCGTGCCAGAGTTCAGGTCTTACTTGCGCCCTCCGTACTGCCCGCCCCTCTCTCCCTGTGACGCTCGTCTCTCCCAGGAAGCATCGGCCGCTGTGAGATACTTGTAACTTTAGGCGTTACTCTTGTAGTGAAGCGGCAGTTCTGGGACTTGTTGTGTGATGAATTCAGTGAGAAGACGTGGTATTTTGTCTGATCAATGGTACGGATGTTTGTACGCATATAGGCTGATATTTATTTTAAATTGACAGGTTGAAAATGAGCTTGTGGACGGAGTGTTC